>CM062809.1:610629595-611233929 GCA_031772625.1 Pinus tabuliformis
CCTTGCCTCATACACCATTACATGTCAAATCAACAATGCATATCAACCCAAAAATTGACTCCTAACTCTAGAGCCTTGCTCTATTTATACATTTCCATGGTCCGAGACCATGGGAGGCCTAACTCAACTTACATTATTTTACATTATCTTTCGGCAGACAACCCTTTGACTTGACTTATTACAATTCGCGCTCCGCGCATCTTGTGGAGCGTTTACCATACCTTTACCCAAAATTGTGGGCTTTGAGCCCCAAAACTATTACATGGTGCCTCTGCTACCCAACACCTTCTCAAGCATCCCTCTTAGAAGGGTCATCGCTTGACCCCAAGCACCCTAGGTGTCCATCAGATTTGCCGCTAGAGCCGATCATGAGCCTCTAAGAATATACTCGTTGTTGTAGTATTGTCATCTCTGAGAAGGCAGAGGAGCGACCTGCCTCTCCAAATGGACCATATATATCCATGAGTTGGTCCTGAGCTACCCTCTTAGGGTCCTCCCAAACCATGTCATCCTTCCATTGTTGTGGCATAATTGTCACACCAACTATGCTCAACCACCGAGGATTGTTTCCCAACAGGTAGGCGAACAATCATCCATTGTGTCGGACATCTACAACCAAACATAAATGATGTCAACATCATCACAAAATTACAACATAAGTACATAAAAGTAAGCACAAATGTAGAAATAACAAAAACAATACCTATTGGACCTCAAGCATCATGAGGAGGTAGTCCCATGTCTGGATCACCTCTGAAGCCCACACCATGATACAATTACTCCATAATCATCTGAGCTTTTACCTACACCAAACCTCCATCGACAGGGTCTATAGCACCGCACCTCACCACCATTAGCTCATGGCTTCACCAACACCCATCATCGGGTCCGTGGGTCTCTCACTGGCCCTGGTGGCACTGCTACTATGGGTCGAAGCATCACAACCCTCTCATAAAATATGTTGCACAAGATGCCTGAATAACAGAATCTCTGGGATTTCCCCCACCACACCTACATAAGCTACGACACCATCCCTCTATATAGGAATCAAACAAAGTCAAATAAGTGGCTTGCATGAGGTCTCTCTAGTACAATAACCTAATGCCCTGACACTCTAAAATGAGTGGTCGATCCAACAAACCACATGATAATTTCCATAGAAACCTGCTCATCCAAGTCCACGACAATCCCGTGTTGGATATTCCCCTGATCATTGGCGTTGGGCCCGCAATGAGCCCTTGCCCAATAACATATGTCTTCTCAATCAATCGGTAGCAGCGAGTACAATACCTCTCCCACGAGGCACCAATATAGTGATGAAGTATATATCAACTGCGATAGTGAAGGGTAGCTCTCTGCCCTGGATTTGGAACACCTCGCACTTTGGGTCCCAACACCATATAAAAAATTGTAGGAACTCATCATGTGACTTGAATAGGGGGTTTTGAGAAAACTTCAGCAACCCCTATTGCACTAGTGTAGTGCTCGCTGCTGCATCACCTGCAATTACACTGGAGAGAAGCTCCCAAGCTCTCTCTCCGTAGCGTACCCATCTTGCCAAAAAATGATGCAAACATAAAAATTTAGCCTCACCTTCCATAAAAAAATCTGCATTTTCACTCACGCGTGCCTGTTCCCATAACAGGTGTGTGGTCACACATTTTTTTCTCTTACAGACGTGCATCACATTACACAATATCATCATTGTGATGCATAGTCAGCATTTTTATCAATTATCAAGCAACTGAGACCTTGGCCCCACCTTAGCGTGTTTTTTCTACGAGGATGTGCACAGAGTGTTAGACTGTTTAATGGACAGTCGCATACATCACCCATATTTCACCCTGAAAGCTACAGAGTTGTCCATTCAAGGACCTCGCGGTTGTCTTACCCACATATGCATAGTCTATGTAGTTGTATTCCCTCTTCCCACGAAGAGCCCACTCTTAATTGTCAGTTACCCACGGGGACCGCGTGATTGTCTAGATGGCCCCACATGATCGAACTTGGTAGCTGAAAATAGGCCTATGTAGGCCACCCTATATGGCCTAATTAGCCTATTCTACCAAAAATCACAAAGTTTGGGTTATGATCTCTTACATGGCTCTCCTCTTGTGCTTCCCAGGTGTAGAGGCTAACCATAACACAAGAAAATAACTCTGGAATCAATTAGCACTCCAAGAGATGAAAGTACAAATGAGGTGGAATATGGGCCACTTTGCTATATCTCGCCATTTGTTTCATCTTCCCAAGTCCCATACAGAGCTTAGGACCTCCATTCTCAAAACCATAATAAGCATAAGGATCAGGACCACATTATCTTCGTCATGGTACCCTCCATTCCATTTCAACCCCAAACTAATTTTTTGGGCCTGCTGCATGCTCAGAGTACCCCTTCAAGGGAACCTTCTCATGTTCTTGGATTCATCTTGTTCAGGACAGTTCCACTTATATATTTTTTTATCAATATTTTTTCACTTGGGGTATTTTTGTTGAGGTTGTAGGTATTTCAGCAACTTCCCGCTAGCATCATTACCCCGATGGTCATTGACAGTGAAGGTATAATTCTCCAATCAACATGATAGGCTTCCTACAAATCTTTACATATCCTAGTATTATTTCTCTGAAATGCACCATAGGGTCCATCTTGACCACGTTTACCAATCCCTCCCCTTTCACATGGTAAATTCCCATTTCGGTCGATAGAACGTTCCCATTAATGGATCATCCCATGTTATATACCCCTCACACCATTGGATACATGACCATCCACTCAGGCCTGGGAGATATTTCACTTGCATACCTTAAGATTAGCCTCATTTTTCTCATCTTCACATATTTCCTACCAACACCCCTTCCGAGCCACCTCATTTATTTGTTACAGATTAAGTCAAATGCACTACCACATTATAGATTTGGCCTATCACCCCTCCATTTGCATAGACCATTTGCATCACTTTATCTTCATCATCAACCCAAAATTAAGACCAACCAATGGGTCCCCTTCCCTCCGCACAAAAAATTGTACCTTCATCATCATGTAGGTCATCGTTTTTATGGGGCACCTATCTCCATGTTTACACATCCAAAACTACCTTTACATTATTTTGGAAATTATACAAATATTTTTTAAGAAAAGGGTTCCCACCCGTATTTTCATGTCTCATACCTAGTGATAGTCCTGAGTTGCCCCTAGTTGGATATTTTTTATCACCACCCCATGCAATGATCATTCATCACATCATTCAAAACACACTCACACCTACCTTGGATGTCCTACCGATTCTAGGGATTTTCCCCCAGAAGAATTGTTTGAATATTGTCACTCACATTACCACTCCAACCTTGGGAAGTTGACCATATCCATTCATATTTTCCACTTTCATTATCACGCCTTTTTTACCAATCATATCGTAGTCACCTTTCTCAATCATGATTCTTCAACATTTCGAGCAGTTGATGTCTCTGTTCTATCAAATTCAACACACATTTTCCAATATTGAGGAAGTACCTTAGATTCTCCCCACCCCCTTATAGGACATTCTCGGGTGGCACAGTGGGAATCAATATCACCCATTGATGTCATCGGTCCTCCTGACATTCGATAACAACATAAGCTTTCTTGTCATGGTGGTATCATACTTAGCCATCATTGCATCTCTCTCATTTAGGCAAAGACCCTTGCATCACTGAGCACCTCTTTTAGTAGTGCTTTTTCGATGCATGATAGGTACCCATAGTCAAAGACCCATACATCCATCAACACCTCACTCAGAGATGCTTCACCTTTTTTATGCATGGAGGCACCTAATTCAGTGTATTTTTTAGAAGTTCCCTTGAGGGTGTAAGCAATTATCATTAGCCATCAACATATTAGCGACCTAAACACTGACCCAATAGGAATATTTCTTGTATGATTGTAATACTTATTGACTATTCATCATAACAAGCATGGGACATGCCCGCCTTGTAAAGATACTTTTTTCAGAGCATGGTTATCTTTATCCTCGGTCAAGGCTTTTCCCTACTCATCTATGCAACAAGTTATTCTCTCTATCAAGAAGTTGATTAGGCTCTTAGTCAGAAAATAGAAAGGTGATGTATTTTGGTTGTACATCTTCTCCTAACCTCATACATCAGGGGGAAAATGTTAACACCATAAAATTTTGCACACATTTGTAAATTTCAAATGGCACCCAAAGTAATTCAATAGAATGTACAGGTGAAGGTTTTCCAGATGAAGACATCATAAAAATTCAAAAATTTTAATTCTCCAATGGTCTCATATGTAAAAATGAGTTGCGCAACCTATCTTAAGGCCAAAATTGACAACCACGTGGATTTTCCTTCGATAGCCACGTGGGCAAACAAAAATGTGACTCATCGATTCATGACCACTTCACACACTTGAAAGATGAGATTCCCTAACATGTTCTAGTCAATGAAAACCAAATTCAAATCACCCTACAGATATCCACCCCCAAAGGATCCTCTTGTCCTAATCATGGGTCATTTTCTCATTGATGGATCAATCGAGGGAAGAGGGATTGAAAATTCTATATAAATAGGCCATTGGATGACCAAAGACAAGGCAATGTTATGCTGACAAAATTGTTATCAAACAATCCTTCATTTCATTGTTGAGAAGAAGTATAGCAATATTATCTTGGCAAAGTTTGTTCTTAGTAATCCATAACTCTAGTGTGGAGAGGATTTCACCATTGAGAGAGCCTTGACACTTCTTTGAGAGAGGGGATAAGCTTGCAAAGAGAGTGAATAAAGGAACCTCTTTGTTGAGGATGTTTGGGCACAATTGCTCAAAGAATTTTCTCCAAGTGTTTAGTATTCATCTATTATTCATATTCTTCTTTCAACAGTCAATAAAGGGAGCCCTTTTCCATTATATTATTGACTTGTTTGCATCATCAATGATTTTTATTTTTATTTTAGTTTTGTTATTTGTGCATTTTCCTTACCAGTTGCAATGCTTTGTTTCTCCGGTTTGTCCACTAACAACAACCAATTTGATTTGTAATTTCTTTGCAGGAACAACCAACTACTAAGAAGGTGTATTTTGGGACCCCATGGCTACAAAAGCACCAAATAATACCCATGTAGATCTGAGACTCAAAGGAAGCGGGCAGTCAGTCCAACGATCATTCGTTATTCAGGGGTTATCCTTGCTTCATCTGCCTAGTTTCCCACCATACTGAAAGAGGTTTAGGGAGGAAGGCAATGAATATTCCAATGTCATGATAGTGGTGATAGATAAAATTCTAAAATTATTTCAAAAATGATCCTAGATGAAACTATGTCACACTTTCATAGGTGAGAGCACAAATTTTCATAAAAATACATGAAACTTTCCTCATATCCATTCTTAAAAAAATTAATAAATTTATAGAATGTGGTGCACATGATTAATATTAAGTAAGGTTGATGAATTATCCCTAAATCTATTAATAGTGGTCAAACAAACTTAGATGAGTGGGTCAAAAAAATCATAGATTACTTTTGTCTGGAGCAAGCAATAGAAGAAAGGCATCCCTCGATGATGTTCAAAAAGATATTATGAAAAATTGTATGACTAGTTCCTCTACATAGTACCCACTTTAATTCACAAATTCTTGATTTTCCAAGGAATTTAGAACATGTTTAACTCCAATATCCACAAACAAGACTAACTAGTACCTAATAAAAAAATTGACAATCTAGGTGGGAATAGTTTTTTAATGCTAGTTGAAAAAATCCTCAAGAAGCTTAGGAATAATCTAGAAATGAATGGTTAATTATGGTACCTTTCTCAACTAGTAAAAGTAATTTTGGATTTGTGTTGGGGGTGAAAACTTGTGAGAATTCCTAAAATGGAGTAAACTTAGATGATTCATATGCAAGAGTCATTATGCCGAGGAAAAAGAGAAGTCATCTATAAGAGAGTGAGAGTGTGCACTAGATGTAGAAAAAAAAGAAAAGGATGCTCAAAAGAATGCAACCATACAAGAAAAAGATTAATATTCAAATGTTGGAAGGTACAAAAGCCAAAATAAAAGCATAGTGGTGGTGCATGATGTTGTGAACCATAAATAATCCCAAAGAAAAAATCCTCAACAATGGAAAGTCATTGGAGTGTTAAATCGGTTTGATGATTATAAAGATATCACATGGGAAGAATCCTTGATGATTCATGAGTTGAATGAAAATCTAAGGTTGTTAGAGGTAGGAATTGTCACCCTTTGATTGGTAGAGAATGTTGAAAGCATAGAGGTTGATAGTTAGGGCATATGAAATGTAATCATCCAAATCCTTATGTAACAAGTCGTCTATGTTCAATAATTCCTTGTGTTCAAGAATTATTTTGGGAACATTTGCAAGTATGTTCTTGATGATCTTGATAATGGTATCAACTACACAACCATATAAGGTGAGATATATGTTGTTCCTTTTAATACCCCTGAAAAAGTGAAATTGGTTAAATATTGAATGACATAATATCATACTAATCCACATAAAAGATATTAGAACTATACCCCTTATATGATTTACTATTTGGGGAGGATACCTCAACTTTTTTCAAGGATTGCAAGGAAGTTATGCAACCAAAAATAAGACATTTTATATACTATAAAGATCAAAATTATTAGATCAATGAAATAAAACTTCTAGTAAAATCAACCAAAGTTGATCAATTAAACACTAAGAAACCATTGATTATCCTATGACTAGCTCCACCTAATACAATATAGTAAAAAGACCCTCCTTAAACAAATGTTGCACCACCATCTACCCATCTACGAGGGTGATGAAGAAATTAAAAATCATTGGTTCATATGTGAGAAAAATTGGAAGGTGATGGATATACCACACACAAAGAAAAGAAAATCGCAAAGTGCATTGGAGAATTAAGAAAATAATGTTAACATGATTTATGGGTTTTATGGAGAATTAAACGAAAACAAAAAAAAATGGAATTGAAGGACATTTTTTTATCATTCCTTAAAACTCAATATGTCAAACATATAATAGCACAAAAAATAAAAGTCACTAATTAGATGCCTTGTCAACTCGTGTTGGAATACAATGATTGGTTTACATATCTTCTTATCCATATCCCATATATAACCAACAAGTAATTTCTCATAGAATGGTTCATAGTATGCCTTATATAAAATCTACGGGGTACTCTTTGAATACATGAAGAAAAAAATTTCCAATAAGCCCAATAGAAATAATAGCATATGGAATCATATGAATATTGGTCTATCCCATCATCTTTTGATAGAAAATTTGAATAAAAGCTTCAGATGCTTCAAAAATGACTTACAGACTTGACCCTTTAATGAAGTGGCCTATGGTGTACAATATGGACAAATGAAGGTTTACTCTAATTAAGACTTTTGCAAATATAGAATTGACTAATAGAGACCCAAATGTTAGCCCGAGTAAAAGTTGTATATTTCTACAAGATATGACCAAATATTATGAGTCGCATAACACTAAAGGTTGTCCACATAATTTTAAAAATGCAAATCCAAATTTGTGTGTTATTTGTTGAGAAGAAACTCATTCTATTCAAGAATGTTGATGGAGCACCATGGATTCAAAAATATTTTGTGATTAATAAGTTAATTGTTATAGTGTTCCTATGGTGTGTTTTGCTCAAAAATTGATGTGTTTACTATTTAAGGTTATTTAATTGATTATATTTATGCTTACATTTGTTTATGAATTATAAGGTTATATTAATAATTTATTCTTGTAAATGGATATGAGTTGTTAAATCGGTTATATTAGGCTTGGAATATTCTAGGTTTAGCTTATAACATGTCAAGTTTAGGATTTTATTGAGGAAGGGATAATTTTAGATCAAAATTTGGGGGCAATTCCACTTGAACTCCTAAATCCTATGGAAACTAAGTGAATAATATCAACTATGTGTGTATTTGGAGAAATTCAAACAAGTTTTAGAGGGTAAGTTTATTCAAGTAATTTGATTACTGCAAGTAATAATGAAAAGTAAGTCACCTCTAAAGACTTTTAATGAAATGTTGAATAAATATTCTACGTGATCAATAGAGTGAATACTAGAATTATTTATAATAGGATATAAATACTAATCAATATTTATACAAGGTTCCATACCATGAATTTTTATGGGACATTGTTTATCAAGTCTTAGTTTTTAAAGCTTTATTAAACCACGCATGTTTGAACACCATGTCACCTAGTTCACTTGTCACGCAGCTCGCCTGGTAAAAAGATGATGGTGATGATGATGGTGTTGTTGATGATGATGATGATGATTAAAAATTATGAAGAAGGATAAGAACTTTTCTCAAATGGAAGGGTAGGGATTTTTCTCAACCTATGGATTATGAATCACATTAAAAGCCCACAACTAGTAAACATAAATAGATAATTTCATCTCCTTAGCATTTATATATGTTAAAATTTTGTTGTTTGATTTCCAAATTATTTATGTGAGTTGAATTTGAGTCTCAAATCCCTCCCATATCATCAATACATGTATATACCACAACCATGTCAAATTTCAGTGCATACAAGCACAAACTAAAAAAATCAACATTGGCCCCATTCTCAAGTCATGGGCAATCATGGGACATCATTATTTCTTTTTTGTGGGTGACCCTTGCCAAGCCAGGATGACCTACCAACTCATCACATTGGTGCCCCTATCGATCAGGCACCCTGGCATGCCCAACATGCGATGCTCCAATGGGCACTCACTCGCCCCACCTTTGTGCAGGCTCGCCAATGATGCGGGCGTTCACCTTGTCATGCAAACCAATGAACACAAAACATTAGTTCATCAATGACAGCAAAATATTATCATTTTTTAGTACCATGTTGCATAATCAATCAATTACAAACCAAATTTGAACATCTAAACATTAATTTAGTTAATTTTATAAAAATCATTATGAGACCTACTTGTGGCAACTTTTTTCATGGGAACTCATTGGTTGGCATTACTTATTTTGTATGAGCACCCATTTCCAAGTCAGAAGGGCACCCCTCATCACAAGGGCACCCCTACTAGGCGACCACTCTAGCGTGGCTAGCACACGATGCCCCCATGGGTGTCCGGGCACCCCGCCTTCATGCAAGCATGCTCAGGGCATGAGCATTCGCCCTACTATGCAAATAAATGAACATAAATCATTAGCTCATCACTAAAAAAAAATATCATTTTCGATTTCCATGATGCATGATCAATCAATTATAAACTGACTTTTAACACTGAAAAAATAATTTAGTTAATTTTATAAGAATCACTATAAGACCCCCTTATGGGAACTATGTTCATGGGCGGTCATGGTCTGACATTACTCCTTTTCTGTGGCTCCCCTCGCTAAGTCATGTTGACCCACCAAATTGTCACACAGGCGCCCTAGCGTGCCCAACACATGATGCCCCCATGGGCCCCCAGGCACCCCGCTTTCATATAAGAACCCCCAGGGTGAGGGTGTTCACCCTACTATGAAAATCAGTGAACATAAATAATTATCTCATTAATGACAAATAAAATATCACCATTTTTTATTTCCATGTTGCATGATCAGTCAATTATAAACCAACTTTTAACACCTAAACATTAATTTAGCTAATTTTATAAAAACCATTATGAGACCTCCTTGTGGGAGCTTTGTTCATGGCTCGAGATTACTTCTTTTGTGCAAATGGCCCTTGTCAAGTCAAGTTGACAAACCAACTTGTCACACAGGTGCCCCTCTCGAGTGGGTGCCCTATCATGCCCAACACACGACATGCCCATGGTTGACCACATGCCCCGCCTTCATATGGGTGTGCTCAGAGTGCGAGTGTTCACCCTTCTCTGCAAATCATCGAACACAAATCATTATCTCATCAATGAAAAAAAAAATATCATCATTTTTTATTTCCATGTGGCATGATCAATCAATTATAAACTGACTTTTCACACTAAAACAAACAATTTAAACTTTGAAACGGGAATTATAAACTCGAAACGGAACTCTAGCCAAAAAACCCCAAAAAGACATGAAAAACAGTTCTAAAAATGAAAATTATGTATACTGGAACGATGTTTCTTTAGGGTCAATTTTCAACATATTTAAAAACTGAAAGTAAAACCAACTTTTTTGTGCAAAAAGCAATTTTTTTTTAGGAAAAAAAACACACTAATGTTTTTGGTAGAATAACTCTTTTCATTTCCAGGTATAATTTAAGCATTTTTATTAATAACAATAAAAATAAAAATAATGGGATCCGAAACACATTAAATTCATCATATTTTTTTTCATCCATGTTGTTAAACATATAATAACATGACATTAAAAATCGCTAAAATTCTAATTGTTTTCAACCATAACATTAAAGATACAAAAAAAATGGAAAATTTTCAACCATAGAATTAAACACTCTAAGTTTTCAACACATTTAAACCATGACATTATGAACAAATTACATGACTAAATTAACCAAAATGGAAATACTTGTAGATTGAATGAAACATAAATTATATCTCTAAGTTATTGTTGCATTGTAGATATTCTAAACAATAAAAATCATCATAATTAAAACATATAATCCAACAAACATAAAAATGGCTCATAACTTCATTTAACACCATATGGAAATAAAAAAAATTATTTCAAGATACGATGCAAACATCAGTGATATAAATTGTCTTAGACAATTATTCAAAATCACTCATATTTTCTTGCACACCATAAAAATTCACATCTTTAGATAAATGACTGGATGCATATGAAGATGTTCCATATTCTTCTCTTTCATCAACTAGTTCCCCATCAGAGTCCACATGCATGCCCACCATTTCAGGTTTCAAAAATCTTCTAGATCTACGACTGGTTTCAGTAGACTCCCATGTCAACATTGTTCCTTCTGGTAACAACCTCTTCAGAATATCTATTGCCTTGAAGTGAAGAGTTCTTCTCTTTGTTAAATTAAAGTTAGAAACAAGTATGTCAATATCCTCCAATTTTAATATGTGCGATGATGAGTTATATTTGTACACTTTATTTTTCTCTTTTAGCCAATTTTTTTATCAGCTACCATCTTTGGCTTGTACGCACCATTGAATGGGTGTGTATTTGTGGCATACCAACGTACTTCAACACCCACAACATCTTCATTTTATGTAATGACCTTTATAACCCTAGAAACCCAGAATGGATAGCCATTAGGATCACCATTTGATAGAACTGCAATCATGAAACCCTCCTTAATATCTTGTATTAAACCCCTATAAAGCTCTTCCATGGCTTCACGTCATGCATGAGATCTTCTAGAACCAATATACATTTCTCTTTCCTCTACCTATGAAGAATTAATAATACCTTTACATTGTTGTTTTTCAACAATGTTTCTTTCCTCATGTTCATTTGACACTTTTTTGTGGCCAAATAAATGGAGTTTTCAAAGGTATTTATTCATTTGTTGTTCTTGAAATGATGTCACTTTGATTATTGAAAAAATCCTCCCACCATACTGAATCAACAATATCAAAGCACTCATATGTATATCTTATACATTTTTAATTTCTTCTAGGAAATCACAATAATTTATATCTCTATTTTGCCGACATGCATTATGAACTTCAACAACTGATTGTAATAACAATATATTTGACGTGGATATTGGATGATCTAGAATGAACTTTAGAAATTCCAAACCTGATGATGACTCCCATTTTGCAGTAGTCGAATACTTCTTGCCCCATATTAGTGTTTTCCCATCAATTATTTTTATATGGAATTGATTTTGGAAGCTAATGTCATTAAGTTGTTCAATGCATTTCTCCTTCCCATGCGATCCTAGAATAAACATTTGCATGTCAATAGTTTCTTCCAACACATTAAAAATAGGCTCTAGCATGTATGATTTTTTAATACATTCAATTAATGATGGCAAGCTTCCAACTTCCTTCCTCCTCAATGTGATTGAAAAATGACTGAACATCTGATCAATATGGTCATGAGTGTGCCCAACAAGAAGGAAACCAACCTTTACCTTCTAAAAAATTCTCAATTCAACAAGCATGTTTAGATATCCAAAAAAAAAATCTGATTTTTCTTTTCATGATAAGTGTTGTCCAATTTTAGATACAAAACTTCAGGAAGATTACTAGACCAATCATAAAGCACATCATGAATTATCATTATTGTCATATTTGCATCAGTATGAATATTTGGAGCTGTGAAGTATACCCTTGTCAACATTTTCTATTGAAGACCATATAATCGACCAAGTGATACTAAATAAAATTTTCCTCCTATATATTTTTGGGTGTTGGAATAAAATGTGGTAGAAGTGTTTTCTTCTTGTCCATACCATCAATTATCAAACCCAAATATTTATTTGGATTATCATAACACTTTTTTTCGATTCTTGTACAATTTTTTCCTTTCACTTGTTTGTTGTTCGTGATGCTCTTGAAGTGCTTTCACAATGTAATCTGCATAACATAAAACAAAGTCATTAATAAATACGTTTTCATAGTTGATGACTATACAATTTTAAAAATTAATGTTATGAATGCTTACCTCTTTCTACCCCTTCACATTTATCCCTTTTATATTTCAGAGAAGCACATGTACTGCAAATCCCCATCCTTGTCTTCTTAGGAATACGGACAATTGTTGAATTCTTTCTTCCATATCCTCACAAAATATTGATATGTAATAAATTGGCAATGTCCTTCAGCACCTTCTACATATTCTTTGTATAAGTTGTAGATTTATCGTCTTGAGTAATTATGTGGAATATGCATTGTGTCTCTATTTGGCATACACTCTCCATGCTTTGAAAAGAAGTATTTCATCCATGAAATTCCAGTATTTGATAATGGCCCAAACTGTCATTTATGATGCACTTCTGAATAAAATTTGGTGTTAGCACTCAGTAATTTTTTGAGGTTGCAGAAGAAAATCATCAAGGTAACCACAAACCAACTTTGGAAGCTGGGATCTAGCCTTGCCAGCTTCAGAGAGGGCTCTCTCTGTAAGATTTAACTTTTTTTATTGAATATTAGGCCAGTTATAAAGTTTGGGGTTTGATTTGTATTTGAATGGTTGGTTGATAACTAGATTTGTATTGGCTTATAGAGTCTGTTACATAAAATATAGATTAACTATAGTATCTACAGATAGATCTCACCGGGAAAGGTATCCAAACCGAATGGATTGACTAAAGTCTGTGAAATGGAGAAGAAGAACAGATTAAGGTTCACTTTAAAATATAGAGCATTGTTACCTAAGTTCTATATTCAAATATCAAAAGAAAATATAGAAATTATTCATGGTCGGGTGTAGAGTGTAGATTTAAACAAATTCTACGCTTTATTTATCTATTGAATAATTCAGATTTGGAAAATAAATATGTGCTATAAATAGAGAAATATAAACACATAAGACAATAGATACACTTCACCAACAACTCGACACATCAATCATGTGAAATAGCTTTTGTATTACTTTGAAAATCCGTTGATGCTTCAGCAATATACAATAGTGTTCTTCGAATAAAAACCAACCTCTATTACTTCAACAGTTGAAGTATTTATAACTAATTTACAAAAATATCCTATTAGGATGACGAGGATGTATCTAGAAATAATAAAACTGAATCAATCTAACTTATTACAATGATATTAGGGAATTTCAAACTTTTTGAATTGGTGGCACTAAAATGGTGGAATACCAGGCTGTCTGGCACTCAAAATATGCATGTGCTATAACTCTGAGTTGTGCCACTGAAATTACCTTTTACTCCAGTAACTCACATAGTTTATCCCAGCATTGTTCACTCAGGATATTCATCTTCAGCAACTTTTTTTACACTTCGTCGAATTCAGTATATTTGGAAAATGTTAGCCATGTGATGAATAGATTTGGAATTGCATATTGAATGTCGAGATCGCATGAAAATGCTTCCAGAAAAGATTTTCCTGTCATACTGAGTCTTCGGCTGTAACCTTTGAACTATATCTTGCCTTGGTCATAATCTAATAACTGTAATCTGACCACGTGCTGAGCTTGTCATTAATCACTAATAGATTTGGAAGTCCTTTCTTGTAGAGAGGCTCGAGCTTGGTGAAGAATTTTTGTATACCTGTATTCATAATTTGACCCTTCTCTTCAAGATGTCTCATAAGATTCCTTTTAATCAACACTTTCCTGACTTCCAAAATTGTTTCAGTCCTATCTTCAATTTCCAACTCTTCGAATTCCTGATTGTTCTTGGAGTTGAGAAATTTGATAAGCTCAATGGCTTCATTGGGTTTATGTCACAATTTATTTTTGACCTACTCGATGGCTTCATTGGAGTGTTCAATCAGCTCCTTTTGTTCAAAAATAATTTGCATTGAAGGCCAAATGTCGTCAATGTCTTCATTGATCCTTTTCCAAATGTTTTCCTTTACCCGTGCCAATGTATTGCCCATGGCACATTCTTTCTCCATCTTCTACAATCTTTGGGACAATGTTTAGGACTTCTATGTTTCTGTCATGTAGGAATTTCAAACCTTGTACTATGTTCCTGTAAAACCTTCACCTCCAGCCTCAGCTTCTTTAGCTCTTCTCCCTGTATAGAAATGTTTTCCATAGATTGAGCTAACTTAATTGAGTCATTTAAAATTGATGTGGGAAGCACGGTAGAAGATGATGTTCCTGTTGTCGTGGTTGTTGTAGGGACACATGTTTGTACTAGATATGAAATGGGAACTACATCAAGAGGGACAACTGCAAGTTGTGAACTCTGTTCCTTTTCTTTTATGAGCTTGTCCATTTTTTCTTCCATTTCTTTGATCTGTGCACATTGTTCCACTAGAAGCTTCAACATCTCTTCCTTTTGTATCTATGTCTCTCCAAGTTCCTTGGCCTGGGTGTCTTATGTTTCTGGCAGCTTCGATTTCTTCTTTAAGGCTGCTCTGTCAGCATTCTTCTTTCTGATTATCTCCTCCATGGATTTTTAATTTTCTAGATCAAAGCCTGCTTTGATCACCATTTCCTCCAAGTATTTGATTATGGGATCTTTGGAAAGTGAGGGAACTTTCTCCAATTTTAGCTAAGACTACACATTATTTAAAATAATTTGTAGTTTAGGGATAGCAATGGCAGTTTGTGTGAAAGTAAAATATACCATCTCTACTGCATGCTTGTGCATATCTATTTGATCTAAAGGATAGACATCCTTAGTGTCAAATTTGAAAGTAATTTGTTTGAAATATGCTCCTGACTTAGGCTGAGGGACCTGGCCTACAAGAATTCCATATGCATCCTTCCCTTTTCTGTATCATATGCTGAGATGAGCCTGTGTTGGATGGAGAAAGATTTCTTCCTGAATTGACTATATATGTTATCAAGAATGGCTTCATTTATCTATTTAATCTCCTTGTATCTATGAAAACTATCCAGCTTCATGTGCTCTGTGGATGATTCTGGTGTCTGAGGTACAATAGTTGGAATCTCTTTAGTAGCTGAGGATGATGGAGACTCTGTAGTACCACTATCTAACTTAAAAGTCTGCAAACCTAAGAGTACAATAGTGCGTTGTGTGCACTCTAGTGATGGGAAGTCTATTTTAGACACTATTTTAATCTTCTTAGTGTATATTTTGAATTCTCTGGTTGAGACTTATGTGACTAATGGAGAATCATCCTCTCTGGGTATTTGTTTTGTCTTTTCTCTGGGTATGGGAGTCTCTTAAGTTGTCCTGGAATGTACCTGCTCCTCATCCCCCTGTAATGTATTTTCTACCCAAGTGTGTTGGTTCATATATTTCTCTATTTATGGCCTCTGAGTATGCACATAAGGTGTAGCCTTTTTTTCCACTCTTAGCTTGGAATTTACCCGAAAGAGGTCATAACACCAAGTGAAACTGAGAGGGAAGTTCATTTGTTTCTGCAGGAGGTCTGCTTCCTCTCCTGTTGCTCTACTGTTGCTGATGAAGGGTCCTATCTATGTTTTTAACCAGAACTGAGATTTCTTCTTGGATGCCATGAAATGGATGTTATCAGAATGAACTATTTGCCTCACATACTCCAAGGAAAATATTCTCATTGGAAAATACTTAGAAAGTTTGTATGGTGGCATCTCTGAACCATACACTCTAATTTCTGTGAATGACTGGTAAAGGTACCAGTCTCCTGTTTTTACCTATTCACTAAGCTATAAAATCTTCTGAATATCTTCACTAATCCTTGGAACCTGCTAGCCACTCAGCGAAAAAGTTGTTGGATACACAAATTGGTCTATGAACTCTGAGAAGTTGAATTCCTGTGATTGTATTCTGAATAAGGAAGTCCATAATACAACAGACTGAGGCTCTCCTTACTGATCAAGATTTTGCGTTGTGAATGCAAACTTGTCAATTTTAAAGAAGATAAACATGTAAATTAGAATTGAAGAGTATCTAAACATTCCTTCAGTTAAAAACTGAAGGAATTTTTCATGAATTACATTTTCTAAGAAGTGACCATAGTCAAAGGTGATTGATGGTCCTTCTTTTGAAGAAAGGGTGGATAGAAAGCCTAGAATAGGCTAATCTAACCATTCATCTAAATAGTAACCAAGAATATATGACAAGACATAAATAATCTATCTTGTCCTTTGAGGGAACATAGAAGAGGGATATGGGGTATTTTTCTTAGGGAGTTGAGAGTCTTTAGGGAGGAAAATTTCAAAATTGGCAACTCTCTATGGGGAGGTTAATTTATGATAAATTTCTATGAGAAAATCAACGAAGAAAGGGGAGAGGGAATAATAGTGGGGAACCTGCAACATTTGATTTCTATTATCAGTTGTGATGGTGAAGAGAATTTCATCATTTGGGGAAATAATTGCTCTCTTGCTTGAAAGGTAAGAGGCTTGGCATCTCAGAAAGAATTCAGGAAAATGATAAGATTGGGGGAAAACAAACAAAGGAAGTATGGATTGCCAGAGATGTATCTCATCAAATTGATCAAGGAAATTATCTCAAAACCAGCAGCGTAATTCTAAAAGGTCAAATTCACATTGTGTTTCAGCAATCTTGTAGTCTCGGTCTGCAAATGGAATATGGTCTAAAATGAGAGGGGGAGTGAGCATAAAATTTATTACAGGGGTGACTTTGGGTGCCATTGTAGTTTCAGACTGGAGAGTGGAAGAATGTAGTAGTGGTAAATTACATTGTGTTTGATAATTGGTGAGAACTTAGAGTGGCAGTCCTCTGTAAATTTATCAAAACAAGCAACAAAAATGTTGCTGTGAGATGCGAGCGCAACAGAGGTCAGAAAGATGTTCATGAGGCAAAGAGAGAAACAATACGATTGCAGGTGAGAGTTTGATTTTTATTAGCCATAAAAAATCCTTAACCATTGGATTATGATCTTATTAGGGCACTAATTTTTGTAATTGATGCGACAAACGGAAAGAAAATTTATGAATGTTTCAACGGTCGCAGACGTGACAGCTAAGGATTGGTGGGTGAGTGGCGCAGGACCATTTGAGGGAGTGGCAGGAGTGATGGGAGTAGGGGTAGGTGGTATTATGGGAATGGGGGTGGAGACGGGACGTGGAGGTGGCACTTTGGTGGGAAAGCGGGTTGAGGTGGGATGGCGAAATCGCATTCAAAGGGAGGGGCAGGTGGTATCCCATAAGTGGAGGGGGGGGCTCGAAATCCCGTGGTGGCGACATGTTGGGGGCGATAAACCAGTTTTCGAACCCCCCTACCGTTAAACGTTATCGCTTCAGGGGGGTCCGAAATTTATCATGGGTCATCAGATCAATGCAATGGGTGATCGGGGTGTCCTGAAAAAGGTGGGGTTTAACTCCAGCTAGTCCCACCACATATTTGCACATGTGTATTATAACCCAAAGTCCAAACTTTGGTGAATGAACCACTTTCAACAATATATCAAAAACCTTTACTTTCCTATTCTAATGCTTTTCCAAAGAAAATGAGGGTGCCTTTAAACGTGAAAACCCTGCCAATTTTTTCATTCTAAAGAGATTTAAAAATATTTATTTCAAACACTAAACTAATCTACTCAACTACAGTAATCCAAATTATACAGTTGGATTAACATTATTCACCTATTCTACCTATCTAATCTTAGCCGAGATTACACTGTTTGGCTAGGTTATTCACTCTATTCTAATTAACATAAATTGAAATCATCTTGAACATGATTACATTGTATGTTTCAAGCAGAAATGGATTGTGGAATTTTAAACAAGCATCACTTTCAGATTTATTCATTTTTTGTGGGGTTCATTTATCATTTCCTTTCTTTTTCCTTTTTTTTATCTATTTTTGTATTTATACCCTCTTTTCATTTTTTATTTTCATTTATCTATCTTTTTGGAAATCATTTGCAAAAAGAAGTATTATTTACAATCTAAAGTACTAAAATAAATTATTCAATAATCAATTGATCCTATATATTATAAGACCCTATCATGTGGGATCCTTTTCCAAATTTTCTTGGATTCTTGACAGACGAAAGTTACCCATTGAATGAAACATTTTGAAAACCTTTCTACAGATAAATAAAGACCCAATATTATAATGCTAACCTGATAATGTATATTGCATGCACCCCACTAAATATGAATTTTGTATGCTTTTATCCATTGACAAATATCTCTTCCTTTTCTCGAATGCAAAATTTAAATCCATATGTTTCAAGCTACCTTTTTTACAACATTCACTTGAAATGAGAGCACTGATAGAACGCCTTCTCATCAGATATTCTTCTTTACCCTTTGTATAACTAGAAAATCTTGGATTGATACGAAAAAGTCTGCTCCTACTCCTCGATACATTATTTGCTGGAAACATATCCATTAGCAGATCATCATCTATATAAGCATTTTCATCATCATTATGAGGAATGTTATACTCACTTTGATCATTTGTTCTTTTGAAATAATAACTTGGAGGATATTCTTCATCTTTCCCTTCTTTAGTGCTACCCTCATAGTCCTTAGAATTAGGACTAAATGGAAAATTTGAATCGATGTTTATTGGATATTCTTCATCATGTGCATTGTCAATGTTGCTCTCATAGTCCATAGGATTAGGACTACATAGAAAATGTGACTCTTTACTTACTGGAAATTCTTCATCCTGCCCTTCATCATCTTTGCTCTCATAGTCCTTAGGATTAGGACTAAGTGCTTCATCCTGCCCTTCATCACTACTTCTCTCATAGTCCTTAGGATTAGGACTAGGTGGAAAATGCGACTCTCGATTTATTGGAAATTATTCATCCTAGCCTTCATCACTACTTCTTTCATAGTCCATAGAATTAGGACTAAGTGGAAACTGTGACTCTCTATTCATTTCAAATTCTTCATAATGCTCTTCATCATTGTTGCTCTCATAGTCCATAGGATTAGGACTAAGTGGAAATCGCGACTCTTTATTTATTTGAAATTATTCATCATGCTCTTCATCATTGTTGCTCTCATAGTCTATAGGATTAGGACTAAGTGGACACCATGACTCTCTATTCATTTTAAATTATTCATCATTTTCTTCATCACTTCTAGTCTCACAGTCCATAGGATTAGGACTAAGTGGAAATCGTGACTCTTTATTTATTTGAAAATATTCATCATGCTCTTCATCACACTTTCTCTCATAGTCCATAGGATTAGGACTAAGTGGAAACCGTGACTCTTTATTTATTTAAAATTCTTCATCCTTCCCTTCATCATTTCTGCTCTCATAGTCCTTAGGATTAGGACTAAGTGGAAGATTTGACTCTCTATTCATAGTGGAAGAATTTCCGTTATATTCATCAATAGGAATAGAGTTGTTACGTGACAAAGATGTTGATGCTTCACAAAGATAAAATTTACTATCAGAAGAATCCATGCCTTTCAAATATAATTGGTTGAATGGTACAAATGCACTCTCTCCTAATGATAATATATAGCTTAAAGAATGAAAATTTCCCTCCAAAGATTCCCTCTAAAAATTTTCGCCAAAATTTTTCCTTTCAAAAATTTTGTTTCATGTATTTTCCTCCATAATTTTCTTCTACAATTTATTGAAAAATTTTAACTAAAATTTTCTTATGAAATTAATCTTTTAAACTAAATATTTAAATTAAAATTGTAAAGTAAATATTTTACCTCAATTAATTTTTTACTTAAACTATATAACATTTACTAGACAATTGAATGTTTTTTTTTTTATTATATCTTCTATCACGCATTTGAAATAAATTGGTATATCACCATAACACGATTTATATGTTAAGTTTTTATAAAAAAAAATTGATACCACATTCACCATGCAGTAAAACAATTCCTTAATGTTCGCTTTATCATAATTTACTATATTGCCATAACAAGATTTACATGTTAAAGTTTTTATAGAAGCAAATTAGCCTTGCATTCACCGTGCGGTAAAACAATTTCGTAATGTTCGCTTTATCATAATTTACTATATCGCGATAACAAGATTTATATGTTAATTTTTTTATTAAAAAAAATTAATCCCACATTAATCGTGCAGTAAAACAATTCTGTAATTTCTATTGTATCATAAATTTCATTATCAATATTCCTCACATCACATCAAGGCTTTTCGAGATTCATTAAAAGACTTGGAGCGATTTTGGGAGCAACTACATTGTTATCGACAACATATTCAATGGAAGATTATCACATTTGAAAGGTTAGTTTCCCTTTTCTTGTGTGCAAATTTTAAAATTCAATAGGTTTACTAGTAGTTATGTGTCAGTTGGGTTGTTAAGTTCATGTAAAGTACTAGAACAAAAACATACTCTAGTAAAATAACACTTAATTTTTTATTAATGAAATTTAGATTTTTGTTACAAATTAAAAATTTAGATGAGTTAGGCTTACCCGACAACCCCATGGCAGGAAGAAGGCCATTATGTCTGCAGTGGGTGTGGTGGGCCCGGTTGTGCCCGCTGGTGGCACCCACCCCTGTGGCCCAGCCCGCTAAGGGTGAGGGTTGATTCTGAGAATCGGGCCTCCACCCCCATAGGCCTGTTCAGCCATGTGCATGGGGCGAGAGGGGACTCCATTTTTTTAACCTTCTTTTTAAAGGTTATGTTTTACAAAATTATTTATGATTTATGATTATTTATATTTTTTAGATTTTGTTTCATTTTTTTTATTTAAGCTATTGTTTTTTTTGTAATTTACTAATTTATATCAATGTGTGTGTGTGTGTGTATTTTGCCAGAAAATGGTATCAAAGAAGATTTATGTGAATCTTTCTAGTCCAAAAACTATTACAATTAAAGGTGGATCCTCAAAAAACACTGTTGATGGAAACAAACCTGAGCTAATAAATACAAATCTATCAAGTGCCTCAAACGAGAAAAAGACAATTTTATACTAGAAGAAATCAAAAGAACTGAAGCTTACAAAAAAAATATGGTATGTGAAAGATAGAGAAGGCGATCAATAGCTCAGCTGCAGATATATCTATATGTTGATATCCCTAACGATAGTGGAATTTATGAGGTGCTAGGAAAATTCATAGACATTTGTTTGATATTGGACATTGAAGTTGTTTATGTACTTAAAAAATCTCCCAAGTCACATGATAAGATTAAATATCAGTTATCATTGTTAATGTATGACACAACAAAGGAGTCTACAAAGATGTGTAAACAAATTCTAAATGACATTGCACAAGATATGGTAAGTATTGTTATTTATATTTATGCTTTTCTTTATTGTAAGTGTATCCTTATATTTTTATAACTTAGTTTCTATTGACATATGATATTTTGTTTGACATAATTTTATTGAAAATATTTCAATTATGTTGAGAGGCATTCATTTCATAGAGCAAGATATTATGTATGTTGTCAACAGTTTCTACTTAGGTGTAGAAGAAGATATGGCAAAGAAGCAAAAAATATTAATTCATGATGCTACAAAACTACATCCAAGGGATCAAAAAAGAATGTCTATAGTGGATAAATCTAGCAAAGGTAGAGAGGTTACTTTTGAAGATGAGGAAGTTGAAACTGATGCTAAAGAATATCTTGTCATTATTGAGGATGCCATTAGAACTGATGTTAGAAAGGAGGAAAGCCATAAAAGGCCAAAGTAACAATGACCAGGAATATCTATGTTCTAGTTAATGATGAGAATGTTAGGAGGAAGAAAATGAAAGTCGAACATTCTTAAATAGTCAATCCCAATAGTGAAGATACTAGTGAAAATTCAAAAGAAAGTAGAGAAATTATTACACCAAGAGCTGATTTAGAGGATGGCATTATTAAAACAAAACAAATGTCATTCGACACAAATTGACAAAGACAAAATTAATTGAGGGTGGTCATACATTTTAGCTTAATGTGAGACAAATCTATCAGCCAAGTGAAGGACAATTTAAATATCAAATCAAAAATCCACACCACCTGCATGTTTACAACTCGAAGACATTGATGAGGTACAATCCATATGCTCATGTGGTTAATTATGTGCTTCTTATTAATTCAGTTCAAGTTCCCAACAAAGAAGAAATTGATAAGCCAAAATGTTTTGAATACAATTATTATGTGCTTGGGGGGAACCATTATGTAGAATATCAAAGGCAATTGATGGAGGAATATCTCAATAACCCACATTCTGAAACAATTAAATGTATCATTTATGTTGGTTTATCAAATACAGAATCAAAGTTATTGGCATGGGATCATAATACATATAATGAATATAGGATCTCTATGACTTTTATCCAAAGGGTTAGTTCTATTCATAATGAATTTGAAGAAAGATGTGGTGGGGATAAGACAAATGTTACTCTAGAATTTCGAAAGGAATGTTGTATGGAAATAGGCTATCAAATTAAGGAGAAAATCAATTCAAAAGGTGGGAAAGTAAATTTTGATATATTTAGAAGTATTAATAACATTTTCCAGTTAACATTTCGAACTAGAGAGATATGGGAATTGATTAATGATATTTTTAGCGTGTGGGAGAAAATTGACATTAAAAGCCAAAAGGTTAAAAATTCTAAACCATTGCGGTAATTCAGGTCCTGAAATGAAGCAACTTCTAGAAGATATGACTATCACACCTTAGAGAGAATTGCAAGGATTGAAGGATGAAAAACTTGTCAAATCAATATAATCTCATGTGAAGTCAGGGTAATTGTCATTTGACGAAATGTCTGAGGAATTTTAAAAGTAAGCTTGTGGAATTATTTTTACTTATTTCTAGATTATAATTTTCTTTTAAATATACAATATTGTTCTTGGTAGTATTTGCTATACATAAAATTATATTAACTTTTTTTTACTTGATCTATTCAGTCACAAAGTTTACATGAAAATACAAGAACAAATGGTTAAATTATTGAATGCAACTACCCAGATTCAAGTTCTACGTCAACACTAAAACATTTTTATCTTGCATTTAAAAAGATATGTTGATTTATACATTCATTTTTAGTCATATTTATACTATTTTTATTTTATAACTTATACATATATTTGTTTATTTTATTAAAGATGAGGAAGGATGCAAATGGAGCACCAGATAGTTTCAGAAGCTTTATTGAAAAAATTAAGATTGAAAGAATGAGAAAGCAGAATCTTAGGAATGTTGAACTTGATCCAACTCTTACTCATTTCATTTGGAATGGGCTTGACACTATTCCATATCAAGTAATACAAGGTGACTGTGAAGACATTGCTAAATTCATTGCTAAAAGGGATTATTCCCTAGTTATTGCAGATATTCCCCATGGTTGCAATATCCCAAACATTGACTATGATAGTGACCCTTATACTTATCAAGCTCTTATTAAAGTGGTTCTGGGATTTGTAGAAGTCACATCATCACCATTATGGAGATTTGTGACATTTTATTCAGAAACACAATTGGCAATGTTATTGACAAGCTTCAAGGGAAAAACAAGCTCAATGATGCAGCTTACATGGTAAGATGTTGAAAATGTATGTTTGATTAATGTTAAAAATATAATTTATGTAAAAGGTAATTGAACTTTTACTATTTCATGTTAGAGGCAAAAGTCAAATCTTCTTAACCGTGAAGATCAACTAATTATAAATGATTGTGAGTTCATCCATATTGATCATTGGACAAAACATTATAGATATATGTCTATACTTTTTAATTGGGTCGATGGAAAGAGTCATAGCCAAGTAATGGTTTATGATGGTGTTGTGAAAAAACT
Source organism: Pinus tabuliformis (assembly GCA_031772625.1). Classification (NCBI taxonomy): domain Eukaryota; kingdom Viridiplantae; phylum Streptophyta; class Pinopsida; order Pinales; family Pinaceae; genus Pinus; species Pinus tabuliformis. The sequence goes on from CM062809.1 coordinate 610,653,800, forward strand.
AGCATATGAAGATAAAGAAGAAAAAGGAGAGATATTTAAAATTTATCAAAAACCACAATCATTGATTTACTATCTTATAGACTTACGTTCAAATGAAAGAGATTGGGTTTAGGCTCAGGTAAGTTCTATTATATAGAATTGAATTTCAATATCTTCTTTCTTAATTTATATGTCATTATACTAATTTACTTCATTATTTATTTTGTGCTTCATGGTACAACACTTGCATGTTGTCTACAAAAAAGAAGAAATTGCATTGCCATTGAAAAAGACCCAATGCAATGTAAATTTATTCAGCAAAGAATTAATGATCTTCAATTTCTTCCAGATGCAGTGCAAGAAATTGGGTTGAAGAAAGGGGATTTTAGTAATCACGTGTGGCAAAAAAGGCAAAGGAACCTTAACCGCCATTACATGGAATGATTGGAAAGGCATACATTGGGAGATTTGCAAACATCAAAGATCCATTAGAAGACTAAAATGATCAAAATGAAGCAGGAAATATTGTGGAAGAAGACAATGATGAAACTCTAGAGGATGAAGAGTTTGGATTACGTGATACTGTTGATTAAATTTAAGTTATGCTTGGAAATGAAGCTCATTTTTTGTAGCTATTAATTAGATATACTTGTAATGTTTTCACTTTGACATTTTATGAGAAGAATAAGTATTCAATTAATGTCGTTATATGTTCAATATTTGTATTATGTGATTTTTTCTTTAATTTTTATGTGAGTCATTATTTTTTGAAAAAGACTATCATTATTATTTTTTTTGACATGAAATTTATAAAAACTATTATTTAACCACTTTTTGTTAAATTTTTCCTATAAAAATTGTAGTGACATGTCATTTCTAGCAAAAACATTATCAAAATGTGTAATTTTTTAGTTATATTTATGTTCAAAATGTTTATTTTTCTGTCAAATGTTAAAAATTATTGTTTTTTAGAGACATTTATTTGATGTACATTGAAAAATTAATTAATGATATATAAATATGTAGAATATCGAAAAATTAAAATATCGATCTTCTTCTTTAACTATGCAAAAAAATAAATACCTCACTACAAAAAAAAAATATTAAAAGAAAAACAAGAAAATATGATGAAGAAGACCACTTCAAAAATTGTTAAATTTAGAAGATAATTACTCACATTTAATATATTAGAAAATTTAAAGTCAAAAAATAAGTCTTTTAAAAAAGGGCTTGATGCAAAATCAACACTTTTTAAAATCAGCATGCAAATCACTAACATTCTACTAATGTACATAAAAGAAATTAAAGTGTCAAAAACTATGCTAAAAAAGAAAATATATGTATTCTGTATCACCCCTTTTCAAAATCGATTGATTTTTTCCTACCTCAACAAAACAGGTAATCATATCAGTTCCTGTTTCAAAGTTTACATTGTTAACATTAATTTAGTCAATTGTCTAAAAATCATTATGAGACACCCTTGTGGGAAATTTGTTCATGGGTAGTCATGGTCCAACATTACTTCTTTTTTGCGAGCGCCCCTTGCCAAGTCAGGTCGACACACCAACTCGTCACACAAGCACCCCTATTGGTAGGCACCTTAGCATGCCAAGAACACGATGACCCCATGGGCGCGTGCATGACCCGCCTTTTTGCGGGTGTTTTCCCTGTTATGCAAATTAGTGAACACAAATCATTAACTCATCAGTGGAAACAAAATATTATCATTTGTTAGTATGTCCATGCTTCATAATCAATCAATTATAAGTCATTTTTTAACACCTAAACATTAATTTAGTCAATTTTCTAAAACTTGTTATGAGAACCCCTTATCATAACTCAGTTCATGGGTAGTCATGGGATGACATTACTTATTTTGTACGGATGCTCCTTTCCAAGTTAGTTTGACCCACCAAATAGTCACATGGGTGCCTCCACCAGCTAGGCTCCCTGGCATGCCCATCATGCGACGTCCCCATGGGAAGACAAGCACCCCACCTTCGTGCAAGTGAACCCAGGGCACGGGCATTCACCCTGCTATGAAAATTAGTGAATAGAAATCATTAGCTCATAAATGAAAACAAAATATTATCATTTTTTATTTCCATGTTGCATGATCAATCAATTATAAACCGACTTTTTGGACCCAAACATTGATCTAGTCAAATTTCTAAAAATCATTATGAGACCCCCTTGTCAGAACTTTGTTCATGGGCAGCCATGGGCTGAAATTACCTCTTTTGTGCAAGAACCCCTTTCCAATTTGGGTGGACCCACTAACTCATCCTACGGGCATGGTTTTCAGGTGAGCACCTTGGTTTTCCAACACGCGATGCCCCAATGGGCATATGTGTGCCTTGCCTTTGTGTGGTCACACCCAGAGCGTAGAAGATTTCCCTATTGTGAAAATCAACAAACAAAAATCATTAGCTTATCAATTATCATTGATGGGTCCCATCAATAGGTATATTTTGAGTCCCATTATGCTATCCTCTAGCCCCTAAACTCTTTTTTTCTCACATCAAATTTACATTTTGTAGCCATAATGTGCTTAATAGGAAGACTAAAGGGTGCATGTCATATTTTGTGGCCTAATGTGGTTAATATACAAGAAAAAAAAACATTTTTTGGAGACATTTACTATGCAGGGGCACATTGGAGGCATCTAAAGAGAATATAGGAGGCTTTTCATCTACATCAACTCTCCAACTCAATCCTAAGATTCCTCACCAACATCTCGAAGTCCACAGAATCTGATGAATGAAAGTGCGTGTGGAGATCTAAAAGAACCAAATCCACCAATTTTGATATTTTGGAGGGAAGCAGTCCTCCTCTCAAGGGAACTTCCCCTTAGTCATTCTGTGTATATATAAATCGGCCTAAGGGCTCATTAGGATTTGAACTCTTGGAGCTAGGAAGAGCTATTGAAGGTTGAGTACTTGAGATGAGATTATGTATGTGCACTCTATATTTTGTTAATGAAATTTCATTTGTTGATATGCATCTAAGTTAACTTAAGAGGGATGGAACCCTTGGGTTAGGGCCTAATCCAGAGGCTTTAGCCCCTATAATGTATTTTTCCTTTGTTCTTGTTCAAGTTGTTGTATTTATTTCCTTGTTTAAGTAGGAATTAGATTGAAAAATTTGTAGTTACAGGTTTGATCACCACCCCTTCTTATGGGAAGTATGGTTAAAGAGTCTACAACAAAAATCCAAAAAATGTGTGTTTATGATTCCTTGGAAATTGCCTGGCTTTGGATTGAAATTATGTTGCATGTTTTGTTTCTGCACCTTACAAGTTAATATCATGATTTAGAAAATAGATTAGATGCATGTTGTAGGATAGGATAGATCTTTAAGAAATAAAATTCAACTATTATTTCCACTTTGATTAATTTTACTGCAATATTGATTAGTAGATGTATGTTCTTGATTAGTAATATGTAGGGGCTTCCAGTGACTTGCGGGGGTTGGCACACTTATCCACATCCACTTAGACATTTCCATCCTCCTCTTGGATATCTCATGTTTCTCCCAATCTCTTCATCGAGATCATTTTTTTAGGGCCAATGAAGAACACCATGGGCATGAAAATTTGTACAAAATAAGCCTTTGAGGGGTGCTAAGCTTGGAAAAATGCCTCACACGTCCTTCATCCACCCTCATCCACCTTCCTCCACCTTTAGAACACTTTTCTTTCCCTCAGAAAGCTCTCGGACCCTCTCTTGTAGAAAAACAAGGAACTCCTGTAATAAAACAGAGTTTCCTGTAGCACCTTGTAACAATCCTGTAGCATTACCCAAATTTAGCTAGATTTTCCCTAGGATCTTGAATTTTTCATTTTGAGATTGAATGTTTAACCTAAGGCTTTGAATCTGTGATTAGGGACACCCAAGAACTGCTTTATACCCCTCCTTCCTCCGCTGCAAGCACAATACAACAAATAGAGTTAGGAAGCAAATTTTCACATTTGAATTTTAATTAGTGTTCTCTTATGTGTTGTAGATTGAATTCCTCCTTTCCAAGAAATTTTCAATTAGATTAATGATTTCCATTCTACAATTAGAATATTAATTTCATTGGTTTGCAAATAGAGTAGCATGGTTTATTTTTGCAATTAGGCTAATGTTCCTTTCCTTGTAATTAGGGTATGTTTTCTTTTGTCTTTCTACAGAAATTATCTTTGTAGTTAGTTGAAGGAGTGGTCCTTTCTTTCATTGATCTGATCCAATGACTAACGTGATATGAGTAGAACTTCACCTACTATGCATATAGCACTGTCACCTCTAAGTTTGTACAAAACCTAGGTTGATAATTCAAGTTGAGAGTCTTTGGAGTTGCAACATCCTTGATGCAATACTAGGGCTCATCGTTTTTTGGCATTGTTTTGAGGGAGGTGTCCAAGTAGGTGTTGTTTCTACTTAGAAGTTGTTGTTTTTTCTTTCTGTTCTACATCAGTAATATTGATTTGAAAGCTTAAAATAAAGAGAAAAAAAAAAAAACAAACAAAGTTAGTTCTTTCATGCCTCATAGGAGTATGGATAGCCAAGGGAAATTCCTACAAAAAAACCCCCACCCCTTCAAGAAGCCAACCATAATTCTTCTTTGGTAATTGTGAACTTCCCTCTTTGACTACAGGGGAGTTAGAAAACCCTATAGGTGAGAAACCTAAGAAAATTTAGGGACCCATATGATAAGAAGATCCTACCCAAACAATGGGTGGGAACAGACAACATTAGCTTTTCCCTATCCGAGAAACCAATGGGGAGGCCAAAATGAAGAATATGAGCCCTGGTACCCCTACATATTTCCATGACCTAACCTCTAAGGAACCTGACACCTTCATGTTTGAATTTTTTGTTGTCTGTAGGACCTATGAATATACCTCTATTGAACAAAATTTGAATTTGTTTCCATCCACCCTCAAAGATGCATTCCTACGCTGATTTATGAGATTACCTGGAGGAAACATCACTACCTAGGCCCAAATTCAACAAGCCTCTAATGAAAAGTATAGGAATTATTGTAAGTCCAAATAAACAAAGGAATATATCTTTAGGATGACCCTAGGACCAAATAAAACTTTAGAGACCTATGAGGAAAGATTATAGCTAAATTATAGGAGAGTTAATTGTACCCTTGGCCCTGAGTCACTCAAACTAGTTATTATCCAATGGGTGAGGGAGGATCTAATGGAGAGCCTTGGCATGCTTTCTAGAAGAGACATCTACTAGTTTCATTATGATGACATCAATACAATATTCAGGAATCACTCTAGGGCCACTCGTTAAATGGGTAGGTCTAGTCAAGGCTTGATTACTTCATCTCCCTCTGCATCAATCATCAAACACGAAATAGGAATTATGTTGGAGGAATTCAAGAGTGAAATTTTGCATACATTTTCCCTACAGATGGACACTATTTAGATTAAAAGGAAGCAAGAGGAAGAAGAAAGGGAACTAGCTATATTTTTTCTTACATGCAATAAGAGACATCCTAGAAATGATTGCCCACTGAATGTCATAGAAGTCTACTATGTCTATGTGGAAAATCTTGCAATAGAAAAATTTCCCTCTCCGTCAGGCCTAAAAGTTATATACCAAGGGGCAAAAGGTGGTTTAGAGCAACTTTTATTCATTAACCAAAGGAGGCCCCAAGGCCCTCAGTCATATCAACAAGGCATACAGAGTGCACATTATCCTCCTTGCAATCCAAATCAGAATGCACCTTTCCAACCTGTGTACCCTTCCACTCATCCATCATGGTCCATAACATCTCCTTGGCCTTATACTCCTTAATATCCTCCTCAACCTGTCAACCCTCCTTTCCAACCATATCCACCTTAATCTCCTAAATGGGGAAACTCCTCACAAGGGTAGAGGCCTCAAACAATCCAACCTCCTGGTTTAATGCCTCCATCTCACCCTCAACCACAACTCCCTCACCATAACCCATCTAAGCAACCTCAACTACTTTCCCAACCCAATCTAAACCCTAGCAATAAGCAGGCACAATATGTTTAAAGTGGAGAGATATTCCTATCAGGCTTATGCTATGGAAATCCAAGATATCAGCCTTTGGTCTAGGAAGGTACTTCTAGAGGTTCACCCACCTTCTCCACCTAAAGATATTGAAGAAGATAAGGAAGAAAGTGCCCCTCAAGACAATGCTTCTCCTCACTCTGAGAGGTTGGTCCACCCTAAATAGCACACCCCAGAAGAGGCTAAACTTTTGGGAGCATTGAAGAATTTTTGTGTTAAAATACCCATTCTCCGGGCCATCAAAGATGTCCCCATTTACAACAGGCTTAATAAGAAATAGTGTTTTAAAACTCTTTGGAGAAGAAGAAGAGATACCCCCACTATCAATTATTTGGTAAGCTATCTGATTTGATGCTTCGAAGGTTAATCTCCTCAAAGTACTTTTATCTTCGTATGCCATAAGTGGATGTGCACATAGATAACATTAATGTCCCTAATACCTTGACTGACATTGGGGATGCAGTCAATGTGATGACCAAGGAAACCATGCTCAAGCTCAACCTCTAAGGGGCCTTGAGGAAGACCAGCATAGTGTTTTATCTTGCAGATAGATCCACAGTATCTCTCAAGGGAGTTTTGAGGATGTAATGGTCTCCATTGACTTATGGGAGTGCCCCATTCATTTCCTTGTTCTCCATCCCAAAACCAAGTTTAATGGCTACCCTCTCATCCTAGGAAGGCCTTGGTTGGCCACTGCTAATTCCTAAATTAGTTGTAGGGTTGGGAACATGACCATCAAGAATAGGCATATATCAAAACATCTTGTGTTGTATTCTCCTACTCAACCTTCTATTGAGCAAGAATTTCCCTTGTGGTTAGAGGATGGGGAAGAGGAATAATTTTATCAAGCATCCCTCTACCTGATATGTACACTAGACAATGTTGTAGGGGTGAGGCAACTTGATGAACATGACCTTATTGACCATATCTTATAGAATCAACCTCCCATTTCCATGCTAGTTGATGAAATGATAAAGGAATATGAGGGAAACCCATGGACTGATTTGTGCTCTGTTCATCCTAACCAAAAACATGTCAAGGTTATAGAGATTAGCCCACCCATAACCCTAAAGGTCAACCCATCCCTCTCAATTTATCAGGAAGAACAATTATGCAATGTGTTGAGGCAACACTAGGATGCTTTTGCTTGGGACTATAAGGAGATGAAAGTTGTGCATCTCTTGATTTGTACTCATCATATCTATATCAAAGCGGGATTCAAACATATGTGCCAACCTCAGAGAAGGATGAATCCATCTCATAAGGACATTGTGAAAGAGGAATTACAAAACCTACTAGATTTAGGGTTCATATATCCCATTTCAGATATTGAGTGGGTGTCCCCCCTTGTCACAGTCCCCAAGAAAAATGGGAAGTGGAGTATTTGTGTTGATTATCGAGAATTTAAAAAGGCTACAAAGAAGGACCACTTCCCTGTGCCTTTCATTGACCAAGTCTTGGATGGCCTTGTAGGGAAGAGATTATTTTCATTTCTAGATGGGTTTAGTGGCCACAAATAGATACAAATCAACCCCGAGGACCAAGACAAGACCACATTCACATGTCCTTGGGGTGCCGTTTCCTATAGGATCATTCCATTTAGTTTGTGCAATGACCATTCTACCTTACAAAGGGAAGTTTTAAGTATCTTTGTTGACCTTGTTCACGACACTATTAAGGTATATATGGATGAATTAACCCCTTATGGTTGTGACTTATAGGAAGTTATTTATAGCATGTGTAAAGTCTTAAACAAATGAATTGATATGAACCTTTCATCAAGTCCTGAGAAATGTGATATTTTTGATGAATGCAGGAACTGTCCTATGCCATTCCATACCTAGGGAAGGGATATAGGTTGACCCCAACAATGTTTCCATCATTAAAAGGGCCCGTACCCCTAAAAAAAAAAGAGATGTTAGAATCTTCCTTCAATTTCCTGGGTACTATAGAAGATTCATTAAGGACTTCAATAAGCTAGCTTCACCCTTATTTGGACTATTGGATAAAGATTTAGAATTTGGTTGGACAGATGAATGTCAAGAGGCCTTTGAAGTGCTAAAGGAGAAGTTGACCACTGCACCCATACTTATGGGTCCTAATTGGTCATTTCCTTTCCATATCCACATAGATGCATCAGATAAAGATGTAGGATAAGTCATAGGACAAGTGGAAGACAAATTTCCCTATGCTATATATTTCATTAGTAAGAAACTTTTGTAAAGATGAGCTAAATTATGCAATCACTGAAAAAAACTCCTGGTTGTGGTACACTCTTTGAACAAGTTTAGGGACTACATCATTGGATATCAAAATTTTGTCTACACTAATCATGAAACCATCAAGTATTTATTGAATAAACCTGATGTAAATGCTAGGATAATTATATTGTTGTTATTATTACAACAGTTTGATTTAACCATTTTTTACAAATTAGGGAAAGAAAATGTCGTTGCAGATTTCTTATCAATACTGAAATTACTTACAGGGAATAAGGAGATGGTAGATGATTATCTCCCATATGAACACCTATTTCCCATCATTTATGCTATCTCCTTGGTTTTATGATATAGAAAATTACTTGGTTGTTGGGAGGTTCCCTCTTAATCTATCCTTCAGGGAGAAGAGAACAATTATTAGGAAGAGTGCCCCATTCACCTGGATTGAGGGGAATATTTCCAAGTTGGGGTCAAATCATATTTTGAGAATATGTGTGAGGGAAGAGGAGGTCTTTGACATCCTCTTAGAATTCCATGATGGACATTGTGGAACCCACTTTGTTTCTAAGAGAACAACCTTCAAATTTCTACAAGTCAGTTACTACTATCCTGTTGTACTTAAAGATGAAGGAAGGTACACCACCAGAAGTGATCAGTGCCAAAGAATAGGAAAGAACACACCTAAGGATAAAATTCCCCTACAACCTCAAGTGACTCTTGAGCCATTTGAGAAATGGGGCATGCAATTCATTGGGCCCATTGACCCCCCATCGGGACAAAAGAAGTATATCATTGTGTGCATTTATTACCTAACTAAATGGGATGAAACAGAGGTAGTAAATGCAACAAATAAGGTGAAGGTGGTTGAATTTCTAAGGGAGAATATTTTATACAGGTTCGGATTTCCTAGGGAGCTGGTCACTGATCAAGGGACACAATTCACCTCAAATTTAATCAAAGACATCATGAAGTAGGAACTTAATCTGTGTTTGTATGATTAGTTCTATTGTGCCAATAGAAATTACATATTTATAAACATGTTCTTGATTCTTGATTTTTGTGATGAGTTTTCCTAAGTTGTTGGTGCTTAAAAACAGGTAAATTTCCTTAAGTTTAACAAGACATTCATGATAAAAATAACTTCAGAAACTAATAATGAACAACAAACATGTACAGTGCAGCAAACCATCAAAGAGACACATTAACATAGTGTTTTGATGAAGGAGTTCACCCCTCCTGGGCTACATCTCGTTGGTTCAGCTTCCATGGCTTGGGCCTCTGTATTAGCTCAATGTGGCAAAAATGTTGTTTACAAAGCTCTATGGTTCCTAATACCCACACCAATGTGTTCAAAGGTCCAAATTAGCCAAGAACGCTTCTTTCTAATCTCAATTTGGTCAAAAATTTCTCAAGATATGCTGCATTCAATTTTTCCCTAGGAAACCTCGCTAAATCTGGAGAGACTCCAGTTAATTCTGCCAAAACTAGTAGTTTGGCACTATGCCAAATCCGCCGCCAACTTAATCCAAAATTTAAGTGGGTTTAATTAAGGCTAAACATAATTAATTTAAACTAAGTGTGATTAGCGCTAAGTGCTTGTCCTATTCACTGGTCTACAGGGCTGGCTCCCACCACCCCTGTCCTTAGTACCACAATTGCTCGAAATATAATTTCGTAGCTATAGTTTTCAATGGTTCTATCAGTGGTCCAACGACAAAGGCATGGAGTTCGGGTGGGGGAGGTCACGAGTTCAAACCCACCTCTGCCCATCCCATATATATATTTTTTCCATCTGAAATATTTATATTTCCACCATATAAAAAACATTGCGCTCGCGAATTTATTTGTTGACTTTAATACAATTCGAAACTTTGCATAAATGCGGATTTGATTTGGAATATGTGGATTTGATAATTAATGTTTAATAAACTTTGCATAAATGCGGATTTGATTTGGAATATGTGGATTTGATAATTAATGTTTAATATATATATATATATATATATATATATATATATATATATATATATAGTTAAAAACTATATAATATAAATAACAATTATATATAATATATAATAATATTTAAATATAAACAAATTCAAATTTCATCTTGGAGCCAACTAGGCAATTTCACCTTCACACAACCAAACTGGCGAATCTGGAGGTGACACTTGTCACAACCCCATTGGATGAAAAATGAAGATTCCCCTTGCTAACTGGACTGCAATGTCATTATTCTGTCCTATTCTGCAATTTTTTTTAGTTGTTTAGGAAAACAAACAACAGGCCTTTTCTCCTTCATCCAAACTCTGTCTTCAGTGAAACAAATTGCGTTGTGATCATGTTCATGAGAGGGACGCATTCCTACAGATTTCGAGCCAATCTTAGAAATTTGATTTTTGAGCTAAATATCGGGCTCCTGATCATTCCCCCCCACTAGAAGCATTTTGAACCCCAAAAAATACTATTATTGGATAAGTAGATGAGGGTACATCCCCCTCACCTTACCAAGCTCGATCTAATTGACTTTTGACGAATTTGTTTCCTTAAGCTCCTCTATAAGGAAATCAACATTCGCTTGCTTTGAGCACCACGTTCTTCTATCACAGATGGCGTCTTGCTGAATTTGATTAAGAAATTATGTAGGAATGCATTCAGAATGTGAAATCTGAACATTCTCTCCTTGTGTTCAACAACTTGAAGCCTCTTTTTGCAAAAATGACACCAGCTTGCACCATCGACTTGAAACCTGTGATTGAAATAATACATTTACTTTTATTTGCCCCTTTCAAGCTGATCTTGCACTGTTTGCTACGCCATTTTTAGTCGTTCATAGGAACACATGGTTTTCTTCACTTTGCCATCAAAAGTAACATCCTTCTTACCAAGATGACATAACAAAATATAATGCAAATGGATGACAAATTTCACTACTTGGTTTTCTTGACTCAAGCACAATTGTACATCTTGAAAGTATGAAATTTTATGAACATAACTTTCATGTAAAACATAATGACACTTGAATACAACAGTTACATAACCAATGGGCCTAAAAGGCATAACACTAAACTTGTTGCTTATACCTCTTTTGTACCTTCGAACCAAGTGAATTTTTTTACAAGTATCCATCCAGTGAAAGTGAATGGATCACTGAAGCTTAATCTTTGCACCATGGAAATATTCTGAATGAAATAAGATGGTGAAGTTGCTTGCATAAACCTGAAACTCAAATGGGCTTTTCAAGTTTGAAAGAGCATAAAAAATATTTGAATTGATCTTTTGGTTTGAAGCAACACATGCCTCTTTCTATTTTCCTCCCCACTGGAAGGCTTTGCACACACATGACAATGCTTACCAAGGAGCTTAGAAAGAAGAAATGTCAACAACAACTCTCCTCCAACATTGGGCTTCTCCCAACAAACCTATTATCAAAATGATGATCTTGGGTGTTGACAAATCAACAATGGCATCCAACTTGGACAAACTTGCCTTCAACTTACCTCCTCCAATATCATGGCAACTGCATCAAAAAAGTGACACCCAACTTATACTTTGATATCTTCAAAACATCAAACAATTTTCCTTCATAGATGACCTATGCATAAGAAAACTTTCTCAACATGTTTATGCCACCCAAATGGACAATTTCTTCAAGAAAGGACCATTTTTTGCCATAATTCAAATTCATCTATGTTATAGAAGTGTTACAAATAAAATACATCATTAAAAGCCATACAAAGCATTCTTATTTGGTGTTATGTATATTCTTTCACTGACCTCTTTTTACAACTTTGCTTTGGTGAAAACTACTCCTTTTGTCCTCTTTCTTGAAATGCTTACCATCCTCTTTGGCACCATAACCATTGGTGCAAAACATGGCGTAAGAGATAATTGAATGAGCTCATTGTTCAACAAAACTTTTCATTGTATTGGTGTCTCTACACTTTTCAATTTTGTCAACCCTTGCATGCAAACATCACAAAGAGAAACCTCTTGCTACAAAGATATTTCATGTGAAGTTTCTTTCTCCTTGAAGGACGATTCTTTCACAACCTGAAATACTTCATCACTATGATGAACCAAAACCAACCAAATCAAAATTGAAATTTGCATTACATGCAACAACATTTTCATAAACAATATCATCATTTGGCTTGAACCTGAGAAGTACTAAACTTTTACTTGAATTCACTAGTCTTTTTGCCTCCCCTGCATTAACCAAAGAAATGTTCATCTTTTTGCGATGGGCTCTCACTATGTACTCCACACCATCCTTGAACAAGTGATACTTGTTTTCATGGTGGTAAAATACTACTTTCCAATCATACAAATATGGAATACCCAACACCACACCTGAAATATCAAGTGGTACCACATCTAACTCTACTGCGTCAACAAAATTTGCAGTGATTGCAAACTTAAACAAACATTTTCTTGTAACCTGTAAACTGGTGTGTCTTTTTATCCATCCCAAATGGTATGGTTTATAGTGAGGTACAGTTTCAAGATTCAATACGTTGACTTTCTTTAGAGATTAGATTCACTTGTGACCCACTATTGAAGAGTGTGTCAATCTTTGTGTGTTTAGAGATGACCGTAACATGAAATAAATCAATTCGTCTCTTTTCATCTGGAGTAGTAGTAGTGTTACATTTTTGTGAACTAGTGCTTGCAATATCTTGTTTTCCTTTGATTCCCATGACAGTGATTTTGTTTTCATCACCTGATTCAAAACCTAAATCTTCTTTAGTTATAGCAGTGGTTTTATGTTTCCCTTTATTGTTGAACTTATTTGGTCTCATTTCTAGATGGAATTTCTAGCAATTATCCTCATTATGTCCCTCTTTTGAGCAATGTTTACATATAACTTTCTCTTGTTCTTTATTCACACTTGCATTTTTCTTCCCTTTCCATTTTCCACCCTTTTCTTTCTCCTTACCCTTAGGTGGATTTTTATTACTGCTCGCTTCATAAGTGTTCTTTCCTCTATATTCAAGATGTGTGGCTTGCACACATACTTCATCCAAATTATTTGGATTGAACATAAGAATAGTGTGTTTAAGATAGGAATGTAAACCCCCAATATATTTCAACAGTTTGTCTTGGGAATTCAAATTCACTCCTAATAACAAAGCCCTTTTCCTAAACTCATGTGTATAATATTGGACTCTTTGGCCATTAAGCTGCCTAAAATTCTGCCAACTCATAATGGATTTTTGCATATAGGCTAAAGGATAAAACTGTCTTTTAATTGCAAAAAAAAATTCAACCCAAGTGATGGATATCTTACCATGGATTCTAATTTCCTCTTGAGTCTTTGCTTACCACCAAAATGGTGCAGATCCTTCTAGCCTCAGTGAAGCCAAATGGATCTTTATGTCATCTTCTTGAAGCTTCTAAATTCTGCAGTATACCTCCAACTCTCGAATCCAAATTTCCAACTTTTCTGCATTCACTTCTCCATTGTACATGGGAAGTTCAAATTTTATGTCCAATTTCAGTAATGGAGTTTTTCCTTTTGGGGTTTTGGAATGAGTATGGGTAGTTACAGTGGTGGTAGTGGAAGATGATATTGTGTGAGATGATGGAGATGATGAGGATGGTGGAAATGGAGGTGGCTTTCCACCATTCCATTTGGAATCCTTCTTCTCATCTTTTTCTCCTCTGAGCTTCCTTCTCCATGTGGAGGTTTAGAACTCTCTTCAACCATTCTAGTGTTCCTCTCTTCAAAGAGGCCTTTAACCATCTTAGTCAAAGTGTAGAAAGCTTTCTTGAATTCTTCCTCTTCTGAAGAGGGACCTTCAAGATCTCTTTCTCCAAACATAATGGCTATGGATTCAGCCTCAGAAATTTGTACTGATTGTATCTTTTCAACTTAGTTGAAGGAAAAACCTGAGGAGCTTCAAGTGCAGCTAGAATTGGAACTTTGGGTGGTGGAGATTGCAGCCTTGTGTCTCTCCTTCTTCTGGGAATTGCCTTAGGAGTTACAACCAATAGATTCCCTTATCCTTTCTGCAAATTTAACCTTTTAAGCATCACAATTTTGCAACCATTAAAACCCTAATTGCACAACTCAAGCAATCAAGCAATTCAACCTTTTGCTCTGATACCAACTTGATCTATGTTTGTATGATTAGTTTTGTTGTGCTAATAACAATTACATATTTATAAACATGTGCTTGCTTCTTTATTTTTGTTTAGGTTTCCTTAGTTGTTGGTGCTTAGAAACGAGTAAATTTCCTTAAGTTTAACAATGAGAAAAATAGCTTCAAAAACTAATAATGAACAACAAAAATGTACAGTGCAGCAAACCATCAAAGAGACACATTAACATAGTGTTTTGATGAAGGATTCCACCCCTCCTAGGGTACATCTTCTTGGTCTAGCTTCCATGGCTTGGGCCTCTATATTAGCTCAATGTGGCAAAAATGCTATTTACAAAGCTCTATGGCTCCTAATATCTGCACCGATGTGTTCAGAGGTCAAAATTAGCCATGAACACTTCTTTCTGAGCTCAATTTGGTGGAAAATTACTCAATATATGTTGCATTCAATTTTTCCCTAGGAAACCTCACTAAATCTGGAGAGACTCCAATTAAGTCTACCAAAACTAGCAGTTCCGCCGAATTTGGCGCTCCGCCAAATCCGCTACCAACTTAATCTAGAATTTAAGCGGTTTTAATTAAAGCTAAATAGAATTAATTTAAGCTAAGTGTGATTAACACTAAGAATTATTAGCGCTAAATGCGTGTACTATCCACTAACCCTTGTTCACACTCTTGTGGTCACACGGGGTGGGGG
Source organism: Pinus tabuliformis (assembly GCA_031772625.1). Lineage (NCBI taxonomy): Eukaryota > Viridiplantae > Streptophyta > Pinopsida > Pinales > Pinaceae > Pinus > Pinus tabuliformis. Next base: position 610,668,840 of record CM062809.1, read on the forward strand.
CTGGCCCGTAGGGCTGGCTCCCACCACCCCCGCCGTCAGTTCCACAGTCACTTGAAATATAATTTCATGGTTGTAGTTTCCAATGGTTCCATTGATGGTCCAACAACAAAGGTATGGAGTTCGGGTGGGGGAGGTCATGGATTCAAACCCGCCTCCACCCATCCCATGTATGTTTTTTCCATTTGAAATATTGATATTTCCACCATATAAAAAACATTGCGCCCACGAATTTATTCATTGATTTTAATATAGTTCGGAACTTTTTATAAATGTGGATTTGTTTTAGAATATGAGGATTTGATAATTAATGTTTAATATTATATATATATATATATATATATATATATATATATATATATATATATATATATATATATATATATATATATATATATATATATATATATATATATATATATATATATATATATATATATATAGTTAAAAACTATATAATCTAAATAATAATTATATATAATATATAATAATATTTAAATAAAAACAAATTCAAAATTCCACCTTGGAGCCAGCTAGGACATTTCACCTTCACACAACCAAACTGGTGAATCTAGAGGTGACACTTGCCACAGCCGCATTGGGCGAAAACTGAAGAAGATTCCCCTTGTTGACTGGACTACCATGTCATTGTTCTATCCTATTTTGCAATTTGTTTTAGCTATTTAGGAAAACGAACAGCAGGCCTTTTCTCTTTCCTCCGGACTTCGTTTTCAGTGAAACAAATTGTGTTGTGATCGTCTTGATGAGACAGACACAGTCGTACAGTTTTTGAACCAATCTGAGAACTTTTATTTTTGAGCTAAATACTAAGCACCTAATCATAGGACCACATCAAGCACAGTAAATCCACTACCTATCACCCTCAAGAAAGTGGACAAGTTCAGGTCACAAACAGATCCTTGGAGAACATTCTAGCCAAGGTTGTTGGCAACAGCAAAAAGGATTGGGCATACATACTTATATGGGAAGAAGCCCCTATTTGTTGGAATTATGGCATAGGTGTTGTCCTTGATGGAAACTCATAGTGATGTATGACAATGTAATAGGTCAATCAAAGGTAAGAGAGAAATAGCATAGAAGAACAAGATGATGGAACAAAGAAGTATATCAGATCAGAATCAAGAAATTGAAGAAAAAGAATGATTTAAGTTGTATTAAGTGGTATACATTCATTCACCTAGTCCAAGTAGCGCATACAAGCGGGTTCACAGAACAAAGCATATACATATGCATGCACTTTCACAAGAAGAAAAGCATGTATGGGATGGAAAATTAAGGTTAATGAATATCAAGGGTCCATACCATGGTAATAGCCCACAATATTGAGTGAAGTAACGCTTATTTGATCTCGTCTAAGAGTACCACAGGTTATAAGTGTTGTTTTAGTCTGAGGTATTGAAAAAGGCTCTAAGTATATAAGGAGGAGAATATTAAAGGGCTACGTGTGCATGTGAAATGGTTTTTTGATCAATACTTCTATCTAAAGTATATTTTAGGTTGTAAGGGCTATGATTATGATATAGATCTGAAATATCTTGTGCACCCTTGGATACAATATTGGATCGGGATCATGAGGCCCGAAATGACTTATCATTGTATGATCTGATAATGGATAGTCTAGAACTGATTGCTAGTTCATGATTTATACTCTATATGTTATGATCTAGGTATATCTGAAGTCTGGAATAGCTGAGAAGTTATAAGTTATTATCTGCATATCTATATGCTGGTTCACCTCGGTGAAGGCGTGTATACATGCCAGCTCGACACTTCTAATTAGCATATACATTCTGACATATGATTTTTTAAGGTTCATTTGCTTCTGTTTGTTGATGCAGAGTTCTCAATTCATCTATGTGTTCTGGTGATAGTGATTTGATTGTTTAGATTTATTGATTGTGATTTTCTTCAGAGTTGATGGGTTTCAGTGATTGGTTGTATTGCATTGATGATTGATTTTGAGCTTCAATGTTAATGATGGGTCCAGTATGAAAATTTGATGAAACCTGGCCTTTTTTTTGTTGTGTACCAAGAATATCAAGTCTGAAAATTTATGAAATGTGGTCCCTGGAGGAAGAGTGAAGGTGGTAGCCTTCTATAGGTTGATGCCTACGTACTGGTAAACATATCATCCAGTACAAGAGCTAGGGGGTTGGAGCTCCCTTCTAGTAACAACTGGAGAATGAGTGAAGGTGGTAGCCTTATGTAGGTCAACACCTATGCACTAGTAAACATATGAGCTAGTACAAGAGGCAGGGGGTTGTAGCTCCCTTCGAGTAGAAGCTTGAGAATGAGGGAAGGTTGTAGCCTTCTACAGGTAGATTCCTTCGTACTAGTATGAATCTGCACCAGTGCAAGATTGTAAACACATTTTCTTTATATTAAAAGAAGATAGATACGACAATAGTAGGTGGCTATTCTCCCGCATTGGGTTTACACCTTAGATCTTGGTGTTCATGTGTGTTGCTTATGTGTGATGATTTATTCTGTTATTACTGCACTTGGTTACTGTTTATCTATTGTTTAATAAATATCTTATGAATTCGCTGAAGACAAACATATGATGAATTAACTGAATCATAAGTTCTCTGGTATACACTAATTGACTTAAGCACAGTCGCATACACACACTGGTTACTTTCAGAAAAGTCGCGTATAGAAGTCTGAATATGAAATGTAAAAGTTATATATTTGGAAATACTGATTCACCCCCCCCCCCCCCCCCCCACATCAATATTTTTCCCAACAATTGGTATCGGAGCAGGTCCTTTGATAGAAGATTGATCACTTGAAGGAGATCCATCAAGACAATGGGAAAGAAGAAAAAGAAGAAAGTGACTCAAAAGAAGACAACTCAATGAAACAATGTCAGTGGTGAAAGAAAATATTCAGATTCAGAATCACCTGAGAATAAAGATGAACGGGAAAAAGAATTATTAGGTATTCATTCTTTGTTATTTGGTGACCCCTTTCTCCGTTATATTGAATATAGTGAATGTGTGAAGAATCTAATGAAGGAAGAAGTTAAAAGGCTCACAGATAAAGTTAGAGATCAACAAGATCTGTTTGATAAAAGGGAATGTTCCTACAAAGAAGAGATTGTGAGGTTAAAAACTCAGTTGGAGGAAGGAAACAAAATAAGGAAGACGTACAAGGAAAAGGAAGATCAATGTCAAAGGCTGCAGGATGAAGTAACATCAGTGAGAAATGAAGTGAATGAAAAGGATACAATAGCCAAGGAACTTAAAGAAAGAACCAATTACTGTGAAGGTATTGAAGCTGAGGTTGTCTCTCTAAAAGAAGATCTTGAAAATTCAAATAAGAAGAATGAAGAACTACTTAAATCATTTGAAGAACAAGAAAATGAGATTCTCACATTAAGACAACAAGTGGAAGAAGGAAGAAAAGTTGAAGAAATCACGAAGAAGAAGTATCTGGAAAAGGAAGAGCAATTTCACGCTGAGGTAAATATCTTAAAATGTAAATTAGAAGAAAAGGATAAATTGTTATGATTTCAAGACAGTACTAATATTTTGGATAATATTCATAGTAGTCAATGGTCTCCTACTATCAAATTTGGTCTTCATTTTCATGAAACTATTAAAGGTGAATCTAGCTCACAAGTTGAGGGAAGGAACTCTAATGCAAAATCTGAAAGGCTCAAAAAGGAGGTAAGAGGTTAACCCCATCAAGAACCAACGAAAGAAATTCTTCAAAGAAAATCATTTATCCTAACTATGGAAGTGTTAATTGATTCTTTCCTCTAATGAATAATGTTGAATGTCATATCTATCATAATTTTGGACATGTTGAAGCCAAGTGCAAAAGTAGGATGTTTCACTCAGCTTCCAGGTACTTTAAGGGATATTTTTTTTCTTGCAATATGTTTGGTCACAAAGCCAATGATTTCTATAGAAGGAATATGAAACATATAAGATGTGATGATTGTAACAAGTTTGGGCATGTAGCAAAAGAATGCAAGAATAATTCTATGGATCACGTAGACAATATGGTAAGAAATAAAATATGCAGATTTATATAAGAAAATCAAAAAAATATGAATCCACCACGAATCAAGAAAAGGAAGATCAGATAAGGTGTGATATTTCTCTCTGCTCATTCAAAAATGAAGATGATAGTGGATGTGCTCAGCACATGACTAGAGACAAGAGTAAAATGGAGTCTCCAATGAAGAATCATCATGGAAATGATGTTCTAGCTCAGTATGCAGGCAGAACAGAGTCAGGGGGAGCTGAAAGTGTGAAACATCAATATTTCAATTCTCATATGCAGTTATTATGAAGACAGTTCACGTATATACGCGAGTTAGAAAATACATAGTAGCATATGTGTTTTTCTGATAGAAAAACAGTGGGTCAGACTCAAAAATCAATTTCTAACATGGGTGTTCAGTCTGTTATGAATGGTTACAGTTTGTTGATATGCTTTTCTCATTAATGCTTATTTGATTAACGAAGATGCCTTGATGAATGACTTGTTGACAATACACAGGTAGCATGGGTTCACGGGCAGCATTAGCCTTCAAAACATTATGCATTGTTGGAATTATGTTTTTCTTTAGAATACCAGCATACATAATGATGCTTATGTTGATGAAATGATACTATGTTGCAGACATAGGTGGCCTATGATGAAATCTCAGATGATACTTATAAAACTTGAGCCACGTAGTTGTTTTGATTCAGACGTCTCTTTTGATGATGGACATATACAGGTTTTTATTCTTGATGTTGTTGATAGATGATTATGGTGTAGATCATATATGATGTATGATAGTTGTTGATAACTATCATGGTCTTATCTAAGTCCTTGGTCTTTGATGTCATTAATAACATTTGAAGTAAATTTCATGGAAAGACCTATGATGGAATTTGTAACCCCACTATGCATGGGAAGGATGATGTAATAATTGCAATTTTTCAGTCATGTATGAACATTTGGTATATCCCCACTTTGTTTGGTGATTGATGTATATATGAGTCATTGGTGACAGGAAGGTCATACTCATACAGTTGAGTTATAGAGTCATGTTATTCTTTTGAAAAATATCTCCGCAGACTCTGCATGTGCTTAGGGGGAGCATGGACAACATAATGCAACTCTAAGGGGGATAATATATTGGTTAGCCCTTTGCCCTTGATTTCAGAGGGGGAGAGTATCTTGGTGTTGTTTGATATATCTAATAGGTTCTATAGCTTGACATAATAAAAACCAATATGGTTTCCATCAAGTCCAAACGGGGATATTATTGGCATTATGGCATAGGTCTTATCCTTGATGGCAACTCACAGTGATGTATGACAATGCAACAGGTCAATTCAGAGGTAACAGAGAAATGGCAGAGAAGAACAGGATGATGGAACAAATAAGTATATCAGATCATAATCAAGCAATAGAAGAAAAAGATTTATTTAAGTTGTATTAAGTGGTATACGTTGGTACACCTAGTCCAAGTAGCATATACAAGCGGGTTCACAGAACAAAAGTAGCGTATATGTATGCACACACTTTTAGAAGAAGAAAATCACGTATGGGATGGAAAATTAAGATTAATGAATACCAAGGGTCCATACCATGGTAACAGCCCACAATATTGAATGAAGTAACTATTATTTGATCCTGTCTAGGAATACCACAGGTTCTAAGTGTTGTTTTGGTCTGAGGTATTGAAAAAGGCTCTAAGTATATAAGGAGGAGAAGATCAAAGGGCTAAGTGTGCATGTGAAAGGGTTTTTGATGAATACTTCTATCTGAAGTATATTTTGGGTTGTAAGGGATATGGTTATGATATAGATCTTAAATATCTTGTGCACCCTTGGATAGAATATTGGATCAATATCATGAGACCTGAAATGACTTATCATTTTATCATCTGATAATGGATAGTCTAGATCTGATTGCTAATTCATGATTTATCCTTTATATGCTATGATATGGGTATATATGAAGTCTGGAATAGCTGTGAAGTTATAAGTTATTATCTGCAGATCTATATGTTGGTTCGCCTTGGTGAAGGCACGTATACACACTGGTTTGGCAGTTCTAAGTAGCGTATACATTTTGACATATGATTTTTGAAGTTGCAGTTGGTTCTGGTTGTTGATGTAGAGTTCTCGATTCATCTTTGTGTTCTGGTGACGGTGATCTGATTGTTCAGATTGATTAATTGTGATTTTCTTCAGAGTTGATGGGTTTCAGTGATTGGTTGTATTGCAGTGATGATTGTTTTTGAGCTTCAATGTTACTGATGGGTCCAGTATGAAAATTTGATGAAAAATGGCCTACAAATTGTGTTTTTGTGTACCAGGAGTATCGAGTCTAAAAATTTATAAAACGTTGTCCATGGAGGAACACTGAAGGTGGTAGCCTTCTGTAGGTCAGCGCCTACGTACTGGTAAACATATCAGCTATTACAAGAGCTAGGGATTGGAGTTCCTTTCCAGTAGAAGTTGGAGAACAAGTGAAGGTGGTAGCCTTCTGTAGGCCACTGCCTACGTACTAGTTGTTATCACCAAAAAATTGATCATCTAGCCTAATTTACTAGATGGATCGAAGTATACCATGTAAAGCCAATTTTACCCTAGTAAAATTGCTTTCAATGTCAAAAATTACATAATAAACCACCTTTAGTAAGTATTTTATAGTTAAACCCATGAAGAATAATTAAATAAATCACTATTTATTTTATTTTCTTCTAGGAATAATTAATTAAACCATTGTTTTATTATTTTTCCTTGTTAAATTTGACCCAATCATGAAAAATAAACAGATAAATCATTATTTATCATATTTTTCTCTAAGAATAATTAATTAATCAATAATTAATTATTATTCTTTGTCAAATTTGACTAAATCCCTTAGGAATAATTAAATAAATCATTATTTGTTTATTATTCCTTAACTAAATCCTTTAGATGATAAATAAATTATTTATTTATTTATTATTTCTAAATAAAAGTTTAAATACTTTTTTCCTTCTAAACAAATATAATAAAATATTCCAAGTGGTAATTCCAAGAATGAGATCAATAATATTTTATTATTGCTCATTATTCGAGGATAACTCAATATTTTGTTATAAATAGGAGGGTTTTCCACTCATTATTTACTTTTGATTATTTTCATTGCTGCGCTCACTATTGTAACTCTGATTATTTTCATTTTCGCACACCATATTTTTTTTTGGTTTATACATTATAGAGGAGAGAGACTCTACACAAGCAGAAGACATTTGAGGATAACCAAGAACCCATCCCATAGAGGAGGACTAGAAAGATTTATCTATTCTCTTCGCAGGTGTTATAATAAAACTATTCTTTACATATCTGGTTTTTGTTGGATGATTTGAGTTATTACTCTTTCTTTGTTATGTTTAACTATGATTGTGGCATAGATCTGGACTTTGGCAGGTTTTGTTTCTATCAGTTGCTACAGAGCTACAATGTTTAGTAGTCATTTATATTGTTGAGATTGTTTGTCATCCACAATATTTAGTGGGTTCCTTTCGTACATCTTTGAGAATAAAACACTACAACAAAATTGATGACTCCACTGGGTTTTATACTTTAGATCCAGAAACCTGGGTGAACTTCGGATTTTAGCTTAAGATTTCTTCTTTTCTATTAATGCTTCCTAGTTTTTTAGCCCTAGATCTGATAAATTTCTGACTTCCACAAGCTTTTGGGTTGTTTCTGTAGGTCACAGGAACCAACTGCAACAAAGGCAACACTTTTTTCCGAAATTTTTCGAACGAGATCCATGAAGTAGAAATCACACTTTTTGGCCCAAAAAGTGCGATATGGATGCTATAACACACTAAACATCCTAAAAAGTGTGATCCCTATAGAGAAACATGTCAATACCTGTGATTTCTGGGTTTTAGGTTTTTCTGAGATCAGATTTTGGGTTTTGCAGAGAGTTGTTTGATGGGTTGTCTGACCTCTGTCTCATCCCACGTAGGCCTTTATCCACTCCGATTTACTTTTCAAAGTCAAATTTAGCCTCCCCTAGGGATTCTAGTACGCTTCCACCTTTTTTGAAGGAGTTTAGCTGAATGAGTAGTCTTAGTTTCTACAGCGCTTTCAGAAACATTTTCTAGATCTGTAATCTTTTGTTTCATATATGTTAAGATAGGTTGCTACCATCCATAGTTACACATTCAAACTTGTTTGGTAATTCGCCTTTGAGTCCCATTGGTTGCCCTAGGTGTTTCACCCATCTCCCTATCTTTTTGCAGCGATCTTTCTTCTGATTTTTTGATGTTGTTGCACCACTTTCCAGTAGCTTAGCGTCACATGATCCCAGTCACATTGAAATTCATGTCTCTTAACCATTTCAGTGTATTTCCCATTGGTTTAGCCACCCAGCAGTACATTGTTTGCAAACTTAGTTTGGGTGGGGTTTAGTTAATTGTTTGGTTGTTCATTTTCTGTTATATATTTCAGCATATTTTCATTAACCTTTATTTTTTACAAACACGATCTGGGCTTAATCAATTAATACACTTTCACACACAAGCACACCTTAAGCGAAGGGCACTTGGTTTACACCGCCAAGCCAAGACTTAAAATAATAAATTTATCTTCCCACTTCGAGACAAAGATATATTGTTGATCTCCATTCACCATTTTCGTGTTTCCGTGTGTCTTACCACCATTGCACCACCAGGGCATATGTCACAGAGACTTTTAGGTCTTCACCCCCCGTTTCTTCTTGGTCGTATTACCCCTCCCCATCAGATTCGAGTTCATAGCCCAATGAGTCCTCATACTGACTCTTCTCCTGGTTCTTCTAATTCCTCATCTGATTCTGAGACTTCTTCACCGCATATCATCACCATTTTTGGACCCACAACTGGTGTAGGAACCCAACCTAGTGTTGTCTCTAGTTCTATCCCGATGGTCACGTCAAGCGGGACAGCCTCAGGAACCATTCTGGTAGCCCCCATGCTCCCCTTTATGGTTGGGTCAAGTCTATCGAATCTTAACTAGTTAATAAATGGCCCCATACACCATGACACTGGTTAGCCCTCTATGCCGACTAAGATTCTCTCAAACATCCCAAATTTTGAGGGTATTGCTGGAGAGGATCCTACCAACCATGTTCGATCCTTCCACATGTCGTGTTCATCGAACTCCATAACCAATGACTCCATTTGTATTTGGCTTTTCCAATGCATGCTTACTAGAGACACTGCAAAATGGTATGTAGACCAACCCTCCACACCTCATTCTATTTTCGTGACGCTTGTTAAAGAATTCCTCTCATATTTCCAGTTGCCTCTCCAGTATGACACTGGTATGGAGATATTGACCACATTTTGTTAGTCCTCCGCCACTTGCCTTTCTGACCATGTTCAAGAGTGGTGTCAAAGGAGGAGCACATCTCGTGCCCTGCCTTTCGAAGACCGTGTCTATCTAGATTGGTTTCTTGAGAGCCTTTTATCCCCCATTGGGAAAGATGCCATGTCCCATTTTCCTTAGATCAAGGAAGAAGCTCTCCAGATCACTTTGAGATATGATTTGATTTATGCACAATCTGGTTATGTCTATACCAGCATTCCAGACCTCCCTCATCCTGGAAGTGCCAATATTTCACCAGGGGCATATCACGTTGCTGACAGTATCATTGGATCCCTCTCACACTCTTCACCTTATTTTCATCAGAGTTATGGCTACCCGTAGGGGGCACCAGTTCCTCCAACACTTATGCCCCTCTTGCTAGAAACATGTTTCCAGGGCCCCAACCCATCTACCAAAATGTTGCTCCTCCTTATGCACAGTCGAGCGCTCTAGCCCCTCAATCATTAGAACTACAGCCTCCCATGCATCCTCAGCCCCAACAGCCACATCCCCCTCAAGGAAAAGTGTTTGCACAATAGAGTGCTACCAGTCCCCCAAATTCGAAGAAAAATAATAAGGGAAAGGTTAATAAGGTAGCCAGGGTAACCAAGGTAACTAGCCTAGTGAACCCAGGGGAACCAGCTTAACACCAACAACCAGCAATAGGGAAGCCAACCCAAGTAGAATAAGGCTATTCATACGAACAAGACTTGTGCATGTTGTGGAGTACATGACCACTATACACTTGAGTGTCCTCTTTTACCCTAAATGTACCAACTGTGGGAAGCTCAAGCAGTTGTCGAGGTCAATAATCGCCTCAGAATCCCACGCCAACTAAACCCCCGAGATGTGCCAACTGTGGGAAGCTCAAGCAGTTTTTCGAGGTCAACAATCACCTTAGAATCCTACACCAACTCAACCAGTGGTGCTCACAAATCCCTTCCCTCAGTAAGGATTTGTTGCTTCTCAACCCCATCCAGGTCAAGCAGCCCACCTCCCCCAACCTTCTGGTCCCAGTGACTACCAGATCCTAATGATGAACTCTAACGAGGTGAACCCCTCCAATATCAGCCTATAAACTCGGTTGTGCCAATATGACAAGCCCTCCACTTCGTCAGCTACTAAGCCCAAAACCAAAGTGTCCGCTGAGCCTCTTACAACACCAAATGGTCCTTTATAGATCCCTCAACCCAAAGTTGAGGCCATTCCCAAGATCCCAAAGGGACCATTACGCTGTAATGTGGCTTATAACATAGCTGCCCATACATACAATATAGTAGATGTCTTAGCGCAATCACTTGCTGCCATATCGACACTAGAAGTCTTCTAGTCATTCCCTTCCCAAAAGAAAGTTCTACTAACTGCCTTGGGTGCAGTGGATCCTTCTGACAATCATTTTATTGTCTTCCCGGTTGATATATCAAAGTACCCCCATTGCCTTCATTAGTTTCTTTCTAGATACTGATCAGAATCCATAATGCCATCATCTACAGATGCATTATTGATGATGGCACATCTACTTGTGTGATGTCCACTGTTGTTTGGAAACAACTCAATTCACCTGAGTTTTCGCCCTCCACCATCACTTTGCATGCTTGGGATGGACACTTCTCCCAGCCCCTTGGCATGTACTGCAACTATCTAGTGACCCTTGCGGGTAAGACTGTCCATGTTGATATCGAATTCATTGATGCTCCTTTGGATTAGAGCATCCTCTTAGGTCGTAGTAACACATATTCCATGTCAGCTGTTGCGTCTACGATGTTCTACAAGATGTGCTTCCCCCATGAAGGGAAGATTGTTACAATTGGTCAGTTGACTTACTACAAACCAGCATCCATGATCTCCCTCGAGTCCATCATCTCGTCAATGTCCGATAACCATATTTCAACTCCTTGCACCAATGTCTCACTCGGAGTCTATAAGGATTCCTCATTGTTGGGTGCCTTCGCTAGTCCTCCCCCTCCCATTTTTGAACCTACTTCCATGAGTATTTGCATATTACAAGTGTCACGGGCTACCCTTAAGCAGGCCAGTACACATGATCAATAGCCAGCTCCTTAACATCCTGTTGTTGCTCTTCCAGTTGAAGATATCAGCCAGTAGAAGAGCCAGGGGGTTGTAGCCTTCTACAAGTAGATGCCTACGTACTATTATGAGTTTGCACAAGTAAAAGATTGTAAATAGATTCTCTTTATATTAAAATAAGATAGAGATGACAACAATAGGTGTTTTTTCTCCTGCATTTGGTTTCCACCTTAAATCTTGGTGTTCATGTGTGTTTCTTGTGTGATGATTTATTATGTTATTATTGCACCTAGTTATTGTTTATCTATTGTTTAATAAAGATTTGATGCACTAGCTGAAGACCAACATATGATGAATTAACTAAATCATAATTTCTCTAGATATATTCTAATTGACTTAAACATAGTCACATGCACACGCTAGTTACATCTAGCAAAGTCACGTACATAAATCTGAATATGGAATGTAAAAATTTTATAGATTTGGAAATATTGATTCACCCCCCCTCTCCATATTTTTCCCAACACTATTGTCCATTGAATTTGAATACAATACCCCAAGGATGGTAGCTCGGCTAGAATTGGACCTCACTACAACATAGCAAGAGAAGCTTCTCCAACTCAATGGTTTAGATGAATTCAAATTAAACACTGAGGTAGTCCAACTACAGAGGAAGATTTGGCATGAAAAACACATCAAGAAGAGAGCTTTTCAAGAAGGTGATTGGGCCCTTCTGTATGATTCAAGATTCAAGGATTTCAAAGGAAAATTAATGAAAAGATGGTTGTGCCCTTACTTGGTGGAAAAATTTCATGAGAATGGGTATGTCTAAATCAAAAAAATTGATTAGGAAGGTATCCCCTTGCTTGTCAATGGTTAAATATTGAAAGTGTACATGACCTTTCTCCAAAGAGTAGTTTGATAGTTCAGTTAGCAAGGAGGTGAAGGTGATTAGGGCGCTGACAACCCTTATTTAATTGAGCTTATGATCAATATAATAAAGGCCTAGATGAAAACCTCCATGAGGCATCCAAGGTCAACTCTAGGGTTTAAAACCTCTATGAGGCAACCTAAGAGAAAAAAAGAAAGGTGAAAAGATCGCCATGTGAAAACCTCCTCTGAGGCACCTGGGGCAGGAAGGAAGATTGAAAACCTCTCCAGAGGTAGTGGGCATGTCTCAAAAAAACAATAAAAAGTAAAAAGTAAAATGAAAGGAGGAGTCCTTACAGTAATTCTACTAACATTGTTCTTTTGCAAGACTCCAAAAAATCAAGAGGACAACAATTGAAGGAACAAGACTCTAGAAAATAAAGAGGACAACAGTTGAAGCAACATATTCCATGATCCATTTTTACGTTCCCCCAACTTAACCACTGCATTTCCATCATCATTTACCAATCTCCCTACATCTCTCCATCACCTAGCAAGCAATTGCACCCAATTTTGCCTCAATATTGCAATGTTATAGGTGTTATCACTCAGGTTGTTCCCCAAAAGTTGTAAGAAAATGGAATACGACCGAGGTAACCACAAACCAATCTTTTAGATGTATGTTCTAGCCAATCCGCATCCAGAGAGGGCTCTCTCTTTATGATTTAACTTTGTTTTGAAAAGTGTTAGGCTAGTTATGAAGTTCAGGGGTTTTGTTTTGTGTTTGGTTGGAAGATGGGGATATCAATAACGCAGTGAGGTAAAACTGAAACATTTCAGTCCATTGGGCATGATGGAGTCAAAGAGGGATGGATTCCTAGGTTAGTTTTCTCACCAAAGGATTTATCACAGAGCAAGGTACTCGAATATGGAGCAATTTATAGGCTGAAATAAGATGGAATGGAGTCGATGGGTGAAGGGCAATTAAGAATCCTTCATCATGTTGACAGAGGGAAATGGATGACTACTGTTGAGGAGAAATTAAGAATTCCTTAGCTAGTATTCAAGATGAAAGAACTAGGGTAAACAGGAGCAATTAAGAATTCACTGTTTATGCTAATTCTGAAGAAAACATTAATAATAACAAAGATTGAACACAGAGTGCAAACAAGAAAATTCTGAGTTATTCTTCTTCTCTCTTAGTTAGATCATGAAACATATATGATATAGTAAACACAGAAATTGTAAGGCACAAGTTAGAAGGGACTTATTGATCCACAAAACGATTCAAGAATTCTGTGACATGGTCCTTAGCATCAATTCTTCATCCAGTTAGCTCGACAACAATGGTTCCAACAGCTTTTTATTTCCAAATTGTTCAGTATTACAGTCAAAACTATGAACATCCACCACTAACAACCAACCAACCCCAAATACTTAGTCTAGGGGGGTATTTATACAAAATTGTCAAGATACCATACAAAATATTTGATAGAAATAATATCTGCTGATAGTTAATGCCTCATTTACATAGATAGAGACAAACAGTCTCGAAAATAGGGAGACCATAAATAGATGCAATAAATTCATGTTGCGCTGGTTGATCCTTCTTTATGAGATGTACTGGAGGTAGGTGCTACAAGTCGGTTCCCAGCTATCTTCTGCTGATCCTCTGTACTGGTGATTCTGTCTTGGCTGGATCTTCTTTAACTCTGATGTGAAGCATTTTGACCCGTATGAGCGTGATTTATTTTTTTTCTCCATATTACAACAAATGGTCCAACATCTTGAATTGACCAGAGATAAATTTATAAGATCTGTAACATGCTTTGCCACCACTCTGGTCCTAGTAATTTATGTCTCTGCAACTTCCTCAGAGTTTCGTCGGTTTCTGTATACCTGAAGAAATTCGGTGGGATGGTGAACAGGTGTTTTACTTCATGCTCTATGTAAAACAGATTTTCCAGGCTGTCATAAAGGGACTGGCCAGATAGAAGAGCCTTTTCTCCTAAAGTACTTGATGAAGTATTAACTTGATTGATAGCATATGTGTTTAATTTATGTACATAGTCCTTGTGCTTCATTAGACGATAATTGCTTCCCAGAACACTTGGCAAACCTTTTTGATGCAGGACTGTAAATTTTTCTGTGAAAGAATCAACCTCTACCTGCATGTCCTGGCATCTTCTGTCCAAGTTTTGCATTAGAGTTCTCATGGTTAGAACTCTCTTGACATCCAGAATGGTACCTGTTCTGTCGCTAATATCTAGTGCTTCCAGTTCTTCACTGGTCTTGGTATTTGTTAGCGCTTGAAATTTCACCTCAGGCTGAGAAAGGTAAACCTCAAGGCAACATCAAACCACTTAGCCTCGTAGCTAGCCCTACGGGGCAGGAGAGGGGTCTCTCCGGTCTATCTCGGTAAAGATCTTCAATTGGTGAGATGACCAATAGGGTAACACTGATTTTAGGCTAGTAAACTGATCAAAAGGGTTGATTTGGGGTTTTTAGGGTTTTTGGTGGAAAATTGGGGAAATGGCAATTTTGGGTGCGGGGATTGGACACAGTTTCTGCATGGGGTTCTTTGGGGCGAGGTAGGAGATAGTATTGATGCCTTTGATTGAGGTGGATGATTAAGAATGACAGATGAGGAGTTAAGGAGAGCAAACAATAACTTTGAATTCTCCTTAAACAGTAGAAAACATTGAAATTAAACAAACTTAAAAGCAGAGCATGATAGTCATGGGTTCTACTTTAACACTTCATTTGCTTAATGTGCAGAAGGAAAAGAAAGGAAATGATTCACATAACACACTTACAAGTACATAGAGAAACACACCATCAATACATGTAACCACAAGAATCCCAAAAAGGACTGCAAAACCCTGGTCTTCCTTAGCCAAAAATTGCAGAGATACAGTGAATAATACAATGATAGCTTCTCCCTCAAGAGTCCAACCATGAAAATGAGCAAGAAAGTACATAATATAGATCATCTAACATCTTTCCCTGCCTCTAGGGGTGGAGCTCACTATCCTAGGAGCTGTTTCAACCACTTCTAAACTAAGCACTGAAAACTAGGCAGTCAAAACAACTTGCCTCTATAAGCTAGGAAACCAATTCATTCATTTAATTTTCACCTATTTCATGAATGAATCTTCTAGAAGAGATACATAAGTGTAAAAGTGTCAAAAAATTACATTATTTACATCAAGGAGGATAACAATCCACTCCAAAAAGTCAAACATGGTCAAAACTGCATTTTTCTAAGCTGTACAGTGAAATTTTGAGAAATTTGCCTGATAGGTCGCGCGCCTCTGCCTGACGGGTCACGCGCCTTTGAGGGCACTTTTGGGGCACTTTCAGGTGTCCAAATGGGCAAGAGTAGGCTTGTTGGAAAGGTCTGTGAGTCTACTTTCCAACCCAACTGGAATTTCTGAATTTGGTTGTCATTTGCCCCTCCAAAATTGCAATCTCCCAAGACTGCTTTCTGTGTGTCAAAAATGTGGCAGAAAGTCATTTTTTGCTTGTTTTTTTACTTTCTGGAGGCCCAAAACTTCATAAAATCTCTTGGCAATGGATGAGCATGTGTAACTTTTCATGACAAATCTGGAAATGCCGAGTTTTTTCAAAATGGAGTTTCCAAGAGAAAGGGTCGCGCGGGGGGTGAGACCCGTTAAAAGGACAAAACCTGTAAATTGCCTAAAAAAACCAAAATTGACCCAAAATGCTCAAAATTTCTTGGGATTTGTGCTGTGGCTGAGCTATTTAGTGCCTTGCTCCTTCAAGGAAGCTTCGGCCAAGATGTGGAAGGGATCGCGCCTTTTTCTCCTTTTTTGTGCCTTGGCCAACCACCTTTGGAACATCTTCATCTTCGCCTTGCACACGTGCATCCACGCCCAATAATGGTTCTTCATGTTTCTCAACAATTTCTTATCTTGGTTGGCCTTAGCCAACAGCCTCTCCAAGTGAGCATTGAACCGGATAAGCATGGACTCTCGCTCAGCGGGCAATATATCACCGGGTCTTCTTCTATTCAAGATGCGGTCTCCACAAATCCTCCACAACTCATCAAGAGCTTGCTCATCCTCCAACTACTTGTTGCGCTGCTCTAGATATGAGATTGTCCATTGTGCCCCCTCTAATCTCCTCTGCAACGCATCATTTTCAGCTCTAAGGTGCTGAATGATCTCCTTTGACTCTAGGCTAGGAGAACTGACATCAAGATCAATAAGCTCTATATCTGGAATACCTGATGGCCCCTCATCAATCCTGGGCTGTTTTCCCCTCTCTGATACCTGTGCTGCTGAAGAAAGCGAGGCCCCTTCCACCTGATGTGGAGATAACACTCGCTGAGCCGATGAAGAAGGCGAGACCCCTTCCACATGCTGTGGAGAAGGTACTCGCCGAGCTGCTGCAAATAAGGCCCTTTGGCCTCTCTGATAAGTGACCAATGGTGAGGAGCTGACATGTCTAGTCACGGGGATGTCATGCTGCTGTGATGGTCCTCCCTCCTCGTGAATAACCTCAGGATGTGGCGATGGTGGTGCTGTGAAAAGCTCACGAGAGATAAACTCCTCCCATGAGATGCCCTGTTGAGCCAACTGATGTAAGACCACAAGCTAAATCAAACCATAATGGTAAAGGCTCCTATACTGCTGTGCCGAGCTCTTCCGCTGCATCACAGGTACCATCCTCTCAATGTTCTGGCAGAAGAAAACAGGGATGTTCATCATCCGTACCCGTGTGAAATGCATCAATAGGCGAATATGGTACGAATATACCTGTGAAAATCTGCCCTCACAAGTAAAATAGAGCATGATAAGGTTCATCATGGGAGCATACTCACTCCTGAGAAATCTGAAGGGAAACACACCTGTCAAGTGTCTCATGAGTGCGGGTCTAACGAAAGGCTCAAACTGAACACTGTCCAACACCTTGCGCTTATTCCATACCTCTCCGACATTAGGTATCCCTGTGGCCTGTGCAATCATCTCGGGTGTCAATGTAAAGTCCACCCCGGCAAGGTTGACATGTCCATCATGCAAATGTAAAACAAATAGGCAAGCCAACTCTCTGTGATGCTGAATCCGAGAGATCCTCTCGCAAAACTCATAACAAGACATATACCGGAAACATGAGACTGCCATAGGACAAGCCTGTAAATCTGTCAAAGAAGTGGGCTCCTCTCTCTTATGATGACCACCTTTTCCACCCTTATGAGGCCTCCTCTGTACCTCAAACTCTGAAGCTGATGCCTAGTCATCACTTTGCTCGTAATTGGTTTCGGTTTCTGACATTGTTTAAGGAGCAAAGTGGCTGAAATGTACTGCTGTTTCTGCTTGGTAAAATGCTGATTAAAATGTTGTTTCAAGGGGACAAGGAGCACGAGGGGAATGTTAGGGGAGGGACACTTTAAAGGGAAAATGGGAATAAATATATAAAACAGTGATTTTGGGAAAAATCATTGCAAAATCATTGCATATACACCATTATACAAACTTATTAACATGGATATTATTAGAGGTAGGGTTAGGGTTTGATTTTTACTTGTTAGGGAAGAGGGGTAGGGTTTAGGGCTTTTCACTAATTTTGCAAGGGAAATTTACATGGAATGTCAAGGAAAAAGAAATGGGAATGGGGAAAAAACGATTACAAGGGAATACTTAAAACAGCATAAAACCCTAGCCACTTTTACAATTTCAAACTACAGCAACATGGAGCTTTTCTCTTGCACATGGAGATCTTTGAAAATGTACTCATGATTTCTTTTAACCATAACAAGCAACAAATTTTTAAGCTTGAGGGCCTGCCTCACACAATCCGGCGATTTTGTGGCTCCTTGGTGAAATTTGCAGGCGGTTTTATAAGGAGGGCGTTGATGGGTCACGCGCCTCACCCAATGGGTCGCGCGCCACTGACGGGTCGTGCCCGTTATAAATTTGCACTGTCGGAGAGCGCTCAACAGGTCGCGCGCCTCTAATGGGTCGCGCGCCTGTCCAGCCCAAATACTTCGTCCAATCTCTCGCCCAATCTCTCTTGCAAGTGACTTAGATGCACAATGAGGCTCGATGGAGGGAGATTGGGCTTTTATAACCTTGATTTGAATTAATTTCATGCCCAAACCCACTTTATAATGTTTTTCTTTGACACTTTATAAACTTGATGTTTTTGGTTTCCTTTTGTCCTGAAATTGACTAATTTGATGCTTTTGCTCGATACTTTTTGCAGGGATAACATCTGAGGGATCTTGGCAAGGGAGCCAGGGTTACATGATGTCCTTTGAAGCCTTTTGAAATTTTACCATTTTTTACAAAAATTTCAAAGATGACCTTGGCTTTAAAAACAGGGTTTTTAAATCCAAGGTGAAAATTAACTGTACAAGATAGAAATTTTCGAAGAAACACCTTGAAAATCATCCCTCTGGCTTGCTGAGCACTTATTGACCTTCAGAGACATGACCTTGAAGACAAACTTGACCAAAACCCTAGACCTAGAATTTTGACTTCAAGACAAGACAAGTAAGCTTTAAAAGAGTTTAAGGACTGAAACAACTTTGATCCAGCAATGCCAAGAGGGGGACAAAAACACCAGCTCCTCCATCAGGGTTATGGCATGCCTAATGGAATGCAAAAATTGACACTGATGAGACACCTACTTATGCAAATGCAAAGAGCTTTGATCGCTGATGGAGGGCTACTAGACCGACTCTAACATTGGCTCCAATGGGGATGGTAGCTCCGTGGAGGTACCAAGAACCTTAGACCTCTGGGAGAGCAGACCAGTGCTTTATCATCATTGGGCAATGGAGTCAATATTTACACATGTGACCCAAAGTTGGACAACTTTATTGACTTTGACAATTGACTGAAATTTGAACTAACTTTGACACAAACCAACTCACTTTATGCAGAAAAAAGACTGACTAAAACAACCTGAAAAACTCACACCAACTAATCACCATCTTCAGAAATATAGCCTTCACCGCGGGCCCCAGACTAAAGATAGAAGATCAGTTCACACTTGCTGCAGAATGAAAGTAAAATGGTAATTACAATGAGAGTGATTAGAGCAGAAAATGCTCAAGCATGATACCTTTTAAGCAGCTGGCCATTTACCGACCCACCGAGACAATCATCACCGTTCATTTCTTTGAGAAGAAAAGCATTTGGACCACGGTATGCTGCAATTTTGTAGGGACCTTTCCACAAGTTGTCGAATTTTCCATGTTTCCCTTTGTCTTCATTTCGGGCATCCCATCTCAAAACAACATCATCTATCTGAAAATCATCTGGTTTGGCCTTTTTGTCATAGATTTTCTTTATGCGCTCCTGCAACTTAAGGGAATTTTGAAGAACCTCCTCTCGTGTCTGTTGTAAATGAATCATTTGACTAATCTGCCGTTGCATAGGATCCTCCTCGCCACCAGCTTCTTGAAGCAACTTTGCTACCGGAATACTAAGAGAAGTAGGAAACACTCCATCTGTCCCGTAAACCAGTTCAAAGGGTGACATACCAATTGACTTATTTTGACTTACCTGATCAGCCCATAATGCATTTACTAACTTTTTGTGCCAACTCTTCTTATTGATTTCCAGCAATTTCTTTACGATGTTCACTAGAGATTTGTTCGAAGATTCGGCCAGCCCATTTCCTTGCGGATGGTAGGCGGTCGAATGCCCCAAGCTGATGTTATATTTGTAGCAAAAATCAACCATTTTCTTCGACTTAAAGGCTGCTGCATTATCTGTAATCAACTTATGTGGATAGCCGAAACGTGACAATATGTTATTCTCAAGAAAAGAAATAATTACCAAGTCCGTGGCCTGCCGGGTGGGAATGGCTTCAATCCACTTCGTGAAGTAATCTGTGGCGGTCAAGATCCATCGATGCTGCCCGGAAGATGTTGGGTGGATTTCGCCAATAAAATCCAAGCCCCATTGCTGAAATGGTGCACTGATTTCAATGGGCTTGAGAGGCAATGGCTGTAATTTCTTCTTTCCTTGAAAAATTTGACATTCATGACAACTCTTAACTACTTTATATACATCAGAAAATAAAGAAGGCCAATAGAAACCAGCTCTTAAGATCTTATTAGCCGTGGTCTTCCAAAACAAGTGACCCCCACAGTCACCTTTATGAAAATTCTCTACTGTTGTCTTAACTTCATCTTCGACTAAACAATTCAACAATATGCCACTAGGGTATTTCCAATAAAGTGCAGATTTAATGATACAAAATTTGGCAGCCTTTAACTTCAATGTTCTAGCTTTGTTTCTAGGCATCCCAGGGGGTGAAGACACATTTTGAAGCACATATATAATATCAGCATACCAAGGAGAGGAAACAAAGATATCTGATACCTGTAGAGCTGAATTCTCTTCGTCTTCATCGGATAAGGCAGCAATCAAATTGATGTCCAAGACATGAAGATTTGCTTCAGCCATCAACTTAGCAAGACCTTGACCCTTGATCAACTTGGTAGGCTTAATTTCCACATCATACTCTAATAGTGCAGCGATCCACTTACCCCTTCTTCCTTCCGGTTCCGCTCGTACCAAAACATCCTTAACAGCTGCATTGGGAACATATGCCAAAATATGAGAATTCAGTATGTATACCCGAAAATCTTTCAAAGCTTTTACTAGCGCTAATGCTTGCTTTTCGATGATATTATAATTCAGCGCTCCGTCCCTTATGATGCAGCTAAAAAACGCTATGGGCTTCTCAACTCCATCTCTCCTTTGCATCAACACGGCTGCCAATGTATGCTCAGAAGCAAATGAAAATAAAATAAAATCTTGTGTATAATCCGGGTTGATCAAAGTTGGGGCTGAAGATAAAATTAACTTTACCAAGTTGAAAGACTTCACCGCCTCTTCGGTCCATTTGAGCTCGCTGTCCTTTTGAGCATGTTGGTTATTTCTCTAAGATGTTCGGCAAGATTGGGAATAAAGCGACGCAGAAAATTCAATTTGCCATTGAAGGACTGAACCTCCTTCTTGCTTCGGGGCTGCTCTAATTGCTGAATTGCTTCCACCCGTGCAGGATCGATACGAATTCCATCTTTAGAAATAATATGGCCCAGCAGCTTGCCTTCGCTCATAGCAAAAAGGCTCTTCTTCGGATTCAACGAGATACCATACTTTCTGCACTTTTGGAACACCTTAGTCAAATGAAACAAATGCTCTTCATCAGATTTAGAAAACACAGTCAAATCATCAAGATAAACGACCAAAAAGACATCTTTCTCATTAGCAAAGGCCATGTCCATTGCCCGCTGAAATGTGGCACCAGCGTTCTTCAATCCAAACGGCATCTTGGCATAATGAAATGTCCCCCACGGAGTAGTGAATGCTGTCTTGTCTCGGTCATCTTCATGTACCAAAATCTGATTATACCCAGAATAAAAATCAAGCAATGACATCCTTGATGCCCCAACTACCCGCTGCAATATATGATCCATTTTGGGCAGCGGATAATTGTCCTTTAGCGATACCTTATTCAGATTTCTGAAGTCTATACACAAACGAATCTCGCCGGTCTTCTTTCTCACGGGCACCAAGTTGGAAATCCAATCAGAAAATTGGATTGGCACTATGATTCCAGACTTATATAACCTGTTGACTTCCTTCTCGATCAATGGCAGCAATTTAGGATTAATTCTTCTCAACTTTTGTCGGAAAGGCTTTTGATTTGGCTTTATGGGAATGGTATGCTGAATGATACTTGTGTCATAAGTTTTCAAATCTGAATAGTCCCATGCAAAAACATTAGAAAATGAAGACAACAATCTAATATATTCTTTCTTTACCTTGGGCGACAATGCTTTCGAGAGTTTCACCATTTTTGGATTTTCGGCTGTCCCGAGATTCACATCTTCGACACCTTCTTCTGTTGGCCTCAAAGTTGGTTTGTGGGCCACATCATCTTGATCGAACAATTCTTCCAAAGGAATTAATCCTTTAGGAATGTAATTGTCCTTGAGCTGCAACACATCCATCTGATTTACTCCTTCAGCTTCCGTGTCTATGGAGATGTCTTTGAAATTACCCTCAATTTGCAGAAAATCTTTGATTTCTTCGTCATCTTGGAAAACTTGCCAACACCTTTGATTATCTGGAACTGTAGGATGATGCTTCACATATATCTCAAACTTATTGCTGGAATTCATGGGTATTTTCAGATTACTCGCTGCCTTAGCCAATGCATCCGCAACACCATTTTGAATCCGGGGCACACATGTCAAAGTATGTTCTGAAAACAGTTTTAAGATATCTAGGACAGCATTCCGATATGCTCGCATATGAGGATGTTTGGCCTGAAATTCACCTTTCACTTGCTTGATAACCAACTCGGAGTCGCCATATACCACTATCTTCTTTGCCTTCAACTTCCGAAGGATTTTCAGACCAGCAATAAGAGCCTCGTATTCCGCCTCATTATTTGAACAATCAAATGCCAATTTATATGAACATACCCTTACCTTACTTGGAACTTGGTTTTGGACTGAAAATGGGCTTCGAATCCACACACCTATACCAGCACCATCGCTGCCCACCGCACCATCAAAATCCATGGTCCAAAGACCATCCTCATCGTCTTCTAAGTGCTGAAAATGTGATGTCGATGCATTCTCTGTTTGCTGCCCATTTATTTCAGCTGTTGGCTTTATGACAGCAGACCTTTCTTCACTTTCCTTTCTCAAAACTTCTCTAAAATTCTCTATAATATCTGGTATATCTTCTTCTTGAACTAACTGACTATCTATCTCATTGAAATTATCCACAAACAAAACAAAAGATTCTAAATCTGTTTGTACATAATTTACAGGATGATTGACGGGCTTTTCCTTACTAGTGATCATGTATTTCATCTTTTGTTCTCGATACAATTTCCTCATCTGACCAAAAACGGGAATTGTAGCATAGGAAAAATCGAGCTGAAGTGTACCTTTGAGCTTGGCTCCCCATGACCTCGAAAGCAACATGCCAAATCGCGGAGGAATATCCGCCACCACCATGTCCATCAGAACATTCTTTGCTGGGATTTGATCTAAACTCACCACCAAGTCCTTGATCAAACCAATACATCTCACCCGGCTGGAATCAAATGAATACAAATCATGATACTTCCTTGTGATGTCAAGTCCCAGCTTCTCCATAATCGCTTTGGGCATCAAATTATGTGAAGCTCCCGAATCAAACATGGCATTGTGTAGCACATACTCATGTAATCGCAAACTGATATAGAACGGAGGAACATCACTCTCGGGAGACTCACCATTTAAAGCGGGCCCAAAGATCAGCTCAGGCTGATCATCTTCTACATTCACCGTGTCTAGCATTGGATCGAAATTCAGCATCTTGGAGATTTGGCCTCGGTAAGTGCTGTTCTTCATGATTTCCGTCAAGGGAATAGACACCTTCAACTTTGCAATCTCATTCTCCAAACTGAAAGCTGAAATCTTCTCACCTTCTTTGGCCAGATTATCTCTTTTTTCACCTCTATCTCTTGGTGCGTTTGATGGCTGGTCTATTTTTCTTGCTGATAATGATTGGCCTGCTGGAGGATCGCTTATTTCTTTCCCTTTTTTCTGCGAGATAGCAGAACCATTCTTTGCCGAAGCTTCTGTTCTCTTTTGGATGGGATTTATGGGAACCACTCGGTTTCTCAATTGCCTTTGCTGACCTTGATGCGCTGATAAAGCATGCAAATACCCTCTTTGATACTCTTCGAATTCTTCTTGAAGTGCTGCATCGTTTGACAAAATATAATGCTCATCCTGGGGAATGATGGAATTACTCACCAACTCTTCCTCTTCTGTAATATAAGTGGGCAGATCATCAGGAGTGAAGAAGTGATTTTCCTCTCCAACATTATCACCTTCATCCTCTGATTCTTGGCTAACAAAATTCTGCTGAAAAGGAGGTTTCATTTGCTGCTGAACTGCTGCCTCTTGTGCCTTTGTTTCACGCTGCTTGATTCTATATTGTTGCTGCTGTGCACCTCGGAAATTAGGATGAAGGATCTGCGGTTCCGGCTTGTCAAGACGAACATTTTCAAGTGCCCTCTTTATCTATTCAACATCACGAAGAAGCTGATTTGAGGTTGATGCTTCCTCTTTGATTGTGACTCGCTTTTCGACCTTCATTCTTGCCCTTTTATCATTTAAGTTTGCCTCAACACTGACAGCAATTTTCTGCATATCCTCCAAGGTAGGAGGATCTCTGTCTCTCAATGAGTAGGCCATCTCCGGATCAAAGCCATCCGGGAACTTAAGAAGTGCTGATTTTCTTGACGGCTTCAAATCATCGGGAATAGCATTATAAACTGTATTGAATCTGATTATGTAATCTTGAATGGACTCACCCGGATTACGCTTGAGGTTGTTGTATTCGGCATTAATCTGAAGTGGATCCTTTATGATTTCCCATCGATCTAAAAACTGATTCTGAAGTGCTTCCAAGGTGGCAATGCTTCTGGCTGTCAACCCTCTGAACCACTTTCTAACCTTCCCTCCAAATGTTTGGATGAGCAACCGCATAGTAACATCTTCTTCATCTATCTCATATAGATCGAAGAAAGTTGTCATTTTGTCAATATGTTGCTGAGCAGAAATACTTTGTGGAGTGCCATCAAACATAGGGATTTTACTTTGATAATCGGCTGGCATATCATGAAGATTTTGGGGAAGAGCAAGTGGGGCAAACCGGGCAGCCATTGCTTTAGGAGGGGGAGTAGGATGAGTATGAGGAGGAGGAGCTGTGATAGCAGGGATTATAATAAGAGGAGCTGTAGTTTGTGGAGTTGGGGGAGTCGGAGGGGTAGGAGGAGTATGGGATGTAGAAGGAGAACCGACTGTGGATTCGGGATAGGTGATTATAGGCGAAACTGAAACAAATGGAGGATAAGATTCTTCGTGAGCCGTGATAGTGGATCCAATATGATCAGAGATATTCTCAACAAAATCAGCAAGGGTAGTAGCTTGAATATGTGTCTGGAGATGTCTCAAGATGAAAATTTTGACCAACTTGTTGTGTCTCTCAAATTCAATGACAGCTGCAAAATCAGGGTCAAGGACTAGAGAATCGAGCGCACTTTCAGACTTGGCTTTAAACAGGGACAACTCAAAGCTTTCGTCAAAGTCTAGATCTTCAAAATACTTGATAATAGCTGGAGATGAATGGGATTTGAAAATGGGTCTAGGATCTGTAGCCAACTTGTTTTTCTCAAAAAGACTAGGAAAGAAAAACCATTCAGCCTGTGAAAACTCTCAACCTATCATCCACGGCTCAGAGTTAACAATTATACTGGGATAAAGTGCCAATGAGGCGCTATGTTCACAAGCTCACGGAGATTGATTGAAGCAGCGTTTATCTACTAACGCTGATGTAAAACAAGAGCGTTTTCGAAGGCTACCTGGCGTATCTTCAGGCTCCGTCTAAGACTTATGAAATAACACGTCAATGAGCAAACGATTAGTTTGTTCTCCCCAGTATGGTCGCCAGTATGTTAGCGCTTGAAATTTCACCTCAGGCTGAGAAAGGTAAACCTCAGGGCAACATCAAACCACTTAGCCTCGTAGCTAGCCCTACGGGGTAGGAGAGGGCTCTCTCCGGCCTATCTCGGTAAAGATCTTCAATTGGTGAGATGAACAATAGGGTAACACTGATTTTAGGCTAGTAAACTGATCAAAAGGGTTGATTTGGGGTTTTTAGGGTTTTTGGTGGAAAATTGGGGAAATGGAAATTTTGGGTGCGGGGATTGGACACAGTTTCTGCAGGGGGTTCTTTGGGGCGAGGTAGGAAACAGTATTGATGCCTTTGATTGAGGTGGATGATTAAGAATGACAGATGAGGAGTTAAGGAGAGCAAACAATAACTTTGAATTCTCCTTAAATAGTAGAAAACATTGAAATTAAACAAACTTAAAAGCAGAGCATGATAGTCATGAGTTCTACTTTAACACTTCATTTACTTAATGTGCAGAAGGAAAAGAAAGGAAATGATTCACATAACACACTTACAAGTACATAGAGAAACACACCATCAATACATGTAACCACAAGAATCCCAAAAAGGACTGCAAAACCCTGGTCTTCCTTAGCCAAAAATTGTAGAGATACAGTGAATAATACAAGGATAGCTTCTCCCTCAAGAGTCCAACCATAAAAATGAGCAAGAAAGTACATAATATAGATCATCTAACATCTTTCCCTGCCTCTAGGGGTCGAGCTCACTATCCTAGGAGCTATTTCAACTACTTCTAAACTAAGCACTGAAAACTAGGCAGTCAAAACAACTTGCCTCCATAAGCTAGGAAACCAATTCATTCATTTAATTTTCACCTATTTCATGAATGAATCTTCTAGAAGAGATACATAAGTGTAAAAGTGTCAAAAAATTACATTATTTACATCAAGGAGGATAACAATCCACTCCAAAAAGTCAAACATGGTCAAAACTGCGTTTTTCTGAGCTGTACAGTGAAATTTTGAGAAATTTGCCTGATAGGTCACGCGCCTCTGCCTGACGGGTCGCGCGCCTTTGAGGGAACTTTTGGGGCATTTCTAGGTGTCCAAATGGGGCAAGAGTAGGCTTGTTGGAAAGGTCTGTGAGTCTACTTTCCCAACTGGAATTTCTGAATTTGGTTGTCATTTGCCCCTCCAAAATTGCAATCTCCCAAGACTACTTTCTGTGTGTCAAAAATGTGGCAGAAAGTCATTTTTTGCTTGTTTTTTGACTTTCTGGAGGCCCAAAACTTCATAAAATCTCTTGGCAATGGATGAGCATGTGTAACTTTTCATGACAAATCTGGAAATGCCGAGTTTTTTCAAAATGGAGTTGCCAAGAGAAAGGGTCGCGCGGGGGGTGAGACCCATTAAAAGGACAAAACCTGTAAATTGCCTGAAAAAACCAAAATTGACCCAAAATGCTCAAAATTTCTTGGGATTTGTGCTGTGGCTGAGCTATTTAGTGCCTTGCTCCTTCAAGGAAGCTTCGGCCAAGATGTGGAGGGGATCGGGCCTTTTTCTCCTTTTTTGTGCCTTGGCCAACCGCCTTTGGAACATCTTCATCTTCGCCTTGCACACGTGCATCCGCGCCCAATAATGGTTCTTCATGTTTCTCAACAATTTCTTATCTTGGTTGGCCTTAGCCAACAGCCTCTCCAAGTGAGCATTGAGCCGGATAAGCATGGACTCTCGCTCAGCGGGCAATAGATCACCGGGTCTTCTTCTATTCAAGATGCGGTCTCCACGAATCCTCCACAACTCATCAAGAGCTTGCTCATCCTCCAACTGCTTGTTGCGCTGCTCTAGATATGAGATTGTCCATTGTGCCCCCTCTAATCTCCTCTGCAATGCATCATTTTCAGCTCTAAGGTGCTGAATGATCTCCTTTGACTCTAGGCTAGGAGAACTGACATCAAGATCAATAAGCTCTATATCTGGAACACCTGATGGCCCCTCATCAATCCTGGGCTGTTTGCCCCTCTCTGATACTTGTGCTGCTGAAGAAAGCGAGGCCCCTTCCACCTGATGTGGAGATAACACTCGCTGAGCCGATGAAGAAGGCAAGACCCCTTCCACATGCTGTGGAGAAAGTACTCGCCGAGCTGCTGCAAATAAGGCCCTTTGGCCTCTCTGATAAGTGACCAATGGTGAGGAGCTGACATGTCTAGTCACGGGGATGTCATGCTGCTATGATGGTCCTCCCTCCTCGTGAATAACCTCAGGATGTGGTGGTGGTGGTGCTGTGAAAAGCTCACGAGAGATAAACTCCTCCCATGAGATGCCCTGCTGAGACAACTGATGTAAGACCACAAGCTGAATCAAACCATAATGGTAAAGGCTCCTATACTATTGTGCCGGGCTCTTCCGCTGCATCACAGGCACCATCCTCTCAATGTTCTGGCAGAAGAAAACAGGGATGTTCATCGTCCGTACCCATGTGAAATGCATCAATAGGCGAATATGGTACGAATATACCTGTGAAAATCTGCCCTCACAGGTAAAATAGAGCATGATAAGCTTCATCATGGGAGCATACTCACTCCTGAGAAATCTGAAGGGAAACACACCTGTCAAGTGTCTCATGAGTGCGGGTCTAACGAAAGGCTCAAACTGAACACTGTCCAACACCTTGCACTTATTCCATACCTCTCCGACATTAGGTATCCCTGTGGCCTGTGCAATCATCTCGGGTGTCAATGTAAAGTCCACCCCGGCAAGGTTGACATGTCCATCATGCAAATGTAAAACAAATAGGCGAGCCAACTCTTTGTGATGCTGAATCCGAGAGATCCTCTCGCAAAAATCATAACAAGACATATACCGGAAACATGAGACTGCCATAGGACAAGCCTGTAAATCTGTCAAAGAAGTGGGCTCCTCTCTCTTATGATGACCACCTTTTCCACCCTTATGAGGCCTCCTCTGTACCTCAAACTCTGAAGCTGATGCCTGGTCATCACTTTGCTCATAATTGGTTTCGGTTTCTGACATTGTTTAAGGAGCAAAGTGGCTAAAATGTACTGCTGTTTCTGCTTGGTAAAATGCTGATTAAAATGCTGTTTCAAGGGGACAAGGAGCACGAGGGGAATGTTAGGGGAGGGACACTTTAAAGGGAAAATGGGAATAAATATATAAAACAGGGATTTTGGGAAAAATCATTGCAAAATCATTGCATATACACCATTATACAAACTTATTAACATGGATATTATTAGAGGTAGGGTTAGGGTTTGATTTTTACTTGTTAGGGAAGAGGGGTAGGGTTTAGGGCTTTTCACTAATTTTGCAAGGGAAATTTACATGGAATGTCAAGGAAAAAGAAATGGGAATGGGGAAAAAACGATTACAAGGGAATACCTTAAAACAGCATAAAACCCTAGCCACTTTTACAATTTCAAACTACAGCAACATGGAGCTTTTCTCTTGCACATGGAGATCTTTGAAAATGTACTCATGATTTCTTTTAACCATAACAAGCAACAAATTTTTAAGCTTGAGGGCCTGCCTCACACAATCCGGCAATTTTGTGGCTCCTTGGTGAAATTTGTAGGTGGTTTTATAAGGACGGCGTTGACGGGTCGCGCGCTTCACCCAACGGGTCGCGCGCCACTGACGAGTCGCGCCCGTTATAAATTTGCACTGTCGGAGAGCGCTCAACGGGTCGTGCGCCTCTAACGGGTCGCGCGCCTGGTTTGACGGGTCGTGCGCCTGTCCAGCTCAAAAACTTTGTCCAATCTCTCGCCCAATCTCTCTTGCAAGTGACTTAGATGCACAATGAGGCTCGATGGAGGGAGATTGGGCTTTTATAACCTTGATTTGAATTAATTTCATGCCCAAACCCACTTTATAATGTTTTTCTTTGACACTTTATAAACTTGATGTTTTTGGTTTCCTTTTGTCCTGAAATTGACTAATTTGATGCTTTTGCTCGATACTTTTTGCAGGGATAACATCTGAGGGATCTTGGCAATGGAGTCAGGGTTACATGATGTCCTTTGAAGCCTTTTGAAATTTTACCATTTTTTACAAAAATTTCAAAGATGACCTTGGCTTTAAAAACAGGGTTTTTAAATCCAAGGTGAAAATTAACTGTACAAGATAGAAATTTTCGAAGAAACACCTTGAAAATCATCCCTCTGGCTTGCTGAGCACTTATTGACCTGCAAAGACATGACCTTGAAGACAAACTTGACCAAAACCCTAGACCTAGAATTTTGACTTCAAGACAAGACAAGTAAGCTTTAAAAGAGTTTAAGGACTGAAACAACTTTGATCCAGCAATGCCAAGAGGGGGACAAAAACACTAGCTCCTCCATCAGGGTTATGGCATGCCTAATGGAATGCAAAAATTGACACTGATGAGACACCTACTTATGCAAATGCAAAGAGCTTTGATCACTGATGGAGGGCTACTAGACCGACTCTAACAGTATTCAAAAAGTGTATTAGCCTTTTAGCTTTCTCAGGCATCTGTCCCAATAAGGCTCTTGTTTTCTGAATTTCCACTTGGGCCACTCTTATCAAATCAATATGTTCATGAATGGTTTGAATAGATCTCCATACATCAATAAGGGATTGAATGATTTTGGTCCACAAAATTCCTCTGATTTCTGCCAGAGGCTTATCCAGAGAGAGATCCTTCTCTAAGGCTCTTATCTTGTTCTCCAATGCTTTGATCTCCCTAGTTTTCTCTACCATATTCATCTTGGATTTATCATAGCTCTGTTCAACCTTTGCCAATTTTTCTTTGACTAGCTTCAGCTCTGAGACTTGGAGATTCAACTCCTACATGGCTTTTATTAATTGATCTATAGTCATAGCTATACTACTGCCTGGTGATGTTGCTGAGGTACCTATAGTGGTTTCTGTTGTTCATGTCGGGACAGTGGGAGGCACTACTGTTATAACTGTAGGAGGGGCAGTTGTGACTGTTGGAGCTACTTGAGGTGGCTGGGAGGTCGACTCTCCCTGCTTTTCTTGTAGTGCTTTCTCTAATTCCTACTCCGTCTCACTCAATATCTCATTCAGTTTCATGAGCAGGCCCATCATGTCCTCTTCGGACTTCTGCTGTACAACATCTGATGCCTGTGGATGCATGGTGGAAGGGAGTTTGAGCTGCTTCCTCAGGGCAGCCATATCTTCCTCTTTCTTCTTCATCAATGCCTTTATCCCCCTAGCATCCTCGGGATCATGTCCCAGCTCAATGATAATTTCCTCCAAGGATTTTATCTTGTTGTATTTAGCAAGGGAGGAGGCCTTTTCCAAGTCTAGCTGAGCAGTGGTGTTCTCCAATGAGTTTTGCAATTTGTGAGCTAACATAGCTTTACTAGCTAGTGTAGAGTAGACCATTTCTCCAGTCTATTTGTGCATCTCAATCTGGTCCATATGATGGATATCCTTGGCCAAGACCTCCAGATTTGTCCTAATGTAGTCAGTTGCTGATTGTGGTTGCTGCACCTTGGGCTTGAAATAGCTCATGATCATTTTGCCCTCTTTTATGTCATAGGCAGACATCAACCTTTGTTGGTTTGTGGGGACCATATTTAGATATTGATTGTAAATCTACAACCTTAATGGATCATTTCTTGCCTTTATCTCAATGAATTTCTTCTTAATGTTCGACGCCTGCGTGCTTGGTGGCCTAGTGGATGAAACCTCCACACTATGCTGCCTTCCTAGCTCTTGCCTGTGTGAGCTAGATGATGTCTGTATTATTGGGGAAGTTTGCTGGGTGGTTACCCTCTCTCCCCTTGGACTTTCTATTGTTTCCTCAATATTTTCCTCTTCGGATAGAAGATTAAGTCTATGCCTTTTTGCACCTGACTGTTCTGCAGGTCCACTGAGGGGTGTGGAATCTTCTCTGTCTCTTTTCTTGCCCTTTTCCTCATTTAGAGGAGTCTGTAATGCTGGAATCTCAGTTGCTTTGGTCTGGACTGGGGGCAACTGCTCTTGCTGATCTGTCATTGCTGGTTGCTCTATGTCTGCCACTTCCTTGCCTTTAGAGATCCCTGTACCTGTTGTGCTGGTCTCTTGTACTGGTTGCTGAGAAGTTCCTGCAGAGGAAGTCCCAATTCCTGCCTGTTGAGGTAGCTTGAAACATACATATCCAAAAGAGTCTAGGTCAAGAGTTTTTTCAAGGTCTTTCATAGCTTGTTCCATCACTTCTTGCTGAGTAAGTTCTTCTATTAATGTACCCTCTACCCAGTCATCTTGATTAGCAAACTATTCAAATTCAGGGATTCTATGGTGTATGTAGACTGCTAGCCTGTTTTCACCCTTCTGTCACTTATAAAGTTGTTTGGGTCATATGGTACCCACCAAAAACTTTTCTTCAATTTAAGTTCTTCTCCTAAGATTTTATCAGCATCTTCCCATGCCTCCCTTTTATTGATGACAAAAGGGCCTAACTGATTTTTTATTCTCAGCTAGGCTTTTTTCTTTGCATTACAAAAGTGGGTCAAATCAGCATTGATAAGCTGCCTGAAATATTCCAGTGCAAATAGTCTCATAGGCACATACCTGGGCAGCTTGTAAGGGCACAATTCACAGCCAT
Source organism: Pinus tabuliformis (assembly GCA_031772625.1). Classification (NCBI taxonomy): domain Eukaryota; kingdom Viridiplantae; phylum Streptophyta; class Pinopsida; order Pinales; family Pinaceae; genus Pinus; species Pinus tabuliformis. The sequence continues at coordinate 610,701,184 of CM062809.1, forward strand.
AAATTCTGATTACTGTATGGTTTTGGTAGAAGTACCAATCACCTATCATGTACTGTCTAGAAAGTTGCAAAATATTCTTTATATCACTTGAGAGTCTAGGAGGAGGAGCTCCTATTAATAGAGTGGTGACTGGATATATAAACAGGTCAATGAATTCACAATAGCTATAAGGAGATTCATGCACATTGTGGAAGACTGAGGTCCAAAAGATCACAGACCTCCTTTCTCCTTTGGAATCCAATTTACTGATAGGAAATGAAAAGTTGTCTGGTTGATAATATAGCATAAGGTGGTATATGAATGAGCTGTACTTGAAGACTCCTTCTCTATACAGACTTATGAATTGCTCATTGATTTTGTTGGCAATAAAAGATGCATAGTCATACTTGACAGCAGGGGGCTGTCCAAGAGTAAAAATTGACAACATAACTAAGATGGTCTCTCGAATTAGTGATCGGAGAATCCACAGTTTGAACATCTTTATACCAACGTTTCAAATCCCAAGTGGGATCCATCATCAGGGTTGAAGAATGATGATAAAAGAATAGCAATAAGGCAGAATAAATACTAATGAGGAAGAAGTTAAAGGAAAAACACAGAGTCGGTAACTCACTTGTTTTGAATCCTAAGATGAAGGATATCATATCAATTATCAGTCTTCCTATCTCATTGAACCAGACATGCAAATATGGAGGTGGGCCTCGGTGTTGACACTCAGGTTCCATGAAAATTTGTGCAATTCGGGATATCTCTGATTGGGGCAATTAAGAACCTTGTTCAAGTAAAAATCCCATGGAAAGAGGAGCCAGAGGCTGAGTGGGCTTAAAGTGCAACATCTCATTAATGGACTCAACAGTTATGTAAAAGAGGACAGTTTGGTATGGGGTTGTAACTGCTTTAGTAACAGGGTCATAATTGGCACAGCAATGGTGGATAATATCTGGGAAGACATTTACTGAGGGGAGGTAATACCTAGGCAGGTTGGATTCCCATATTCCATAGATGTCAGAATTGCTCAGATAACTGTTCCTAACTCGACATAATGCCTAGAGATGGTTCATGTCACCGGTTAGCTCCTTTATTTGAAAATCTCTGTCAGCCAAGGGTAAAGAGTTCTAGTCTTTATGCAGTGCATTGAGGGGAGCAATGTTTAGGGCCACCGGAGGTTCCATGCTCAGTTCTCTGTGTTTTTAAACCGGAGGTCAAGTTTCTGTGGGGAAAACGGCCATAATGGCAGTTCTGGTGTATTTCTATGGGCTAACAGACTGTTCTGGTCTTGAATTTAGCTCTCACAGGAAGAACTTTCAATCGAAAAGTGGAATTTACAGGGTTACTAGTAAAATCGATAAATACCTGGAATATAGAGGCAAACTGAGTAAATGCAGGCTGAATAATGTAGTGCGGAGCACGCTGCTATGGTCTCTTTGGTCAGGTGGCGGTTGAATAACTGGTACAGCAGCTCCAGTCATTTCTTGGACGTAGTTTGCATGCAACAGTTTTCCGAAGAGAGCGAACGAAAATGGGTGAAAATGACACTTTGGCTAGTTTTTAACAAAAATTGGCTTCGCAGGGCTTTTTTGGCGCTTTTTGGTCGGATGACGTCATCAGGATGTGACATTTTGTCGCGACGCGGGGTACGGATGCTGATGTGGAGGTGACATGGTGATGACATCAGCAGGTGGGGTCAGTGGGACGGCGGTAAGCAGTATCAGCCCACACCGCTTATGCGCTAAGGTGGTTTCAGGTGGAGGGGCCATGAGCATGCCGGGAGGGTGTTGTGTGTCCCCGGTACGGCGGTAATACCGCCGGCTTCCTGGGCGGTAAATATTGGGAGTAGAGGGCCTTGCGATATAATCGTGAGCCGTTGGATGCAGGGGGCCCAGATCCAACGGCTGGCATAGGTCTGAGGTGGGTCAGGGCTATGGCGCGGGGACCCACATATATAAACAATGATTTAAATATATCGGGGCAATTTCTATTGGTTTTCGGGGTATTTTAACAGTTAATTAACCAGGTGTTAATCAAAATTTGAATATTTGCGCACGGGGAGGGTTATTATATGGTTCTAGATGAACCTATAATCGATTTGTAAACCGAAAATATGGCCGTAATCAACCAGGGGCGGGATTATTATACATAGGGGTTTTATTATAAAGATATATTAATACGGGGAAGGGGAATTTGTAAGGGATTTATGTAATAATCTTAGTAGTTAATATGGGTTTATGAAAAGGGCACCAAGCTATAAAGTTTGATAACTTAGGCTGAGGGAACAAGAGGAATTTTACACAAGAAATGTGGTTTCTTTGCTTTAAGCAAGAATGCTATTTTCCTCAGGTTTTTTCATGAAATGGAGTGATTTAAGAGTATTGAGCAGATCTCAATATCTTTAGGGGGAGGTTAGTAAGTGATTTTTGGGAGAAATGTGAAGGGAAGTTAGACATGCTTCACCTGATTTGTAGCCAAACAATTTCCATTGTACTTATGATAATAATAAGATGAACCTCTTGAGAAACAAAAATTAATCATAAGCATGCTTCTACAACACCAAAACTACCTACCCAGCCTATTATACCTAACATTTTTTCTTCTTCTTCCATGGGTGCACTTGGACTAGCAAACCCTTACAAATTTTTCTTTTCTTTTAACTGCAATCCTATCTAAATCTACCCTTATAACATCCAAGGGCTCAACTTTAACTGTTGAGCCCCTTTGCTTCTCTACCTAACTCTTATCTGCCAAGTTTGAACAGTTTGGACAGATTTTATTCTCAATCTCTAAAACAAGAAATTCAAACATGAACTGGCCAAGATTAAGCTGTTTGGCCATTCATCAACTATGGTAAGAGTCAACCAGCTGCACATGATGAGTTTGTTTGCAAAAATAGAATAGTAGTGGCAATTTGGACTAGCACACTTTCCTGGTCCTTTTCATTTGGGGTTCATTTCTCTTCTTTTTTGACCATTTCATTCTTCTTGCCCTTTGATTTTTCTTTTAGGGCATACCCTGTTTACATTTTTTAACTTTTTTTATTTTTTGGGAACATGGAAAACCTTTGCAACCAACCAAAGGTATGAACATGTTAGATCTCATACATGCCAATCATGAAAAATGACACCTATTGGTATAGGAACCTAACAATAGGATTATCCTGAACTGCTATAAGACTGTCCTCAATTGCTATGGGATCGACTAGAAATGCTACAATATTGAGATCTGATTAGAAAGAGGGGTCAAAATTCATGTTTTTCCTTACATAAATGTTAATATAGGTCCACTCAACTTCCTTCACCTCTTGTCCACTCCATTTAGCTAATTCCATCCTTAAGATTCCATCTCTGACCATGAAAAAAACATAGGAAAGGACTTTTCCTTCACTAATTTTCACAAACTTTCACCACCATCATAAGACTTTGGGAATATCCCTAGGCTCACCATGGCTTACCCAAGTCCCTTAATGCAAAAAGAGGTTTTAGGAAGGAACTGTGTGACTGCTATAGGAAGGAGATCAAACTTGTATTAGCTTGCACATATCTAACCAAATCATAAACAAAAGAATTGTTGCAGCTTCAGAATGAGGATTTTTCCACCCTAAAGTATCAAGGGGCCATCCCTGAGACTCAGAGAAGTCACACCATCCCCGAGGAGAAGCTACAAGTTCACTAATTGACTCCATGAAGAAGATCAACCACTAGAAAACACCTGCATAAAAGAGAGATTGTTTCAGTCATATGCATCATCATATTGTTTTGTTTAGTGAGGACCTATGCATAAGAAAGAAAATGGATGAAAGCACCTCCAGAGGACAGTTGATCAATCATCAGGTTAGTATCAACATTCATGCATCTCTAGAAACTTGACATCATAGGTAGGCTCAGGTATGACACCCCTCATCTCTTCCTTATGCACATAATGGTATAAAATGTGTTTAATGAGTGAGAATAGAGTTTTTAGGGACTAGAGGTGGTTAGTAAACTTGGTCACCTTCGATTAGTTAACAGCAGTCTAATCATCCATCCATGGAACATGGAAAATTCAATTTAGGGGGATAAATAACTATGAGGAGTATGGACAACAACTAAAAGAGGAAAATATGCGCAGAGTCCAAGTCACCAAGAACGTCGAGCCCATTACAGCAAAAAGGATAAAAGGACAAGGCTCAATTTCACTTGTACCAATGCTCATTTCTAAAAAATAGTTAGAAAAGCCTACCAAGATATCATAGGTCAAGCTAGATGCTACCATAGCTTGTCTAGGGTGTTATAGATGAGCAACAAAATTGGTCTACAAGAGCTACAGGACCAGACACCATTACTACAGGAATACCTAAAATGCTACAGGAATGCAGAAGAGGTGCTACATGATTGAACTAAGAGGAGAAAAGGCGTCCAAACCACCAGGAATTTTCCTCAAACCCCCATGGACATAAATAATTCATCCTAAGAAGGGTAAGTCGCATCCTCCTTCCTCACTTTCCATACAATTGCATAGAGAATTATGATTGATACAAGAATCTTGTAGCAAACCCTTGTAAAAGTAAATTCCTTTGAAATTTTGATTTTCTCACAAAATAAAGGCAAGGAAAGAGCAAAGGAAGTTTTTCACTAAAGTAAAGGGTGTCATCCTTCTCCTTCTCTGACTAGAAAGCATCAGCCACCCTATCTCTACCTCTACACCCTAGACTACTCAATGGGAAAACCTTGAAAAAATCCCTTTAGATAATGTAAGGAAGGAGCAGTAGGAGCCATGGGGGAAGATTTCAATCAAAGAGAGCCCAAAAACACCAAAAGAATCCAATAGAATCCTCCTATCAGAGGCATTTTTCTGAGATACCAATGGATGGGGTTCCTTGAAAAATTGAAGGGGTGTGATGATGAGGTAAACCATGCATTTTCTATGGCCCTCAATTCTCAGGGACAAGATAGTGCCACCATTGTTGTAAGGGGACTTTCCATCCATGTGAATTTAGATCTCATCAACAAAGTGACCATCACACCATTAGGAGTTGGATGGGGCAAATAGGATAGGACAATAAATGTCACAGCCAAGACAAAGTTTTTCCTCCCTGAAGAGGAGCCTGTTGAAGACAAAAATGGGGTGAGAAATGATAACCTTCCTTACCTTTGGGATGAAGTATTCTATAAAATTCTCAAGTATATATATTGTGAGGGGAGGTTGTGTATTTTGTACGCCTATCAATTTAGTTTGCTCTATGAGATAAAGTTATAGACAAAGTTACCAATTCCAAGCAAGCTCAATGTTCCACATGTCCTCTTTTAGTCCATCATTGAAATGAACCAAAGAGTGAGGGAATGCAAGAAGAAACACATTTCCCATGATGGCCTTATCAATCTCATTGTCATGAATTTCTTAATCCATATCAAAAGTCTTGTGTTTTCGGTTGACTTTCTGGACATGGATAGGTAGGCCTTCATTGAGACACAAACCCTTACCTCAACATAGCAAGAAGAGACACCAAAATATAGTGTTGGAGGAAGGAAAGAAAGAGAAGAGGAAGAAGAATAGAAAGAGGGATGAGAAAATATAGGGGAAGAAGGAGGAGGGGAACAAAAAATATAAGAAGAGACCAATGAGGAGCCTCTATATCTCAAAATACTGGAAAACACGGGAAACAAATAAGCCTATCACCAGGGAACACAGAACAAGAGGTGGTTGCTACCTTGGCCACACTTAGCACACCTGTCAAGCCCAAGATAAGGCAACCCAAGCAAGGCTCATTTTACTTTAAGAGGAGAAAGAGCACTAAGATAAAGCAAGGGAAACATCAACCTCCTTCAAGAGTCCAAATCAAAATCGATGAGCCAGCCAGCTAAGGAGGACGATTGGGACCTGGTAAAGGGAAAATTGAGGAGGTCACCTCCCATAAATCCAAGGGTAAATAACATTTTCCACCCATATGGAGGCCCACCCCTAGAGCAGCCACATCTAAGAAGCTCAAACCACAAGCCACCTTGCTACAGGAGAAAATAGAGGACCTATAGGAGGGAACAAATATGCTACATAATCACCCCCGATCGGGGTGACAAAGTGGACTTGTATAGGCATTATGACTGACAAAAGGAGAGGATGGCTAGGACCGTCGACCACTGCCCACATGCTTGTACAACAGGGCGTGGTGGCATCCTGCATGACCGCTGGACAACCTAACGGGAGAAGTGGCATAAGGCGGGCGATAATGAGGAGAGAGGGTGGCGAGAGCGGCGGCGACAGAAGGATGGGACGTAAGGTAGGTGTGAAGGGGTATGTGAGGGTGGTTAGCGTAGGGAGAATGAATAGAACACAGAGAAGGGAAGACGGGAGCAGGGCAGCACAGGCGTCTGGGATTTCTTCGGCTGAGCGTACTGTATCCGGGTATGTTTTTTCTTGTTTCATTCCTGTAATTCCCATTGAGAATTATAGCATGTCGAGCGAGGGTGGCGAGCTCTGGTACTTTGGGAAGGGGCCGCAAAGGGGTAGGCCTAAGGACAAGGATGAGGGGCAAGGGGATAGCTTAGAAGTGCTGCCAATTAGGACCTAGGGCCTAGGCGCGCCTAGGGAGTGCAAAATTTTGATAAAGGGTTGGCCCTGGGAAACAAATGATGGGACTTCTCGGGTGGAATGGTGGTCAGAAGGCCTAGCCTCTTTCCTCAGACTGCATTGGGTGAGAGCCAAAGAGTCCTAGAGCGATAAAGAGGGGCTGAATTGGGTGGGAAATCTAAGAAAGAAAGAGATGCTTAATGCATGGACATGCGAAGATTTTTTAGATCTAATGTTTCATGTTGATATATGCAAACAGGGTTCTGATAACGACGATATGGCTCACCTAGGTAGAGGCAGGGGCCGCGGGGTTTGAGGTTGATCGAGCTTGGCAGTAAAATAACTTAGCACCTTGGAGACCTCAGATCCTAAAAAGGGTAGGATACCCATCGATGTGGTGGTCAACGAGGCGACCAGAGCCTACAAAGTAGGGATGGATGCCGACATCTGTAAGTTTATTGAGGAGATGGAAGGTAGCATAATGGAGGAAGACTCAGAACCGGAAATGGAAGATTGGAGGGACTTTGTCCCCGACCTAGGGAACACTAGGGGCAGGATGTCACAATTTAAACAAACCTTGCACTTGTACTGGGTCATGAAGTGACTACTAGCCAGGGCTTTGGAACAGGTGGCAGGGGAGATGGCGGAAATTACCCGAGGCATGCCCGACCTCAAAAAAGATCTGAAGAATATGCAAATTCTGTTGTTCATGCAGGATAGCAAGCTGGATAGGATCCAACACAGAATCATGGGGCTGTCTCCAGTGCTGGGTGACTCTGCTGCAGCACTGGCCATCGTGGACTCCGAGCAAGATGATAACAAGGACTAGTATTTGATAGTCAGGCTCCAGGTTATGCTGGACTTTTTAGCGGATAGCTTTTATTTTTCTTGTCTTAGTATGTTTGTTAAGACCTCAAACTGTATATCTAGCTATGAAGTGCATTTAGCTTGGGTAGAAAGACTTGTTAAATTTTTCTACTAGATGGCTTATAATAGGTTCAGGTGGCCAACAGAATTGGTTTCCCATTTGGGCAAGTTGAGGCCACCTAGATTTTGTCTATGGAACAACTTGCTATTATAAATAGAAAAGAGGATCTACCTAAGCTTACCAAAAAAAAATATGCTACATAATCAATAGGGAATGCTACAGGAAAAGGAAACCACATCAAAAATGGAAGAAGAACATCTCCAAGAACTCTAGGAGCCTAAACCACAACCTTACCTTTGATCTTACTACAAATTTTTGTATGGAGGTAAGATTATACCCAAGAAATTTGTAGTCCCCCTCTTATTTGAATTGAAAGGAGAGAGGGGAAGAAATCACAAATGGATGCAGATTGTGAAATCAAAGAAGGTATAGGATGTGGGTCTTATGATGAGAAATTAGAATAAATGGGCAGAGAAATGGTTGACCTTATATTGAATGAGTCAAGAATGTGAGAACTACAATTAGAAAATTAGAGACTAAGGAAGTAGTTGCACGAAAAGGAGGTAGATCTTGCCACCATGGCAAGTTTGTCCATGGAAGCCATACAATGCAGGAAACCATCCAAGTCTTATGCCATCTTCCTCAAGGAGTAGTGGTTGCAATTCTAGATAAAAGCATTAGCACAATATGGCTCTCTACCATTCCAATATTAAAATAAGTTCATTTATTTTTGTCAAAAGGTAAGTACTAAGGATAGAGCAAAATGGTTGAGATCTATATGCCCAATATGATCCTCATAGACATGAACTTTTGGGACCCAAACTCAAGATGGGAGGGCATGAAACTAATGGCACTAGCCTCTTGGTTGACCCATGAAGAAACAAGTGCTAAGGAAGTAAAGAGGTGATGACCAAAGAGGAAAGTGAACCCCTGTACATCAAAGCAAAGTTAGTGAGCTCAAAGGTTGTCATCGGTAACCACAACCTCATCTCCATTGATCCCCAATTGTCTCCTTGGTACATGGAAACACTTAACAATATATCCTCCATTTTGAGGACACCTTTAGGTTGTTGGGGACTAAAAGGTTGCAGTATTTCCAAATAATATGGCATGCCCTATCTCACAATTTGCAAATCAGAGAATATCACTCTCCTGGAAGACTAATAAATTCCTTGGAGAGAACCCCAGTTTACAAAAGGATCATTCAAAGGTTAAAGATCAATTGGATAGGGCTCAAACTCAGTCCTCCCTTACTATTGGGCCTATAAGAGAGATGAGACCAGGCATAATAATAAAGGGATTGGGCATACATAGAAGCAAATGTAGGGTTATATCCATATTAAGGCACACCAAATGAGATGCCTCGGGAGGTTAGAGAGGTTCACAAGGCCATGGGTGAACTTCACATTAGTGAATGAGTTTCTTAGAGGGTGAGAAACATCTTTAGTGGGGGGTTGATGAGGGGTCCCATCAATAGGTATAATTTGAGGCACATTGTGATATGCTCCAACCCTTAAACTATCTTCTTCTCACATTATATTTACATTTTTTAGCCATAATGTGCTTATTATGAAGATCAAATGGTGCATGTCATATTTCATGGCCTGATGTGGTTAATATATAGGAAAAAGAAGCATTTTTGGAGACATTTACTATGCAGGGACATGTTGGAGGCATCTAGAGAGAATATAGGAGGCTTGTCCACTACATTAGCTCTCCAACTCGACTTGAGTCCCAATATTCCTCACCAACAATGTGAATTACACTGGTAGCTTATGAAACCAATTTTATGTGGAGATCTAAGGGAATCAGATCCACCAATTTCGAGATTTTGGAGGGAACCAGTCCCCCTCTCAAGCAAACTTCCCTTGAGTCATTTTTTGTATAAATAAACAGGGCTAAGGGATCATTAGGATTCAAACTCTTGGAACTAGGAAGAGGTATTGAAGGTCGAGTACTCGAGACTATTATTTTCATTTAAGATTATGTTTCCACTCTCTTTTTTGTTAATGAAAGGTCCTTTTTTGATCTACATCTAAGTTAGCTTAAGAGGGTTGGAAACCTTGGCTTAGGGCCCAACCCATAGGATTTATCCCCTCTCATGCATTTTTTCTTAGTTATTGCTCAATTTGTTGTATTTATTTCCTTATTTAAATAGGAATTAGATTGCAAAAATTGTAGTTGCAGGCCTGATTACCACCTCTCTTGTTGGAAGTGTGGTTGAAGAGTGTACAACAACAAGACAAAAATATGTGTTCATGATTCCTCGGAAATTGTTAGGATTTGAATAGAAATTCTTTTACATGCTTTGATTTTTCACCTTAGATGTTAATATCATGATTTGAAAAATAGATTAGATGCATGTTATCATATAGAATATATCTTGAAGAAATAAAATTCAACTCATCCTTTCCACATTGATTAATTTTAATTCAATATTGATTAGTATATGTATGTTCTTGATTGCTAGTATGAAAGGATTTCCAATGACTTGCATGGGTTGGAAAACTCATCCACATCCACTTAGACACTTCCATACTCTACCTGAAAACATCATACATCTATCAAGTTCTACCCCCAAGTTCATGTTTTCAGGGCTAATGAAGGACATTGTGGACATTAACTTTTGTACAAAATAGGCCTCTGAGAGTTGTTAAGATTGGAAAAAGGCCTCACACATCGTTCATCCACCCTCATCCATATTCCTCCACCTTCATAGAAAATTTCTTTCCCTTAGAAAGCTCTAATACCAACTCCTTTAGTAAAACATGGCACTCCTATAGCATAACAAAGTTTCCTATAACACCATGTAGCAATCATGTAGCACTACCCTAATTTAGCCAGATTTTCCATAGGATATTGATTTTTTCATTTTGATATTGAATGATGAACCCAAATATTTGAATCCATTATTAGATAGATACCCAAGAACCAACCTAGACCCCTCATTCCTCCACTGCAAGCACAAAACAACAAATAGAGTTAGGAAGAAAATTTTCACTTTTGAATTTCAATGAGTGTTCTCTTATGTGTTGTAGACTAAATTCCTTCCTTCCAAGAAATTTGAAACTACATTAATGATTTCCATTCTACAAGTAAATATTGATTTGATTGGTTTGCAAATACATTAGTGTGGTTTATTTTTGCATCTAGTGTAGTCTTTCCTTTCCTAAAGTTAAAATTAGTCTTTACAATGGCACTTTCATTCCTAACATTAACCTAATGATATTTTCCTTGTAATTAGGGTATGTTTTCTTTCATCTTTCCACAAAAATTCTCTTTGTAGTTAGCTCAAGAAGTGGTCCTTTCTTTACCTAATCAGATCTAATGACTGTGGGTGACATGAGTAGAACTTGACCTACTTTGAATATAGCACTTCCACCTCTAAGTTTGTATGAACCTCGGGTTGATAATTCAACTTGAGAGTCTTGGGAGATCCAAAATCCCTTATTTAATACCAAGGCTCATCAATAAAAAAAGAAAAAATTATTATCAATTGCTAGTACCATGTTCCATAATCAATCAATTATAAACTAGCTTTTAACACCTAAACATTAATTTAGTTAATTATCTAAAAATCATTATGAAACCCCCTTGTGGGAGCTCAGTTAATGTGTAGTCATTGTCCAACATTACTTATTTTATGTGGACACCCCTTAATGCTAAGCTGGGTCTCCACACTAACTCGTCGCATTGGCACCCTTGTCGGAAGGGGGGGGCCTGATTGCCCCTCCTTCATGCATACATGTCCAAGGCAGAGGCTTTCACCCTACTATGCAAATCAATGAACAAAAATTATTATCTCATCAAAGACAATAAAATATTATCATTTTTTATTTCCATGTCATAACATCAATCTATTATAAACTAACTTTTAACAGCCAAACATTCCCCCCCCCTCGTTATGGGAACCCCTTGTTGGAACTCTATTCATGGGAATTCATGGGCTGACATTAATTATTTCTTGCAAGTGCCCCTTTCCAAGTCGGGCAAACCCATCAAATCTCCGCAAGGGTGCCCTAACGTGCCCAGCACGCGACAACCCCATGTTTGTCTACACACCCCACCTTCATGCGAGCACACTCAGGGTGCGGGTGTTCACCCTCCTGTGTAAATCAGTAAACACAAATCATTATCTCATCAATGACAAATTATCATTTGTTAGTATGTCCATACTACATAATTTATCAATTATAAATCAACTTTTAACACCTAGACATTAGCTTAGTATATTTTCTAAAAATAATTATGAGGCACCCTTGTGGGAAATCTATTCACATGCACTCATGGTATGAACTTAATTTACACATCTTCCTAACTATCGTGTAACTTGGTTCACCCAGCACCCAATTCGCCTAGTATGTTTGCTTAACAAGCCAGAGTCAAAATTAGAAATGATGGTATAAATGTAATGAGCTTCTCTTCATTTCAAGAATAATATACTCTACTCAACAAGGCCAACCACATGAATGTGGACACTCATATGGTCCCTCCCCTCCCCTCCCCTCCCCACATCACTTTCGATTCCCTGATGCCCAACCTATCTACTATAACATATTTGAAAGAAATATAGTAACATTCAAACACTAAAGCTAGGAAAATAAAAATTTAAGGTCAGAGAAAGAGAATAAACCAAATGAAAACGTAAAAATACGTACCTCATAATTTTTAACATTTTGATATAATTAAACTTCTTCCTCATCAAACTACTCGTCTTTATCATCCAGTTCATAATTCATGTACAAAGGAGTCACCATATCAACATCATCATCGTCGTTTATATCATCATCTTGAAGATGATCTTCTTCATTTGGTTCAACTTTTTCAAGTTCTTTGTCTGACAGAACGTCAATATCATATAGTTCATCCAAATTAACAATGTCTCAATTAACATATATTCCTTGAACTTCTTCAACATCTCCATCTGACACTACATGAATCCCCTGCTCCTCTACATCGTCATCTTCTTCAATTTCATCTTCTTCGTCTACATTATACTTTGCAGGCCTTCCCTACGGGATCATATATAACAACATATGGCCAGCCCACTTTACCTAGAACGTCTATATAAAATACTTGTTCACATTGGTTGGAAAAACATATTGCTCTGATCCTTGCTCAAGGTTCCTTGTATCAACGATGGTAAATCTATTAGCATGCTCAATAACAGTTCTATTAAGGTGACGTTCATGGAGTCATAGCCTAAACCATTTGACATCGATCACAACTATTTTGAAGGATTCAAAGTCACACTCAAGTATAGATACCCATAGTATCAATTGTTAGAGAGTTCTGGATGTATGTCAAGTCTAGAGGAAACACTGATAACTTGAAATACTGTAGTTATACCACTATCAGAAGTTTTCATCTTTTCATCCAACCTTTTGATGCTAAATTTGTAGCCATTGCACCACATTTTTTTGTGGTGTTTAAACTAAAATACATCAAACACATAAAAAATATGCATTGTCGATTGATAAGCATGCATATTTATACTAACAAAAATTTAAAATTAAGAAAAAAAACATGCCATATGCATCAATATAATTGTAAAAAAACTTAGTATGGGTGAATATGCTTTCCTGGTATTCTTTTAAACTTCATGCTAAATCAATTTCCCTCTATGTAATATTGGTATCTCCACTATGTTGAAATTCTTTGATCAATTTAGACACACCATACCATGATAACCCACCATTATTAGCTTGTTTTCATCATTCAATTCATACCTTCATCTAATCTTTTTGTTTGCAATGTATAAATGTATTTCATCCCACTCTCGACTGAATGTATTAAAATAAAACAATTCACATATATATAATTAGTTACCATGTCATACCTTCATAATAATGGATTATTCAGGAAATAAGTATTGTATACATAAAAGAAAGATTCAAATATGCTATAAATCTCCACTATCTACTTACATCTCACTTTTCTCATTCTACCTTTCCCCAATAGATGTTCCCCTTAAACATCATCCACAGAGTTGGAATCCAAAATGTGATCCAATACATTAATAATTTTTCATATTTCATCACTATATTGACGAATATAAACCATGTTTTGATATACCATATATCCCTCTACCATAGAACCTTCAAGACATGCTCTTTGTCTGACCAAATCCTTCGGTGATTTCAAGTGCCTCTCAACCATCCACATTGATCTTGTGTGTATAGGTCCACACTTTTCAATCTCCTCGACTTGGTGTACGAGGTAGTTTTCTTGTGCATTGAAAAATAATGGAGGTATATTCTTTTTCATTTCACACATTAGATGAGGAATTTTTTTCTCCAATACCTTATATCTTCTTTATCAATTTCTTTAGATGAAAACCATCTACATATATATGAAGTAAACAAATGACAGGTTTTAACAAAAAAAATATAATATAGTACATGATGAAAAGGAAAACACATGCAGTCAAAAATATGTAACACAACAACTTATTGAAAAAATTACACTTTGCACATAAATCTCCACTTACCTCATGTATTTTCCAAGATCATACATAAATTGTTTGACAATTTGTCAAAGTTTTCTGGGAGAGATAAAGGTAGAACATATTGTAACAAAAATAATGATCGATCATTATCTTTTCCCAAATTAGTAGAAAAAATACACTAATCAACAAGATGTTTCACCAATGTATAAAATATATATACACTAGAATAATTATCTTAATGAATGTGTACCAATCATGAGTTTTTACCCCACCTATTTCACTTTTATTTGTTAGGATATTATTTATGTTTGAAGAAATCCAGTTGGCAATTTACTTTTTCAATAACCTCTCAAACATGCTTGCTTTGTTGCTCTATCAATAACCATGGAAGGGTGCTTATATTTTGGTTGTCTCTATCACTATTTGAGTGAATCGCACTTTGTAGTGCATGGTCAGCCTCCTTAATGACATTGCAAATTTTGGATTTTTTTCTTTATCTCGCCTTCCATCTAAGATGAGCCATAAGGTCTCTATTACATTCTTCCCATTGTGCATTGTATCAAACAAATGAACAATTTCTTGTTGCTCATAGTAGGGGATTATATTTAATTTCTAATGATAACTTTTCATTCCTCATGGTAGTGCCTTGTTTTTAATGCCTTCAAGACCTACAACATGAAACATAGTTAAAGATACTATAACAACAATATAACCTCTCAATTAGTACAATGAAGAAAATGCCATAAAAAGATAATATAATCCTAACATATCATGTATATTTATACATATACAATTCAATCCATACCTTAAGAGATTCTATTATATTGCAAATTCCATGCACGGGGTGCCATTCTCTGTGGTTTTAATCCAGTCTCTTCTTTGCCATTGAAAATATGTTTTTCGGTACTTCAGTACCTATGGTTCTTAGAAAGGAATTTCTTATACTGATCAAACATCTCAATTCCTAAGCTTCATGAATGAAAAGATTTCATCTTAGGACCACATACTAGACAAGAAAATTTTCCCTTTGTTTGAAGACCTGCAAGAAATAGAATAATTTTTATTTCAATTATTTTAAGTATGTACAATGAAGGTCGAACTATTTAAAAAACATACTTGAAATGAACTTCATAAAATTAAACATTATTAAATGGTAGGTATAACGTTATAACATATGACGGAAATGTGTTAGCCCTGGGGAATCGTGAATTGTCCATACAAGCATTGCATTGAATTCAAATTCCCTTTGCGCAACTATTGGTGTGGAGATTTCATACATAGTGACATCATTCCATAACTCCACTAACTCATTGATAAGAGGCTCGATATATACATTCATATATTTGACCTGGTACTTACCTAATTGATTGAACATACAATACATAATTACTACATATATGAGTAAATAAAAAAATTTATAAGACATAATTATAAGGCATAATTGAACATATATGAGTAAACTAACAAAAAAATATAGGACATAATTATGAAACAAACAAGAAAAATGATATGTTATTGTGCTAAGAAAAATTATTCTAAACAAATTATAAATACCTGGAACAATCATTATCAACATTTTGTGCTACCTCTTTATTGACTTCTAGAGAGGAATGTTATTGTTGATAAGAAAAATAGGCCATAATGAGTAAGTGGATTTGGGATCTCCAAATGGATTGACACCATCAGCTTTCAATGAAAGCCTAAGATTATGAGGCTCTGTTTTAAACTGTGACCACTTTTCCTCTATATTCCTAAATGTAGATCCATCTGTAGGCATTTAAAGAACACCATCTTCACTTCTATACGTTTCATAATAAATCATAAGTCCTGATATGCTTTTTCACCTGAAAATTTGTCGTAGATGTGGAATTATGTTAATATAATGAAGAACCTTGCAAGACACCTTTTTTTTTACTTTATCAGTTTGGTATCTACTCTCATCACATTTTAGGCATTTGTCTTTCAACATATGTTCTTTATAATATAGAATATCATCATTAGGGCATGCATGAAAAGATTCATACTCCATTCCAATATATTTCATAATGGCATGTAAATCATGACATGTACGAGGTAAAACATTTCACAGTGGTAAAATAAATTCACTTAATAATATGCAACATTAAAAAAATACTAGTGGTTAATGTACCAAACAATATTAATCGTACATATTGCATTCAAATGTTACAAATTAATGAAATGATGCAGATCAATGGACTAACATTAAAAAAAAAACAACAACAACAACATTGCTTTATCATGTATATATATAGTACTAAATTTCACAAAATATATTACATACCTTAGGAGTTGTGTCACACATGTGTTTGACAAAACGTTCACCACCTTTAAGTTGATCAGCAACAATACAACAAAGAGAAGAGAATTTTTTGAGCCTTCATAAATAGTTTTAGTTTCCCTCTCAAGTATAGGTAAATCAAAAGAATGGTCATCATATTGGTTTTCATCATCATCCATTCCAACATTATTAAATGTATCCTAGATCAATCTATTTGTTCCATCTTCTTCAACTATGTTATCAACATCATTAAATTTTTCCATAGGATCATCAACTTGATCCTCAATATTAATCACTCCATGTGCTTGAATAGCCGCTTGTACTACAACCACCTCTTCCTTGTCGATAAATACCCTAGGGGGTGATACTATACAATTACAATCAATATATAAAGTAATATTAGTATATATAGTGAATATTGAAACTTCAATATAACAACAATTTAAAAATACAATATATAAGGAAAACAAAGACAACAAAGATAAAGAGAAAGAAAACTTAGGTGAGAGCAAGAAACAAAGACAACAAATTAATGATGATGCTTGTGAAATTTATCAATATATTTAAGAATATGTTGAAAAAATCTAAGAAATTTGTTACTTTTCTTGACATATAGAAAGTGAGACACTTTCTGAGATATATAGTCATGACCATAATAAAAAAACATATTGATCTTAGTTTGAATTCATCATTCTAATGTTATATTTTGCATATATTATAAAAAAATATTAATAATTCTCCATAAAAACCCATGATTAACCTCTAAATCCTCTAGGTCCAAAATAACACCTTAAACATACATTAACCCCCTAACACCTTGACCCCATTCCCCTAAGCCCTTAAACCCTAACCCCTAATCCCTTAACCCCTAAACCCTAAACCCTTAAACAATAATCCCTTATCCCTAATCCCATAAAGTAATTAACCCTAACTTGACCTAACCCCTTAATTGACCCTAATGAAATAATCAAATAATGTTTCTCATCCACATCAAGATGACAACATAGTTCAAAGACCTCCCAAAAGAATATTATAAAATACATTTACAATACAAAGATAGTACAATTTACAATAAAAAGACATACAATCTAAAATATAATATACATATAAACATTTACAAAAACAATTTACAATATAAAGCCATATTTATAATAAATAACTTATAAATGGATGATATTCATGTCTGTGTTTAGCATGTCCATAGTCTCTAGAATGTTTTTTAGATGATTTTATTACAATTATCCTTAGCCTCAAGCCCTTGCAATTTATACAAGGGAAATATCATTTTCCATCCTCATAAATCCTCGATGTCGATCCCACATATCCTTGGTCTCCTTGAGGAATGTTATGTGACATTATTTGTTACCAAAATTTTTAGTGATGATTTTGTTCAAAAATTAACCACAAACTAATCCTACAACCTTTCAAAACAATGGAAACTAATATATATAGCTACTATGTCAAAGGTATATGATATTAGGGCCACTACACACACCCACACACATATATATATTTATATTTATTATAATTATAATAATATATTTAATAACTTTATATACATAATTTATATTATAATCATATAATATATATTAATATTAATATATTACAGATATTAATATTATAATATTATAATAATACTATATTTAATTATAATATTAATGTTATATTTAGTTTAATTAGTTAAACTAATCAACATAAATTGGTCCCATATTAGACATTGTCAGCACAAAAAACCATTAATGTGGAATTTAATGTTATCCAATGATTATTTTCCATTTTGTTGGAAATTGGACAACACATTTTCACATTGGATATAACATCAGATATTTGACGGTAAAAGAACTCTTGTCAATTATTCATCGATATGAAGAATTATAGGAAAAACATCGGATAATCGACACAACAGGACATTTCGTCAGATTTTTAAACTTTAAATAACTCATGTAGGATTCGACAGGAGTCAAGATTTTAGAAAAAAAAAAAGCATTTAACACTTTTTTCCGATTTTATCTGTTCCGTTAGATTCCGTCATCAAGATTTCTACCCAAATGTAGTAGTGGTGCCATGAGAAAAATAGAACAGAAGTGTGACTCTAAAAAATAATAATAGCATTGGTAGATACCATGGGTTGATACCTATGCCAAAGTTAGGATTCATGGATGAGTTCATGTTGTATAAATACATGGTTAAAACTATTGGCAACGTCATTGATATCATGCAAAAGAACAAGAAGTGTGATTACAATATCATAAAGCTATGAAAAGGGGAGAGAATAATGAATATGAGTTAGATTTATGTGAATTTACAAATGAGAAGTAAAAATTTACAATTTTTTTACTAATACTAGTAGCTTGTGTGTGTATGTGCAAAGAAAGAGTAGAACAGACAACAAACTAGTTAGCAGCAAATAGAATTCAAAATTTCTAAGAACAGGAGGAGATTGGCACTCATTATAGGTGGGTGCCTAAAAAATCTTGGGGATTATTATCTCTAGTAGGTTGGAGCATTCAAATTTGAAGGGGATGGATGTCTCCTACAATTGGGTGCTTTCAAACTCTATAAATGTGGGTTGGTGTCTACAATCATCATTTAAATAAAAAAGGGTTTTGTGGTTTTCTCCCATATGGGTTTCCACGTTAAATATCATGTTCAATGTGTTCACTTTCTTTTGTGTGGCTTATCTTTGTCTTATTATTTTATAATTGCAAAAATATATAAGTATTTAAGTGAAATTTTAAATAGTACGAAGTAATAAGAATATTGATTCACCCCCTCGCCACCTCTAAGTATTCAACACTAGGAAATGGATTTTTTTGTTAAATGGATAGTATTTTCTTACCTTTTTCATTGTTCCTTTACCGTTGATTTCTTAAATCAGTACCACTTAGCATGATCCTTAACCATTCTATGCTTACTCATATTAGTTGGATATTCATTCCCAGGGAATCAACCAATTGTTTTTCGTGATTTTAACAAATGTTATGTCTATTTAATCATCTATTATTTTCCTCATTTCTCTTTTAATAAAATTTAAGTTTAATTATTTTCATTTTCTACAAATAGGTAGTTCTTTAGGCTAATTCATATATTTATAGTTATAATAATCTCTCAATATATCATAGCACCCAAAAGCACTCATGGCTACCATGAAAAAATCTAGATGGGTCTTTCATTCCAAACAATTGATGTATAATTGAGACCTCATACCGAGGAGAATCCCTTATAATTGTTGTCAATCCATATATCTCAATCAAATCACAGGAATAACTATGAGTTACTTGTAGTCTTTCTTACTTAAATTTCACATGTAGTAAGAACCTATCTCATCTTGCACTCTTTTTCCCAAATTAAAACAACTTTGGAAGTCATCCTCATTTAATAATTGCATTGTCTACTTAAGTCAAAAGTTCTTGAATATTGCTACTTTTGAAGACAAATAGATGCATATTTCTATAATTTAGACATTCTATCATGTTATCCTATGAAATAGCTTTCAAATGGCTATAATCATGGCCAATTTGTAGTTCTAAGCCAAAAGTTAACAGCTTTCTAAAGACGTCACTTATGTTTAGGTTCTACACCTCTCTACATTCATATGTATGTATGTATATATGTTTGTATTTATATTCACGAATACCCTTTTATTAATTTTCACCTCCCAATTACACGGAAGTGGTATCCTACATGTAGCTCACTACATGAAAAATGCCTTGTAGATTAGGTTTTTGTGGAGGCTTCTAGTGTTACAAGATTTGGGAAAAATTTCAAGAAAACCTTTACTATTCGCAGCAAAGGTTTTAATGGATGTTCCCTATAACCAAAAAACTTTGTGGGGGGTGAAGGTTTTAGTGGATATTTTTCTTCCATGTTCTCATATTATAAACTCACAATAATACGTGCTTGAGTAGCATGCACCAAGGTGCACATAAACTACAAAGAAATGGTGCTAGTAAAATTATTATACTACTCGTCATTAATTTTGTTACATGGTACATTAATGTTGTTATAAATATGGTCCACAAGTTCCTATATGTACCATGTGCACTGGAGACATCTGAAATTTTGAGCATTTGAGGTGAGATATCAATGACATTCTTTGTTACTATTCACTATGGATATATTTTATATAACAATCTGGCAAGGGAAATATATAAAGTATTGATACATATTGTAATTATGCACACCACATGAGGTTTGAACTTCATTAACATGTGCCATAGAACCTTCATTCATGGGATATTAAAGAATACCTCTAATTTCACTATATATTGAAAAAAAAACTCCTAAAATCCTTTTATTTTCCCTATCCCCCACCACCACCCCCCCCCCCCCCCCACCAATATATTTTTCTAATAAAAACAACCCCTATTTTTAATAGATATCTCATTTTTTAACCAAATATCCCTTTTTATACCCCGTAATACCTATAAACCCCCATCTCACATCATGCCCCCAATATCTATGATATATTGACTTTATTTTTCACAATTTAAAATCCCCCTTTATGAATGAACATGGTAAGATATTGGTCAAAAAGATGAAGCCCCCATGGAACAATATAATATTTAGAAACAATACATTTAATCATCCCCTGTCTTTTACAGTAACAATCCTTTCTTGAAATTTTACACACCATATTGATATTATAATTAATAAGCATTGGTATATATGAATAATAGAAATGCATGAGTGTCAATTTTTATGGCATGCACCATTTCATGATATATATATAGATATTATTTTACTAAAATTCATCAATCATCTCAAAATCAAATATGTTTTATGGTAATATTATTTTTTATATTTTTGGTATTTCATTTTGACATAATGATTGCACTGATGTTTTATATAAGGGATTACACCTCTATTATTTGTAATGATGTTAATCATCCATATATAAATTAATCAACAATACAACATTTCACAACATGAGATAATGCAGAAAATATAAAACTCATTATATTATATATCAATAAGCAATGCATCATCATACAAAATGAAACAACATAAAGGTACATAATAATTAAAATGCAACCAATATATAATTGTTACACTTATTGGTAACCTATCGGAATGCAACTAGGACAATATGTCTAATACATTAAAAAAAATTGAATATATAATTGTCACTATTATTCGTAAGTTGTCCTCACTAAGCTCTTGGAGTGTAGATTAGTGTTAGATACTCATATATTACAGAGCAATGGAACACATAAAAATATTGAAAAAATATATACACAGAAAATGCATAAAGTAAGAGATACATAGATATGCCTGGTTCTCCCAATTTGGACTACATCCATGGAGAAACAGCCAGTCCTTCCTTTTTATATTATCCAACAAGATGAAGAGATACAACCCACAACAGATTTGTTGTAATTCTCTCTTCGCTCTCGCACAATCTCCTCTCTCTTCTTTCACTCAGAATACACATACACATAGCTGTAATAAAATTACCTCATATATAGCGAGGGGTTACCTTCTAGGGAAAAAAACTCTAAATTAAACATAACTTCTACCGTCAGGTTTCCGCCTAATGAACGACCCAGATTGACTACCAAATTACAACATTTTACAAGGAAATTTTACATCTACTTTTAGCTTCAGGGGTGCTGCCCCCAATCCCCCACTGAGAGGGGCTCCTAAAGATCGTTTTTGCCCCCCTATAGACCCCCCTTGCAGTGCACATAAACGGACAGTGTTGCTGACACATTATGAAATGGGGTCCAATGTGGTGATACATCTTAATAAAGAATATAATCGGGCTCCACACCCAACAATTATTTGATGATAGGGTGCACTAATAAGGCACTCCTTATGGTGTCATTGGTTCAAACCCTTGACTATCCATGTGTGTTGTATGAAGGGCCCCACTGGTACACCTAGGTGTTATAATGGTAGTGGTCAGAATTGACCTTGTGTCACACAAGTATGAGCCCACCATAATTGTTGATTCTACTAATTCACTGCAATTGGGATAATATATTAGGAACATTAAAAAAAAATATCTAACTTTCACTAACAAATATTCCAAATAATACAATGTATAGCCGCATTCAATTATATTGATTTTCATTCTCACCTAAGCTACTATCATCACTCGAGTTATTTTCATGCCTCATTTCTCCATAAATTGTACGCAATATTGTACTTTGGTTATTTAACATGATGTTTTATTCCTCACCTTGTATTTCATGTTTTTCCTCTTCATATTACGTCTACAAACATAGAAACAAAGTGTAATAAGTATATCTACATTTATATAGTATAATATAAATTATCATGTAAATAAAAATCCATACATAGAAATGAGTGAGTTCATAAACAATACACATGCTTACACAGCCATGATGCATGTTGTTTTTGAAAATCTCTTCCATTGGCTCCATGCCATACTTCTTTTTTTGCATGATTATTATGTCATGACATAGCATAGTCCATATAATTAATATAAATGTTTTTTATTGTCCCATCAATTGTAAGATGAGTAAAGTTAAACAGCATAGCCATTTACAAATTATTCAACATATAGTCACAACCCCTACTTAATATAATTTTGATCAATTCTTTGGTTCACTCTTCTTTATATACTAAAACCTATTAGAAGGCATCCATGGACACATATAAAGTAATTATTTAAATATAAATATTATCTACATATATTTTCCAGCTCTGGTCGGCCACCTCTTTGTGAAAAGTTTTTTTCTAGCTTATTTCGCAAATGGAGAGTGGATTGGATGAGCTCGTGAGTTATGGGCTCAATCCCACATGCAGTAAAATCTTATGGGCATATATTAAATATCCCCTTCCTTACACTTTACTTCTAATCTCTTCTATTGTTGGACCTACAAAACTTTCTAAGTTTTCTCAGCCTACGATAGGTGATGTTTTTCATGTCAAAACTATGGATTTCTTTCTTACTAGCTTTGTTCCTTTATCCTCTTTTGTTCCTCCTCATACCTCATTTTCCTCCTCTCATGAGTTTGGAGCTTTTTCGATGGTCTCTTATCTTCCTTTGGAGCCAATGCGCCCTCCCTTGAGCTATAATTCCCTGTGTTGTTTGTTGGGCATGCGTTATATTCTTTCCATGACTAGCTTCATACATTGTATGTTGTACTAGGCACAACAAGGGGTCACAGGAGGGTGGAAGCCCCCCCTATTTTGGGGTTTGTAGGGGGGCAACAATCCCCCTTCATTTCGATCTAGTTTTTAATTGGATAGATGATTTTTACTTTGGATGATGCTATGTTTTCATGCATCTATTAATCATTGAAGTTTAATTGCAATAGGTTGGGCACTCATCATTAAAAATAAAAACACCAAAAACATTTATTGTATTAGTCTTCTTATTTAAATTCCTCACTTGGTCTCATATTTAATGTAATGCTTAGATTGGATCTCATTAAAGTTGTGCACACTAGTAATATGTAAAGAATTTTAGTTTAGATCATTGCTTTTCGATTCAATCATTGCCTTTCAAGCTAGTTTCATTTATGCTTCAATTGATTTCAAAGAACTTAAAGTATTTTCATTTCAATTCAAGTAGAATATATTTATTTAAAGTTGAATAACATATAATTTCAATTTTTTCTAATAGAATAGCCTTTAATTCATTTCAATATTATAAATTTTAATTCTACTCAATAGAATAGATTTTCAATCCTTTCTCTTAGATTAGTTTGCATCGATTACTTGCATTCTACCTAGGTTGTTTTCAACTTTATCTCAATTAAAAAAGTATTATAGAAAGAACATGTGTGTACACTTAATAAGAATTAGTCTTGAATATATTAAACTTATAATTTGTAATTAAATTTAATCTTATGATTAAAAACAAAATCCTAGCATATACTGTGCACATACACTTCACAAGTACACAAGCCTTGGTCGATAATTTAATGAATCAATTTAATCAACAATTAAATTACCCAACATTTTTACTGTCGTTGTTGGGGAAGTGTATATATGATTTTGTTTTGATCTAAATTTTCATATCATAACAGATGCATTCATTCTCTAGATGCATAATTAAACAATCATATTAAATCATTTAGGATGCAAGTATAGAGAATGGTATTGTACAGGTATATTTGTTAGTAGAAGAAGAGGTAATTCCATACAAACATTACCAACTACCCTCGCTAGACCACGTAGTGCCACACCATCCACTGACACTCACATTCCATCCATAGTAGGTAGACATAGACTTCTTGAAGTGCATAAATCTGAAACTCAACCTATGGATTCACCAACCTCATCTATGCAAGTTGTAGTTAAATAACCTACATCCCCTACTGAATGAGTCATATTCATTTCTTCAACAAGTGATCAACTCTTAAGACATGAGTTAGAAGTACCTATTGAAGAGGAGGAAGTGGAAGAGGAATTTTTTTCTAAAATATCATTGGTAGAAGAACCAGAGGAAAAAGGAGTAGACAACCCTATTGTTGAACCTTATATTATCTCTGAAGAATTTTGTAACATCCTCGGGTTAAAAGTTCATGTAATAGAGTTAATAAAGGAAAAATAAGACCAAGTTCATGGGACACATATTCCAAGTTGAATTTTGGGAAAAGCATCCTAGTGGGCATCACTTGTTGTTTATTATGGCTAAGGGAAATTGGAAAAGGAAATGGAAAAGGCTTTGAAAAGGAAAAGAGGCATTAATTGGCATTTTATTTATGAAAATAAAGAAAAATAGGAGAAAAGGGAGGTAGAAGGTCACAGGCTGCATGTGAGGAGGAAATTGAAGCAAAATAGAGGAACAATGAATAAATTAGAGACATCAATAATAAAAAGACAACAGAGCATCAGTTTGGGGCCTTTTGTCATTTTTTTTGGAATTAGTCTCAGAGAGAAGAGAACCAACAGGAGAAGGAAAGAAAAGGAAGGACAAGGAAAGTAAAGGAAATCAAGGATCAAGTAAGGAAAGGTTGGATGAAGAAACTTTAGCGGGAATAAATGTAAGTAATAGGTTGCATGTATGATTCCCTAGTTGGTTTCGGCATGCATGGTATGGGCATGTGTGTATTTGGCTCATTTGTTGTCATTTACATGGGTTTTGTTAGATTTTGAAAATGGTTTTAGCCTTGCTTTTCCATTATTCGATAGCCATGGTGTGATGGGATTCATTCTTGGTTGAATTTTGGATTGCTGAAAGGTTTTGGATCTAGGTGAGGTGGTCTCAAGAATATTCCAAGTGTTGGGGGTGGAGAGTGTTTTCTCCAAGAAGCCCTCAATAGTTGGGTGGAGACAGGAAAATTCCTCAAGGGATGGTGAATGAATTCTGAGGCATTCAAGCTTGGTTTCATTTTGTGATCTCTGGACCCATTTAGGTCAGATCATGATAGTCTGAGGGGGCGGGGGGGGTGATTTAACCTTTGGATTCCTTAATTTGTTTATGCATTGGTTTATCCCATGAGATCTCACATTCATGCTTGAAATGTGGCATGAGGGTGATTGGCTGAAAGAAATATTTCGTTCAGCCCAATCTATGGTTGGGTGGTACGCAGAAGTCCCTAACCTGGTTGGCTTTTGCATATGGTTCATAAAATATAAGTTCTCTTGTCTTTGATGAGTAACTTTACTTGTATTATGTTGCTTTAATGGTTTTTCTATAATCATTATCTACCTGGTTATATGTTGGCTATAAGCATGGTTATATGACATATTTAAGTATGGCTCTTATCACATTTTAATTAATAAATGTCTTGTTAATCAATGCATGACCTCATTGGTGTTATGATAGTTATTGTGAGAAGGCATTGGTCTTTATTGTTAAACCTTAGATAATTTTCAGATCCTTATGTTCAGATATACATTCATGACCTGTAATTTACATGTATATCATGTGTTTGACGAATTTCCTATCCTAGTTTGGAGGGCTCAGGTCAATTCCTTGCTCAATTTTTTGGTTTAGAAGCTTTGTTTCTATGTTAGTCATCATTCCTAGAATTTTCATTGAGTTCTGGGAAGAAACCTGAGTCTTAGCCATGAAAAAGTGGTTCTAAATTCAGGGACGATGACACAAAAATGACTGGAAAAGTATACAGTCATTGGGAAGTAGGCCTATGGGAGTGACTAGAGGGTTATAGTCACTTGGAGGCCTTGAAAAGGGAGTAATTGAGATCCCAGGTCAGTGAAAAGGAGAGTTAACTAAGGGGTTGGGAACCTGGAGGAGTTGGGTAGATCCTGAAGGTCTTGTAGCACCTGAGGCAAGTTAGTAAAGTTTTAAGTTATTGACTCCATTTCCTTAAGTTCATATAGCATATTTAGTCCTATCATAGTGACCCCTAGCTCAGGTTTACCGCAGGAAAACTGGTGAAAGTGGGTAAATGTGGGAGGAGGCAGTTATAGGGTGGTATCAGAGCATGGTTCAACACTTGGACTGGATGGGCTAGACGCATGTTGTTATGCATGCATTTTCATGGTTAAGGTTGTCGTGCATGAGGTCATTGCATGTAGTTTATGACATCATGATGTTGTTGGTGTGTTATGAGGCTGGTATTTTTTCGAGATAGAGAAGGATATGCAAATTATCTTAGTGAGTTTGCAACACTAGACCTCGGGGTAAGAGCAGATCGTCATACATGTTTGTATGTTTGACATGCAGGCATGTTGGTTAATTGGTTTTATAAGCATTATGGTTATGTACATGCCTATCATTCTATTGTCATTATGATTACATACATGATAGATGTTAGTTAGATAGTGCGGTCAAATGCACATGTGTTGGTTAGTCATGAATGGTAGTAACTTTTGTTATATGCATTGTGATCATATTCATGATGATTATGGTTATTTCATTTAAGATTTGGATGTTATATGTATCGTGCTAAACTATATTGGCTTGTGCAGACGGTTATGGTTATGACATTCACGTATGCGTTGACATATTTATGATATTATGTCATACTAATCTAGACTAATTCGTGTAGATGTGATAGCCTCCTGTGAGGTACATTAAGGTATGAGTTTGATTATGTCATCTATTTGGTATTTGATTGTTCGATTATGTTCTCTATTTGGTTTTTGAGTGTTTCATGACTATTATGTTGTTTATCTGTTTTTTGAAGGTTTTATTAATGGCATGATATGAGTATGTGTCTATAATATTGCATGAAGGATTGATCTTGTTTAAGATGGTTGTACTAAAACATTATGTGCTCAAATAGTTGATATATACTTGTGTGTAAGTAGGTGATATTTGTAGCATTATCATTGTGACTGTGAGTTGAATGTTGATTGTGACATAGTTGTTAGTCTTGGTAAAGGTTGATTTCAAATTAATAGATAAGATGTCTTAATCTTTGGAACATGTGACTGACATGTGTGAACAATTGCATGGAAACATTCTTAGTATTAACGTGACAAGGTAATGGTTGATTTGTTCACCCAAATAATAGTTGGGTGATGTGATAGGACATAGTAAGACTCGATTGCAACAAGGAAAAAGGTAAAAGAAAGGAATTGGGTGAAAATTCCTTTGGCTATGTTTAGAAACTGCAATTCCAAATGATTGAGTGCTTTGGATGAATAGAGGAAGTTTTCTTGACCTTGATTTTGTCTAACATTATGTGGATATGTGCTATATTCCTAAACATGTATTTGATAGGTATATCAGTTTGTTTCCATTTATGACTGAATTTTGGAGTCCCTTGATAGATGGCGTGGATGTGCTCAGTTACAAGGCAATGTGATTGGCATACCAAGGTAAGTTAATCTATATATTGTTATGTTTATTTATGCACTTTTAGTTATGTGTTTATGGAAGTATTGTGTAGGGAGTTGCATGAAAAAAGCAACTACCATGAAATATTGAAGAAGGCTTGGGTTGAGCTTTCTCTTGGAAGCATTGGGAACCCATGCAGTTGAGTCCTAGTGTTTGTTGCTAGTTTGTGCTTTCAGTGTTTTGTGACTTTTTTGTGCTTGATTCGTAGTTTTGGTTGTGTCTGGTGCATGGCTATGCCACTTTATTTGTGGTGTCATATTGTTATTACTTTTCATAGTTTTCTTCTTATTTGTTTCTTGTTCTTTCCATTATGATTTGAGGGTCTTGGGAATTGGTTTGGAAAGAGGAAATTTAATGGAGATTGGGAAGAGTTCAATGAAACCCAACAGGTAATGTAAGACCCAAATGAAGTTGGTGCATGAGTAAAGGGAAGTTGATGACAAGAGTATGATATTTAGTTGAATTTGTTGGGTCCATTGGAGTAGATGGATGATGGGAGGGCGGTCATGAGAAAGGTAGCAAGAAAGGTGAAGTAAATGGATTTGAGGTGTCAGATGCATTGGCTATGTTGGGAACGATTGTTCTCAATGTTATGAATGTTGGATAAAGGGAGTTCTCTTAACCTTACCCTTATGCTATTTGGTAATTATGTTGTGATCATGATTATGTTGATGTCTATATATATATGTGTGTGTGTGTGTGTTTGTGTGTGTGTGTGTGTGTGTAAAGTTATTTGACAGGGTCGTCAGGGATCATTATTGTTTTATGTTAATGATTATATATGTGTATGTATGTTATTCATTGTCTGATAAGATTGTCAGGGATCATTCTTATGGAGTAATGATTGCTTATGCAGGTGAATGGCGTGAAGAGGTTCTTAGTATTATGAGGAATCAAGTGGAAGAGTAGCTTCATAGATAAATAAGGTCATTATCATGTGAATATGACTTAATGTTATGTGATTATACTATGTCTATGTTTATGATATGGTAGGTCATGTTGAGGGATATATCAACGAAATGAAATCAGTCTAATCTGCGGCATGCCGAGACAAGCATGGATAGTGGAAAGATGTTAGAAGCAAGGTTGCTTGGTAAGGACAATGTAGTATTAGCATGTGTAGGGCTACTATTGTGTATATGTTGTACATGTTGTACCTGTGATGTTTCATACATGTGGTACGATGTGCATGTTGTATATGTAGTTTTATGTACAGATGGTGTTGTGTACATATGCCATATCCGATATTGTCTACATATAATGTTGTATGCATGTTTCATATGCATCGTTTTGTACATATGGTGTTGTGTACATGTTGTACATGAAATATTAGGTACATATGGTGTTGTGTACATGTTGTACATGTGACGTTGTACGCATGTGGTGTTGTGCACACGTTGTGTAGGTGGTGTTGTGTACACATTGTGCAGGTGGTGTTATGTACATTGGGTGGTGTGTACACATTGTGCAGGTGGCATCGTGTACGTGTGGTATTGTGTACACATCATACAGGTTGTTTTGTGTATATTTGGTACGATGTTACGGGTTTTTTGCAGTCATTGTATCATGAAATGTGCATTTATGGTATTGTAGGGTGTGTACATATATGTATTGTGTTGTACACCAGGTGTAGGTGTATGTGTTGTGTTGTACACCGAGTGTAGTTGTATGTATTGTGTTGTACACCAGATGTAGGTGTATGTGTCATGTTGTACACCAAGTGTAAGTGTATGTGGCATGTTGTACACCTGGTGTAGGTGTATGTGTTGTGTTGTACATCGGGTGTATGTGTAGGTGTTGTGGTACATTGTCTATATGTATATGTTGTACAATGTGATGGCATAGATAGGTATGGTATTTTATGGCCCTTGTTGTTTCTATTTAGATTTGAGGAGGTTTAGTCTTGAGATACCCTTGTTACTGTTGACGGTTGAGGCAGTTTATTCTTTGGATTCCCTTGTTGTTAATATTGAGGGTTGAGGTGGTTTAGGCTCGAGATACCCTTGTTGTTATTGAGGGTTGATGTGGTTTAGCCTCTGGATGCCCTTGTTGTTGATATTAAGGGTTGAGGTAGTTTAGTCTCAGGATACCCTTGTTACTGATATTGAGGGATGAGGTGGTTTGGTCTTTGGAATCCATTTTTTCTTAAAGAGAAGGAATTGGGTACTTGTCAAGTTTGGAAACAGATTCAGTGTGTATACAGAAAGGACAAGGAACAAAGGGAAAAGCAAAAGAATCATTTGAAAGATAAATATCAGTATTTTATTTCAATTTTAATTATGTGTGTGATCTATGATTTTGATTTATGATGGTTACATGTGATTTATGATTTTATTTATGACAGATAATTTTTGAGCTAACTGAATTTGATGTGTTTTGAATTGATCAAAGAGTTAGTTGACTTGTTGTGAAAGGAAGTAAATAGAATTGCAAGTGTACCTTATGGATGGGCCACCAATGAGGCATGATTTGAATTTATCTCAATTCATTTTTAGTCTAATGGAAATTATGTGCTTGGTACAGAAAAGCCGAGAAATGCTTGGTTGGATGATTGAAACTGATTGCAATAATTAGCAGCAACAACAAAAAGGAATTGGAATAGGCAACATTATGTTGATAAAGGATTTCAGGAGTAGGGCCATTGTCGAACGCTGGTACCCAATAGTGTCCATTAATTTCCATGAGCATACCATGAAAGGTATGATGGCTTTTAGGTAGGGATATGCCTTGGTATTTAGACCTTCTGATGCAAGGGAACCTTGCCAAGGGATGGATCTCCTGTGAAAGGGGATGTCAGGGAACTTGGAAGGTTAGTGACTCACGAAAGGGGTGCCTAGATTTCCTGAGGGACTATGTAATAGATTAGGGAAGGTTGTGGGATGGATTTTTTTTGTCATTAGTGTTTCCATATGGAATCAGATGCACATTGGAAGTGTGCCCTGAAACAATGAGCCAGAAATTTTTCACTAGGAAGACATGTAGAACAAGGATCATCACATTGGACATTGGATGCAGGTTTGACTTTGGCAATGGATTCTAGACTTCCTAGAAGGAGGTGAATCCTAGTATTAATTTGATGGTGGAGGTGTGAGCCTCTGGATTCCCTTGTTGCTGATACAAGCACAATATCATTTTATTTTCTAGTTAGAACAAACATGCATATGTGTATATATGTATGTTATTGCAATTATTGTATCGATATGGTTTATAAAGCTCCATAAATAGTATGTTTATTTGTTGGTTGAGAAAAATGTGTATAAGTATATGTGGTTGTTATTGTAAATATCGTAATGATTTGTGTTATAAAGCTCCAGTACATGGTATGATTATCATGTTTTCAGCAAGTTGTTCATTATAAATACTGCAACGAGCTAGATTATAAATCTCAATGGGAAATATGTTTTGGTTTTCAGTTGTCTTGCTTGTTTTAGGTGTCATAGAACACCAAAGAATGGTGTTCCCATAGGGAGGAGGGGTCTGTAACATCCCTGAGTTAAAATTTCATGTAATAAAGTTAATAAAGGAAAAATAAGACCAAGGTCATGGGACACGTATTCCAAGTTGAATGTTGGGAAAATCATCCAAGTGGGCATCACTTTTGTTTATTATGGCTAAGGCAAATTGGCAAAATATTTGAAAAGGAAAAGAGGCATTAATTGGCATTTTATTAATGAAAATAAAGGAAAATAGGAGAAAAGGGAGGTGAAGGGTCACATGTTGCATGTAAGGAGGAAATTGAAGGAAAATAGCGGGGAAATGAAGAAATTAGAGGCATCAATAATTAAAATACATTAGAGCTTTAGTTTGAGGCCTTCTTCCAGTTACATTTTCGAATTAGTCTCAAAGAGGAGAAGAGTACCAAGAGGAGGAGGAAAGTAAGGAAAGCAAAGGAAGTACAAGGAAAGCAAAGGAAGGACAAGGAAAGCAAAGATCAAGTAAGGAAATGTTGGATCAAGTAGCTTCAACATGAATACATACAGGTAACAGGTTCATGTCATTCCAAAATCATGTGACAGGTAATTCCAAAATAATGCCTTGCCAAGTTTTGATAGTGGTTTTAGCCTTGCCTTGCCATTTCTAGATAGCCATGGTGTGATGGGATTCATTCTTGGTTGATCTTTGGATTTCAGAAGGTTTTGGATCCAAGTGAGGTGGTCTCAAGAAAATCCCAATGGTTGGGGGTGGAGATGGTTTTCCCCGAGAAGCCCTCAATAGGTGGGCAGAGACAACAAAATTCATTAAGGGATGCTGAAGGAATTCTAAGGCATCCAAGCTCAGTTTGGTTTTGTGATCTTAGGACCGATTTAGGTGAGACCACAATAATGTGAGGATCGAGGTGGTTTAACCTCTAGATTCCCTTGGTTGTTTATTCATTTTATTTATCCCATGAGATTCCACATTCATGCTTAGAAGATGCCATGGGGGTGATTGGCTGAAAGAAATATTTGGTTCAGCCCAATCTATGGTCGGGTGGTACGTGGAAGTCCCTAACTTGGTTTCCTTTTGCATATGGCTAATAAGAAATAAGTTTTCTTGTCTTTCATGAGTAACAATACTTGTATTATGTGACTTTAATGATTGTTCTACCATCATTATCTACCTAATTATATGATGGCTATAAGCATGCTTATATGATAGATTTAAGTATGGATCTTATAAAATTTTAATTAATGAATGTCCAGTTAATGAATGCATGACCTAATTTTTGTTATGATAGCTATTGTGAGAAGGAATTGGTCCTTATTGTTAAACCTTAGATAAGTTTCAAATCCCTATGTTTAGATATGCATTCATGACATGTAGGTTCACATGTTTATCATGTATTTGACAGATTTTATATGCTGGTTGGGAGGGATCAGTTAAAGTCCTTGCTCAAGTTTTTGGTTTAGAACTTGTGTTTCTATGTTATTCATCATTTCTGGAAGTTTCATTGAGTTATGGGCAGAGACCTGAATCCTGACCCTAAAAAAGTGGCTCAGAATTCAGGGTCGCTAGCACAGGACTGACTGGAAAAGACTACATTCACTAGGAAGTAGGCCTATGGGAGATACTGGAGGATTATAGTCACTTGGATGCCTTGACAAGGGAACAAATGAGAGGCCAGGTCAGTGAAAAAGAAAATTAGCTTAGGTGTTGGACACGTGAAGGGGTTGGGCAACTTCTGGAGGTACTTTAGCACCTAAGGGAAGTCAGTAAAGTTTTAATTTATCAAATCCATTTCCTTAAGGTCATGTACAAGGTTGATCCCTATCATAGTGACCCCCGGCTCATGTTTCCCTTGGGAAAACTAGTGAAAGTGGGTAAATGTGGGAGGAGGTGGTTACAAGTCTACAATGGACGGAGAAGGAGAAGGAGAAGTATAAAATGGAAAGGAATGTCCAAGGATTGGTGAAGGAAGAGGTAGAGGAGTTAATGGAGTAGGTTGAGGTAGTAGAGGTGGAAGGGGAGATGATATCGATTTTCATGAGGATACTTTTGGATTCCTTATTTTAGATACAGATACCAATGTTACCAGGAAAATCATATCACTATTTTCGCTTCCTAATTTTCATGGGTTAAGAACTGAGGATCCATAAACATTTCCTTTTGAGTTTGAGGTATTTTTCAGAACAAATGATTATTTACTTGACACTAAAAAATTTAAATTATTCTCAACTACATTAAAATATTGAGCTCTTAAGTGGTTCATGGGTCTAAAAACACGTTCTATTAGAACATGAGATGATATGTAAAGCATATTCCTAGAAAAATATAAAGATTATTGCATACACCATGACCTTAAGGATGAAGTCTTTAAGATGGTTCAAAATAGGATGAAAATCTTGAAGATCTAGTGGAAAGATTTGCCTATAGTGTCAAAAGGGCTAAATTGCATAATTTAGATGAAGGCACATCAAAAACTCTTTTGCTAAAAACCATGAGGAATGAATGGATTGATATTCTCAACAAAATGGGCAAGGAATATGTCTCTATATTTTCATTCGAATAAATCTGTGAATTATGAAAACATATTGCGAGATGGAAGGCAAAATGTGGTAAGAACCCAAGATATCCAATCATGTCAAGAGTAAGAAAAATTGAATCTAGAATAGTAAGTAAAGCAGAATTAGAAAACTTGCTTGATAATTTTAAAACTGATATCCTTGGAAATCTTAGTGAACAATTAGATACTTTAAGGATACAAAACAAGTAAATAGCTGAGAATTTTTCATTCTCTATTTTTTGTCCTAGATGTAGGAAAAAGCATGTTTTATGGGAATGTCTGTTGGAAAAAGGAATTGCTGAGAGGGGGGGTTGAATCAGTAATTTAGGAAACTATTATTTTTAATTTCTTACTATGCTTATAGTCCCTTCTTATGTTCTTTCACATGTGAGAGAATTAATTCATGAAATAGTGAACCAATAAAGTTTTAGACACACATATTCAAATAACAATCTTATGAGTAGCACACATTTGACACAGTGTTTTCACGTGGAAACCCAGAGGGAAAGAACCACCAATTTGTTGTTTGTTTTATGATGTAAATTAAGCACCTACTTAATTACATATGTTTTGTTGTGAGAACCCACTCACAGGAGCCACCAACCCCCTTTTTTTATCAAGCACGAACTTTCCAAGAGGCACCAACCTGCCCTTGCCACTGTTCTATGATTTCATACAATTTTACAAGTAAAATACCACTAAATCGTTGTTTGCAGAGATCTCCTCTTGCTACTCACTACAATACTTCCTCCACTCTCTGCCTTCACTGTAAAGGGATCTTCATTAACTCCACCTTAACACTACCCTTGCAACATCTCTCCACATATTTCTCAACTTGCTCTTGTCACTGTGTTACATTATGTATTCTTAGGTGCCTTAGCCTTTTTACTTAGATACACTCTCTCACAGATTTTCTCTGTCACATATATTCTCTCTTCAACACCCAACTAGATGGAGGTTCTGAGTTTTGTTCCATTGTTGTGCTTGGCTCGATGTATCCACTATCACCATCAACACTGCCCAAACATGTACCCTTGTCATGGCACTCCATTTTTTTCTATTTCATGCTTTATCACATTTTGTCATTACATTAAATCTTAAGAATGGGCATTGATCGCATATTTGTTGCACTCCATGACTCTCCATGTTGTGTATTTTATTTTAGTCACCTTACACATTTCATAGATACTCCCCATGCATATATATGGCTCACATATCTTTAGTTGTACCTCTGTATGGCATCTTTGTTCTTCATTTTCATCTATAAAGTGTGCATGGGAGGTATTCGACCACCAACATTACTAATTTGCATTCAAAACTATAACTCCTGATTCATTCACCTTTAATGACTCTTTGTACCATTATATCGGAGGTTTTCTATCGCAATGTTGTGTAGTGGTGAAACACAGAGAAAATGTCGATTACCGATCTTCGATTATGTTTATCCTCTTTTGTATTAGATCATCTTGATTTGGGGTAGCATTGGATGTGCTCTAGCCACAAAAATTGGTGGAGAGGCTAAGGCACATGAGATATCCAATACCCAGAAAGGGTTTGGGTAGATTTTAAACAGTTTGGGATATAATAAAATAGTTAATATTTTTAATGGAGTCCCTAAGTCTAAACTTAGGGAAATTAAAATATTAATGTGAATTAATATAAAACTGTGTTAGAATGGTCCAAAAGTCATGGATCAAGCAAGATCTAATCTTAGCCATTGATTAGGGACTTAATCTCGGCCATATTTATCAACGAGAAAAGCATAAGAGGAGGCTTGAGGGTCACTTGGAGAACACACCAAGAGATCAAGATTTCAACTTTCTGGGGCTAGGTTTGCTGAGAAAGTTGAGAGAGTGATCAGAGTTGTAGCTGAGGGGCAATGAATATAGAAGCAGAGAGGCAGAGATAGCATAGGGAGGATCAGTGCAGTAGCCATAGAGAAGGATGCAGAAGCTGACAAGGGTTCACGCAGATCCAGCCAGGGCTCATGAAAAGGCAGCTAGGAGCTACATAGTGCCTCAGAGGGCCAGCGTGGGTGATGGAGAGGGCCAGAGCCCTGGCACAATGCCTCCAGAGGCTGACGCAGGCCAATCTAGAGTGACATTGGACTAACACTAGGAAAAAGAGAGGCCGACACAGTCCCTAGAGGCTAACGTTGGGGTTTCGTGGGGAAGATTAGAGTTGCGGAGCTGCCAGAGTGTTTATCTAGGGTTTCAGCCAAAATATCTACTTCCAAGTAGAGAGGTAGTACTACCAAGATTTTTCTCTATTGTGTGACCTAGATTTGGAACCCAGATTGTATTCTGAAATTGCTTAATAAATCAAACCCTCAGATAGCTTCATCAGTTTTCCCACATTGGGTTTTTCCAGGGACATTAGTACAAAAGAAACGGTGTCACTTGTGTGCTTCTTTTTATTTCCTTCAGTTGGTGATCCATAATGTGTTGAGCATGTACTTGTATTTATTTCCAATATTTACATGGTAAATAACTTTTTAATTAACAGAACAAGTAGGTAGGAATAAA
Source organism: Pinus tabuliformis (assembly GCA_031772625.1). Lineage (NCBI taxonomy): Eukaryota > Viridiplantae > Streptophyta > Pinopsida > Pinales > Pinaceae > Pinus > Pinus tabuliformis. The sequence continues at coordinate 610,737,635 of CM062809.1, forward strand.
TCAGTAAAGTACATGAAGGGTTTCTAACGTGTCAGACTTAGAAATTTCAACATGGTATCAGAGGGTGGTTGCAGATCATAGGAGAACTGTGGACATTAGCCGAATAGAGTAGCAGCAGTAGAAATAGTTGTCTCGAGGGACAAAAGTTGTTCCTAGCAGAGTAGAAGCAAGGAAGGGGTGACGCAGTGCCTACGTCATCAAGATTGAGCTAGGAAGAGGCAACACAGAGGCTGAGGGAGCCAAAGGCAGGATCATGTAGAACCATGCAAAGACCAGCAGAGCTGATGTAGTTGAATGAGGAGGCTGATTTGTTGGCGTCGGGATTGCGCAGAGCCTAGGAGCTCTAACCTTCAGTTTGTTGGGGTTTAGGAGGCTATGGGTAAGTTACAGAGTGGAGATGGTGGGGTACTATAGTCAGAACAATACCTAATATGGCAAGGCCAAGGTAGAGGGAGTTGATTCTGAGGTGGATTTCTAGACAAGGAATCCATATCAGTGTTGCAGTTGCACAGACGATTGGAGAGGGGCATCTCAACATTGACAGAAGGGTTTTCAAGAGGGAAATCGAGGCTCAGAGGAGTCATACTGAGAACTTCTAGGAGGGAAGTAGAGGAGCAGTGAAATGGCACTAAACAGAGTAAGAGACTAGGATAGACTAGACAGAGCCTCAAACTTTATAGTCTGGAAGGCTAGAATCTTATTTGTACTAGACAGGAATCATGTCAAGCACTTCTCCTTGAGGACGATAAATATCCCATTTGACCTGGCTGATAACGACATACATGGATGAAATGGCGAGGGCTAAGAGTATCATCCTTAACGGGGTCAAGGATCATATAGTACCACATACTGTTAAGAAGAACATGGCACAGGAGATGTGGGAGGCCTTGACCAAGCTGTATCAGCATACTTCTGTGCAGAGGAAGATGCTACTAGAAAATCAGCTGCGATCATACCAGATGAAGAAGGGAGAACAAATCGACCCATTCCTCGATCGATTGAAGGAGATCTGGGATCAGCTAATTTCCATAGGGGCAATGCCGGATCCAAAATTGATGGTGAGAATAGCAATGAATGTAGTCTTAGAAGACCGGGAAGTGTTTTTCCAGAGCATACTGGGTCGGGAGACCCTTCCAGATTGGGATGAAATGTAGGCTTCTCTTTTCCAAGAATAGATCAGAAGGCTAAGCAAGGCAGGAAGTAGTGGCAAGGGTATCAGAATCAAGAAGGATGAGGAGGAAGATGTTTCCCTAGCATCTGAGGGAAATCAGGAGAAATGGAAGAAGAAGGACCTCTCCAAGGTCAAATGCTTCCACCGTGGGGAGCTAGGTCATTATCCGACTCAGTGTCCAAGGAAGAAGAGTAAGGGAGAGGCCTCCAAGACCGCGGTAGCGCAAGAAAGGTCAGAGAAGGAAGTGCAGACAGACGATGACTATGACATGAGTGCTCATGTGCCACTTGAGAAGAAGTGGGGAGACATCAAGCTATAGTTAGGAGGACTATAGGCGATGAGGGGCAAGATCCTTGAGGTACCCAACCTCTTGGATTAGGCCTTGCTATGGGAGCCCTGAAGAGGAGTAGTAGTACAAGTGATGCCAGTAGATATGGATGTGGATGGAGTGACAGAGGGAGCTACAGTGCAAGATTCCCAAGATAGTGTGAGGCTAGCAGGCTACAACAGTGCGAGAGGCACAGGAGTGTTGCACCACTGTAGGATGGCATAGAGAGGTGTGCAACGGTGCAAGATGCATGGAGTTGTTGCAGTAGTGCAGAGGTCAGAGAGGGAGCATTTGTCAATGACAGAGGGAGCTTCAGCATCAGGAGTGTTTCTAGCCTAATGGACATGACATAGTTGGGAGATCGGTTACAGTGCAACAATTAGCAGTGCTAGTGTTATGGGTAGCACGATGAAGCATGATGAGAGGGGTTGCAGTGTAGATGCAGTAGTGGCAATGGCAGAGCCATGGGCAAAAGCACAGATGCATAGGGAGTTGTAGTATGGATGTAGAAGTGGCAGTGGCAGGGCCATGGGTAGCAGTACATGATGCAACAGTGCAGAGGATGTTGGGCAACAGGCCTAGCATCAGCACAAGGACTGATGCCAGATGATTAGAGTGATGCTCAGTGAGGAGTATTACTAGAGAATAGTCCTCGCTAAGAGGTAGTGTTTATTTGCAGTAGCATCGGATCTGATCTAGCCATGAAAATTGGTGGAGAGGCTAAACTTAAATACCCAGAAAGGGTTTGGGAAGATTCTAAACAGTTTGGGAGATATTAAAATAATTAATATTTTTAATTGAGTCCCTAAGTCTAAACTTAGGGAAATTAAAACTTTAATGTGAATTAATATAAAACTATGTTAGAATAGTCCAACAGTCATGGATCAAGCCAGATCTAATCTTAGCCATTTATTAGGGAACTTAATCCCGTCCGTTGATTTGTCAACGAGAAAAGTATAAGAGGAGGCTTGAGGGTCACTTGGAGAACACACCAAGAGATCAAGATTTCGACTTTCTGGGGTTGGGTTTGTTGAGAAAGTTGAGAGAGTGATCAGAGTTGCAGCTGAAGGGTAGGGAATAAAAAAGAAGAGAGGCAGAGATAACACTGAGAGGATCAATGTAGTAGCCAGAGAGAGGGACGCAGAAGCAGCCAAGGGTTCACGCAGATCCAGCCAAGGCTCACGCAGAGGCAGCTAGGATCTGCGTAGTGCCTCGAAGGGCCAGCGTGGGTGATGCAGAGGGCCAGAGGGTTGACGTAGTGCATCCAGAGGATGACACGGGCCAATCCAAAGTGACATTGTGCTAACACTAGGCCAGAGAGAGGCTGATGCTGGGATTTTGTGGGGCAGATTGGAGCTGTGGAGTTGTTGGAGTGTTTATCTAGGGTTTCAATTAGAATATCTACTTCCAAGTAGAGAGGTACTACTGTCGAGATTATTCTATGTTGGGTGAGCCAGATTTGGAACCTAGATTGTATTCTGAAACTACTTAATAAATCAAACCCTCAGATAGCTACATTGATTTTCCCTCATTGGGTTTTTCCAGGGACATTAGTCCAATAACAATGGTGTCACTTGTGTGCTTGTTTCTATTCCCTTCAGTTGATGATCTATAATGTGTTGAGCATGTACTTGTATTTATTTCCTATATTTACATGGTAAATACTTTGTTAATTAACAGAACAAGTAGGTAGGAATAAATCAGTAAAGTACATGAAGGGTTTCTAATGTGTCAGAATTAGAAATTCCAACAGATCGCTGCTATAATTTCATCATAGGACTAGGTCTGTGACTAAGCGCCAACAATATTGGAGCCCCCTTCAATCGACAATTTTCAGTTGTTGCCCATGTGCCAACAACCACAATCCTCTGATCATCGATCTCTGATTCTTAAGCTCCTTCCGCTCAACCCTTACCTCACACTTCTCAACGTAGGACCGAGAAAATTGACCAGGGGCTTAGCCTTAAGGCGTTAAAACTTTTAGACTCTCATTAGGGGCTATATTTTCTTTTTTATGCATTGCACCCTTGGATTTTCATGTTTCCTCTTGACTACGCACTAGCCTCATTGGAGCCTCCTTATCTGTGATTTTCATTTTGTGACCAAGTGCATCCATCACAAACCTCTGATCACTGATTATTGATAGGCCTCTCTGTTCATCACAAGCCCTTGGTTCGTTAACACTTAGCGACCACATGCTAGCCCTTATATCGGAGCCCTCTAATAGGTGATTTCCAAATGTGGCCAATGTTGCAACCATCACAAACCTCTGATTGTCGATTGCTGATGTGATTTCATCACCTGCCATGTGGCACTCTCTGAGTGGTGGCATGTGTCACCTAGATATGGCCCATTAGGCCACCCAAATCGATCAAAAACACCTGCCACATGTCCTTCCTTATTGCCACCTCATGATAACATCAAGAACCACTTGGCCTTATCGGAACCAATCAGATCCTATCATGTGTCCACATAAGAGCCTACTAGATACTACCATTTGTCCTTATCAGACCCAATCAGATGCCACCACGTGTCCTACATGGAGGAGAGAGAAACTACCTTGTCCTGCTAATATTTTGCGATGAAATCCTTTGTTAATTCACATTAGGCCTTCCCCGGCAGTTTAACACAGAAGGCAATATACTATCATTTTAACACTATCGGTGTTCACCAATCACCGATAAATGATGTGGCATGGAATTACCGACAGTTAATCACCGATTTGATTTCCTTTTTAAAATATTTCAAGGCATTCCACCGGCAGTTTACACTATCAATGTTCATTGATCGAAAGTTTGTTAAGGTTGACACTTTTGAAAATGTCAATCATCGATCGCCGATATCACCTTGACCTCTGATATTGCAAGACTTTCGTTGTGCAGGATCACTTATATACCATGTTGGTAATCCTCCAATATATTGGATCTCTGATGTTTGATGTGTTGATATGCCATGACCTTTGATATTGCGATTGTCTACGTGTCGAGCATTCCGATATGCAGGATCGCTAATTGCTAATCGGTGAAATGTTTCCACTATTGCGCATACCTTGGAACCTCCGATCAACGATATGCAATATGTCGAAAGCTCTGATCATCAATTCCGATTGGACACGTGTCAAAAGGGCACCAACTCAAACTTAGAATTTTATAATATTTTCCTTTGTTTTCTAGTTTGGAGAGGCAGAACTTCAACTGCTTGATCCAGAAGTCCATTATGGGACTTCCACATACTGTTGGAAAGATTATTCTGAGAAATATCTAATGGAGGGGGTTTTATTAGTCTTTGAGATCATATTCTACCTCAAATAGGGCTCTAAAGTCTTTGAGATCATATGCTACCTCAAATAGGGCTCCAAAGTCTTTGCACAACTAGAATCACAACCACCATGGCATGAAGCATGCAGCTACCATGAACTTCCTTCTAGACACCCAATCATCATGTTGAGCCTTGTTTAACATCAATGACAACACTTACACAACCATCCACCTACATATAATCAAATATCCAACAATCTCCCCTTTTGGCATTAATGACAACACTGTAAACTCCCCCTCAGGCTTGACACGGTCTGCTCTGATGAAAATCTTCTCCGCTTTTGACATTAGTCAAAAATAATACTTTACAAGAACTCCCCCTGAACCAATGCACTATACTCTCCCATGAATTCCACCTGCTGAGTAGTTGCCACCACCTACCAAAATGAAGTCATTTGGAGGGAGGAGTCACAACTCCTATTTGTTGCCTGAGATACTCAAATGGTTCCCTTACCAGCGACTTGGTAAAGATATCTTTCAATTTTGCTTTAGTGGGTACATATACAAGTTTGATAATGTTGGCAGCAACTTGTTCCCTCAATAAATGATACTTTATAGGAATATGCTTGGTTTTGGAATGCATGACTAGATTTTTTGAGATCCTGATTGAACTTATGTTGTCACATATTATTGGAATGGGATGAGACAACTCTACATGTATATCCTTCAAGTTTTGCTTCATCCATAGAATCATTGTATAGCAGATAGCAGTAGTAATATATTCTTCTTCAGTAGTCATTAGAGAGATAGAGCCATGTTTCTTACTGACCCATGATACCAAGCATTCACCGAGAAAGAAGGTTGCACCAAAAGTACTCTTCATGGCATCAAGACTTCTAGCCCAATTTTCATCTATGTAGGCCTTCAAATTGAAGTCTTCACTCTTACCATACCATATTCCATACTTTTTGATACCTTGAAGGTATTTTAAGATTCTCTTGACAACAATCACATGACTTTCTCATGGAAAATCCTAAAATCTTGCCATAATTCCCACTGCTTGCATGATATTTAGCCTTGAAGTTGTCAGATACAGTAATCTTCCTATCACTGACCTATATTCGGTCTTATTTACTGATGGCATTGAATTTTCTTTGCACAATTTACAGCTTGTAGTCATGGGCATGCTGACAAGTGTTCAATCTTCCATTCCAAATTTCTTCAAAGTTTCCTTGAGATATTTGGATTTGGATATAAAAAATCCTCGTGGAGACTGAGTAATTTGCAAACCTAAGAAGAAGGATTGTTCACTAATCATGGACATTTCAAACTTTGTTTTCATACAGTTTCCAAACCAATGCCCCAATTATTCCACATCATTACCAAATATTATATCATCCACAAATACAACCACAATCAATAGATAGTCATCTTCCAATTTTATATAAAGATTACTATCAACTGTGCCTTTCTTGAACCCTTGCTACTGAAGATACTTATCCATCCTTTCATACCAAGCTATGGGGTTTTTTTTCAAACCATATAGGGCTTTCTTAAGTTTTCATATGAGCCCTTCATCGGAGGAGAGTAGAAATCCTTCTGGTTGCTCAATGTAAACCTCCTCTTCTAAATCTCCATTTAGAAAGGCAAACTTCACATCCAACTAATACACTTTGATATTCTTGTGGGTGGAAAGAGCAAGAAATATTATTATAGCCTCTAGTCGAGCTACCGGTGCAAAGTTTTCCTCGAAATCTACCCCTTCTATTTGGTCATATCCTTTGCAGACCAACCTAGCTTTGTTCCTGATTACTTGACCCTTTTCATTCATTTTGTTCTTGAAAACCCAGTTGGTTCCAATAATTTTTTTCTTTTTTAGCCTTGGAACAAGCTCCCATGTGTCATTCTTTTCAATCTATTCTAGTTCATTCATGGCTTTCACTCGGAACTTATCTTCACTTGCTTGATAGAGGTTCTTGGGTTCTATCTGTGAAAGTAGAGCCAAATTTGCATGACTTTTACTTCCCACAAGTTTCCTTTTGGTATGAACACCCTATATTTTATCTCCAAGAATCTGACTCTCTGGATGTTCCTTATATACATACCTGGAAGGTGATTTTTGCCTTGAAGACATGTCTGCTTCCTCACCTTCATTGTCTGAATTTGTTTCATTTAGATCAGTGGCCCTCAAATATGAACTTTCTGCATCATCTGAGTTCAAATTAGTTTCAGAGGGTTCAAATTGTGAGCCTACTTAATCAACTACTATGTCGATGCAATCCTCTATCTTCCTTGTGTGCTTCTTTTAACATTTGTATCCTTTGCTTCAAATACAGTATCTAAGCAATATTCCTTTGTCAGCGTGTGAGTTAAACTTCCCAAGGTTCTTTTCTTTCCTTTTAATGGAGAACTTGCTCCCAAACACCTTGAGGTGTTTAACTAATGCAAGTCTTCCCTTCCATAACTCATAGTGATTTTTATCACTGTCAAGCCTAAGTTGAGTTCTTTTTTATAGGTATATTGTTGCCTAGGATACTTCTCTCCATCAGTTGTGAGACACTCTTACTTCATCTAACATCGCTCTAGCCATTTCTTGTATTGTTTTATTCTTCCTCTCCATTACTCCATTTTGCTGAGGAGTTCTGGCCACTGAGTATTACCTTCTCATCTCATGTTCTTCATAGAATTCCTCAAACTCTCTTGAGTTGAACTCTCCCCATATGTTTGATCTTAAGCATTTTATATTCAAATCTTTCTCATTTTCTACGTGAGCCTTAAACTTCTTGAAGTGCACAAATGCTTCTGACTTTCCTTTTAAGAGTGGAATCCAAGTAGCCCTGGTGAAATCATCAATGAACAACAGGAAATACCTCTCTCATTTTGAGGTTTTCTCTCTATTTGGGCCACATATATCTGTGAATAAGCTCCAATGGTCTGGATGAGGAGAAATCTTTTGATTTGAAATGAGTCTTAGTCTACTTGCCAAACTGACATGACTTGCATATTGTGCTTTCAGGCTTTGACAATCTAGGCAATCCTTTCATTGTGCCCATCTTGCTTATATTTATCAAGTTGTAAAAATTCATGTGCCTGAGCCTCTTGTGCCATAGTCGTGCTTCACTCATTTTTCTCAAATAATGGCTAACCCTTGAGTCGCCAAACACATATACGTTATTGTGGGTCCTGATTTATTTTCCCACTAGTTTTCCATCCTTTATGTTGTGAATCTCATAGTATTTAGATCGAAAGGTCACATCATAACCATTGTCACACATTTGGCTAACACAGAGCAGATTGTGCTTAAGACCTTACACAAACAAAACATTTTTTGCTTTTGCCTTTTGATCAAGATTGACCACCCCTTTTCCCTTGATTCTTGTTGGAGCATTGTTTCCAAAAGTGACATTTCTTCCTATGTCTTTTTCTTTCAATGAAAAAAAAAATCTTTTGTCCCCAGTCATATGTTTGGAACAACCACTATCCACATGCCATTTGTTTTCTTTATTATGAGTTGATAAGGTGAGACTTCCACATTGCATGCTCTTTTTGGTCTTTAGTTTTTAGCTTCCTTTATCCTTTTGCATCAATATATGTTTGTATGTTATGTCCCTATACGACGAGTGTAACCCCTTATTGTTATTAGTGTAACCCCCTTATTGTATTATTGTGCCCATATAGTCCCCATGTTGTTATTATTATGCCCCATAGAAGCCCATTGTTATTATTGTTGTGCCCCTACAATATTATTGTTATGTAGCCTCTGATTGTATTGGGACCCCTTAGACTCCTATATATAGAAAGGTGGTCTTGTCATTTGTATCATCGAATAATTGTTCATTTGTGTAATGTAAAGGAGGTTTCCCCCTCGAAGAGGCTGATTTTTAAGTCGTTGATCTGTCTTTTCTATCTTTTTGTGAGCTGGTTTCATAACATTTGGTATCAGAGCTTTGGATTTTAGGGTTTCGCTGCTCCAAACCAGTCAGTCTGGAATTTGAGCTATAAAATCTTCTCTACAAAGTTCTAGAAGCTAAAAAAACCATTTGTGTTGAAGTCATTCTGAACCTCGAGTCCAAATTTCAGATCTTGTCTCACTACATTTTTGGAGATATAATCTAAGGAAATTAGGGTTTTTCCAAGCTCCAGAATTCCATCTCAAATAGGCCATCGTGGAATTTTCACTATAATTTTTTTCTATAAAGGTTCAGACTCAAATTAAAACCCATTTGTGCCAAAATATTTATGAAACTCGGGCCCGAATTTGAAATCTTTTTCCACTGCATTTTCAAATATATGGTCCAAGACATTTAGGGTTTTTGCAGGCTCCTGAATTACATCCCAAACAAGTGACCTTGGGAAAATCATCATAACTTTCTCTCTGAGTATCAGATTGAAATTTGGTAAGAAGTTGAAGAAAGAGGATGGACTGTAATTTTCTTTGTATTGTTTTCAGGTCTGAAGGTCAAAACAGTGACACATGGCACTTCATACAAGTTTGCTCTACTGAAAAAATATATATAATCAGGGCATCTAGGGAGATTAGGCATAACTCTTTCTTGGAGAATCCAATTTCAATCAGACTGGTGGTATTCGAAAGAGGACACAGAGAGCTACTACAGGTTGCAATTTCAAACCTTGGAGATCCGAAATTTCAAAGATAAAATAGATTCAAGATCAAGCTCCTAAAATAAAGAAAAAGAATGACTCAAATCAAGAAAATAAAAACACCTAGTAAGAAGAATTGTAGGGATGATTTGAAGAATGTGATCAAAGATATGATCAATAAGATAAATGGTATAGAATAAAAATTGAATGATAACATGGAATATTTGAAGAAAGACATGGACGGTTTGAAGGAAGGTGCTATAGCTCCAAATATCACTCTTATGGTTTGTGATGTTGTACTCATGGCCTAGGGCAACCCCTCCTTCCAGACCTGGTCCTAAAATTTAAAAAACAGTGTTTTATCCCTTATACGCGACATTGCCCTGATTTAAACGTGTGTATACGTGGGTATGTGTATAGCCAACCCGCGTGTATGTATTAAAACACTTAAAAAAATATAAAACTCCTTATTTCCGGGTGGAGATCGCGGGTTTTACCTGTTGATCACCTGTTAGTGCCTGTGGCCCAACTGTTCCCAACCAACTCCTAACTAAAAAACTACTTTGGAGATGGTATAAAAAGACCTCAAAGGGGAGGCCTGAGGGAGGAGAGAAGAGAGAGAAAGGTTATGTTGAGATTTTTCCCTTGACCAGGTCTGAAGTCCCTTGTGCCTTCTGCACTTCCCCCATTTTGTACAGGAAACCTTTGTTTCCTTGTGTGTTGATGTTCATCCACCATTTATGACATCATGGAGAGAGTCATGGAAGGAGTTTTTTTAGAGGCTTGAGGCTGGAACGGATCCGGAAGGAAGCTTTTCTTGGAGCCTGCTGAAGGTGACTCAGGTGAAAATATTCCTTTTTATGTACTTTATTTGTCTATACTAAAAGAAACACATGCCTTGGTTCCTGAAATGAATCTTATTTATGTTAATGATATTCATGTTTAGAATTCATGTGTGAATGGTTGTTTGGATTTCATAACTAACTACCTTTCTTTATAACATGAAGATGGTTTCTTTATAAGTTTTCGTCCATGTACTGCTGTATTCTTTGAATTGGTTGTCTTGCAGGACAAAAGAGAAGAAGGGAACTCCAAGAAGGGTTTGCACCCTAAAGGCCTTCTCAAACATAGGACCAAAGGTACGTACCCTTATCATAGAATTTGTTTATAATAGCATAATGGTTATATGAATGTATGTTTCTTTGAATAGATAACTCTCAGTCTGCTAGGGTTTCAACCCAAAAAGCCCTAGGGGAACATTTCCCTCTACCAGAATTGGCGACTCCGCTGGGGACAACATTCTTGTTGTTCCTAGTTTGGGTGTTTTTCAAGCCAATAAGGGCTCAGTTGCCTTGTCTGCTTGCTGTTACTGTCTGGTCTGTTTTTGAACTTTAAGTTTTTCCAGTTTCTTCAGTTTGTCTTTTTTATTTTTCTTGAATCTTTTCATATACGTTGTTTTTCTTAGATACAGAAGTGTATATACGCTTGTTTCTTTGAGTGAACCCGCGTATACGCAGGTTTCCTCAAACACAGTCGCGTATACACGCAATCTGTACATAATTACAGTCGCGTATATATTGCAATTTTCAAGATCTATAAATCTTTTTAGTCTCTGAAGGTTTGTCTGGTGGTTTGAGTCAGTCTGAAACAATCATTTTCAAGTATCAGTTATTTGTTTTACAGCGAGCATCTCGTTCCAAATTCTCTCTGATTATAAGGAGTATTGGTCTTGTTTTTTGTTGATTTCAAGTGTCATCGTTTTTTGCTAAAGCACGCAAGATTTCTTGCTAGGAATCTTGGCTGCTCTATTTCATCAGGGTACGAAGATTGAATTCAATCTTTGTGTTAATCTTGCTTTTGGGTGACTTTTTGTTTTCTTGACAAAACCGCTTTGTGACCATCCACTTCTTTGTTTCATGAAAGCTGTTGATTGATACTTTCTTAGAATTTGTCTTTTTGATCTTTTGGTTTTCATTGCCAAAGCTTTCATTGCTGCTTTTGATTGTTAAGAGCGATTTCAAACACATTTATTTTTGTTGAGTCTTCATCCATTGTGTGGTGTCAATTCACAAAAGTGTTTAATTTCCTATTCTTCAATCACAAGTTTCAGTGTGGTTGAGAGCATTTTTTGAAAAGACTTTTTTGTTTGTTGCTTTGAAGAAAATCTTTTGAAAATCTTAGTTTTGCTTTCTTGAACTTTCTTTTCATTTGGTTTCCTTTTAGTAAGTGAAAGTGCTTTATGTTTGTCTTAGAACTTGTTTTTAGTGTTTAGACGAAATGAATGGTAACATTTCATATTCCATCTAGGCATTTTAAGTGGCAAGATAAAGATTGATAAGCAAGCAACTTTCATTTTTTGTTTTTAGAGTAGTTTTGAATCTTGTATCCACATATAGTTGTTGCATTAGGATAGATTTGCATTCCATTTTTAGGCATATATAGCTTTGTTAGCTTTTGTGAGTGTGAAGTGTGTATTAACGAAAAGAAAAGAAAATTTTGTTTTATTAGAAGTACCTCTGAACCCTATAGAAATTGCTCTTCATCGAAAAATGAAAAAGTGCATATGCATGTAGTTAAGTTTTTATTAATTTCTTTTGCATCAAAAAACACCACTAGTTTCACTTCTGTTACCTTGTGACTTAAAGAAGAGCCTAATAAAATCAAGCGCTAACTAAAATTCACTAGAACTTTTTGTTTTAGTCAGTTACACCAACAAGATTAGGATTTTAGGGCCTTGGATTAGGCGAGTGGAGAGTTAACTCTCCAAGGCCATATAAACGTCAAACGTAGGAGTCTAAATAACGAGAGAAAATCCAATAGCGTTAGGAAGACCAGGAAAGCTCCGGATCTGGGAGTTAAGCACGAGGGTCTGTGAAGATAGGGAAGAGAGATACCCCATCTCCGACTTGTCCGAACTTACCTCACGACTGTTCCGCCTGGCTTCTGCGACGAATTGGTATCCATAGTTACTGCTCCTAGGGAACTACACAGGTGGCTACGGTGGGGAATCCTGTGGCACCTGAGGTTGACGTTGCATCACTCTCGACAGTACTACTGGAGGGCACCCTTGCGAAGCTTGGGGGCTTGCATCGGCGCAAGCTATTGTTAGGAGGTCAGCGTAACTTCCTCTATTACCTTCGCTGATAGGACTGGGCTGTCATTATCCCAGACTATCTTCGGAAGGCCCCTTACTCCACTTTCTTGTATTTTAGTGTCCGGTCCTCATCACCCGGAGCGGAAATACTTGGAAGTTGTTTGATTGGTTGATATCTTTAGGTACTTTATAGTGTGTGCTCTTTGTTCCTTGTATATATTTGGCTTTAGGTATTTTTGTCTAGTCACATTTGGACTTTGTGTTCTGAGTGACCGGCTTACCACTCTACCGATCTTGAAAGGCTTTTGGTCGTTCTTTCAAAAGTTGTGGAGTTGCCTCCTCAAGGGCAAAGGTTTTGATTGCTTATCCATATTCCTTGAAAAGTTATTTCTATATTCCCATAGGGGAAGGGTCTTTGGAACAGTTAGATATCGCCAATATTCCTGTGGCAACCAACCAAGGTGCCCTCCCAAAAGGGGATCCTTGTGCTTTTCCTTTCTTTGGAAACGTTGGTACTCCCTTGATGGCCACTTTGAATATTCCTGGGTTGAATGTTGGACTACCCGTTTGGCTGTGGTCCACTCCAAATATTCCAAATGCTCTTGAAGCTTCTCAGTTGAATGCTTTATTTCAAGGGCATCACATGGGTTCTCATTGTTCATCTTCTCTCAAAGAGAAATCTGGGGTTCCTTCTTCTCCTCCTTCTTGTCACAAGAAATCTAAAAAGAGGAGAAAGAGGAAGTCAAAGAAGGAGAATAATTCTATCCTTTCATCTTCAACCTCTGCAAGTCATGTTGGAGATGAGCCTTCAGCCACTGCTAGTCATGCTGGGGGCACAAGTCTAGTCACTGCAAATCACACTAGCACTTCATCATCAACCTCTATGAGTCATGTTGAAGATGAGTCTTCAGCCGCTGCAAGTCATGCTGGCGGCACAAGTCTAGTCACTACAAGTCACACTAGCACTTCATCATCAACCTCTGCGAGTCATGTTGAAGATGAGTCTTCAGCCGCTGCAAGTCATGCTAGGGGCACAGGTCTAGTCACTATGAGTCATACTAGAAAAGAGTCACCGACCTCTGCAAGTCATGTTCAGGACTCTCCGCAAACCACTGCTAGTCATGTTGGCAGAATGGAGTTTGATAAGAAACCTAGACGTAGAAGTTTTAAACCTAAGTTCCCTTGTAAGATATGCAAGGGAGACCATCTTACTCATTTATGCCCTGGTATTCTAGAGGTTCAAAGGATATGGTTTGAGTCTGAAAGTACTTCTACTCCTAAACCTAATATGGTTTCTCATCAATCCCATCAACCATTGGTTGATAATGTGGTAGAGCCAGTGCAATCGCTAGCCGATTACACTCCTCTTTTGGGGGGTGAAGTGCCTAACAAAAGAATCTGTTTGATCTCTAGTACAGAGTCTTCTAGTATAAGGGGCATTCCAGTTTCTTCAAATATTCCCCCTCCAAGTTCTAAGAGTGTTTCCTTTAATTGGGATAGTCTTGTTGAGCCTTGTCTCCCTTCCGCTGCACCTTTCCAAATAAAGGTCAGGGTTAATTCCACAAATGTCTATCGATGTATGGTGGATGAAGGATCCTCTACAAGTATTATATCCTCTTTGACTTGGAAAGCTTTGGGTTCCCCAAAGTTTTTGACAACTCAGAGTCAGTTGTTAGCCTATGATAGAAGGCCTGGTGAATCTATGGGTGTTCTTCCTCAAGTGCCTATCACTTTAGGTGGGAAGACTGTCTTAATCGATATGATGGTGGTTGATAGCCCTTTAGACTTTAATATGCTATTATGGCGTGATTATGTCTATGCTATGAATGTTGTGGTGTCTTCACTCTTTCGAGTAATGTGCTTTCCTCATAACGGGAATATTGTCACTATTGATCAACTTGCATCTGATAATCACCACCCTAATTCGACTTTACTGCAGAATGCCCCTTGGTTTGTTCCAAGTGTTCAAGTAGACTCTACCCCACCACGAGTGAATTATGTGGCATTGAATCCTCAATGTTCAATCACTTCTGAGAAGGATCCTTTGACTTATTATTCTCCTTCTTGGATTTGGTCCCGACAGTTGACCAAGAGATTCTGCCTATAGGGACATGGGACCCTTTAATTCCCTCTTTTGATCCTTATAGTTCTCATGATTTCTTAGAACTTGTTTTGCCTTCATAGGAGGAACTCTTTGAAGCCATGAGTTTTGACTACCAAAGGAGTCCTTGGCCTAAGCCCTGCAAGGGGTTTGTTCAACAGAACTATTATGCGTAAGCCGCAAGGCTGCGTGGTTCCCTGTACCATATTGTATATATGAGGTACACATTTTCAAGTTTTGTATTCTATAACACAAAGATTTTATATGAAGTTTATATGTGGGATGTATTAACTTCATGTCTAGTGTTCCTATTTATGTTTATAGAACTTGGAAGATTTCTCCTTTGGAAGCTTATGGTTGGTCCGTTCTGACAGGTATTGGTTCTCGAAACTGGCATATAGGTTAGGTTTTTCCACCTGCATTGTGCACTTATCAGTTTCCTTTCCCATTTTGCCTTAGGATCGACCCCACCAAGTTATGGTGCGGAACCTTCTCATTGCTTAGAAGTATCATGACTTGTGTGGTAGAGCCTACCCTATCATGGGTGCCCTAGTTAGTACCTTGTTGTCGCTTGGCACTCATGCTGATTTTTCATCCCTAGGCTTGGGAGTCCTCTGTAGTCCCGCCATGACTTATGCGTTGAAGACTCATTCTTCTTAGCTTCTTCGCTTTGTTCTGGCCTTATACCCTAGAGGCTCCTTTGTGTTGAGTTGTACTACTGCATTGCATGTTGACCACTTGCACCTTTTGGCCTAGAGCCGGCTTCACTTGGACTTGTGTTTAAGCCAACTTTTGACCATGACATCTGCAAAATCAACCTTGCATACCTTTGACTTCTGCAGCTTGACACACCTTGACCCGTGGAAGGAACATACCTTTGAGTGTCACTGACCAGTTTTCACCTCCCTGCATTGAGCATAGGAACGTTCCTTTCCCAGGAACTAGATCATCTGTTTCACCAACACTCATTCTTTCCACTGTACCATAGCATTCTTTTATTCTTTTTTTGGCTTAACAGAAAAAGACAAAAAAATTAAATATCCCAAAAAGAGCGGGAACGGGACATTATATCCATTTATTGTTGGCAGCTAGAGTCAGTCGTGTCGCCCTTGAACAAAGCACTCAAAACAAAGTCTCCTCCGTATGGGTGGGATTTAGTTTGACTTAGGTACACCATAACCTTGTTATTGAGTCAGTTCTCCACCGATTGGTTATCTCTTCCAATCATATGGAGGGTTCGTTCGTGCCTCCTGCATGGCAAACTTATATAGAGTCATCATATGCTACCACATAGTCACATTGAGTCGTGCTTTTGTTCAAGGGAAGTTAGCCTGAGTCAGCCTCTCTGTGGTGTCTCTTGACTCATTTTTCAGTCGGCCATCCCTGGTTGTCAGTGTCATGTCTATCATCACATCAATTATATTGGTCCTTTACTCGTGCCGATTTGAGAAGGTCCCCATTGACTTCTTGCTGGCGGGTCTTGTCCTTATCGACAGCGACATCTTGCTCTGAGGACAGGCCTAGAGCTGCACCTTGGCCCTATTTTCATTATTGATAGGTTGCCTTGTGCTCAGCATCGATCAGTATCATGGGTCTTTGACTGAGTGGTTTCCCTTGTGTTCGACATCAGCTTACATTATCACACATTGGGATTCGTGCAGTACCTTGGTTTCCATTTGACCCTATTTGTGGATACCTCGCCTCTGTGTCAGCTTTCATTATTGGTTGGTTCAGAGGGTTTCTGCTGTGCGCTAGCCACATCTTGTGTATGCCGGAAACGTACTTCGGTTGGGTTACTACATCTTTTTCGTCCGATTCCTTCCAAATTATTGGCCTACGGGTTACACTCGCGCTCTTCCTTCTAGCGGATCTTTCCCTATCGACTCCAACTCATTGCTCTGGGGCAAAGATCTAGAGTCCATTTGGCAGTACCTTGGGGTTTGCAGTCATTAGTGGCAAATCCTTCGCTATCGATAGTGGGAAACCATCATTGTCTCCTGATTGATAGATTCTTACAGGTGTTCGACTCCAGCTCATCTATTCACACTTGTTAGATTGTACTGGGTACCTTGACGCTCATTATCATTATCGGTGAGTAGTCTCGTGTTTGTTAACGGTATACATCAATGACCGGTAATCAAACGATTTCTCACATGGTCGACTTCAGATCATTTATTCCCATGGTGTAGAAATGTACCACGGCGGTCGGTGAAGACCTCAGGTTGTATCAGCATTCATTGGTTCACTTGACAGTTGCTCTTGTTGCTGCTAGTTGATACCACTCCACTTTATATGTTGCAATCAGTCATGGCGAAATTCTATATGCTGGCACCTGAGTTTGCAGTGTAGTACCATCCTATTCCATCATGTTCAGTTGGTACCTTTTGGGGATCAGTCTTTGATATCAGTGATCCGTTGCATCTTTCAGCATCATTGACAATCTTATATGTGATATTCAGACATGTACTTGTTCATTATGATCAGATGATCCATTATGTATCTTTCAGTCATTTATAATTGTGTACTTAGTGGATCCACTTGTACTTGATATGCGGACATGCTTTACTTTTTCTGAGCATGGGTATGCCCAACTCAAACAGTGTTTCTTTCTGATCTCCTTTGGTGGCTTGGCAGGCTGAATTCTGGTGAAGTCCTCCTCGGTTTTTGACAGACTTCCTTTCCATGTACTCGCATAATATATTTCGGCCATCATGTACCCCTTCTGACCTCAAATATTAGGGGGCATCTGTTATAGCTCCAAATCTCACTCTTATGGTTTGTGATGATGTACTCATGGCCTAGGGCAACCCCTCCTTCCAGACCTGGTCCTAAAATTTAAAAAACAGTGTTTTATCCCTTATACGTGACATTGCCCTGAGTTAAACGCGTGTATACACGGGTATGTGTATAGCCAACCCGCGTGTATGTATTAAAACACTTTAAAAAATATAAAACTCCTTATTTTCGGGCGGAGATCGCGGGTTTTACCTGTTGATCACCTGTTAGTGCCCGTGGCCCAACTGTTCCCAACCAACTCCTAACTAAAACCTACTTTGGAGATGGTATAAAAAGACCTCAAAGGGGAGGCCTAAGGGAGGAGAGAAGAGAGAGAAAGGTTATGCTGAGATTTTTCCCTTAACCAGGTCTGAAGTCCCTTGTGCCTTCTGCACTTCCCCCATTTTGTACAGGAAACCATTGTTTCCTTATGTGTTGATGTTCATCCACCATTTATGACATCATGGAGAGAGTCATGGAAGGAGTTTTGTTAGAGGCTTGAGTCTGGAACGGATCCGAAAGGAAGCTTTGCTTGGAGCCTGCTGAAGGTGACTCAGGTGAAAATATTCCTTTTTATGTACTTTATTTGTCTATAATAAAAGAAACACATGTCTTGGTTCCTGAAATGAATCTTCTTTATGTTAATGATATTCATGTTTAGAATTCATGTGTGAATGGTTGTTTGGATTTCATAACTAACTACCTTTCTTTATAACATGAAGATGGTTTCTTTATAAGTTTTCGTCCATGTACTGCTGTATTCTTTGAATTGGTTGTCTTGCAGGACAAAAGAGAAGAAGGGAACTCCAAGAAGGGTTTGCACCCTAAAGGCCTTCTCAAACGTAGGACCAAAGGTATGTACCCTTATCATAGAATTTGCTTATAATAGCATAATGGTTGTATGAATGTATGTTTCTTTGAATAGATAACTTTCAGTCAGCTAGGGTTTCAACCCAAAAAGCCCTAGGGGAACATTTCCCTCTACCAGAAGGTGGGACAAAGTCACTACAAGAAAGGATTCCTAATGCCGAAAATGTAGTAGAGTAAACTCATGATGAGAACAAAAGAAATGTTAATCAAGATTTCATAGACTTTAACATTGTATTGAAGACCCACAATATTCCAAATATATATATATATATATATATATATATATATAAGGAAATTTTATGACAAGGATCTGGTAACTTGGATACTACAGATGGAGCAATATTTTGATCTACATGATGTGTAACCACCAAAAAGGTATGTATTTTGTCTTCATATTTATAACCGAATCAATTTGTATGGTATAGAAGGACTTTTTCTCATAAAAAACTTGTCACCTGGTCAACTTTCATGGAGGAAATCATAGCACATTATGAGGATATAAAGAGCAACACCTTCTTTAGTTAATTAATAAATCTCAAATAAAAGGGTTCAATGGTATAGCACATTGAGGACTTCCAAAAATTGAATATAAGGGTAAATGATATTCCAAAGAAGCATATAATTGAAGTATTCATAAGAACTTTAAATGATAACATCCAACATGAGGTTCGTTCAGGATATCATCAAATCATAATGAAGACTAAAGACATTCCAAAAACAAAATTTACAACTCATGACGGTCAATATGAATTTTTGGTCATGCCTTTTGGCCTTACCAATGCACCTTCTACATAATTTTCAAGGTTTGATGAATTTCGTTTGCAAACCCTTCCTTAGAAAATTTGTGTTAGTATTTTTTTAAGATATACTAATCTACAACAAGTCTTGGAAGGATCATGTTCAACATGTTGACAGGGTGATCAAACTATTGGAGGAGAAACAATTATATGCAAAAAGCTCCAAATGTTTCTTTAGAGTACAAGAGGTGGAATATTTGGGTACTCAGTTAGCTCATAGCTCATCTTATCATCCTCAATCTGATGGGAAAAGTGAGATAGTGAACAAATATTTGGAAGGATATATTCATTTCTTTGTATCTGATAAACATACACAATGGGTCAATTCGTTGCCTCTGGCTGAATGGTGGTATAACACTTCCTTCCATACTACAGCAAAAATGACCCCATTTATGGCACTTTAAGGATATCATCCACCGTCCATCACATCATCTTTAAATGAAAATTATAAGGTTCAAGCCGTGGAATATCACATCAAGCATCAACAACAAGTTCTCAAAATCTTAAAGGATAACCTCACTTTGGCGTGGAATAGAATGAAACAACAGGCAGATCAACATCGTTGTGAAATAAGTTTTGATGTAGCTGACTAGGTATTTCTATGACTACAACCATACAAACAAATTTCCCTTCAGCAAGCTAAGAAGGATAATAAATTATCACCAAAGTATTATGGTTTGTATAATGTGTTACAAAAAATTGGGACTATGGCATACAAATTGGAGCTTCCTGCATCTTCCTGAGTGCACCTAGTTTTCCATGTTTCATGATTAAAGAAGGTTAGAGGTGAGAAGATCCTAGTTCAAACAATATTGCTAGAACTTGACAAGGAAGGAAAAATCATATTGGAATCGGAAGCAGTCACAAAAACAAGAAATCGACAACTACAAAATCGATCAATTTTAGAGTATCTCATCAAGTGGAAGAACTTACCCACTGAAGATTCCACATGGGAGGATAAGAATTGTATACAGAAACATCCATAACTACTCAAGTGTTGAGGACAACATTTTTTGAAGGAGATGGGCATGTTAGGTCCCTATACTATGAGTGTAACCCCTTATTGTTATTAGTGCAACGCCCTTATTGTATTATTGTGCCCATATAGTCCCCATGTTGTTATTATTATGCCCCATAGAAGCCCACAATTGTTATTGTTGTGCCCCTAAAATATTATTGTTATGTAGGCTTTGATTGTATTAGGACCCCTTAGACTCCTATATATAGAAAGGAGGTATTTTCATTTGTATCATTGAAGAATTGTTCATTTGTGTAATGTAAAGGAAGTTGCCCCCTCGAAGAGGCTAATTTTGAAGTCATTGACCTATCTTTTCTATCTTCTTGTGAGTTGATTTCATAACACTGTCATTTTGGGACTTAGACAGGTATTCAAACCTGCTTCTACACTCATTGGACTTGTGCCCAAAACTATTACATTTTAAGCATTCGACCTCACTTATAAGGGGAGAGAAGACATTATGATTCCTAAGAGAGGAATCTTGAGACTTCGAAGTCTGGTGTGTATTATATCTAAGATTTTCATCTCTTTCAACTTTGACCCTCCTACAATTAATAAATTTATGTCCAAATATATGAAACGTATATTAGTGACCATAAAATAATTAAGCATGTCAATTTTTAAAAGATTTGTGAGATTGAGAAGGAAAATACCTTGTTCGAATGACTGATTGGTTCATTCTCCATTGATGAAATCCTCTTTATTTGACTACTCTTTTTTCTTCATGAACTCTTTCATGATGCTTCTTCCTATGACTCTCTATTTCTTCAACTCTTGTGGGCCTGCATTTTATCTTCTTCTTTAAAATAGAAGATTCTTTTGTCTTAGAGTATCCCAAACCAATTCTGATTCTTGAGGGCCTTTAACAATTCAGGGTCTGATTTAGTCTTCTTGTCCCTTCAGCAAATTTCTCATTTAGACCCTTCTTGATCTCTACTTTCTCAAGATCAGTTCTTATAGAGACAACCTCTCCTTCAAGACATGGACAATTTTCTTCCCATTCTTGAATCGGACCTTGAAGCACCTCTTCCTTTCGTTTGGCCTCCTCTAGCTCAAATTTCAAAGACTTAAAATCATATTTGCATATTTTTTAGGTTGTTTCCCTTTTTAACTTGAGCAGCTCATGTTCCAGTTGCTTTTTATCCTCTTCCAGTATCTCACGGTTTCCTTATTCTCCTTTCAGTAGAAGGGTTAGGTTGTCCTTTCTCTTGATAGCTTCTTCAATATTTTCTTTTTGATAGGAAAACTCCTCATTATCAGAGTTATACATACCTTCCTCTGCACACTGCAACTATTCCTTTAGCTTCTTATTTTTCTTCCTTTTTTTCTTCAACTCATCAAGGGCACTGATGAGATCCCCTTCAAGGTCTATTACTCCTTCATATTCCTCATCTTCAAAGTCCATAATACCCTATTTCTTGGAGTTGGTTTCAAAGGCCATAAGAAGATACTTATTTGACTCATTTTTTGATGAGTCTTCACAGTCTGATTTTGTTGTTGAGCTATCCTCTTTGGAATAGAAGCCCTTCTTCTTGTAGTTTTTTTTCTTCTGATATGTCTGAGAATTGTTTCTAAACTTTAGATCCTCTTCCCTTTCATCCTTTTCTTTATAATGGAATTTGGAAGAGAAATTCCCAACTCTTCCACAATCAAAACACTTAAATGGCAACATCCCTTTATATTTTCCTAATCCATGCATCAGTTTTCTGGATAGTTGAGCCAACACCTGATCAGATTCATTTTTAGAGCAGTCTTGATGAAATTTGTGCTCCTTTCCCTTGTTGGATACTTTGAATGTCACTTCCTTCAGTTCATATTTCTCCATTCCTACTCTCATCTCATAGGCTGTGAGAGTACCATATAGCTAATCCGTCTTGAGATCCCTTAAGTTAGCCATTTCCTCAATAGATAATATTTTGGCATTAAATCTCATGGGTAGATATCTCAATACTTTCTAAATGATCATCTCTTCCTTGACTTCTTCACCAAGTACTCTAATCATATTAAACACTTCATCAACTCTAAGGAAATATTCTTCTATGCCTTCATTCTCATTCATCCTCAAGCTTTTAAACCTCATTCTGAAAGTCTGAAGTTTCACTTGATTGACTTTGTCATCTCCTTCATGACACTGGTTAAGATTTTCCTACATTTCATAAGCAGACTTACAATTATTCATAACTTTTACAAGTTATGATTGACTATGACCAGCAAGAATGGCATGCTTGGATTTACCATTTCTCAAATATAATTTCTTTCCATCTAGATCAGTGAAGGGAATATTAGGGACATTGTAGTTTACTAGTACTAAGGTCCAAACATCTACCCCCAGGGACATAAGATATGCCTCCATTCTTAATTTCCAAAAGGAATAGTTGGCCCCATCAAATATCGATACCCTACTTGAGTAAACATCTTGAGTCTCTTGCCTCTACATAATTCCTTATGGATCTACATTCCAGTGTTGAAACTGTTAATGAAGGAACCTTGGCTTTGATACCAAGTGTTAGAATAAGGAATTGTTGCGGGGGGGGAGGGGGGGAGGGGTTGTGAACCAATAATTTAAAAAACTATTATTTTTATTTTCTTATTATGCTTATAGTCCCTTCTTACATTCTTTCACATGTGAGAGCATTCATTCATGAAATAGTGAATCAATAAGGTTTCAAACACGCATATTCAAATAACAATCCCATGAGCAACACACATTTGACACAGTGTTTCCGCGTGGAAACCCAGATGGAAAAAACCACCAATTTGTTGTTTATTTTATGATGTAAATTAAGCACCTACTTAATTACATTTTTTTGTTTGTGAGCACCCACTCACAGGAGGCACTAGCCCCCATTTTTTAACAAGCACCAAATTTCCAAGAGGCACCAACCTCTTTAGTATGCATGCACCAACCTACCCTTTCCATTGTTCTACTATCTCATACAATTTTCAAAATGAAATAGAGGCATACAATTTTACAAGTAAAATACCACTAAATGGTTGTCTACAAATATCTCCTCTTGTTGCTCACTGCAACACTTCCACTGCTCTATGCCTTCACTCTCAAGGGTTCTTCACTGACTACACCTTCGTACTATCCTTACAACTCTCCACATAGTTCTTAAGTTTCTCTCGTCATTGTGTTACACTATGTATTCTCAGGTTCCTTAGCCTCTCTGATTAGATGCACTCTGTCATGGATTTTCTCTCTCACACATATGCTCTCTTCACCACCTAGCTCAATAGAGGTTCTGAGTTTTGTTCCAATGTTGCACATAGCTTGATGTATCCACTGTCACCATTCACAATGCCCAAACATGTACCCCATGTCATGGCACTCCATTATTTTTTTGTTTCATGCTTTCTTCGGTTTTGTTGTTGCATTAAATCATAATAATGGGAATTTATCACTTCTTTGTCTCACTACATGACTCTCCATGTTGTGTATTTAATTTTAGTCCCCTTACACATTTCGGAGAGACTCCCCATGCATATTTATGGCTCACAAATATTTAGTTGTACCTCTGTATAGCGTATATGTTCTTCATTTTCATCTATAAGGCATGCACAGGAGGTCTTTGGCCACCAACAATACTACTATGCATTCAAAACTACAACTACTGAGTCATATGCATTTAATAAATCTTTGTACCATTATATCAGAGATTTTCAATCGTGGTGCAACACAAAGAAATTGTCGATTTCCGGTCTTTGATTATGTCTAGACCATTTTGTGTTAGCTCCCTACTAGAATTCCATCATAGGACTGGATCCGGTGACAGAGCGCCAACCATATCAAAGCCCCCTTTATCGAATATTTTCAATTGTTTCCCATGTGCGTACAACCACAATCTTTCAATCATTGATCTCCAATTTTTAAGTTCCTTCCGCTCAACCCTTTCCGCACACTTCTCACCATATGAATGAGGGTGGTGATCAGGGGCTTAGCCTTAAGGCGCTAACACTTTCAGACTCCCACAAGGGGCTATACTTCCTATGTTATGCACTATTCCCTTGGTTTTGTCATGTTTCCTCTTGACCATGTGCTAGCCTCATCCGAGCCTCCTTATCAGCGATTTTCATTTTGTGACCAAGTGTCATCCATCAAAATCCTTCGATTGTCGATTTTTGATAAGCCCCTCTTTTCAGCCCTATCCCTTGGTTCCTTAACACTTCGTGACCACGTGCTAACCATTATATCAGAGACCTCTAATCGGAAATTTCCAAATGTAGCTAATGTTCCGACCATCACAAACCTTCGATTATTGATCGCCAATGTGATGTCACCACCTGCCACGTCGCACTTTTAGAGTGGTGACACGTGTCACCTGGATATGGCCCATTAGGCCATCCAAACCAGTTGAAAATGCCTGCCACATGTTCTTTTGTACTTCCATGTCATGTTGATGTCAGCAGCCACTTGGCCTTATCGAGACCAATCAAATCGTGCCATGTGTCCACAATGGAGCCTACTAGATACTGCCATGTGTCCTTATCAGACCCAATCGGATGTCACCATGTGTCTTGCTTGGACGATAGAGAAATTATCTGGTCCTGCTTTGGTTAACCAATGAAATCCTTTTTTAATTCACATTAGGCTCTCCCCGGTGATTTAACACAGAAGGTACAGTCGTGACATTTTAACACTATTAACATTCACTAATCGCTGATACACGATGTGGAATGGACCCAACGACTTCCAATCAACGAACTAATTTCTTTTGTAAGAACTTTCAAGGAATTTCCCTGGACGTTTACACTATCGTTGTTTTTTAATCAGAAGTTTGTTAAGGTTGACACTTTTGAAAATGTCGATCACCAATCATCAATATGGCCTGGACCTCCGATATTGCGAGACCTCCAACATGCAGGATCACTAATATTTCATCTTGTTGATCCTCTGATATATCGAATCTCTAATGTTTTATGTGTTGATATGCCATGACCTCCGATATTGCGATTGCCAATGTGTCGGGACTTCTGATATGCGGGATCGCTAATCACTAATCGGAAAAATGCTTCCATTGTTGGGCTATACCTTGGAACCTTCGATCGCAAATATGTGATATGTTGGTATCTATGATTATTTATTTCCAATTGGATACATGTCAGAAGGACACCAATTCAAACTTAAAATTTTACAATTTTTTCCTTTGTTTTCAGGTTTGGAGAGGCAGAACTTCAACTGGCTCTAAATTTTGATCCAGAAGTCCATTCTAGGACTTCCACATATCGTTGGAAAGCTTATTATGATAAATATCCAATGGAGGGTTTCCAATGAGTCTTTGATACCATATTCTACCTCAAATAGGGATCCAAAGTCACTGCACAGCTGGAATCACAACCACCAAGGCATGAAGCCTGCAACTACCATGAACATCCTTCTGGACACCCAGTCATCATGCTGAGACTTATTTGATGTCAATGCCAACATTTACACATCCAACCACCTACATACCATCAAATTTCCAACAATTTCCTCTTAGTAGTGTTGAAATATGTATTATATGTCCAAAAAATCATGACACAATGGAGTGTCCTTCAATACCTCGACTTAAGTTTTTCTTTCAAGAGGAAGTTGGAACAAGACAAGCTAAATCACTTTGATATGTTTCTCCCAAGAGATCTTGGCAGCCTCAACAAACAAATATCGCACAATATCCTAATGCAAAATACAAATCATATGCAAAACCACAAAACAATTGGAATATGCCTATACCTTAGCAAACTGGGCCACCTCAACCATAAAACCCATCTTGGTCATAAGGTTGGCAAACTTATTATGGTAGGAATACTCAATATCCTCAATTTCAACATCCATATGCTCAATACCAACCTCATTGTTACTCTCCTCAACCTTCACAACCTACTTAACCATAATTCCAACCCCAATTGACTTTAAGTCAACCACTTCACATGCCATCGACTCCATTTCCTCAAAAATCTAATCAACTACCTGCATACGCACTTCTAAATATAAATAATAAAACCCCTCAACAACCCATCTATACTATTGAAGGTCAAAATTTTCAAGCCTGTATGATAGGTCCTCTAGTTCTAAATGATTTCCAACTTAGATTTGGTCGAGTATTACAAAAGAAATCACCAACAATTGTCATCTAATAATATAAGGAGGATAATTTTCCTGAAAAAAGGGCATCTCCTAATCAAGAAAAGATTACTCCAAAGGAAGATGTTCCTACACAATTAGGTGAAAACCAAATAAAATCAACTCCTACAATTCCTTTAGTAGAACAACCTTCTATTTCCTTACAAATTCCCCCTTTTCCTGAAAGGCTTCAACATGATAAGGGAGTAGAAAGGAAAATAATTTTACCTTACTATAATATGCTAGATGATATGAAAGTCATTTGCATCAAAATTCCTTTACTTCAAGCTATAAAAGAAATACCCATATTTGCAAAAACAATAAAGGATTTATGTATAAAAAAATGAGGAAGAAAAAGAATAGGAATTAAAAAGATTCAATTGGTAGGAAAGATTGCAGATATTATGATGGGGAAACCAATAGTTCATAAACATTTAGATCCGGATAGCTCCATTGTAAAAAATTGCGTTAATGGTATTGAAATTCTAAACACTTTGATTGATTTAGGAGCAACCATTAATATCATGAGAAAATATACTACATATGAATTGAAGCTCCCTAATCTTCAAGATACCCTAACTTTATTGCATTTAGTGGATAGATCTGTTATCAAGCCTGATGGTATATTAGAAGATGTGTCGGTATCTTTAGATTCTTGGGAATATCATGTTGACTCTATGATTCTAACTCCTAATAATAGTTTAGGAGGGCATCCATTGATCCTTGGTAGACCTTGGGTAGATACAAGTGATGCATCTATAAGTTTTAGATCTAGGGATATGTATATTTCTTATGTCAATTCCACTAAGAAATTCACATTATATCCACCAACAAAAACAATAATTGAAATACAAAGTGAAGTTTGGATTCATGATGATGATGATAATGAAGACTTTGAAAATATTCAAGTTGTATTTAGTATTTCACAAATTGATGAAGAAGATCAACTATTAAATTTGATGAATAATACTAATTATTCTTCATATTGTGAACAAAATCAAACTTTTCAGGAACAATGTAACATTGAATATTTTTGATCGAGACAATCCAAGGTAGCTTTACATTCTATGGAAAATTTTGGTAATTATTTCGTAGAAAAATTCCAAGCAAAAATTTAAACATTAACAATAACTTGGAAGAATTTCAAAAGAAACAATTGATAAAGATCCTACAAAAATATTCTTCTGCATATGCATGAGAATACAGCGAGATGAAGGGAATTGTCCCTAATACATGTATGCATCACGTTTATTTTCAAGAAAATTCCAAACCATTAAAACAACCTCAAAGAAGGGTGAATCCCAATCTAAGGGATATTATTGAGGAATTACATAAAATATTTAATGTGAATTTCATTTATCCAAGATTAGATAGCCAATGGGTTTCACCTTTTGTTATTGTTCCTAAGAATAAAGGAAAGTGGAGAGTGAGCATTGACTATAAAGAACTAAAAAAATCTACTTTAAACGATTATTTTCCACTACCTTTATCAATCAAGTATTATACTTTAGCAGAGAATATTTTTCATTTCTTCATGGTTTTAGTGGATATAACCAAACTCAACTGGCACCAGAAGACCAAGACAAAACAAGTTTTACATGTACATCGAGTATGTATTATTATAGGGTACTTCCTTTTGGTTTATGTAATGCACCTACTACATTCCAAAGAGCAGTTTTAGGTATATTTTCTGACTTGATCCATGATTGTGTAGAAGTTTACATGGATGATTTTACTATCTATGGAAACACTTTTGAAGAAGCTATGGATAAATTAGAAAAAGTTTTCATTAGATGTAAATAAGGATATATTTTGTTAAGACATGAATTTGTTTTTATGATGTTTAACGAAGGAATTATTTTGGGACATCATATTTCAAGTGTTGGGATCAAAGTGGACAGAGAAAAGGTTGAATTCATTTCCAAGATTTTGGTACCAACATGTCAATGAGATGTTAGAAGTTTTCTTAGTTTTATAAGATATTATAAAATATTCATAGAAAACTTCACAAAAATAGCTTCTCTACTCTTTAAACTTCTTACAAAAGATTGTGATTTTATTTGGAATTATGACTGCCAAAAGGGATTTGAATCATTGAAACAAAAAATTATTGAGGCACCGACCTTAAGAGGGCCAAACTAATCTCTCCCATTTCATATCTCAATTGCTGCTTCAAATAAAAATTTAGGAGTTGTATTGGGACAAAAATACTTGAATCCTTATGCTATTTATTATACGATTAAAAAATTGACTCATGTAGAGTTAAATTATACAATTACTAAAAAGGAGTTTTTAGTTGTTGTTCATGCCAACAAAGTTTAGGAATTACATTATTGATTATAAAAATTTCATTCGTACAGATCATTCTTCTATTAGATATTTAATGAATAAACCAATTATTAATGCAGGATCACTAGATGGTTGTTATTGTTACAAGAATTCAATATTACCATCTTGGATAGGCTAGGAAAGGAAAACACAGTTGTTGATTTCCTTTTCGAGATACAAAATGATAATATTGATACCCCTGTAAAGGATATTTTTATTGATGAATATATTTTTGTAGTATCTACTAAAACTCCTTGGTTTGTAGATATTGCTACAATTTGGATACAAGAAAATTTCTTCCACAATTGTCAACCAGAGAAAGACAAAAAGTCATCAAAGTTAGTGCACCCTACTCATGGATAGAGGGAGAATTGTACTAAACTGGACCTTATATTATTATCCAAAGATATGTTTGAGAGAATGAAGTACCAAAAATATTACAATCCTACCATGATGAACCATGTGGACACTTCACTGATAGAAGACTGCATACAAAGTGCCTATGGGATATTATTGTCCTTCTCTTTTTAGAGATGCAAGGAATATGTCAAAATATGTGATAGTTTCCAAAGAATAGGGAGGCCCATTCAATAAGTTGAGTTGCCTCTACGGCCATAGGTACTCGTAGAGCCTTTTCAAAAATGGGCTCTGTATTTTTTTGGTCCAAATAATCCTCCATCTAAACAAAAGAGTTACATCCTTGTTTGTATATATTATGTTACAAAATGGGTAGAAGCTAACCCACTTCCTTTTTCTACTGAAAGTGTTGTAGTTACATTTTTTTGAGGATATTTTCACTTGATTTTGTGTCCCAAGGGAAATTGTGATAGAGTAAGGTGCTCAATTCACATCTAAGTTGGTGCAAAAATTTATGGAGAAATACAAGATCAAGCATCACAAGTCCACTCCATATTATCCACAAGCCAATGGGAAAGTGGACTCTACCAACAAGGTACTTGAAGCAATACTGAACAATATTGTACACTTGCACAGAAGAGACTGGGAAGAAATGCTTTCGGAGGCACTTTGGGTATATCGTACCACATGGAGAAACACTACTGAACATGCTCCCTATGGAATTATCTATGGGAAGCAAGTATTTCTTACAATTGAATTCCAATTCGACACCTTTAGAATAATACAAAAATTGTTGTATGATCTATCTTAATCTCAAAATCGAAGGTTTGCACAATTGAATGAGCTAGATGAGATACGAAAAGATGACATATAAAGAAAAAAAACGTAATCTAGCAACAAAGAATCCTATGACATGACAAATTCATAAAAGTAAAAAACATTAAGTAAGGTGATTGGGATGTGATTTGTATCTTCTTTTTAATTCTAATTTTAAGGATTTTCAAGGAAAATTTCAGACGCATTGGCTTGGCCCTTATGAAGTAGAGATTTTTTTTATAATGGAGTAGTTAGAATCATGACTACTAATGAAGAAATATGACCTTCCTTCTTAATAGGCATAGGTTGAAATTATATCATAAGCCCTTGACAAGAGAATAATTTGTTAAACATCTGCAAGAGAATTTTGATTTGAAATTGGTAAGGAATGGAGATTCTCCTTCCCTACCACCAAAATAATTCTAAAAAAAAATCGCAGAAGAAAAAAAAACATATATAAAAATAAAAAAATAAAATATTAAAGCAAAAAGGCATAGGTATGAAAACTAGCATTACTAACATTCCTATGCAAAAAATCCTAGCTGAAAACCAAGGGATCCTTGGCAGCTTATATTTTCAAAATTTCCTTTTCTTTCTCCCATTTTTCTTTTGTTCCCCATTCCTTCTTTAAAGTTCTTAAAGTTCTAATAAATTATTTGAAAGTTTTTGTTTCTCTTTTAAAAGATAATTCACAATCGTTTCTCAACATCAACAACAAATATCATCAACTTTCAAAAGCAGCAACAAGTTTCAAGAAAATAATAAAGACATTGTAGAATCTACAACCTTTCAGAGCTAATTACACATTATGCAACCAATGATAGACCTGCAAGCATTTTCAATCAATAAGCATTCGCAAGTCATCTTCAACCTGGAAAAAAGGAAAGTAAGTACATCAAAAGGTATGCACATAGGATATTAAATCAATTTTCATTTAAATAAAGTGATAGATTTATGAGCTTATTGAATGGTTCTTAGACATATTTTGAAATAACGACCTTAATTATGACCTTATTCCATCATCCCTACTCAAATCCCACTACATTATTTATATTCATATCTCAATCCATGATATCAAAATATCATCCATCACATACAAATCATTCAAAATATCACAAATTGTAATGGTCCTACAAAATTGGATTTGTTGAATCATGGGGAATCATTAATGAAAGAGAAGAGTTTCATTAAAGTTTGATAAATTCTTTTACGATCTATTTAACTCCAACTCTTCCACCATCGGACCATTCCATTCCCTCAGTTCTACATTCATCCCTATCAAAAGAGGCAATTTAGGGGCACAACATCTCTTCCATAATGGGTGTTATCATCCGCTATGAGTTGAATGGAAAAAAATTCCTTGGTGCCTCCCCATAATTCAGAGATCAATTGCAGAAGACATGATGGCTTAAATTATTTGAAAATTTTGATGGTTATGAAGTTAAAATCACTCTAGAATTTTCTAGAGCATTTGATGGTGCAGAAGCTGAGATTGGGGATATAATGTTGAAAATAACATAATCTCTCTTAGCAGAAATAACACAGCTCCCGAGGTATGGTGAAAGTTGGTTTAAGAATAAAATACTTAAGGATGAGCAGTGGAAGTCATTCTTGCATAACCCAAGTTTGGACACTTCAGATTTCAAAAAAGGAATTCCAATCACAGCACTCAAATCTAAATGGAGAAATGTTTTATTAGTGCTTCATAAATTTCTTACGTGAAGGTAGATTTGGAACCCTACTCTTTCACCATGCCAGATTGTTAATGCTTTTTATTAAAGGGAAGGAGTTAAATATGCCATATTACTTGATGTGGAGTCTTAAGAAGATGGCTTTTAATATACAAAGAGACTCTAGAAATATTAGTGGGGCTTTGTACCACTGTGGATTGGTAAAAAATCTTGTTGAGGAAAACTTGAAGACCATTGGTGACAATTGGCAGGACGTTTTGGCTAGAAATAATTTCATAGAGGTTTGATAAGAAGAGGAGAAACTAAATATGAAAAGGAGTTGAAAAGGGTTTCCCAAAACCGTAACCCTAAATCTAAGGAAAAGGAAGCCAAGGGTTTGTTAGATAATGAACTAGTAGAGACGGAAAATCCACATGATGAAATAGAAGATGATGTTCCCCTAAGCCAGTTTTTGAAGGAAGAAAAAGAGAAAAACAATCAAGACAATGTTATAAGAAATAATTTCAGCAAAGATTCAGAACAACCAGGGGCTACAAAAGAAAATCAAAGAAAAGTACAGAAACAAGGAAATAAAAGAAAAACCATGTAAAAAGTAGGAGGGCTTGAACAAAAGCTAAGGAGAAGCAAAATAATTTCTAAGTGTTGTTCAGATGAGTAGAATAGTTAAGGACCTCCATAAACCGTTGATCTTTACAAAGGATACAATGTTGAGACAAACATAATAGCAGAACCTCCACCTTATCAAATTCCAGCAAGAAAGACCCCTAAGATCGATCTTGCTCAACAAAAGATCTACGATTACTTGGAAAATTTAGAGAAAAGGGTGTAGAAAAGGGTAAATTCTCGTTTACAAATTGAGTTTTATGAAGATATTTCAAATAATGATGTTCATGTGACTGATCCTAGTACTTATCATAAAGACCAAAACATTGATGATGCCTTAAAGGAAGAAATTTATGAACTGGAGATGTTGAAAAGACACAACACAAATAAAAATGAAATTTTGAAATCTCAAAATGAGACCATGTTGTTAAGGATGTGTTACTAATATAAAAAGAACCAAGAACTTAAGGCAGACAATAGGGGTCGAAGGAGAAAAATAAAGGGTTGCAAGGAAAGATTTTGATGAGAAAACCTTGATGGTCACTAAATTTACGAAGAAAAGGGAGATCAACAAACTTATATGTTTTAATACAACCATCAGAGGTATTTCAGTAACAGGTCATCTCTCCAGTTTTGAAATTTTGTGCATGAGGACACGCAACATCTTCAACATGGGGAATGTTGGATCTCCGAATTGTCCTCATTTTGACACCCATTTTGATGCAGGAGCATCCAAATGAAGAGGCGACAGCTGGGAAATATTTTTGTTCTGTTTTAATTTGTTTCATTTAAAATTAAGGCTAACTCAACCATTGTTAGTTCTTAAATTAGGTAAACAAATCAAATTAGGATTAGTTAAGAACTTGTTTGAAGAAATTGTTGAGAAACTGAAAAATAACTGAGGAACAGTTCCTCAACTGTGAAAGAAACTGCTAATAATGTATTGAAAAGAAAAAGAAGAGTAAGGTAGGGGGGTTAGCTAGATTAGAGTGCAATTGTAAGCCTACGGCAGAATGTGGAACAATGGCCACTAATTAGAAAAAATCAGGCCAGAGAGAGACAGAGATCTCATTTTGTACCAACGGTTCATATTTATAAATATACAGAGGTTTAATTCAAGATTGTGTTAGTGTGTGTTTCGACGTGTTGACTGATAAATTGAATGTATCAGAGATTTGCATAATCTATATGTATGTAGGCATTCAAAGAATACACAGAGAGGAAAGTAGGATAGAGGATTGTAAAGGTCCATAGAACCAACACAAAGAACCCAAATAATACTCTTGAACGATTGTGATAAAGAAATCACAAAGGTTAAGCTCAGGAGGGAGTTGCAGCGGAACAGTGGAGGATGAAGACCGGAACCATTGAATAACCAAAAACCACAGAGAAAACATAGGAATAGCATAAAAACCAATTGAAGAGGATAGTAGAGAAGTGAATGATCAACACTCATTAGCCATTGGATCTTTACAATCAACAGCTAGGATTAAGTCACAACGAGGGGAACCAGTGGTATCGCATCAGAGGAAAGCTTCAAGCCTTTTGTGATAGCGATGTGCAATAACATCGTTGACCGTTGGATCAAGGCTCAGATCAATGGTGGAGGAGTTTAAACAAATATCGCATCGCAGCGTCCCATTGATGAATTAACCTTTGGGCCTTTGGAATTGCGACATGCGATATGGGAGCGGACCCGACAAGAGAATGAATGCGAGTTCATGTCATTTGAAGTCCGAAGTGTTAATCGTATATCGGGTATGTATCGACCCTTTAACAAGTGCAATTTGAAATGGCGATTTGCAATATTGGAGCGGACCCGATAGGGTTATAGGACTGCAGTTGTTTAGCATTTGAATTCTGGAAAGTTATCACATATTGGTTGCGATAAAGGAATGTTGATGGACCGTGGAAGATTGCAATCGCGATAAAGGTATGCCATGACAACTGCTTAGAGCTTGTGTTAAAAGTGGAAAAGGCATGTTTATAGCGTATTTATATTATAAAAGACATATAATAGAAATAGCGTCAATATGAAGGATTTATGTGTAAGTCCAACATTACCATAGTTATAAAGTGGGGTTTGTTTTATATGCGGCTTAAGGATTGCGTAAGGTTTATAAGGGTTGTGTTATAAAATTTTGATAACAATAATTGTTCAAGGTTGGGCTATTGTAATGAATTATTCCACAGAGATTAAGAAAAGGGCCTTAACCTTTGAGGTGTGAAGACTGGATACACGCGGGTAGCCCTGTTTCAGGTTCCTATGCGTCATTTTGGTATCAGAGCCAGGTTTTCCTTTCTCTCAGTAAAGATGGAGGTAGGAAGAAGGGGTCGAGGAAGAGCTATCAGAAGAGAAATAGATGAAAGGTTACGAGAAGAGATTAGAAATGTAACTGCATGTTTGGCAGCGGTGGAAGCAGGGAGGCATAGAGATCGGAAGGTGGGGATGACAGTGAGGAGGAAAACGTAGCCACGACAAATGGGTCAGATGACGAAGGACCGGAAATTAAGCTATTGAGGTTAGTTTTGTTGGCTAGAAGCAAGCCAAGAATGGATCTCTCTAATTATGATGGCAGTTTGTCCACAGAGGCCTTGTTAGACTGGATAAGTGAATTAGATAAATATTTTGAGTATGAAGAAATTAGTGAAGACAAGAGGGTCAGGTTTGCTGTCACCAAATTGAAGGGACATGCAGCATTATGGTGGGACAGTGTATAGGCAGAAAGGAGGAGATTAAACAAACCATTGATTAAAAAATGGGACAGGATGGTTGCTAGAATGAAGAGAAAGTTTCTGCCTAAGGATTATCAAATTGCCCTTTATAGACAAGTACAAAACCTGAAGTAGAGAATGATGACTGTGAAGGAATATACTGAATAATTTTATAAAATTAACCTGAGAGATGGTTATGTAGAAGATACCCCTGAGAAAACAGTGAGCTTTTTCAATGGTCTACGAATGGAGATCCTAGACAATATTAGCATTCTTTCCCCTAGGACCATGGAGGAAGCATATCAGAGTGCTTTGAAGGTGGAGGAAAATATTACTAGGAAACTGAATGCCAGAAGAGGATGTGGTTCTGGTAGAGGGAGAGAATAGACCTCTGGCAGAGGTAGGACTGCCAATAGCAATGAAGTGGGTAGTAGTTCAAAGACTTCAAGACAGAGTGAAAGGGAAGGTAACACCAGAGGAGGAAGGTCATACCATCGAGGAAGAGGTAATGGCAGAGGTATAGGAAATGCCTATCAATGTTACAAGTGTCACAAGTGGGGACACAGGTCCTTTGAATGTCCTGAAAATGAACAAACTACGCAGAGGGGAGCATATGTCACTCAGCCCGATGAAGCAGAGGTACTGCCACAGGAGGTGGAAAATATGCCAGAAACTGGGGAAGCCTTGGTGTTGAACAAGGTATTGTTAAAACCAGCTAAGGAAGTAGCTGATCAGACACAGAGGAAAGCTGTTAGGTCCCTATAATACTAGTGATTACCCCATTACTATTGTAGTTGTATCCCTCATTAATATTTTTGCGCCCCTATTATCCCCATATTGTGCCCCATAGAATCCCTCTATTGTTATTTTTGTGCCTTTATATTATTATTGTTAGGTCGGCTGGGTTATATTGTGACTCCTTAGACTCCTATATATAGAAAGGAGGTTTTGTCATTTGAATAATCAAGGAATCATTCATTTGTGTAATGTAAAGGAGGTTTCCCCCTCGAAGAGGCTGAATTCTAAGGCATTGATCTATCTTTTCTATCTTTTTGTGAGCTGGTTTCATAACATTTGGTATCAGAGCTTTTGGATTCTAGGGTTTCGCTGCTCCAAATAGGTCATTGTGGCATTTTCGCTATAACTTTTTTTTCTGCGATGTTTCAGAAGTGAAAAACAAAACCCATTTGAGAAAAAATTACACTGAACCTCGGGTCTGAATTTCAGAGCTTTTCGCACTATATTTGCGGAGATATGATCTGAGGAAGTTGGTCTTTTTGTAGACTCCTAAATTACATTCCAAACAGGTGACCTGGGGAAAATTGTCATAACTTTCTCTTTGAGCATTGGATTGAAATTTCATAAGAAGGTATTGAAATAGGAAAGGCTGTAGTTTCTTGTATATATTTTGCAGAGCCAAAGGTCGAAACAGGGACACGTGGCACGTCATACAAGTTCGCTCTACTGAACTAGTCTATAATCAGGTCACTGTGGGAGATTTGGCATAACTCTTCCTTGGAGAATCCAATTTGGATTAGACTGGTGGCATTGGAAAGAGGACACAGAGGGCTACTGTATATTGAAATTTCAAAACTGGATGATCCGAAATTACAGAGATACATCAGAGGCAATATCAAGCTCCTACAAAGTGAAAAAGGTGTGTAGATTTTTTTAAATTCTTGCTTAAGCTTGGTTTGAAAAATTATTTTGAAGGAATTCAAAGGGCATAGTAGAGCATTATTATCAGTAACTGATGCCTCGAGGAAAGAAAATGCAAACACCTAGTAAGAAACCTGAAAGCTCTAGCATGACTCATGAAGAAGAGGAAGAAATGCTACATGATATATCAAAATTACAAGACCAAGTGCAACAAATGTCACTCTCACAAAAGCTAACAGAAGCTAAGATAAATGGCATGGAAGCTAAGATGAATGGCATGGAAGCTAAGATGGACAATTTGAAGATAGATTTGACAAATTTTCTACAAGAAATACTTACTAATGGTGAAAGGGTAGTAAAGGAAACTCATGATGCGAACAAAAGAAATGTTAATCATGATTTCATAGACTCTAATGTTGGATTGAAGACCCACCATATTCCAAAAATCGATATGAGGAAGTTTGATGGCAAGGATCCCGCAACATGGATATTACAGATGGAGCAATTTTTTGATCTCAATAATGTGCAAAACACACAAAAGGTACGTATTGCAACTTTATATTTGGAACCAAATCAGTTTGTATGGTATCAATGGCTTTGCTCTCGTAAAAAAATTATCACTTGGGCAATTTTACAGAAGAATTGATAGCACATTATGAGGATACAAAAAGAAACACTTTTTTTAGCCAATTGATAAGTCTCAAACAAAAGGGTTCAATAATGGAGCACATTGAGGAGTTCCAAAAATTGAACATAAGGGTAAAAAATATTCCAGAGGAGCATAGGATTGATGTGTTCATAGGGACTTTAAAGGATAATATCCAACATGATGTTCGCCTTTGGGAACCTGATTCATTAGAGAAGGCATTCAGGTTAGCAAGAAAAATGGAAAGCAAAATTATGGCAACCAGGAAGCATACCACTCACAACTATAAAGATGGAAGTGTTGTTGCCCCTAGTCTTCCACAACCTATAAGGTTGACACCACAAAAATTGGAAGAAAAAAGAGCAAAAGGGCTTTGTTACAGTTGTGATAGCAAATACACTAAAGGTCATAAGTGTGCTGAGAAGAAATTATTCTACATAGATTGTGAAGAGGAAGAAGAAAAGGAGCAAGAAAGGTCAAAAGAAGAGGATATACTCCAGGAACAAAGCCTAGATAAAGAAGAATGAATCCGACCATATCTTGTAATGCATTGGCTGGAATTACCACTCCTCAAACCATCAAGATAGAAGGACAAATCAAGAAGAAAAAGGTAATAGTGTTGATTGATTCAGGAAGTACCCACAATTTTATTCAT
The DNA here is from genome assembly GCA_031772625.1 of Pinus tabuliformis. Lineage (NCBI taxonomy): Eukaryota > Viridiplantae > Streptophyta > Pinopsida > Pinales > Pinaceae > Pinus > Pinus tabuliformis. The sequence goes on from CM062809.1 coordinate 610,775,221, forward strand.
TGTAAAGTAGCAAAAGAATTGAATTGCTTCCTATATCCAGCACCAGAGTGTCAAGTGATGGTTGCAAATGGAGGAACAATAAATTGTTCTGGAAAGTGCCATAATATCAAGCTATCCATGGGAGAATATGTATTGACTAGCCCAATGCTTTCCATTCCAATGGGAGGTGCTGATGTTGTACTAGGAGTCCAATGGCTACAATCCTTGGGTACAATAGCTTTTAATTTTCAAGAACTTTTCATGAAATTTTCTGTGGAAGGAAAGGAAGTTGAATTAAGGGGTATTGCAGGGAAACCAGGAAAGATAATCAGCTCTAATGGTATGACAAAGCTTCTAAAAAGGGAACAAAGAGGTGTAATTGCACAATTATGTTCGCTAGATGTTTCCACATCAAAATCATCTATTTCTCCAGATCTCCAAAAAGTCTTGGACAATCATTCCAAGGTATTTGAGACTCCCAAAGGTCTCCCACCTATTCGTGATCATGATCATGCTATTCATTTGATTCCAGGAAGTGTTCCTCCAAACATCAGGCCGTACAGATATCCCTATGCCCAAAAGAGTGAAATTGAACGTATGGTTGCAGAAATGCTAGAGGCTGGTATAATTCAACCTAGTCAAAGTTCTTTCTCTGCTCCAGTAGTATTGGTGCACAAGAAGGATGGATCATGGCGCATGTGTCCGGATTATAGGGAGCTCAACAAGCTCACTATTAAAGATAAGTTTCCCATTCCTGTCATTGATGAATTATTGGATGAATTGCATGGATCAATTTACTTCACCAAGTTGGATCTTCGTTCAGGATATCATCAAATCAGAATGAAGACTGAAGACATTCCAAAAACAACATTTAGAACTCATGAGGGTCATTATGAATTTTTGGTCATGCCTTTTGGCCTTACCAATGCACCTTCTACATTTCAAGGTTTGATGAATTCCATTTTCAAACCCTTCCTTAGAAAATTTGTGTTAGTATTTTTTGATGATATACTAATCTACAACAAGTCTTGGAAGGATCATGTTGAACATGTTGACAAGGTGCTACAACTATTGGAGGAGAAACAATTATATGCAAAAAGATCCAAATGTTTCTTTGGAGTACAAGAGGTGGAATATCTGGGTCATATTGTATCTCATGAAGGAGTTAAGGTAGACCCTAGCAAAATTAAAGCCATTAAGAATGGAAAATCCCCACATCCATAAAGCATCTGCGAGGATTTCTCGGGTTGACAGGGTATTATCGCAAGTTTGTTAAGAATTATGGGAGAATAGCAGCACCTCTAACAACATTATTGAAGAAAGATGCATTTTCATGGACTCCAGAAGCAACAAAGGCCTTCGAACATCTTAAAGAGGCAATGTGCCAAGCACTGGTCTTAGCTACACCGAACTTCACAAAAACCTTTATTGTGGAATGTGATGCTTCAGGAAATGGAATTGGTGTTGTTTTAATGCAAGATGAAAGACCCATTGCTTTTGAAAGTCGTCCAATCAAGGGAAAGTTTTTACAAAAAGCTATTTATGAGAAGGAAATGTTGGCAATACTACATGCACTTAAGAAATGGCGACCCTACCTAATGGGAAGACACTTCAAGGTAAAAATGGATCATGATAGCCTTAAATACTTTTTAGAACAAAGATTATCCTCTGAAGAGCAAAAAAGTGGGTCACAAAGATGTTGGGTTATGACTTTGAAATCATCTACAAAAAAGGGAAGCAAAATGTGGTGGCAGATGCACTCTCAAGAAAGGATGAGGATGTGGAAGCATTGTTGTGCGCCATTTCTATTATCCAACCAGATTGGATAAACGAAGCAAGGGAGGAATGGAAGAATGATGAAGAAGTGTGGGCACTTATTCGAAAGTTACAACAAGATTCCAGTACATCTGATACATTTAGCTGGCAAAATGATTCGTTATGGTACAAAGATCGCTTATACCTCTGTAAGAATTCCCAACTCAAACAAAAGATTCTTATGGAATTGCACACTTCTCCCTTAGGAGGGCACTCAGGATTTTTAAAAACTTACCACAGGGTTAAGAAGGAATTTTTTTGGGATGGCCTTAAATCAGATATTCAAAAGTTTGTGGCGGAATGTTTGGTTTGCCAACAAAATAAAGTTGAAACAATTAAGACCCCAGGTCTATTACAACCTTTATCCATTCCAAGCCAACGTTGGAGGAGGTTTCAATGGATTTTATCACAGGTTTACCCAAGTCTGAGGGAAAGAGTGTCATCATGGTGGTAGTTGACAGACTTACCAAGTATGCACACTTTTGTGCATTATCACATCCATTTAAAGCCAGTACAGTTTCTACTGCATTTATGGAAACAATTCAAAAGCTACATGGAAACCCAAAGATTATTGTAAGTGACAGAGATCCCATTTTCACTGGAAATTTTTGGACAGAATTATTTTCTTGTCTTGGTACTCAGTTAGCTCATAGCTCATCTTATCATCCTCAATCTGATGGGAAAACTGAGATAGTAAACAAATGTTTGGAAGGATATCTTCGTTGCTTTGTATCTGATAAACAGACACAATGGGTCAAATGGTTGCCTCTGGCTGAATGGTGGTATAACACTTCCTTCCATACAGCAACAAAAATGACCCCATTTATGGCACTTTATGGATATCAACCACCATCCATCACATCATATTTAAAAGAAAATTCTAAGGTTCAAGCAGTGGAACATCACATCGAGCATCAACAACAAGTCCTCCAACTCTTAAAGGATAACCTCGTGTTGGCACAGAATAGAATGAAACAACAGGCAGATCAACATCGCAGTGAAAGAAGTTTTGATGTAGGTGATTGGGTATTCCTACAGCTACAACCATATAAACAAATGTCCCTCAAGCAAGCTAAGAAGGATAATAAACCAAAGTATTATGGTCCATACAAGGTGTTGCAAAATATTGGTACTATGGCATACAAATTGGAGCTTCCTGCAGCTTCTCGAGTGCACCCAGTTTTCCATGTTTCATGTTTAAAGAAGGTTATAGGCGACAAGCTCCCAGTTCAAACAATATTGCCAGAACTTGATGAGGAAGGAAAAATTATATTGGAACTGGAAGCAGTCACAGAAACAAGAACTCGACAGCTACAAAATCGATCAATTTCGGAGTATCTCATCAAGTGGAAGAACTTATCCGCTGAAGATTCCACATGGGAGGATGAGAATTTTATACAGAAGCATCCAGAACTACTCAAGCGTTGAGGACAACACTTTTTTTGAAGGAGAGGGGCATGTTAGGTCCCTATAATACTAGTGATTACCCCATTACTATTGTAGTTTTATCCCTTATTAATATTGTTGCGCCCCTATTGTCCCCATATTGTGCCCCATAGAATCCCTCTATTGCTATTTTTGTGCCTTTATATTATTATTGTTAGGTTGGCTAGGTTACATTGTGACTCCTTAGACTCCTATATATAGAAAGGAGGTTTTGTCATTTGAATCATCAAGGAATCATTAATTTGTGTAATGAAAAGGAGGTTTCCCCCTCGAAGAGGCTGAATTCTAAGGCATTGATCTATCTTTTCTATCTTTTTGTGAGCTGGTTTCATAACAAAAGCATTGTTCTGGAATGTATGTAAGTCACACGGAAAATGTTGTAAATTGATTATTGATAGCGGGAGCACTGATAATTTGGTAGCTACGGAGATGGTGGAGAAATTTGGTTTGAAGAGAACAAAACACCCAACTCCATACAAGGTGTCATGGTTGCAGAAGGGACACCAATTGTTAGTTGATGAACAATGCAAGGTAGATTTTCAGATAGGAAAGTACAAGGATAAGGTGACTTGCGACATAATGCCGATGGATGTGTGCCATATTCTATTGGGAAGACCATGGCAGTATGATAGGAAGGTCATCCATGATGGGGCAATAAATTGTTACAATTTTGTTAATGATGGCATTAAGCATACCCTAGTGCCCATGAAGGAAGAGGATGCTACAAAAACCAGTGGAACAAAGGCACTATTGTTAGGCGGAAAAGAGTTTTTACGAAAAATGGAGGATGATGAAGTGAAGTATGCAGTTGCACGAAGGCCAAAACCAATATTGATCCATACTGAAGTCACTGACTTACCAGAAAAGATACAGAACATGTTGCAAGAATTTAGTGATATTGTGGTAGATGATCTACTGGACAAATTACCACCGAAGCGGAGCATTAGTCACCATATTGATTTTATTCCAAGAGCGAGTTTGCCAAACAAGGCTGCCTACCAGATGAGTCCAAAGGATAATGAAGAAATCCAGAAGCAGGTGCAAGAATTATTGGACAAAGGATTGATTCGGGAGAGTTTAAGCCCTTGTGCAGTTCCGATTGTTTTAGCTCCCAAGAAAGGAGGTGAGTGGAGAATGTGCACGGATTCCCAGGCCATTAACAATATCACCATCAGGTACAAATTCTCTTTACCTCAAATGGATTATATGATGGATTGTTTGAGTGGAGCAGCGTACTTTTCAAAGATAGACCTGAAAAGCGGCTACCACCAAATCAAAATTCGAGAAGGTGATGAGTCGAAGACAACTTTCAAGACTAATGAAGGCTTGTACGAACGGTTGGTTATGTCGTTTGGATTGAGCAATTCCCCTAGCACGTTCATGCAGTTGATGAATAAGATGCTAAAGGAATTCATTAGGAAATTTGTAATTGTATATCTAGATGATATACTTATATTCAGCAAGACGAAGGAAGAACATTTTCGACATGTGAGGTATGTATTGGAAAAAATACAGCAGAATAAATTGCTGATAAATTTGAAGAAACGTTCTTTTTCAAGAAAGAATTAATTTATTTGGGATTTGTGATTTCTGAGAATGAACTAAAAATGGATCTGGAAAAGGTTGCAGCCATAGTTAGCTGGCCATCCCCCAAAAGTTTGTTTGAGGTACGAAGTTTCCATGGATTGGCGGGTTTTTATCGGAAATTTATTAAAAATTTCAATGGGATTTGTGCACCCATGCTAGATACCATTAAGAAAACAAACCAGCCTTTCCATTGGACAGAAATGGCAGAGAAGAGTTTTCAGCTGCTCAAAAGGAAAATTACCGAAAAACTAATTTTGAGGTTACCAGACTTTAACAAACTTTTCCAAGTTCGTTGTGATGCCAGTGGGACAGCCATTGGTGCAGTACTCAGTCAAGAGGACAAGCCAGTAGCTTATTTCAGTGAGAAACTAAATGAAAGTAGGCAAAAATACACGTCCTATGACAAGGAATTTTATGCGGTGATTCAAGCACTAAAGCATTGGAGACATTATCTGTTGGCCATTTGTCTTATTTTCAGATAATCCTGCGTTGCAGTATATTATGCAGCAATAGAAGCTGAACCATAAACATGCCAAGTGGGTGGAGTACTTGCAAAGCTTTTCGTTTGTCTTGAAACACATCAGTGTTCAAGCCAATAAAGTGGCAGATGCATTAAGCAAGAGAAATTTGATCCTACAGGAAAGTACAATACAAGTACTAGGATTTGAACATCTTAAGGACTTGTATGAGGTAGATGCAGATTTTAAGGAAGCCTATGAAGCTTGCCAAAATCCATTGTTGAGAGATAATAATTCATGGTTGGACTATAATATGTAGGAAGGATTGTTGTTCAAAGGAGGGCAGTTATGTATTCCGAAATGTTCTATGAGAGAGAACTTAATCCAAGAAAAGCATAATGGAGGTTTAGCCGCGCATTTTGGCATAGACAAGACCTTGGATCAGTTGCGCCACTTTTACTACTGGCTGAAGATGCATAGAGATGTACAAAGGTTTGTGACTAGATGCAAAGTGTGTCAGCTTGCAAACGGACGCAGCCAAAACATAGGGTTGTATACGCCCTTACCCGTTCCGAAAAGACCATGGGACTTAGCTAGTTTAGACTTTGTCTTAGGTCTACCAAAGACACAATGGGGATTCGACTCCATCATGGTGGTGGTGGATCGTTTCACCAAAATGGCACATTTCATTCCATGTAGGAAAACCGGTGATGCCACACATATAGAACATTTGTTCTTTACCAAGATAGTTAGATTACATGGCTTGCCAAAGTCTATTGTTTCGGGTCGAGATGTTAAGTTTACAGGACATTTTTTATTAACCCTATGGAAAAAATTAGACACCAAACTAAACTTCAACTCAGCTTATCATTTGCAGACTGATGGTCAAACCAAAGTGGTGAACCAAAGTCTGGGAAATTTATTTAGAAGTTTGGTTGGAGAAAATTCTTGACAATGGGATCATGTGCTTGCATAAGCGGAATTTGCTTATAACAATTCGCCCAACTGAAGTACGAGTAGTAGTCCTTTCTAGATCCTATACGAAATGCACCCACGTGGAGTACATGAGTTACGATATTTGGGAAATTTGGAACGTAGGAGTTCTGATGGTGAATATTTCACAAGGGCAATCAACGATCTTCATGAACAGGTGAAATTAAAATTACAAAATAGCATCCAAAGATACAAGCAGAAGGCGGATTTGAAAAGGCGGGAGGTACAATTCAACGTAGGAGACATTGTATTAGCACACCTACACAAGGAGAGGTTTCTTACAGGTGAATACAATAAGTTGAAATGGAAACAAATTAGGCCTTGCAGGATTCTTCAGAAGTTTTCTGCGAATGCTTACAAACTGTTATTACCTCCAGGTATTGGAATTTCACCCATTTTCAATGTAGCAGATCTCTACCCCTACAATGAAATGGATGAAGAAGATAGTTCAAAAAGACAAACACAGGACACCCAGAAAGAGAATGATTTGTGGATTAAACAAATGCCCCCAGCAAATCCTCTAGAGATCGAACAGATCCTAGATACCTAGGTGGCTAGACAGACTCGACGGAAGGAATATTTGCAGTACCTAGTCAAGTGGAAGGGTCATCCTATTGAAGATAGTTCTTAGTTAGATGTTGGCTAGATTCAGAGCGTCGAGTACTCTATTGAAGAGCTCATGGACAAGAGCCGTGAATTTAATTTACCCCGGAAGCTTGATGCAAGAGCATCGGAATGAAGAGGCGACAGTTGGGAAATATTTTTGTTCCATTTTAATTTGTTTCATTTAAAACTAAGGCTGACTCAGCCATTGTTAGTTCTTAAATTAGGTAAACAGATCAAATTAGGATTAGTTAAGAATTTGTTTGAAGAAACTGTTGAGCAACTGAAAAATAACTGAGAAACAGTTTCTCAATTGTAAAAGAAACTGCTAATAATGTATTGAAAATAAAAAGAAGAGTAAGGTAGGGGGGTTAGCCAGATTAGAGTGCAATTGTAAGCCTATGGCAGAATGTGGAACAACAACCACTAATTAGAAAAAATCAGGCCAGAGAGAGACAGAGATCTCATTTTGTACCAGTGGTTCATATTTATAAATATACAGATATTTAATTCAAGACTGTGTTAGTGTGTGTTTCGATGTATTGACTGATAAATTGAATGTATCAAAGATTTGCATAATCTATATGTATGCAGGCGTTCGACGAATACACAGAGAGGAAAGTAGGACAGAGGATTGTAAAGGTCCATAGAACCAACACAAAGAACCCAAATAATACTCTTGAACGATTGTGATAAAGAAATCACAAAGGTTAAGCTTAGGAGGGAGTCGCAGTGGAACAGTGGAGGATGAAGACCGGAACCATTGAATAACCAAAAACTGCAGAGAAAACATAGGAACAACGTAAAACCCAATTGAAGAGGTGGTGGGCTCCAGTATTGTAGCAATAATGCTACAACTCCTAGAACTCCCTTCTTTAATTTTATCAACCCGGCAGTTCGTAACAAACTTGGAAGCGACGGTGCTGTATGCACAAGTACTAGCTCTTGCCACAGTTGTCACTTGGTCAGCTGGCACAAGTCCGCTAGGGGCTTAAGCCAACTTCTATGAGCTCTTAGAAGAAGCTTGTTAACTAATGGATGAAAGCTAACTCAAAGGAAGTTGATCTACTTGCGGAAAGAAACGGAAAGCCAAAAAGAAACGCAAACCCTAGCAAACCCTAATTCTACCAGCTAGTCCTACTAACACAAAGGAGAGCATGCAAACTACTAAAATAGATGACATTACTTCTATGAAGGTAAAATACATGTGTCTAGACTACCTCTATCTGAAGAAAACATCTTTTTGTTTTTTTGTTTAAGTTGTTGGAATTATCATGCATGTGCTTCTAACTATTTTTGACTGTGCAGAGGTGGATCAAGGAGGAGAAATTATTGGAAGAGGTCGGGAAGGTTCATAGAGGGTCTAAGGAGTCCCTAACACCCTTCCAGAGAGTCTCACAAAGTTTGGCTGCCAAGAAACCGTGTTTATGAGCTTCTACAGGAAGTCTGCAGGGGTTCTACAAGATGTTCAGGATTTCTACAGGATGTTCTGTAATTTTTCTACAGGATGTTTTGAAATGGGATTTTGGAGCATGGATGGAGGGAAAAAGATGGAGGAATGAGTATGGAGGTGAAATAGCGGTGTGAAGAGGTCTAGGACTTGGTGGATGAGGCTAAGGAGCGATTGGATTTGTTCAAGGATGGAGGAAGCGATGATGCACAAGAATGTAGGAATTAGGGCAAGGTGGGGAAAGTATGGCAAATGAAGGGTATGAATCATGGACTAAGGGTTGGAGCAGATTATATGATGGATTATGGGTAGATAGAGAAGGATAATAGGTGCTCTGCAAGTTATTTTTCGAATTTAACAAATGAAGACTTGGAAAATCAAGAACCTAATTACCTTGACCTAATCTGACCTAGATAATAGCAAAAGAAATGGAACACAAGTTTATTTGCACAAAATCCGATGAACTAACTATGCAACTAAGCAATCATAACCCTAAGCATGCAGTCAAAACTGATATCAAGTTTGACAACTAAGAATCCAACACTAATACTTGCATGGTGAAGCAAAACAGCGTTTTTGTGGGCAACAAGGTCACCTTTGTCCCAACTCACGATCCCACTGAGGGAGAGGTAAGATCAGAGGTGCTTGAGCCCCTTTTTCCAAGGATCCTTTATGTTATTAATCTATCCAAATCAATCTGAACATGAAAATCTACTTTAATCATCAAAAGAAACCTAAATAACACAACAAGTTTTAAATCTAAATAGCAGATTTTACTCTAAGAATGCAGCAAAGACACATGAAAGTAAACAAAGGAGGTACTGAGCGCTTAAGATGGGCCCAACCCCAAGAGCTACAGCCCCCTAAGAGAGATTTAGAGCTGGTGCAAAGCTGGATTCATCTTTATTGAGCAAGAAATGTTACATTCCAAAAATTGTCCACAAGGAGAACTTGAAAATGAGCTGAAAGCAAATCTAATCTATTGCCTAAAAATCAAAATACAAACTAGCTAACTTCTGCCTACAAAATGACTAACCATTGGCTACAAATTTACTAACCACTAGCTAACCAAAATGAGGCCCTAAGCCTTCTTATTTATACAAATTGAGGACCCCAACAGTCCTCCTAAAATTTAGGGACTCGGCTGCCCAAAACTTGTAGTTAACAGCAGTCCTACTTGACTTGCTTGGCTGCCCTTGTGCTAATTGATTTGGTGGCCTTTGAACTCCGAGCTGATGGTGGATAATTTGAGGTAAGGGCCCATAAATGAAGGGGACACCTTCCTACAAATCCTCTCCCTTGTTCTCCCACGAATTTGGCTGCCAAGTGCTCATTAAGACCTTCAATTTTGTTTCCAAATTGACCAAAAAGGCTACACAAAGCACCCATTAGACTTGTTGGCATAATGACTAACCAAATTCACTCTATTAGCATAAATATAATCAAAAACATGCAATAAACTAATGAGAATGGTGGATTAAGTCAAATTAGGAGGTTGAATGAGCCCAAATAATTATCCATTTTTGGGGCTCATCATCACCCCCCTACTGAAAGTGTTGCTCATCCTCTGAGCAACCAATCTCTCTCCTCATCTTTGATGGCCCTGGTGGCCTCCTTGTCATGCCAAGCTTCTGAAGTGATGTCCTCTTTTCTGTCATGAAACCATGCTTCTTTGCTACTTCCCACTGCGTGTTCCTTTTCCTAGTGAATTCTCAGCCTTAGTATGAGTGTGCAAGTATATTCAATCTGATGGCAGCAATGGTGGCGAAAGGAGATGAAACCAGTGGAGGATGGAAGAAAAGAGTGGTTGCATGTCTCCTCAACAGTCTTCAAGCTTCAAATCCCTCTCCATAATTGATTCTAGCCTACCCAAAGGCTTCTACAGGATGTTTCTGGTAAAAATACAGAACTTCCTGTAGAAAGTTGAACCATGACTAAATTGTGTCCGAACCCTGAAAAGAATGAGTGTTCATGGAGGGGATGGATGTGCTTAGGGTGGCCAACACAGGTGCTACCTCCTTAGCTAAAATTGTTGTATGATCTATCTTAATCTCAAAATCGAAGGTTTGCACAATTGAATGAGCTAGATGAGATACGAAAAGATGACATATAAAGAAAAAAAACGTAATCTAGCAACAAAGAATCCTATGACATGACAAATTCGTAAAAGTAAAAAACATTAAGTAAGGTGATTGGGATGTGATTTGTATCTTCTTTTTAATTCTAATTTTAAGGATTTTCAAGGAAAATTTCAGACGCATTGGCTTGGCCCTTATGAAGTAGAGATTTTTTTTATAATGGAGTAGTTAGAATCATGACTACTAATGAAGAAATATGACCTTCCTTCTTAATAGGCATAGGTTGAAATTATATCATAAGCCCTTGACAAGAGAATAATTTGTTAAACATTTGCAAGAGAATTTTGATTTGAAATTGGTAAGGAATGGAGATTCTCCTTCCCTACCACCAAAATAATTCTAAAAAAAAATCGCAGAAGAAAAAAAAACATATATAAAAATAAAAAAATAAAATATTAAAGCAAAAAGGCATAGGTATGAAAACTAGCATTGTTGGCATTCCTATGCAAAAAATCCTAGCTGAAAACCAAGGGATCCTTGGAAGCTTATATTTTCAAAATTTCCTTTTCTTTCTCCCATTTTTCTTTTGTTCCCCATTCCTTCTTTAAAGTTCTTAAAGTTCTAATAAATTATTTGAAAGTTTTTGTTTCTCTTTTAAAAGATAATTCACAATCGTTTCTCAACATCAACAACAAATATCATCAACTTTCAAAAGCAGCAACAAGTTTCAAGAAAATAATAAAGACATTGTAGAATCTACAACCTTTCAGAGCTAATTACACATTATGCAACCAATGATAGACCTGCAAGCATTTTCAATCAATAAGCATTCGCAAGTCATCTTCAACCTGGAAAAAAGGAAAGTAAGTACATCAAAAGGTATGCACATAGGATATTAAATCAATTTTCATTTAAATAAAGTGATAGATTTATGAGCTTATTGAATGGTTCTTAGACATATTTTGAAATAACGACCTTAATTATGACCTTATTCCATCATCCCTACTCAAATCCCACTACATTATTTATATTCATATCTCAATCCATGATATCAAAATATCATCCATCACATACAAATCATTCAAAATATCACAAATTGTAATGGTCCTACAAAATTGGATTTGTTGAATCATGGGGAATCATTAATGAAAGAGAAGAGTTTCATTAAAGTTTGATAAATTCTTTTACGATCTATTTAACTCCAACTCTTCCACCATCGGACCATTCCATTCCCTCAGTTCTACATTCATCCCTATCAAAAGAGGCAATTTAGGGGCACAACATCTCTTCCATAATGGGTGTTATCATCCGCTATGAGTTGAATGGAAAAAAATTCCTTGGTGCCTCCCCATAATTCAGAGATCAATTGCAGAAGACATGATGGCTTAAATTATTTGAAAATTTTGATGGTTATGAAGTTAAAATCACTCTAGAATTTTCTAGAGCATTTGATGGTGCAGAAGCTGAGATTGGGGATATAATGTTGAAAATAACATAATCTCTCTTAGCAGAAATAACACAGCTCCCGAGGTATGGTGAAAGTTGGTTTAAGAATAAAATACTTAAGGATGAGCAGTGGAAGTCATTCTTGCATAACCCAAGTTTGGACACTTCAGATTTCAAAAAAGGAATTCCAATCACAGCACTCAAATCTAAATGGAGAAATGTTTTATTAGTGCTTCATAAATTTCTTACGTGAAGGTAGATTTGGAACCCTACTCTTTCACCATGCCAGATTGTTAATGCTTTTTATTAAAGGGAAGGAGTTAAATATGCCATATTACTTGATGTGGAGTCTTAAGAAGATGGCTTTTAATATACAAAGAGACTCTAGAAATATTAGTGGGGCTTTGTACCACTGTGGATTGGTAAAAAATCTTGTTGAGGAAAACTTGAAGACCATTGGTGAAAATTGGCAGGACGTTTTGGCTAGAAATAATTTCATAGAGGTTTGATAAGAAGAGGAGAAACTAAATATGAAAAGGAGTTGAAAAGGGTTTCCCAAAACCGTAACCCTAAATCTAAGGAAAAGGAAGCCAAGGGTTTGTTAGATAATGAACTAGTAGAGACGGAAAATCCACATGATGAAATAGAAGATGATGTTCCCCTAAGCCAGTTTTTGAAGGAAGAAAAAGAGAAAAACAATCAAGACAATGTTATAAGAAATAATTTCAGCAAAGATTCAGAACAACCAGGGGCTACAAAAGAAAATCAAAGAAAAGTACAGAAACAAGGAAATAAAAGAAAAACCATGTAAAAAGTAGGAGGGCTTGAACAAAAGCTAAGGAGAAGCAAAATAATTTCTAAGTGTTGTTCAGATGAGTAGAATAGTTAAGGACCTCCATAAACCGTTGATCTTTACAAAGGATACAATGTTGAGACAAACATAATAGCAGAACCTCCACCTTATCAAATTCCAGCAAGAAAGACCCCTAAGATCGATCTTGCTCAACAAAAGATCTACGATTACTTGGAAAATTTAGAGAAAAGGGTGTAGAAAAGGGTAAATTCTCGTTTACAAATTGAGTTTTATGAAGATATTTCAAATAATGATGTTCATGTGACTGATCCTAGTACTTATCATAAAGACCAAAACATTGATGATGCCTTAAAGGAAGAAATTTATGAACTGGAGATGTTGAAAAGACACAACACAAATAAAAATGAAATTTTGAAATCTCAAAATGAGACCATGTTGTTAAGGATGTGTTACTAATATAAAAAGAACCAAGAACTTAAGGCAGACAATAGGGGTCGAAGGAGAAAAATAAAGGGTTGCAAGGAAAGATTTTGATGAGAAAACCTTGATGGTCACTAAATTTACGAAGAAAAGGGAGATCAACAAACTTATATGTTTTAATACAACCATCAGAGGCATTTCAGTAACAGGTCATCTCTCCAGTTTTGAAATTTTGTGCATGAGGACACGCAACATCTTCAACATGGGGAATGTTGGATCTCCGAATTGTCCTCATTTTGACACCCATTTTGATGCAGGAGCATCCAAATGAAGAGGCGACAGCTGGGAAATATTTTTGTTCTGTTTTAATTTGTTTCATTTAAAATTAAGGCTAACTCAACCATTGTTAGTTCTTAAATTAGGTAAACAAATCAAATTAGGATTAGTTAAGAACTTGTTTGAAGAAATTGTTGAGCAACTGAAAAATAACTGAGGAACAGTTCCTCAACTGTAAAAGAAACTGCTAATAATGTATTGAAAAGAAAAAGAAGAGTAAGGTAGGGGGGTTAGCCAGATTAGAGTGCAATTGTAAGCCTATGGCAGAATGTGGAACAATGGCCACTAATTAGAAAAAATCAGGCCAGAGAGAGACAGAGATCTCATTTTGTACCAGTGGTTCATATTTATAAATATACAGAGGTTTAATTCAAGATTGTGTTAGTGTGTGTTTCGACGTGTTGACTGATAAATTGAATGTATCAGAGATTTGCATAATCTATATGTATGTAGGCATTCGACGAATACACAGAGAGGAAAGTAGGACAGAGGATTGTAAAGGTCCGTAGAACCAACACAAAGAACCCAAATAATACTCTTGAACGATTGTGATAAAGAAATCACAAAGGTTAAGCTCAGGAGGGAGTTGCAGCGGAACAGTGGAGGATGAAGACCGGAACCATTGAATAACCAAAAACCACAGAGAAAACATAGGAACAGCATAAAATCCAATTGAAGAGGATAGTGGAGAAGTGAAAGATCAACACTCATTAGCCATTGGATCTTTACAATCAACAGCTAGGATTAAGTCACAACGAGGGGAACCAGTGGTATCGCATCAGAGGAAAGCTTCAAGCCTTTTGTGATAGCGATGTGCAATAACATCGTTGACCGTTGGATCAAGGCTCAGATCAATGGTGGAGGAGTTTAAACAAATATCGCATCGCAGCGTCCCATTGATGAATTAACCTTTGGGCCTTTGGAATTGCGACATGCGATATGGGAGCGGACCCGACAAGAGAATGAATGCGAGTTCATGTCATTTGAAGTCCGAAGTATTAATAGTATATCGGGTATGTATCGACCCTTTAACAAGTGCAATTTGAAATGGCGATTTGCAATATTGGAGCGAACCCGATAGGGTTATAGGACTGCAGTTGTTTAGCATTTGAATTTTGGAAAGTTATCGCATATCGGTTGTGATAAAGGAATGTTGATGGACCGTGGAAGATTGCAATCGCGATAAAGGTATGCCATGACAACTGCTTAGAGCTTGTGTTAAAAGTGGAAAAGGCATGTTTATAGCGTATTTATATTATAAAAGACATATAATAGAAATAGCGTCGATATGAAGGATTTATGTGTAAGTCCAACATTACCATAGTTATAAAGTGGGGTTTGTTTTATATGCGGCTTAAGGATTGCGTAAGGTTTATAAGGGTTGTGTTATAAAGTTCTAATAACAATAATTGTTCAAGGTTGGGCTATTGTAATGAATTATTCCACAGAGATTAAGAAAAGGGCCTTAACCATTGAGGTGTGAAGACTGGATACACGCGGGTAGCCCTGTTTCAGGTTCCCCTGCGTCATTTTGGTATCAGAGCCAGGTTTTCCTTTCTCTCAGTAAAGATGGAGGTTGGAAGAATGGGTCGAGGAAAAGCCATCAGAAGAGTAGTAGATGAAGGGTTACGATAAGAGATTAGAAATTTAACTGCACGTTTGGCAATGGTGGAAGCAGGGAGGCATAGAGATCGGAAGGTAGGGATGATAGTGAGGAGGAAAACGTAGCCACGACAAATGGGTCAGATGACGAAGGACCGGAAATTAAGCTATTGAGGTTAGTTTTGTTGGCTAGAAGCAAGCCAAGAATGGATCTCTCTAATTATGATGGCAGTTTGTCCACAGAGGCCTTGTTAGACTGGATAAGTGAATTAGATAAATATTTTGAGTATGAAGAAATTAGTGAAGACAAGAGGGTCAGGTTTGCTGTCACCAAATTGAAGGGACATGCAGCATTATGGTGGGACAGTGTATAGGCAGAAAGGAGGAGATTAAACAAACCATTGATTAAAAAATGGGACAGGATGGTTGCTAGAATGAAGAGAAAGTTTCTGCCTAAGGATTATCAAATTGCCCTTTATAGACAAGTACAAAACCTGAAGTAGAGAATGATGACTGTGAAGGAATATACTGAATAATTTTATAAAATTAACCTGAGAGATGGTTATGTAGAAGATACCCCTGAGAAAACAGTGAGCTTTTTCAATGGTCTACGAATGGAGATCCTAGACAATATTAGCATTCTTTCCCCTAGGACCATGGAGGAAGCATATCAGAGTGCTTTGAAGGTGGAGGAAAATATTACTAGGAAACTGAATGCCAGAAGAGGATGTGGTTCTGGTAGAGGGAGAGAATAGACCTCTGGCAGAGGTAGGACTGCCAATAGCAATGAAGTGGGTAGTAGTTCAAAGACTTCAAGACAGAGTGAAAGGGAAGGTAACACCAGAGGAGGAAGGTCATACCATCGAGGAAGAGGTAATGGCAGAGGTATAGGAAATGCCTATCAATGTTACAAGTGTCACAAGTGGGGACACAGGTCCTTTGAATGTCCTGAAAATGAACAAACTACGCAGAGGGGAGCATATGTCACTCAGCCCGATGAAGCAGAGGTACTGCCACAGGAGGTGGAAAATATGCCAGAAACTGGGGAAGCCTTGGTGTTGAACAAGGTATTGTTAAAACCAGCTAAGGAAGTAGCTGATCAGACACAGAGGAAAGCTGTTAGGTCCCTATAATACTAGTGATTACCCCATTACTATTGTAGTTGTATCCCTCATTAATATTTTTGCGCCCCTATTATCCCCATATTGTGCCCCATAGAATCCCTCTATTGTTATTTTTGTGCCTTTATATTATCATTGTTAGGTCGGCTGGGTTATATTGTGACTCCTTAGACTCCTATATATAGAAAGGAGGTTTTGTCATTTGAATAATCAAGGAATCATTTATTTGTGTAATGTAAAGGAGGTTTCCCCCTCGAAGAGGCTGAATTCTAAGGCATTGATCTATCTTTTCTATCTTTTTGTGAGCTGGTTTCATAACATTTGGTATCAGAGCTTTTGGATTCTAGGGTTTCGCTGCTCCAAATAGGTCATTGTGGCATTTTCGCTATAACTTTTTTTTCTGCGATGTTTCAGAAGGGAAAAGCAAAACCCATTTGAGAAAAAATTTCACTGAACCTCGGGTCTGAATTTCAGAGCTTTTCGCACTATATTTGCGGAGATATGATCTGAGTAAGTTGGTCTTTTTGTAGACTCCTAAATTACATTCCAAACAGGTGACGTGGGGAAAATTGTCATAACTTTCTCTTTGAGCATTGGATTGAAATTTCATAAGAAGGTATTGAAATAGGAAAGGCTGTAGTTTCTTGTATATATTTTGCAGAGCCAAAGGTCGAAACAGGGACACATGGCACGTCATACAAGTTCGCTCTACTGAACTAGTCTATAATCAGGTCACTGTGGGAGATTTGGCATAACTCTTCCTTGGAGAATCCAATTTGGATTAGACTGGTGGCATTGGAAAGAGGACACAGAGGGCTACTGTATATTGAAATTTCAAAACTGGATGATCCGAAATTACAGAGATACATCAGAGGCAATATCAAGCTCCTACAAAGTGAAAAAGGTGTGTAGATTTTTTTAAATTCTTGCTTAAGCCTGGTTTGAAAAATTATTTTGAAGGAATTCAAAGGGCATAGTAGAGCATTATTATCAGTAACTGATGCCTCGAGGAAAGAAAATGCAAACACCTAGTAAGAAACCTGAAATCTCTAGCATGACTCATGAAGAAGAGGAAGAAATGCTACATGATATATCAAAATTACAAGACCAAGTGCAACAAATGTCACTCTCACAAAAGCTAACAGAAGCTAAGATAAATGGCATGGAAGCTAAGATGAATGGCATGGAAGCTAACATGGACAATTTGAAGATAGAATTGACAAATTTTCTACAAGAAATACTTACTAATGGTGAAAGGGTAGTAAAGGAAACTCATGATGCGAACAACAGAAATGTTAATCATGATTTCATAGACTCTAATGTTGGATTGAAGACCCACCATATCCCAAAAATCGATATGAGGAAGTTTGATGGCAAGGATCCCGCAACATGGATATTACAGATGGAGCAATTTTTTGATCTCAATAATGTGCAAAACACACAAAAGGTACGTATTGCAACTTTATATTTGGAACCAAATCAGTTTGTATCGTATCAATGGCTTTGCTCTCGTAAAAAAGTTATCACTTGGGCAATTTTACAGAAGAATTGATAGCACATTATGAGGATACAAAAAGAAACACTTTTTTTAGCCAATTGATAAGTCTCAAACAAAAGGGTTCAATAATGGAGCACATTGAGGAGTTCCAAAAATTGAACATAAGGGTAAAAAATATTCCAGAGGAGCATAGGATTGATGTGTTCATAGGGACTTTAAAGGATAATATCCAACATGATGTACGCCTTTGGGAACCTAATTAATTAGAGAAGGCATTCAGGTTAGCAAGAAAAATGGAAAGAAAAATTATGGCAACCAGGAAGCATACCAGTCACAACTATAAAGATGGAAGTGTTGTTGCCCCTAGTCTTCCACAACCTATAAGGTTGACACCACAAAAATTGGAAGAAAAAAGAGCAAAAGGGCTTTGTTACAGTTGTGATAGCAAATACACTAAAGGTCATAAGTGTGCTGAGAAGAAATTATTCTACATAGATTGTGAAGAGGAAGAAGAAAAGGAGCAAGAAAGGTCAAAAGAAGAGGATATACTCCAGGAACAAAGCCTAGATAAAGAAGAATGAATCTGACCATATCTTGTAATGCATTAGCTGGAATTACCACTCCTCAAACCATCAAGATAGAAGGACAAATCAAGAAGAAAAAGGTAATAGTATTGATTGATTCAAGAAGTACCCACAATTTTATTCATTGTAAAGTAGTGAAAGAATTGAATTGCTTCCTATATCCAACACTAGAGTGTCAAGTGATGGTTGCAAATGGAGGAATAATAAATTGTTGTGGAAAGTGCCATAATATCAAGCTATCCATGGGAGAATATGTATTGACTAGCCCAATGCTTTCCATTCCAATGGGAGGTGCTGATGTTGTACTAGGAGTCCAATGGCTACAATCCTTGGGTACAATAGCTTTTAATTTTCAAGAACTTTTCATGAAATTTTCTGTGGAAGGAAAGGAAGTTGAATTAAGGGGTATTGCAGGGAAACCAGGAAAGATAATCAGCTCTAATGGTATGACAAAGCTTCTAAAAAGGGAACAAGGAGGTGTAATTGCACAATTATGTTCGCTAGATGTTTCCACATCAAAATCATCTATTTCTCCAGATCTCCAAAAAGTCTTGGACAATCATTCCAAGGTATTTGAGACTCCCAAAGGTCTCCCACCTATTCATGATCATGATCATGCTATTCATTTGATTCCATGAAGTGTTCCTCCAAACATCAGGCCGTACAGATATCCCTATGCCCAAAAGAGTGAAATTGAACGTATGGTTGCAGAAATGCTAGAGGCTAGTATAATTCAACCTAGTCAAAGTTCTTTCTCTGCTCCAGTAGTATTGGTGCACAAGAAGGATGGATCATGGTGCATGTGTCTGGATTATAGGGAGCTCAACAAGCTCACTATTAAAGATAAGTTTCCCATTCCTATCATTGATGAATTATTGGATGAATTGCATGGATCAATTTACTTCACCAAGTTGGATCTTTGTTCAGGATATCATCAAATCAGAATGAAGACTGAAGACATTCCAAAAACAACATTTAGAACTCATGAGGGTCATTATGAATTTTTGGTCATGCCTTTTGGCCTTACCAATGCACCTTCTACATTTCAAGGTTTGATGAATTCCATTTTCAAACCCTTCCTTAGAAAATTTGTGTTAGTATTTTTTGATGATATACTAATCTACAACAAGTCTTGGAAGGATCATGTTGAACATGTTGACAAGGTGCTACAACTATTGGAGGAGAAACAATTATATGAAAAAAGATCCAAATGTTTCTTTGGAGTACAAGAGGTGGAATATCTGGGTCATATTATATCTCATGAAGGATTTAAGGTAGACCCCGCCAAAATTAAATCCATTAAGAATGGAAAATCCCCACATCCATAAAGCATTTGCAAGGATTTCTCGGGTTGACAGGGTATTATTGCAAGTTTGTTAATAATTATGGGAGAATAGCAGCACCTCTAACAAAATTATTGAAGAAAGATGCATTTTCATGGACTCCAGAAGCAACAAAGGCCTTCGAACATCTTAAAGAGGCAATGTGCCAAGCACTGGTCTTAGCTACACCGAACTTCACAAAAACCTTTATTGTGGAATGTGATGCTTTAGGAAATGGAATTGGTGTTGTTTTAATGCAAGATGAAAGACCCATTGCTTTTGAAAGTCATCCAATCAAGGGAAAGTTTTTACAAAAAGCTATTTATGAGAAGGAAATGTTGGCAATACTACATGCACTTAAGAAATGGCGACCCTACCTAATGGGAAGACACTTCAAGGTAAAAATGGATCATGATAGCCTTAAACACTTTTTAGAACAAAGATTATCCTCTGAAGAGCAAAAAAAGTGGGTCACAAAGATGTTGGGTTATGACTTTGAAATCATCTACAAAAAAGGGAAGCAAAATGTGGTGGCAAATGCACTCTCAAGAAAGGATGAGGATGTGGAAGCATGGTTGTGCGCCATTTCTATTATCCAACCAGATTGGATAAACGAAGCAAGGGAGGAATGGAAGAATGATGAAGAAGTGTGGGCACTTATTCGAAAGTTACAACAAGATTCCAGTACATCTGATACATTTAGCTAGCAAAATGATTTGTTATGGTACAAAGATCGCTTATACCTCTGTAAGAATTCCCAACTCAAACAAAAGATTCTTATGGAATTGCACACTTCTCCCTTATGAGGGCACTCAGGATTTTTAAAAACTTACCACAGGGTTAAGAAGGAATTTTTTTGGGATGGCCTTAAATCAGATATTCAAAAGTTTGTGGCGGAATGTTTGGTTTGCCAACAAAATAAAGTTGAAACAATTAAGACCCCCGGTCTATTACAACCTTTATCCATTCCAATCCAACGTTGGATGGAGGTTTCAATGGATTTTATCACAGGTTTACCCAAGTCTGAGGGAAAGAGTGTCATCATGGTGGTAGTTGACAGACTTACCAAGTATGCACGTTTTTGTGCATTATCACATCCATTTAAAGCCAGTACAGTTTCTACTGCATTTATGGAAACAATTCAAAAGCTACATGGAAACCCAAAGATTATTGTAAGTGACAAAGATCCTATTTTCACTGGAAATTTTTGGACAGAATTATTTTCTTGTCTCGGTACTCAGTTAGCTCATAGCTCATCTTATCATCCTCAATATCATGGGAAAATTGAGATAGTAAACAAATGTTTGGAAGGATATCTTCATTGCTTTGTATCTGATAAACAGACACAATGGGTCAAATGGTTGCCTCTGGCTGGATGGTGGTATAACACTTCCTTCCATACAGCAACATAAATGACCCCATTTATGGCACTTTATGGATATCAACCACCATCCATCACATCATATTTAAAAGACAATTCTAAGGTTCAAGCAGTGGAACCTCACATCGAGCATCAACAACAAGTCCTCCAACTCTTAAAGGATAACCACGTGTTGGCATAGAATAGAATGAAACAACAGGCAGATCAACGTCGCAGTGAAAGAAGTTTTGATGTAGGGGATTGGGTATTCCTACAGCTACAACCATATAAACAAATGTCCCTCAAGCAAGTTAAGAAGGATAATAAACCAAAGTATTATGGTCCATAAAAGGTGTTGCAAAATATTGGTACTATGGCATACAAATTGGAGCTTCCTGCAGCTACTCGAGTGCACCCAGTTTTCCATGTTTCATGTTTAAAGAAGGTTATAGGCGACAAGCTCCCAGTTCAAACAATATTGCCAGAACTTGATGAGGAAGGAAAAATTATATTGGAACTGGAAGCAGTCACAGAAACAAGAACTCGAGAGCTACAAAATCGATCAATTTCGGAGTATCTCATCAAGTGGAAGAACTTATCCGCTGAAGATTCCACATGGGAGGATGAGAATTTTATACAGAAGCATCCAGAACTACTCAAGCGTTGAGGACAACACTTTTTTTGAAGGAGAGGGGCATGTTAGGTCCCTATAATACTAGTGATTACCCCATTACTATTGTAGTTTTATCCCTTATTAATATTGTTGCGCCCCTATTGTCCCCATATTGTGCCCCATAGAATCCCTCTATTGCTATTTTTGTGCCTTTATATTATTATTGTTAGGTTGGCTAGGTTACATTGTGACTCCTTAGACTCCTATATATAGAAAGGAGGTTTTGTCATTTGAATCATCAAGGAATCATTAATTTGTGTAATGAAAAGGAGGTTTCCCCCTCGAAGAGGCTGAATTCTAAGGCATTGATCTATCTTTTCTATCTTTTTGTGAGCTGGTTTCATAACAAAAGCATTGTTCTGGAATGTATGTAAGTCACACGGAAAATGTTGTAAATTGATTATTGATAGCGGGAGCACTGATAATTTGGTAGCTACGGAGATGGTGGAGAAATTTGGTTTGAAGAGAACAAAACACCCAACTCCATACAAGGTGTCATGGTTGCAGAAGGGACACCAATTGTTAGTTGATGAACAATGCAAGGTAGATTTTCAGATAGGAAAGTACAAGGATAAGGTGACTTGCGACATAATGCCGATGGATGTGTGCCATATTCTATTGGGAAGACCATGGCAGTATGATAGGAAGGTCATCCATGATGGGGCAATAAATTGTTACAATTTTGTTAATGATGGCATTAAGCATACCCTAGTGCCCATGAAGGAAGAGGATGCTACAAAAACCAGTGGAACAAAGGCACTATTGTTAGGCGGAAAAGAGTTTTTACGAAAAATGGAGGATGATGAAGTGAAGTATGCAGTTGCACGAAGGCCAAAACCAATATTGATCCATACTGAAGTCACTGACTTACCAGAAAAGATACAGAACATGTTGCAAGAATTTAGTGATATTGTGGTAGATGATCTACTGGACAAATTACCACCGAAGCGGAGCATTAGTCACCATATTGATTTTATTCCAAGAGCGAGTTTGCCAAACAAGGCTGCCTACCAGATGAGTCCAAAGGATAATGAAGAAATCCAGAAGCAGGTGCAAGAATTATTGGACAAAGGATTGATTCGGGAGAGTTTAAGCCCTTGTGCAGTTCCGATTGTTTTAGCTCCCAAGAAAGGAGGTGAGTGGAGAATGTGCACGGATTCCCAGGCCATTAACAATATCACCATCAGGTACAAATTCTCTTTACCTCAAATGGATTATATGATGGATTGTTTGAGTGGAGCAGCGTACTTTTCAAAGATAGACCTGAAAAGCGGCTACCACCAAATCAAAATTCGAGAAGGTGATGAGTCGAAGACAACTTTCAAGACTAATGAAGGCTTGTACGAACGGTTGGTTATGTCGTTTGGATTGAGCAATTCCCCTAGCACGTTCATGCAGTTGATGAATAAGATGCTAAAGGAATTCATTAGGAAATTTGTAATTGTATATCTAGATGATATACTTATATTCAGCAAGACGAAGGAAGAACATTTTCGACATGTGAGGTATGTATTGGAAAAAATACAGCAGAATAAATTGCTGATAAATTTGAAGAAACGTTCTTTTTCAAGAAAGAATTAATTTATTTGGGATTTGTGATTTCTGAGAATGAACTAAAAATGGATCTGGAAAAGGTTGCAGCCATAGTTAGCTGGCCATCCCCCAAAAGTTTGTTTGAGGTACGAAGTTTCCATGGATTGGCGGGTTTTTATCGGAAATTTATTAAAAATTTCAGTGGGATTTGTGCACCCATGCTAGATACCATTAAGAAAACAAACCAGCCTTTCCATTGGACAGAAATGGCAGAGAAGAGTTTTCAGCTGCTCAAAAGGAAAATTACCGAAAAACTAATTTTGAGGTTACCATACTCTAACAAACATTTCCAAGTTCGTTGTGATGCCAGTGGGACAGCCATTGGTGCAGTACTCAGTCAAGAGGACAAGCCAGTAGCTGGTTTCAGTGAGAAACTAAATGAAAGTAGGCAAAAATACACGTCCTATGACAAGGAATTTTATGCGGTGATTCAAGCACTAAAGCATTGGAGACATTATCTGTTGGCCATTTGTCTTATTTTCAGATAATCCTGCGTTGCAGTATATTATGCAGCAATAGAAGCTGAACCATAAACATGCCAAGTGGGTGGAGTACTTGCAAAGCTTTTCGTTTGTCTTGAAACACATCAGTGTTCAAGCCAATAAAGTGGCAGATGCATTAAGCAAGAGAAATTTGATCCTACAGGAAAGTACAATACAAGTACTAGGATTTGAACATCTTAAGGACTTGTATGAGGTAGATGCAAATTTTAAGGAAGCCTATGAAGCTTGCCAAAATCCATTGTTGAGAGATAATAATTCATGGTTGGACTATAATATGTAGGAAGGATTGTTGTTCAAAGGAGGGCAGTTATGTATTCCGAAATGTTCTATGAGAGAGAACTTAATCCAAGAAAAGCATAATGGAGGTTTAGCCGCGCATTTTGGCATAGACAAGACCTTGGATCAGTTGCGCCACTTTTACTACTGGCTGAAGATGCATAGAGATGTACAAAGGTTTGTGACTAGATGCAAAGTGTGTCAGCTTGCAAACGGACGCAGCCAAAACATAGGGTTGTATACGCCCTTACCCGTTCCGAAAAGACCATGGGACTTAGCTAGTTTAGACTTTGTCTTAGGTCTACCAAAGACACAATGGGGATTCGACTCCATCATGGTGGTGGTGGATCGTTTCACCAAAATGGCACATTTCATTCCATGTAGGAAAACCGGTGATGCCACACATATAGAACATTTGTTCTTTACCAAGATAGTTAGATTACATGGCTTGCCAAAGTCTATTGTTTCGGGTCGAGATGTTAAGTTTACAGGACATTTTTTATTAACCCTATGGAAAAAATTAGACACCAAACTAAACTTCAACTCAGCTTATCATTTGCAGACTGATGGTCAAACCAAAGTGGTGAACCAAAGTCTGGGAAATTTATTTAGAAGTTTGGTTGGAGAAAATTCTTGACAATGGGATCATGTGCTTGCATAAGCGGAATTTGCTTATAACAATTCGCCCAACTGAAGTACGAGTAGTAGTCCTTTCTAGATCCTATACGAAATGCACCCACGTGGAGTACATGAGTTACGATATTTGGGAAATTTGGAACGTAGGAGTTCTGATGGTGAATATTTCACAAGGGCAATCAACGATCTTCATGAACAGGTGAAATTAAAATTACAAAATAGCATCCAAAGATACAAGCAGAAGGCGGATTTGAAAAGGCGGGAGGTACAATTCAACGTAGGAGACATTGTATTAGCACACCTACACAAGGAGAGGTTTCTTACAGGTGAATACAATAAGTTGAAATGGAAACAAATTAGGCCTTGCAGGATTCTTCAGAAGTTTTCTGCGAATGCTTACAAACTGTTATTACCTCCAGGTATTGGAATTTCACCCATTTTCAATGTAGCAGATCTCTACCCCTACAATGAAATGGATGAAGAAGATAGTTCAAAAAGACAAACACAGGACACCCAGAAAGAGAATGATTTGTGGATTAAACAAATGCCCCCAGCAAATCCTCTAGAGATCGAACAGATCCTAGATACCCAGGTGGCTAGACAGACTCGAAGGAAGGAATATTTGCAGTACCTAGTCAAGTGGAAGGGTCATCCTATTGAAGATAGTTCTTGGTTAGATGTTGGCTAGATTCAGAGCGTCGAGTACTCTATTGAAGAGCTCATGGACAAGAGCCGTGAATTTAATTTACCCCGGAAGCCTGATGCAGGAGCATCGGAATGAAGAGGCGACAGTTGGGAAATATTTTTGTTCTATTTTAATTTGTTTCATTTAAAATTAAGGCTGACTCAGCCATTGTTAGTTCTTAAATTAGGTAAACAGATCAAATTAGGATTAGTTAAGAACTTGTTTGAAGAAACTGTTGAGCAACTGAAAAATAACTGAGGAACAGTTCCTCAACTGTAAAAGAAACTGCTAATAATGTATTGAAAAGAAAAAGAAGAGTAAGGTAGGGGGGTTAGCCAGATTAGAGTGCAATTGTAAGCCTATGGCAGAATGTGGAACAACAACCACTAATTAGAAAAAATCAGGCCAGAGAGAGACAGAGATCTCATTTTGTACCAGTGGTTCATATTTATAAATATACAGATATTTAATTCAAGACTGTGTTAGTGTGTGTTTCGATGTATTGACTGATAAATTGAATGTATCAAAGATTTGCATAATCTATATGTATGCAGGCGTTCAACGAATACACAAAGAGGAAAGTAGGACAGAGGATTGTAAAGGTCCATAGAACCAACACAAATAACCCAAATAATACTCTTGAACGATTGTGATAAAGAAATCACAAAGGTTAAGTTTAGGAGGGAGTCGCAGTGGAATAGTGGAGGATGAAGACCAGAACCATTGAATAACCAAAAACTGCAGAGAAAACATAGGAACAACGTAAAACCCAATTGAAGAGGTGGTGGGCTCCAGTATTGTAGCAATAATGCTACAACTCCTAGAACTCCCTTCTTTAATTTTATCAACCCGGCAGTTCGTAACAAACTTGGAAGCGACGGTGCTGTATGCACAAGTACTAGCTCTTGCCACAGTTGTCACTTGGTCAGCTGGCACAAGTCCGCTAGGGGCTTAAGCCAACTTCTATGAGCTCTTAGAAGAAGCTTGTTAACTAATGGATGAAAGCTAACTCAAAGGAAGTTGATCTACTTGCGGAAAGAAACGGAAAGCCAAAAAGAAACGCAAACCCTAGCAAACCCTAATTCTACCAGCTAGTCCTACTAACACAAAGGAGAGCATGCAAACTACTAAAATAGATGACATTACTTCTATGAAGGTAAAATACATGTGTCTAGACTACCTCTATCTGAAGAAAACATCTTTTTGTTTTTTTGTTTAAGTTGTTGGAATTATCATGCATGTGCTTCTAACTATTTTTGACTGTGCAGAGGTGGATCAAGGAGGAGAAATTATTGGAAGAGGTCGGGAAGGTTCATAGAGGGTCTAAGGAGTCCCTAACACCCTTCCAGAGAGTCTCACAAAGTTTGGCTGCCAAGAAACCGTGTTTATGAGCTTCTACAGGAAGTCTGCAGGGGTTCTACAAGATGTTCAGGATTTCTACAGGATGTTCTGTAATTTTTCTACAGGATGTTTTGAAATGGGATTTTGGAGCATGGATGGAGGGAAAAAGATGGAGGAATGAGTATGGAGGTGAAATAGCGGTGTGAAGAGGTCTAGGACTTGGTGGATGAGGCTAAGGAGCGATTGGATTTGTTCAAGGATGGAGGAAGCGATGATGCACAAGAATGTAGGAATTAGGGCAAGGTGGGGAAAGTATGGCAAATGAAGGGTATGAATCATGGACTAAGGGTTGGAGCAGATTATATGATGGATTATGGGTAGATAGAGAAGGATAATAGGTGCTCTGCAAGTTATTTTTCGAATTTAACAAATGAAGACTTGGAAAATCAAGAACCTAATTACCTTGACCTAATCTGACCTAGATAATAGCAAAAGAAATGGAACACAAGTTTATTTGCACAAAATCCGATGAACTAACTATGCAACTAAGCAATCATAACCCTAAGCATGCAGTCAAAACTGATATCAAGTTTGACAACTAAGAATCCAACACTAATACTTGCATGGTGAAGCAAAACAGCGTTTTTGTGGGCAACAAGGTCACCTTTGTCCCAACTCACGATCCCACTGAGGGAGAGGTAAGATCAGAGGTGCTTGAGCCCCTTTTTCCAAGGATCCTTTATGTTATTAATCTATCCAAATCAATCTGAACATGAAAATCTACTTTAATCATCAAAAGAAACCTAAATAACACAACAAGTTTTAAATCTAAATAGCAGATTTTACTCTAAGAATGCAGCAAAGACACATGAAAGTAAACAAAGGAGGTACTGAGCGCTTAAGATGGGCCCAACCCCAAGAGCTACAGCCCCCTAAGAGAGATTTAGAGCTGGTGCAAAGCTGGATTCATCTTTATTGAGCAAGAAATGTTACATTCCAAAAATTGTCCACAAGGAGAACTTGAAAATGAGCTGAAAGCAAATCTAATCTATTGCCTAAAAATCAAAATACAAACTAGCTAACTTCTGCCTACAAAATGACTAACCATTGGCTACAAATTTACTAACCACTAGCTAACCAAAATGAGGCCCTAAGCCTTCTTATTTATACAAATTGAGGACCCCAACAGTCCTCCTAAAATTTAGGGACTCGGCTGCCCAAAACTTGTAGTTAACAGCAGTCCTACTTGACTTGCTTGGCTGCCCTTGTGCTAATTGATTTGGTGGCCTTTGAACTCCGAGCTGATGGTGGATAATTAGAGGTAAGGGCCCATAAATGAAGGGGACACCTTCCTACAAATCCTCTCCCTTGTTCTCCCACGAATTTGGCTGCCAAGTGCTCATTAAGACCTTCAATTTTGTTTCCAAATTGACCAAAAAGGCTACACAAAGCACCCATTAGACTTGTTGGCATAATGACTAACCAAATTCACTCTATTAGCATAAATATAATCAAAAGCATGCAATAAACTAATGAGAATGGTGGATTAAGTCAAATTAGGAGGTTGAATGAGCCCAAATAATTATCCATTTTTGGGGCTCATCATCACCCCCCTACTGAAAGTGTTGCTCATCCTCTGAGCAACCAATCTCTCTCCTCATCTTTGATGGCCCTGGTGGCCTCCTTGTCATGCCAAGCTTCTGAAGTGATGTCCTCTTTTCTGTCATGAAACCATGCTTCTTTGCTACTTCCCACTGCGTGTTCCTTTTCCTAGTGAATTCTCAGCCTTAGTATGAGTGTGCAAGTATATTCAATCTGATGGCAGCAATGGTGGCGAAAGGAGATGAAACCAGTGGAGGATGGAAGAAAAGAGTGGTTGCATGTCTCCTCAACAGTCTTCAAGCTTCAAATCCCTCTCCATAATTGATTCTAGCCTACCCAAAGGCTTCTACAGGATGTTTCTGGTAAAAATACAGAACTTCCTGTAGAAAGTTGAACCATGACTAAATTGTGTCCGAACCCTGAAAAGAATGAGTGTTCATGGAGGGGATGGATGTGCTTAGGGTGGCCAACACAGGTGCTACCTCCTTAGCTAAAATCTCGGCCGATTTCTCCTTTTGCTGCCCTTTTTCCAAACTTCCTGTAGAAAGTCCTGTAGCTGAGTTCTGGCTTCCTGTAGAAACAGTCTTCAATGTTTTTGCCTGCTTGACTGAAGATGCCTTCTCCTTGACCTGTGCTGTGGTTGCCTTGGGTGTGTCCCTACTTGTTTTGACATTTTTAGTCCTCTCTGCCCATGTTTGAAACCATTTCTCCCTTGGTGTTTGTGCCTTCATTCCTCCCACAGTTTTGGCCTCAACAATTTGGCCCTTTTTCTTGCTTTTCCTTTTGTTGCTCTTGTGGCTTTTCCTGTGATGGCCTATCCTGGGTCTTCTTACCACTGCCTTCCTCTCTTGCCTCCGCGTGTTTCCTTTCTTCAATTTTGTGCCACACTCAACTTGCTCCAAAAAGGATGTAAGCTGGTTGGTCTGGTTTGGTGAGAGTGCCCTGTTTCAATGCTTTGAGCAGAAAGGGACTGTTGTTTTATGTCTTCCTCTTTTGATCCTCATGATAGGATTTCTCAGGTGTGTCAGTCTAAACATCAATCTGGGTACATGAGTATGGCAAACTACAAAGGATTTGGGGATAACAAGTAGTTGGGGAACAGAATGGTAGGAATACATCCATAGTTTAAATCAGAATGGTGCTTTTATCATCGATGCAGAGGATAAAATGTATTAGGTGGGCACATAAAAAAAAAAGGACAGATTTCTATCAAAGACATATATATTGCTATACCAATTCCCTGGTTATAATTCTTTTGCTGCCCAAACTCGACTGTCAAAACGGAATTAAGCTCCCACAGACAGAGTGCAGAGCCTCAGTCAATCTTCACTGATAAGTATATTGTCCGCACAAACCAAAGGCATGCATAGAAACAGTCAAATAAGATCTCCACCACCAGTTGTAATCTTCACTGCACAATTCAAAGTGGCACAAGACAATGGTGATCTCTGCACATGTAACAATGAGGATCACAAAGACAATGAACAGGAACCCAAATATACAGTAGAACTGATGCAGCCATATTGAAGTTAATCTGAAGAACAGTCCAATGGATATAGCTCCAAAAGGCAAAATGCCTCCAATTGGTATTGAGAAAATGGGCTGCATATACCAAGCTTGCTCTGGAATCTTCCTAGGGATTTGATTGGTCTTCGCTGGATCTTCAATTGTAGGTTCCTTGTAGCCAAAGTAACTGCCCACAAAGACCAATGGCACAGAAATTCCAAACCATAAAAGGACCGAGGCAAACATAGTCTTGAAAGGAACTACACCAGCTGATTTTTTTTTCCCCATAGCAGTGCATTGAGAATAAAGAAAATGCAAAAGGAAATGCCTGGAAACAAGAATGTTGTCTTCAGCGTGTTCCTCCTCTGTTCTGTGCCCTTGAACATTTGATATAGACGTGACAATGCATACCCTGCAAAGAAACCCATAAACACCCATAATAGCAGCATAGTTGTCATTAAACTTCCACGGTTCAATGTTCGCATCATGATCATTGCAACCATTTCAGAGAGAAATAAAACAACCATCAATGAGTTGATGATAGAGAACCAATTAACCGATTGTGCACACTTCAGTTGAGGATGTGGAAAGTGCAGATGAACAACAATTCATAAGTTTTAGTTGAGCCGCCTTTAATTGCTGCATGATTTGCATGAGAGAGTGAAGTGGCCAAGTGTACGTGGACACATGCAGACGCAGTGCTGTGATGAGCTGCATGTCCTCTTCTTGTTAATCAGTTGCACTGGAGTTAAAGCCTCTACCACTGTCTGTTTTTATTTTTATTTTTAATTTTCACGTAAGTTGACTAACACGTACGCTGCATGATTCCTGGCTGATTGCTAGAGAATTGGAAAAGGAACTATCGGCTCAATGTTTCCATATTCGTGCCTTAATTCCACCATTCCATTTGTTTAAGCATTTCTTCAATTAGATTCATGCAACAGAGGAACAAGTTTTAGTCACGTACCTGAAGTCAAATGGCTGCTATGGCCTGTCATTTGCTGCATGCATTGGTTTTTCTGATTGCATGTGGCTTGGCTGCTAATTTTTGGTTGTTTTCCTTGTGCAGGTGTCCTCTAGCCAGATGCATGCTGCAGGAGTCCATTTCCACGCTCAGATCTGCACCTTGAAGCTGCTGCTGCTGAATTTTCACCAGACCAGAACTTATTTTCGCCATTGCTCCCAAACGGTAAACCGGATCGATCTGAAACTTGCTGAGCATGTTCCTATCATCATTATGCACCTCCCATAGCAAAATCGTGATCAATGGATGCACGGATTTCGAGAAAAATGGAAAATGGCTGAAGATTTCAGAGATCGATTTCTCGGAAACCGTGCATCGGAATCGGCTAAAACTGCTTGGGTAGGTTACCATCACTCATATGCATATCCCCATGAAACAGGTTTTGAAACGGATGCACGGATATGGAGAAAATGCAAAAATGGCTGATGGTGATGGAGGCTGATTTCTTGGAAACCGTGTGCCGGAATTGGCTGAAACTGCTCAGGCATGTTGCCATCACCCTTGTACAATTCCCCATAAAACGGTTTTTCAAATGGATGCATGGTTTTCAAGTTATGGCAAAAACAAATTTTGTTCTAGGTATTTTTGCTTCAAGGCATTTTGCATTTTTGTTGCATGGTATGAAAAATGAATTTGGGTTGTGATGCAGGTATGGAGATGATGGAGGAGGAGTTGGAAGATTGCATGAGGACTTCTAAACCCTTGAGGAAGCTACCATGTTCATCAAACCACTTTTTTCCAACCCATTTTTATCTTCTTGTAGTTCCTACAGGAACTTCTTGTAGAAAGCACAAAAACTCCTTTGTCTTTGTTTTGAGTGATCCTCCTAACCTGCAATGTCATTGCTGCAACATGAAATTATTCAATGGAAATTAGCTTTATTTTTATTTTTCTTTTTCTCTCTTTTTTTGAAAAACAACTAGGGCGCCTCATGGAGGTTTTCACCCTAATTGCCTACCCTGGGCGCCTCCAAGGGAGGTTTTCACCCAGAGATCTTATTCTCTTTTCTCTTTTTTCCCAACCCATTGACCGCCTCATGGAGGTTTTCAATCAATGAGCCAATCTAAGGCGCCTCCGAGGAGGTTTTCACCTTAGATTTCTATTTTACTCTTTTTTCTTTTTTCTTTTTCTTTTTTCTCTTTTTTTTTTTTTTTTTTTTCTACCCTACCCTACTTGAAAAACAAAATCGTTCTCAAGTATAAGAATACTTCCAATGGAGCCATGTGCACATCGAGATTAGAGATAAACTGATGTGAAGGCTTGAAATGCATGCTTTGACAGCTATCCGGATCTCAGAGACCAAATGATTTGACTTTGAAGGGATCAAACATAGCTGAAGAAGAGAGTACTGCTGCAACTTAGTGACCGTCTGAAACCATATCTCAATATAGCTTTGATATCCTTGGTCCTTTTGCTGATCTAGATCATGTTTCATGTCACCTTCTAACATGACTTTCTCATCTTCCTCTTTTTGCTGATCTTTCTCTTGAGTACATGGAGGATTTGATAGTAACCATGAGGGAACTCTCTCGATCTCTGATTCTGATCTCTTCTCTTCATCAAGTGCAACCCATGGTTCTTTGATCTCCTCTTTGGAATCTTCTTTTTCCTTTGGTCCTTCAATGTTGTCAATATAATCTTTGTTTTGCAACACTCTTCCTGAGCTTTGGTGAACATCATTGAGCTCAAGAGGAGTCATTTGCACATGTTGTGCCTCAACTTTGCAATTAGGTTGAGATGCTCCATGGTATGGCTTTGGAAATGGTGGTACGGGTAGTTGAGTGGAGGTGTGTATTTGAGATGGATGCGGATGGGGTTGTGGTTGGGTAGGAATTTGGGGTTGCCTTGGTGGAGGAGGAGGCGATGGTTGTGGATGAGCAGGTGGTGGAGGAAAATAAGAGGGAGGAGTGTTGTATTGGGGCCTCCACCCCTGATGATGTGCATTCCACTGAGGCTGTGGCTAAGCATAAGAGTGAAACAAATGAGCAGTTGGTTGGGCATAATATGGATCTATGAAGGAACAAGGAGGAGGTGTGAACCAGGAAGGGTGAGCAGGGGGACCCCAAGAAGGCATGAAAGTCGCTTGATAGGGGTCATAATAGGTCTCGGATGTCCCTTGCAGTTCCTGCTGGTAAGATCTAGGTCCATGCGGCCTCCTTTGGTTCATATAATAGAGTGATTCAATGGCTCCTTTGGCTCTCTGATATGCAACTTTGATTTTGGGTAAGGAAGGGCACTGATCTGTAGGATGGTATTCTTCACATACAAAACACACTTCTATGGAGTACAATGGACATTCATTCCTAGGATGCTTTCTAGTGCACCTAGGACAAAAAATGGCCAACGCCCTCTTGGCTTCTCCTTGCTTCTTTTGGATCCGCAAGGTATCCAGTTGCATGGCAAGAAACTGCCTCATATCACTCTTGAAATCTTCGAGCTGATTTGCAAATTCATCTTTGGACAAGGCACTGCTCCCAACATTTCTACTTGTAGCCATTTGCTCCAGAGGAATGGTTTCTTCTTCTTCTTCCCTTGAGGTTCTTCAAATATGTCTTGTTGTCCACCTAAGGTTTCTTTAATCACAGCCATTGAAGAAGAGAGAAGGTTGACTGTGTGAAGAAGTGGGGGTGTTGTGCAATCATTTTTCTAACTTATCTCTACTCCTACAAGGCATGAAATGAAATCTTTTTGGTTGATTTTTGCTTTTCTTCTTGTACCTGCAAAACTAGAATAGATTGAACTGCAACTAACTCTCTTACTGAAATGAAAATGCGGAATTGAAATGAAAGCAGGAAAGGACTAATCTATTTTGCTCAAATGAAATTGCAGGAATGAAATGCTAGTCTACACTTGCGGAATTGAAATGCTAATCTACGCTTGCAGAAATGAAATTGCGAAATTGAAATGCTAATCTATGAAAGCGGGAAATGCTAATCTACTTTTGCATAAACAAAATTGCATAATGGAAATGAAATAAACTACTTAGCAGAAGATTGTAGTGGAAAATAGAAGAAAAGCGGCAATCACCAATACTCTGACGCTTCCCCGGCAACGGCGCCAAAAAGATGGTGGGCTCCAGTATTGTAGCAATAATGCTACAACTCCTAGAACTCCCTTCTTTAATTTTATCAACCCGGCAGTTCGTAACAAACTTGGAAGCGACGGTGCTGTATGCACAAGTACTAGCTCTTGCCGCAGCTGTCACTTGGTTAGCTGGCACAATTCCGCTAGGGGCTTAAGCCAACTTCTATGAGCTCTTAGAAGAAGCTTGTTAACTGATGGATGAAAGCTAACTCAAAGGAAGTTGATCTACTTGCGGAAAGAAACTGAAAGCCAAAAAGAAACGCAAACCCTAGCAAACCCTAATTCTACCAGCTAGTCCTACTGACGCAAAGGAGAGCATGAAAACTACTAAAATAGATGCCATTAATTCTATGAAGGTAAAATACATGTGTCTAGACTACCTCTATCTGAAGAAAACATCTTTTTGTATTTTTGTTTAAGTTGTTGGAATTATCATGCATGTGCTTCTAACTATTTTTTACTGTGCAGAGGTGGATCAAGGAGGAGAAATTCTTGGAAGAGGTCAGGAAGGTTCAGAGAGGGTCTAAGGAGTCCCTAACACCCTTCCAGAGAGTCTCACAAAGTTTGGCTGCCAAGAAACCGTGTTTATGGGCTTCTACAGGAAGTCTGCAGGGGTTCTACAGGATTTTCTGTAATTCTTCTACAGGATGTTTCGAAATGGGATTTTGGAGCATGGATGGAGGGAAAAAAGATGGAGGAATGAGTATGGAGGTGAAATAGCGGTGTGAAGAGGTCTAGGACTTGGTGGATGAGGCTAAGGAGCGATTGGATTTGTTCAAGGATGGAGGAAGCGATGTTGCACAAGAATGTAGGAATTAGGGCAAGGTGGGGAAAGTATGGCAAATGAAGGGTATGAATCATGGACTAAGGGTTGGAGCAGATTATTTGATGGATTATGGGTAGATAGAGAAGGATAACAGGTGCTCTGCAAGTTATTTTTCGAATTTAACAAATGAAGACTTGGAAAATCAAGAACCTAATTACCTTGACCTAATCTGACCTAGATAATAGCAAAAGAAATGGAACACAAGTTTATTTGCACAAAATCCGATGAACTAACTATGCAACTAAGCAATCATAACCCTAAGCATGCAGTCAAAACTGATATCAAGTTTGACAACTAAGAATCCAACACTAATACTTGCATGGTGAAGCAAAACAGCGTTTTTTTGGGCAGCGAGGTCACCTTTGTCCCAACTCACGATCCCACTGAGGGAGAGGTAAGATCAGAGGTGCTTGAGCCCCTTTTTCCAAGGATCCTTTATGTTATTAATCTATCCAAATCAATCTGAACATGAAAATCTACTTTAATCATCAAAAGAAACCTAAATAACACAACAAGTTTTAAATCTAAATAGCATATTTTACTCTAAGAATGCAGCAAAGACACATGAAAGTAAACAAAGGAGGTACTGAGCGCTTGAGATGGGCCCAACCCCAAGAGCTACAGCCCCCTAAGAGAGATTTAGAGCTGGTGCAAAGCTGGATTCATCTTTATTGAGCAAGAAATGTTACATTCCAAAAATTGTCCACAAGGAGAACTTGAAAATGAGCTGAAAGCAAATCTAATCTATTGCCTAAAAATCGAAATACAAACTAGCTAACTTCTGCCTACAAAATGACTAACCATTGGCTACAAATTGACTAACCACTAGCTAACCAAAATGAGGCCCTAAGCCTTCTTATTTATACAAATTGAGGACCCCAACAGTCCTCCTAAAATTTAGGGACTCGGCTGCCCAAAACTTGTAGTTAACAGCAGTCCTACTTGACTTGCTTGGCTGCCCTTGTGATAATTGATTTGGTGGCCTTTGAACTCCGAGCTAATGGTGGAGAATTAGAGGTAAGGGCCCATAAATGAAGGGGACACCTTCCTACAAATCCTCTCCCTTGTTCTCCCACGAATTTGGCTGCCAAGTGCTCATTAAGACCTTCAATTTTGTCTCCAAATTGACCAAAAAGGCTACACAAAGCACCCATTAGACTTGTTGGCATAATGACTAACCAAATTCACTCTATTAGCATAAATATAATCAAAAACATGCAATAAACTAATGAGAATGGTGGATTAAGTCAAATTAGGAGGTTGAATGAGCCCAAATAATTATCCATTTTTAGGGCTCATCAAGAGGATAGTGGAGAAGTGAAAGATTGATGCTCAGTAGTCATTGAATCTTTATGATCAATGGCTAGGATTAAGTCATAGCGAGGGGAACCAGTGGTATCGCATCGTAGGAAAGCTTCAAGCCTTTTGCGATAGAGATGCGCAATAACATCGCTGACCGTTGGATCAAGGCTCAAATCAACGGTGGAGGAGTTTAAACAAATATCGCATTGCAACGTACCATTGATGAATTAACCTTTGGGCCTTTGGAATTGTGACATGCGATATGGGAGCAGACCCAACAAGAGAATGAACGCGAGTTCATGTCATTTGAAGTGTGGGGTGTTAATCGCATATTGGGTATGTATCGTCCCTTTAACAGGTGCAATTTGAAATGGTGATTTGCGATATTGGAGCAGACCCAATAGGGTTATAGGAGTGCAATTTTTTAGCATTTGAAGTCTGGAAAGTTATCACATATTAGTTGCGATAAAGGAATGTTGATGGACCACAGAAGATTGTGATTGTGATAAAGGTATGCCTCAATAACTGTGCAGAGCCCGTGTTAAAAGCGAAAAGGGCATGTTTATAGCATATTTCTATTATAAAAGACATATAATAGAAATAGCGTCGATATGAAGGATTTATGTGTAAGTCCAACATTACCATAGTTATAAAGTGGGGTTTTTTTTATATGTGGCTTAATGATTGCGTAAGCTTTATAAGGATTGTGTTATAAAATTCCGATAATAATAATTGTTCAAGGCTAGGCTATTGTAATGATTTTTTCCGCAAAGATTAAGAAATGGGTCTTAACCTTTGAGGTGTGAAGACTGGATACATGAGGGTAGCCCTGTTTCAGGTTTCCCTGCGTCACCTTTTCCCTTTCTTTTCACTTATTCCATATGTGTTTTTGCTACATTTACAATTAATAAGGTCATCGAGGTCATCCTCAACTATAATATAAAGTATCATTTATTCATAACTCGTAATCTATAATTTCTTTATGAAATTGATTGAAATATTGTTATGGCTACCGAAATGTGCATTTTCTGTAGCTAATCAGAATTTTTGTAGCCAAGTCCAAGGTTGAAAAGCTTACCAAGAGTTTGAAGATGAACATGATACATGGGTAAGCACCAAATTTTCAGAGTAAGGATATCCACCTATCACACTTACCTGGAGGATCATAGAATTTGAGAATTTCATTGGTCAAGGAAAAAGTCAAATTTGGTCTATTCTCATGCAGGACATCAAGGGAAACAATCTCATCATTAGGTGAGTGTGGAAAAAAGGAAGCGAGATTTGATATTTGAAGAGGATGATGTGTTTATATTTGTTGATCGAGAATCTTCATAATTTCTATTCTCATAGAAAATCATGAAGAATAGAATTTTTTTTTTTAATTGGGAAACCTAAGTGTCAATTGCATAATTGCCTCTCGACATTATTTTCTTAAGAAGTTGTTAGTTAGAATGATATAAATGACCTTGATCTTCAGAAAATACAATCAAATTTTTATTTCTATAATTATTGTTACTCTCTAAGACTTTATTCCAATGAACACAATTACTATGTTCCTATACGAATGTGTTGTAATTTGATTCATTGATTTGAGCTCTTATTTCATCACACTCAACAGTAGGCCCCCCTAACAAGTTGTGAGATAGTATAGTATTATTTGATTTCATTCTTTCTTTGGTAGTTATTTTGATCCGGTTTTCAATTAGTTAGATTATTTTTACTTTGGATGATGCTTTGTCTTCATGCATAGATTACTCATTGAAGTTTGATTGCAACAGGTTAGGCACTCAACATTAAAAATAAAAACACCAAAAACGCTTCTTGTATTAATCTGTGTATTTAAATTTCTCGCTTAGTCTTAGATTTAATGTAATTCTTGGATTGGTTCCCATTACAGCTGCGCACACTAGTAATATATAAATACTTTTAGTTTAGATCACTACTTTTCAATTTAATCACTACCTTTCGAGTTAGTTTCATTTTTGCTTCAATTGATTTCTAAGCACTTAAATTAGTTTCATTTAAGTCAAGTTTAATAACATTTATTTTCATTTTCTCCAATAGAATAACCTTCAATTTAGTTCAATAGCATAATTTCTATTTTTCTCAATAGAGTAGCTTTTCAATTACTACTCTTAGAGTAGTTTTCTTTGATTACTTGCATTCTAGCATAGGTTGTTTTCAATTTTATCTCCATTCAAAAATCCTTATAGAGTGAACATGTTTGTACACTTAGTAAGAATTAGTCTTCAAAAAATTAAATTTACAATTTGTATTTAGATTTGATCTTTTTTATTAAAAACAAAATCCTAGCATATATTGTGTACATACACTTCACAAGTACACAAGCCTGGTTGATAATTTAATGAACTAATTTAATAAATAATTAAATTACCCAATAGGGTCGTCCCTTGGGCCTCCTATCATGGCTTCCTCAACCATCAGTGGTTCAATCTCAGACCTTTTTTATCCCCTTGCTCATTTTCCCCTCTGTCCCTCCCTCCCTAAGACCCTCCCACTCTTCTTCCCCCCCACTCTAAGGTAGAGAAAAAGAGTTACACTCTGCATCATAGGAGGAATATCAAAGACAACCCTCCTTCCTATGGAGGGCTTACTCTAGACATTTGCTTAGTTAATTTGGTTGGAAGGAAATCAAACTTGCATAAAGCACAATATAAATATAAGATAGAGATTAGGAAATGCAAGCAAGTATCTACAACTAGATCCCTTAGAGAAAACACATCCATCAAATGGGTCTCCATGATTCTCTTTTATTTCAATGTCGGGGGCATTGGGGGTTCCTATAAAATCTTCAGCCTTAAGATATTGGTGACATTCCATAAACCTAACATTATTATGATTTAGGATATTATATGCTCTAGCCAAAAATATTGAAATATTCTCAAAAATTGTTGAAACATTGGTCTATCAACCATGCATATTTTGATGGTTTTTAAGGGGGTTTATCACTAGGTGGAGTCAATATTTTAAGGTTCTCTCCATTTTTCTTTATCCATTATGGTTAAGTTGTTTTTTAAAGATCATGTTTTTTTAGTCTCCTTACTAAATGTTTAAGGTCGTTATGTTGATAAAGAATCATATTGGGAAGGGTTGGTGTCTGTAGGTGCCTTTGTTAATCAATACATTGTTTTCAGTGTAGTTATTAATTTTTCCTTAGGTCATAGGGAATTTTGGAGGTTTAATCCTTGTCTAGACCCTTCTCATCAATATTTTTCGAATTTTCTTATTAGTAATGACCTTATGATCTCATGCCATATAAGCTCTCTCCAACCTAGATCAATGGTTTCTCTAGAGGAAGCAAAGTATCCAAGCAGCTAAACGTATTTTAATCTTCAAGTCTCTTATGACCTCTATCTTTTTCTTCAAATCTATGGTGATGACTAGTGGGGTTTCTGACCATTGACCAATTCTATCACAATTTTTTCCTCATGAAGGTTCAAATGTGATTCCTTTCTAGTTAATTTCATCTTATCTGGAAGAGGAGGAATATCATTATGTGTTGGCTAGCCACTTGAAACATTTAGGGTCTTTTTTATCTACATCCTATATGGAACAATTTTCGAACAATTTTGTCTCTTTCAAGCATGCCTCAAGGAAATGGGCCAAGGAGAATTATGCTAAAAAAAGGTGAGGATAGTGGAAATGGAAGAAGAGATTGTTGAGTCCTACTCTCTCATGGGTGCTAACAGTATGTCATCTGAGGAATTGGACTTCCTAAAATCGCTTGAGGTAGAAAGGAACTCTCTTCTTTTGGAGGAGGAAGAGAGTTGGAGGCTCAAAAGAAAGACCATTTGGATAACCTCAGGTGACAAAAATATAGGGATCTTTCATCATTATGAAATATGGAAAAGTAGGTCAATACTATTTAAAGTTTCTTTGACTCCAATGGCTCATATCTTCACTTTTATTTCAGAAAAAACAGAGGAAGGGGTTATATAATTCCAAGCTCTATTCAAGGCCCGATGTGGATGTCCTATATAGGATATTTTGCAAGTAGTCACAAAATTTCCCAATGTTATTACTAATTATATGAATGCTTACCTCTTAGAGGAAATTCCAGAATAGGAAGTCTTGGAAGCTTGATATTCTATGAAAAAATCGAAGAGTCTCAAACCTAATGGGTTTCTAGTGGAGTTTTATTTGGGGTTATATGAGATGATTAAAGGATACTTTCTAAAGACTTTTGTAGAATCACAATCATCAGGTAATATGTTGAGTTCTTTTAATTCAATTTTTCCATGTCTTATTCCAAAGACTCAAGAAGGACCTTAATTCATTGATTATAGGCTCGTGAAATGTTGCAATATTATTTATAAATTGATTACAAAAATCATAGCCAAGAGAATAAATCGGGTTCTTAGCTTGTTTATATTTGAAGAGAAATTTGGCTTTCTTCATCATAGAAATATACATGATTTTGTGCATATTTCCCAGAAGGCGTTCCACTCAGTGAAAAGTAAAGTTCTAAAAGTTCTAATTCTGAAATTAGATCTTCCAAAGTCTTATGACAAGGTGTATTAGATGTTTCTTCTTTAGTTCTTATCCACATGGGATTTTCTCAAGTGGATTGTGGGGTGTATCAAAACTGCTTCTTTTCCTATAATGATTAAGGTACCCCCTTCTCATTTTTTTCAAGCCCCAAGAAGACTTCATCAAGGCTTCCCCTTATCACCTCTCTTTTTCTTGATTGTGGTAAATAAATTTAATAGACTAATTGTCGAGCATA
Organism: Pinus tabuliformis; assembly: GCA_031772625.1. Lineage (NCBI taxonomy): Eukaryota > Viridiplantae > Streptophyta > Pinopsida > Pinales > Pinaceae > Pinus > Pinus tabuliformis. The sequence goes on from CM062809.1 coordinate 610,815,931, forward strand.
GGTCTAGGGGCATCCTTTATGGAGTCAAAATTTTAGATTTAATGGAAATTTATCATCTTTTATTTGTTGAAAAATTGTTGGCCTGTACTGTGAGGGACAAACGAAACTCAATCTCCCTAAAAATATCTTTGGATCTCTTTTGCAAGGACACGGGGATGGAGATAAATGGTCTCAAATCCTGTACCATTTTTAATGGTATTTTTGTGGAGTTTGTTTCTCAAGTGAGGGGACTCTTTCCTTTTCCTGTGAAGGAATTGGATGATGGCTTGAAATAATTATGATTTTAGTAAAAGCCAAAAAACTATCACACTACAAATTGGAGGCCCGTATCCAAATCTGGTATAATAAGTTTCTCTCGAGAGGAGGACATCCAGTGTTAGTAAACTTTGTTCCATTGTTGTGTTTACAAAGGGATTCCTTAATTTGATTAGGAAGGAAAGTTATAGTTTATTTGGTGGGGTGCAAGTAATAAAAAATGGTTCACATTGGTAAAATGAGACAAAATTTCTACTTCGAAGGATCTTGGAGTAGTGGGGTCTAAAAGAGATTCATTTATTTGCAAAAATCTTTGGCCAAAACAAATTTGTGGAGGCTATTGCATGCATCTTCTCTCTGGGTAAAAATAATGCAAGGAAAATATTTTCCTTATATGCTCCTCATGAAATGGTTTAGAATTCCCAATAAGTATTATAAAGCTTTGATAGTGTGGAAATCACTAGTTAGGGATTTCCCTTTGCTTAGAAGGTGGATAGCTTGGTGTGTGGGGGGTGGTCATCAAATAAGCATTGGTCATGACCATTGGTTTGGTGTTGGCAATGAATAAAAACTCTCTAATCCTCTCTTGCTTAAACTTGGACAGTTAATGGTGTTGCTAATGAGTACAAACTCTCTAATCCTCTCTTACTTAAACTCAGACAGTCAAATACCTTCTTATTAGTAGATGCCAAGCCTTAACACCCTCAAGCCAAAGGTCGAGCTGATTAGAAGTCTACTAGGGATCTAGGTCTAATGGGCAATATAGCAGAATAATGGGAAATATATATTTACTTTCTTGTCGAAAACCATGTGTTTCTTAGAGATGATGCTCTATATACACTCTATTTGTAAAAATATCCACATACTAGAGCTTTCGTTGCAAAACGTAGGTACAATGCTTGTTTGAAGATCAATTTTCTAGGCAAAATATCTAATGGTGGATGTTCTTATGGGGAGTTAGTGCCCCCTTAAAGGCCAATCTCATCACTTAGTTAGCTCTTAGTCATAAAATTCTCACTTGGGACATGCTTAGTAGGCATGGTTGGTTTGGTCAAAATCATTTCCCCCTTTATAAAGAATAAGAAGTGTGTCATGAATACATTTTTTTGTGATGCAGTTGCATGTCATAAGTTTGTGAATTATTGTGAAGAGACTTAAATCCAAAATGCTAGTGGATGGGTCCATTTCTTGTAAATGCTTTGAAGGCATGGTGGTTGGATAAAGATGTTTATTTATATAAATGTTTTCCTTTCTTGTTAACTGCATGTATTTGGCATGCACGAAACCTCAATTCTTTATAGGATAAGTTTACTCCCTTGGAAATTTGTGCAGCTAAGGTGGTTTCCTTGGCTTAGGGAAACAAGGTGGATCTAAAACATCCCAGGACAAGGAATCTGATGATTCTTGAAATTGATTTTGGTTTTTAAAGGGGTTATATTGATGGGGCTATCCAGGGCCTTCGTCCCCGTTGTGGCATTGGGGTTGTCTTGTATTTTAGTCATAGAAATTACTTGTATTATAGGTATGTTCTAGGAAAGGGGACTAATAACAAGGCAGAGTTCATATCCTTCTGGGTTTTGGTTTCTGTTTGTAGCCACACCCATGAACAAATTTAAAACAAAACATCTTTGGTATTACAAAAAAATATTATTTACATTTTAAACTACGTTGTGCTATTGAAATAAACTTATAAATTGGAGCTATGTTAGAGTATATTAAGCACCACTAACTATGAAAGAATTTTTATATAAAAAAATGACAACAACAAGGTTTTGGATATAATGCAATGAGTGGTCCAATTACAGTGAACATCAAATGCCCCATATACAAGTAAAAAAATTCTATAGCAATGGTTCGACAAAGGTTTCTTCCCATTTGCATACTCTTTTATTCTTTTTTCCATCTGTCACTTATACAAAACAATTTAAATATATGTTTTATTATTTACATCTTAAAAAGATATTCATTAATATTATCATTAAAAAGAAAGGTTTAACAAAACATAAAAATAAAGATGAATTAATAAGAGGAATATTAATTAAAGTATTCACTAACTCATTACTTTATTCAAGATTATGGTTTTTATTTCCTAAAATAATTGAAAAACCATTAATATAGGAACCATACATTAACAAAATCTTCAACTAAAAAAGATTAGCAAAATCCTAGTATTTAGAATAAATCTAATTATTTCATTTTTCCATAGTCTTTGACTTATACACTATTCTAAATACTTTACAAACTTGTTCATAATTTACAAATTATTAATTTAAATTAAATTATCAATAAATCCAATCAAATAAAAAATTCAATATCAAATCAATTTGTAAATAAAATTACACAAGATAAATTTAAATAATAAATATGAACTTTTAATTTTTAACTTTTCTCAATTTTCTTTTTGTAATCTCGTGGTATTTTTTTTAACAAAACCATGACACTTTCTTTAACCAAGTTTTAAGGTATTTTTACTACTAATTTGAAAAAAAATAATTTACAAAAATATTTCTCACATTCCTAGATTTCTAATGAGCCATTTCTTACAATTTGGTCATCTAAAACTCAATATATGACTCTTGAAAATTAGCACTCAGCAGTCATTGACTTCTCCCTAAATTAATTATGGACTATTGATCTATGGGCTTATATTTCTATCTTGCATTCATTTTAAGAAGGAATTATTTGGTGATTATATTATTTTTTCCACCCATAATGATTTGTATCTAGAGTTATAGGAAGTATAGAATGTGGAGCCAAAGTTTTGATACACCTGCACATCTGAGATCTTGCATAACTAGATATCTAGTATTTGACAATTCAAATGGCATGCAATGTGAAAGCCCTAGCTACCTAAAGGTTCTTATATCTCCATAAAATCCAAATATTCAATATCTGGGAAAATTTAAATGTCATGCAATGTGAAACCCCCATATACCTAGTCACCTTTATACCTCCAAAAAATCTAGATATCTAGAACCTTTAGATGTCATGTAGTGTGAAAAGGTATAGATATGGATGTCCAATAAATATAAAATAAATATACAAAATAATAATAAAAAGTTTAAAATATCTAATAAAATAAATAAAAATCCTTAAAAAATAAAAATAAAAATGGAATAATAAAATTAAATTGAAATATAGATATATTTGAGATTTGGGACACCCAAGAGACATGCCATATTCAAATATGTCTTAGACAAAATATATATAAGGCACTTAAAAAATCTTGCAATTTATAAGGTTTGGATGATTGGATATCCAATAACATTTCAAGTCAACATGATATATCATCTTCGACATTAGTGGCCATGTCAGCATGTTCACTACAACCATTTTCCATGTGGGACTAGGGGACACATCATCTGTTATGTCACAAGAACATAACAATAGGCTCAAAAATTCTATGGGCCATAACCTTGTGTCATGAACTTAGAAAACTCCAAAAAAACTATGGAGGAAAGTATGGAAGAATGATGGGATTCCTAAAGTCAACTCCTTTTGTTGGGCCTTAATATATCAAAAAATACTAACTGCTAAAAAGATCAGGAAAAGGAACATCTGAGGCCCATTGAGATGCACACTATGCAAAGAATGAAAGGAAGACATCCTACATCTATTTAGACAATGTCACTTCTCCTTAGAAGTATGGCCAAATGCATTTTCAAATATAACAAACATAAAATAAATTATAGGAACATGGGTTGAAATGTTTGAAATATGGAGTAATAAATACCCTTGGCCAAGGCTTCATCCCTCCCAATCCATTATTTGGAAGTACTCCAAAAATATATTTGTTGGTTAGTTTGGATTGCTAGAAACAACGATATATTTAAAGGAGAAAAACTTGACCCTATCTAATTATCTCACAATGTGTCAGGTATCCTATCCGAGCAAATCAAAATCTAAGGATACAAAGAATTAAAAATAGACAGTTTAAATCTAGAGGAAAGGGAACGGATTAGAGTGGGAAAGTTGTCAGATCATCTAGTAGCTTTAGTCTTTAACGAGAAAATAGAAAGAGTTTTTGTATCATGAAAAATCAAGAGGAATTTCTATAATGGCATTAGGATAGGAATCAATTTACACTATTCCTTAATGGACCGTCAATGGCAAATTCACGGCTGGCCGGAGCGAGAGGGGTTATCCTTTGCCTCGACGATAAAATAGAGTCTTAATATGCTTGGGGCCTAGGAGTATAATCAAGCAGAATATTTTGCACTATGGAAGGATCTGAAAAACACAATCGAAAAGAATATTACTAAAATCCTTGTGTTTGGAGACTCGATGATATTAATTCAGCGGGTGTGGAAAGCTAAAGATTAACACAGTACAAATCTTCCCTCAATTTTACAAATAATTGCTTTGCAAATTCTAAGATATGAGCAAATATAATTCTTTCATGTTTATAGAAATTTAAATGATAAAGTTTACTCCTTGGAAAACAAAGGAACTATGAGGAGTATGGGACACTGGAAGTGAATTAATGTGTATTAAATTCACCCCTTCCCTGATCACATTGTATAACATGAATGTTGAAAATTTTATTCATAAATCTTTAAATAGTAAAAATAAGGATCAAGCCATCAATAAAGTGTTTGTGCAAGTAAGATCTTCCTCCGACAAGAGAAACTTGGACAATATAGCAGCACATATAAGGATGGATAGGTGGGCAGTAATAACTCTACAGCCACACATACCAAAAAAAATGTACCCATATATTTTATGGATCAACTGTTGGCATATGCAAGATATATCATGCGAGCAAAGATGGCCTCGAGCTTTAATAATTCAAGGATGGGATGATCTCACACAAGTGATCAACACATTTATTTCATTAGTGCATTCAAGCTACAATAGATTGGATTTAGTGTTACCTCTCTAATGTATCTTTCAAGTGAAAATCCAAGAATTTAGTTAGGGTTCAAGTATGGATTCACATGCAATGAAATTCAATGCTACAGGATAGCGGAATAGAGGCATCATAGGTTATATATGGCACACATTTTCTCCTCTCTAACCAAGTTCTTCGTCTTTGATAAGTATCTCCCTTCATAAATAGAGGTGGTTTCCATCTTCTGGGATTCACAAAATGGAAAGGAAATTTTCCTCCATGGCGAATCCCAAAACTTCATCTCATGAGGAGGATGAGGCACAATTGAATCGTCTCTTGTCCAAATTATTAGAGTCGCTTGAAGGTTTTTTGAAAGAATTGAATCAAAGGGGATCTGTAAAAGAGGAGAGGGAGACTTGCCAACTTTTAATGAACACCAAATTCAAGAGTAAGGTGGAGATGTTCCAAGTTGAGATCCATGCTTAATTGGAAACTATGGGTCACAACAAAGTGACTCCAATTAAATAAAACTCCAACAGTGGGATTCTATCAACAAGGATGAAGTTGGAACCAACAGGGAGGCAAAAATGAAAAAATCTAGAGTAGCTCAGGGACAAATAGAGAAAAAAAACGCTGATGCATCCAACTACATGGAATAATTGTTGAAGAATGGTTTCCCATTGCCAAATAAATCCAAACTAGAATCTTTTTGATTTTATGTAGATACATATTCTTGTTAGATATTTTTTGTAAGGTTTACAATAGGCATATTTTTGGATGTACTGACAAAAATAGCCATAGGATTAGACTAGCCACAATATGGACACCTAAAAGTAGTTTGATTATTGAACATGTAGAACAATGTATGGGTTATGGCTTAAAAACCAACTCTTTATGTTAATGCAAATGTCTATTTTTTCTTTTGAAAAAATAAATAAATAAATCCCCCCATGACATTTCAAAGTACAATTTGAATTGTTTTCCTATGATCTTGTTAATAATTGATTATGGAAATACATGTAGGGATGTATTATAGCCTTAAGGATGAGTTTTCTTACCATTTTTTTGAAAAACATCCTTTAGGTTTCTAACGATATAATTACTTATTTCTAAACTTTGAACTATTTTAATGCCTAAAATTCTCTTAACCATAACCAAACTCCTATGTTTTAACAAAGATACAGACATTTAGTTGCATTAGATTTTGGTTCAAAATATTCTTTAAATATTTTCTATGATTGATAATGAATAGTTTCATTAGGTGACTTATCATTAAGCAATGCTAGACCTCTTTCATCCATTTGAATGCATTTAGGAGTTCTTCAACAAATGTCATTCATTCTAAGTGAGAATGATGGACTCATGAATGATTGAGAAGAGAAGATAAGAAGTTTCTTATATGGAATCATTGTATAGTGAGAGCATTTCACAAACAAAAAAATCTCATACACCAAATGACTTTACGATGAAGATCTCATACACCAATTTAATATTTAAGTTGATTGTAACCTTAATAATATTAACTATTATTATTATGATGATTATTATTGAATGAAAAATATTCTTAATGACATTTAAAATAAGCAAAATCTATAATATAGTTATGATCTTAAATTTAAATTTCAATATTTATTAATATCAATAAAAAAAATTCAGAAACTAAATAAACAAAATTTATAAAATTATGTAACGAATAAAATATATATAAATAATGTAAAATAATATAAATGATAATAAGCATAAATAATTATTAGTTAAGTAGTAATTAGGTTGAAGAGACATGTCTAATTGAGACATGACACTTCATGAAGAAACACTTGCCTGATATATAAGCAAGCCTCTCGCTCTCATTTGTAATTCATTATCATTCTCATTCTTATTCGTATATTTAATATAATATTTATATCCTCAATGGATAACTTCATATTCCAAGTCTTCTGGAGTAATTAATCTGTAGAAGGAAAATTGTTCGCTTCATTTGGTATCAGAGCAGTTCAGTCCTCTAGGTTGTTTAACCGGTGCACAAAGCTCGTTTTTCAATCCAAGTATTTGGCTATCGATTCTTCGTCAAATTTATTGTTGTTGCAGTTCAAGCGTTTCACTAAATATTTGGGGCTTCTCCGTCTCGCTACCAGGCCTTTGGCTATATATATATATATATATATATATATATATATATATAACAAAAATAATAATAAAGATTATTTAAAGATAAGATAAGAGGGATTCTTTCCAAGTATATTTAAAACATTTTACGTGGAGAAGCCGGTGGTTTTAAAACCAACCCATGGTAATTGCCCATGGTATTTTAAAAAGTAAAAAAAAACAAAAAAAACAAAAGGAATACGTTTTACGTTTTACGTGGAGAACATTTTAACGGAGGTTTTAAAAACAACCCATGGTAATAGCCCATGGTATTTTAACATCATGACCATGTCATATGAAAAGACGTGACCTTTTTATTTATTAAGTGGGGTGACATTAAAAAGTTATCAAGGGAGTAATTAAATATATAAAAAAAAGACCAATTTATTATTAAAAAAAAGAAGTGAAACTATTATTATTATAAGATAATAAAGTTATTTTGAAAATGGGTCTTAATATAAAGAATACATACATATATAGAGGGAAACAATATAAAGGATTTCTTTTTTAATAAAAAGGTATTCAAGTTTTAACAGTCCACGTTAAAGGAGAATATTTGAAAATATATATAGAAGAAATAAGTGAAATTTTATAATAAAAATAGCTCCAGTTGACATATTGTTTACGTAAAAACATCAAGGCAAAAATGGAGACTAGTAATGAAAGGTTTCCTAGAACCTTTAGTAAAAGAGTTGATACATTATTTAAAGTCAAGGAATCACTCGCCGGAAGAGATATCATAATCTCTATCAGTCTTGCTGAAGAAAATAATTATGTTAGTCATGAATGTGCTAACCAATTGGTGATTCCTGAATCAAATATAATTGAAACAAATTGTTCTAGCATATGTGATAAACAATACGACATAAGCAATCTACACCTAAATATTGGAGATTATACTTTTACCTCACAATTCATTGTGAAAACCTTATAGTTTAACGATAGTGACATTGTTTTGGGTTTACCTTGGATGGAAACTCTAGGTTCCTTTATTCTAAATACAAAGAAGAAGTTTTTAACATTTTCTTACAAGAAGAAGAAAATAACGCTCCAAGATTTTACACTAAAACCAAATTTAGTAACACCAGAAGATATCTCAAATATTTCAAAAGTAATGTCTCAAGAAGGTAAAAAGGTAATACAAAATATGCAAAAAGAAATTGACAAAATCAATGTTGACAAAAATGAAGAAGTTTCTCGATTTAAAAACCATAGCGAAAAATTACTGTCGCAAATTAAGAAACTTAAGAAGGATAAGAAGTCATTAGAAAACAAGGTACAACAACTTATCGAGAAAGAAGCATCAAATGTAGGAATTCAAGTTGATGACAAAACAACAAATACCGATCGAGTGAATATGAAAACTCAAGAAGACAAGTCAGTTAAAGAAACAACACACTTAAATGTTGTAGTTCAGCCAATGAACATCCCCAGTGAATGTTTCATAACCAACTCAATGACATCTTCGCCAAAAGAAAATCTAAAAATTGACACATGCCCAATAAAGGAAAGTAAAGTCCCATATCGACATCCGAATCATGAGAGTAGACAACTCAACCATGCTACATATAGGGACCATTCAGACCAGAAACAACAAATTGATGTTTCAGAGAATAATGACGTAAAATCAATCCAGTCTTATGCTAACAAGTCGTTACAAAATTCCAGTGATCATAGTACTATACAGAAGATTAATCTCGGTTGGTTTGATCCCTTTTAAGTGCGACAATTTTGTTTGTCACTAAGAAGATCATATCAACTTGTATCGACGAGAATGACTATTCCGAGAGAGAAAGACGTTCAAAGCCGAAAAAAGAGATCAAGCTTTTTTTCATTGACAAGCTTTGAGGACAAAGCTCTTTGAGGAAGGAGGCAATGTAACGAATAAAATATATATAAATAATGTAAAATAATATAAATGATAATAAGCATAAATAATTATTAGTGAAGTAGTAATTAGGTTGAAGAGGCATGTCTAATTGAGACATGACTCTTCATGAAGAGGCACTTGCCTAATATATAAGCAAGCCTCTCGTTCTCATTTGTAATTCATTATCATTCTCATTCTTATTTATATATTTAATATAACATTTATATCCCCAATGGATAACTTCATATTCCAAGTCTTTTGGAATATTTAATCTGTAAAAAAAACTTTATTCGCTTCAAATTACTTAAATTATTAATATTAATAAACTTCAAAAATATTATAACTCATTAATAATAAAATACTCTTATAAATATTTTAATATAAATTCAAAAGATTATAATTTTGAAAAAAAAAGTTTCATTATAAAAATAACTAAATTAATACAAAATATGATTCAATCAATAGAGCAATCAAATTAATATTTAATAATCCAAATCTTTGTGAATACGAATGACCTAAGTTAACAAATAAATTGAGACCGCCCAAGGAGTAGCACAAGCACAATCCAATCAACATTTAATAATCCATGTCTATGTGAATAAGAGTAGCACAAACACCACCCAATCCAATCAACATTTAATAATCCATGTCTTTGTGAATAAGAGTGGCGTAAGTTAACAAATAAATTGAGATCAACTAATTTAATATTAAGCAGAATTACATGGGGACAATGTTACTGTTACTGTTTTTGTTGGTACAGATATACTTACTACATATATGGCTCTTGTTATTGGTTGGCCACCCTATAAACAAATTATCTTAAAATCTAAAGTTTATAACGTAATACGATTGACTTTGAAGATAGTCTCAACTTAAATAATTATGACGATTTTAACATCTTTAACATCTTTACAAAACTATATCTAGCATGGTATGGGATGAGGAACACTAATAACATTTCTATTATTCAATAATTTTTTATTAAAATTAAATTTTCATTTCCAAAATATTCATCATAGTTATTTGCTTAAAAAAAAATTGACCCAACTTATAATTATAATTTTTTAATCTACACTCTAGTCACTTCCTCTCTCTTATGTAAATTAATAATTACTACCTAAAATAAATGCATGGATAATAAAAATGATGGGTCATACATGAGAAGTTGTTGCCAATCCATTACACCGTCACTATTTGCAAGGGTGGTGTCCCTTTACACGTTTATATTACTAAAAAACGCAAGCGTTGTTCACTTCACAGTCCATTGCTTCAAACTGTACCAAAATACATTTCGGTTGTGTTCCGACTAAACCGCTTATGTTTTGTCCTGGACGGTATAATTTTAAGAGAATGTGAAGTTTGAAATTGCCTTGCATTCTATTATCTAATTAAATTAAAGATAAATGTGTGTAACATGTTTAAAAAAAATTAAGAATTGTGAGGCCATTGCACAAAAACAACTGATGGTTTTCGGAAAACCAAAAATAACTATGCAAGACCTTGTAGTGGTTTTGGGAATATGAGGGGGTGTATGTTTCGATTTGCACCGCTGTTTCGATTTGCACCGCTCATCCATTGATGGGTTGTTGTTTGGGAAACCACCGAACGTGGGACCTTTCTACACATAAAGTTCGACAGGACTGGTGCCCCACACTTCGTTGATCTAAGATGACTCCTGGGCATGGAACCTTGTGGATCGTCGATTTTACAGCAGTTGCAGGAGAATAATAGGCATATAAACGCATAATTCTTCGATGAGCAGAATTCGATTAACATAATTTGGTATTTCATCTAAAGTCATACAATCTAGAGAATAGTGAAATCACTGAGAAATGAATGATCTATCAAAACAGATAGGCTGAATTTGGAGTTGGATCCCAACACGAGAGGCTAGTGATCCAGACGAGCAGGGTTCACTACTTCTTGTTTAATATTGGAAAGAGGGGCCCCTAACCAATAGTGTATTGTCAACACCTAGTAACCAACCAAGTTTAATAAACTTACCTTTCTGTGGCTTTCACTCACACTCACCTACGTATTATTTAGCATTTCATTCACGGCATCTCTCGTTCTGCTTCCAAGACCCCCGCCCAACGCGACCGCGAGTCAATACGTCCACCTCTCTATCTCCCGCTCCATACGCCCATTTCTGTCTTCACTATAGCTGCTCGCCCTTTATATACCTGCATGGAGAATATAAAATCAATACAAAATAACTAAACCAAAACACGTACATTTCTTATAATAAATTGTAAAAAAGAATTCCGTAAGTAAATAAAACTAAAAGACGGCTTTTACACAAGGAGTTGATAATATAGTTTACAACATTAAGGGTAATGAACGGCACATGTTAACAAACAAGCATTTGTAGGTCAAGTGGTGGGATGGATGGTCTACCCACTTCCACTCTTGAATTTCTGCTCCCTAGGAGCCTCTAATGAGATTACCCCTTAGGTTCCTTGCAGCAAGGAGGTGTTTTTAGAAACGACAAAAAAATACACCACCTAATCGATTTAAAATTTAATAAGCCATGTATTAAGTTAATAAATAAATTGATGTTAAAATAATAATTTCCACTGCAAGTTTATTTGCGATGCGATCCATCGCAGATCGCAAATTCAAATTTCTGTGCGTTAAGTCCTCCGGAATGATGCGATGCGATCCGATCGCATATCGCAGATCGCATCATATGTGTGTGCCCCAAATTTTGTGTTTCGACCAAATGGGATTCTGCGATGCGATCTAATTAAAGTCAATGGGTGAAGTATGGGCCAGCATTAAATGAAATTTAACGTGAAGTAAAAGTTTTACTTTACCGCCAGTAAGTGTCAGTAAAACAGTAAATGCAATTTACTGTGGTTGGTAAGTTTTGATGAAGTTTTTAATTTTATTTCAGCGGGAGTATGGGCTCAAGTAATAGCTGGTAAAAACATTTAATTCTTTTACGGAAGCATGGCAGTGAAGACGTGAAGTAATTTCTTTTTGGGTTGTCATATATATGTAATGTTTTTTTTGTTGTTGAGTTAGTGTGTGAGTGAAGAGGGGAGACGCAGCAGCGCCCATGTAATTGTATTGTAATGCACAGCAGTGCGAAGAAGTGAAAATATAGAACGCAGCAGCGCGTGAATGAAAAAGAAAGGCAGCAGCAGCAAAATAGAATATACAGCAGACACAGCAGTCTGAGTCTTTTGTTTTTTTTGTAAATCCCTCTGTGAGAGAGGAAGAACCATAGTTTGTAACAGCAGTTTTTATTAATGAATAGAAATTTGTGGTGTGTGTGAAAACTCTGTCAGCTATGAGTAATTTTTTTTTAAGTTTCCGCTGTGTTAAAGATCCTGTGTTTGAAACAGAGCATTGTCTTTGTGTTCTATGATTTTGTTTTTGGGATTTTGACAGAAAAATCCCCAACAGTGGTATCGGAGCAAGTTCAGGCTCTTTGAAGGGTTCAAAGAAGCTGAAGGAAGGATTCTTACTGCAGCAACTTCTCCAGCAAACTGAAGTCTCAGGCAAAAGAATCCAAGGTATTTCTCAAAGTTTTCTTTTTGTTACTGCTGAAACAGTTAGTGTTTTAAACACACAGTCAAGGAATGGCCAGCACAAGCACTGGTATGGGTATGTTCAACACCCAGCTCCCACAGTTTAATGGGAAGAACTATGACTACTGGTCAATAACTATGACAGCCCTGTTTGCCTCTCAAGATTTATGGGAAATAGTCGAAGATGGTTTTGAAGAACCAGCAGATGAAACTGAGTTTAATAGATTAACTCCAGCAGAGAGAGATCTGCTAAAGAGCAATAGGAAGAAAGATTCAAAAGCCCGTGTGTTGTTGTATCTAGCAGTAGACCAAAGTGTGTTTCCAAGGTTAGCAGCAGCTAAGACATCCAATGAAGCATGGCAAACCCTCAAGACAGCCTATCAAGGCATGGAGAGAGTGAAGACAGCAAAACTACAATTGCTGAGGAAGGATTTTGAGAACCTGTGCATGAAGGAGTCAGACAATATTGACTCATTCTTCACTCAAGTAATTGGCCTGGTCACACAAATAAGATCTCATGGAGAGATACTTGAAGATAGGAGGATTGTGGAGAAAATATTGAGGGTCTTACCCTCAAAGTTTGATGCGATTGTTACCACCATTGAAGAGACAAAGGATCTCTCAAACTTTTCAGTTGATGAGCTTCATGCATCACTGATCACACATGAGCAGAGGTTGAGTAGAAATGAAAACTCATCTCTAGAGCAAGCCTTCAAGACCCAGATGTCTTGTGGAAGAGGAAGAGGTCAAGGCAGAAGAAACAAGAAAGGAAGAGGCAGAAGCCAGAACAGAGGTGGAAGGAACAGTCCAGCAAATGCTCAAGGAAGAGGCAACAATCCAAATCAGAACCAAGGCCAAGGCAGCAGCCAACAAAGAGGACAACAACATGCTCAAGGACAAAGGTATGAAAAACCCAATGTCCAATGTTATTATTGTAAAAAATATGGGCATTATGCCAATGAATGTAGAAAGAAGCAACATGATGTGAGTAATAGCTCTAGTGCAAATATTACTAGAGAAAATGTCAGCCAAGATAATGTATTGTTAGCTTGTAACATGGCTGAAACAAATAGTGAAGATATATGGTTTCTAGACTCCGGTTGCAGTAACCATATGACAGGAAACATAGCTTTGTTTTTTGTTTTAGATCAAAGTGTGAAGTCACAAGTCACACTTGGGACTGATAGCAAAATTTCTGTTATGGGTAAAGGAGAAGTTAAAATATTTACAAAGCAAGGAGAAAGGAAAACCATAGCAGATGTCTACTATGTCCCTGGAATGAGATGTAACCTCTTGAGTATTGGACAGCTTGTTCAAAAGGGTTACAATGTTTTCTTTGAGAATGATGTATGCACCATCATGGATATTCCACCCAGCAAGCGATGCATTGCTGAAGTGAGGATGACGAGGAACAGAATGTTCCCTCTCAGAATAAGGGTAGATTTGAAAAACAAAGATGCAATGGCAGCAGTTACCCAAGAGGCTTTCCAAAGCCAACCAAAGGATGAAAATTGGTTGTGGCACTTGAGATTCGGACATCTCAACTTTGGAGGTCTTAACTTGTTGAGCAGAAAAGGAATGGTAAGAGGATTACCATTGATAGAGAAACCAGACAGCCTTTGTGAAGGCTGCATATTGGGAAAACAGCGCAGAGAAAGTTTTCCAAGCGGGAGAAGCATAAGGGCAAAAGCACCCTTAGAAATTGTCCACTCAGATTTATGTGGACCGATGCAAAATCAATCTTTAGCAGGCAGCCAATATTTTCTAGCATTCATTGATGATTTTACAAGAAAGACATGGGTTTATTTCTTGAAGAACAAATCGGAAGTGTTTAAAAAATTCTGAAATTTCAAAGCACTCGTGGAAAATCAAAGTGGGCTGCGCATCAAAGTTTTGAGAACTGACAGAGGAGGTGAGTATATCTCCAAAGAATTTTTATGTTTTTGCATAGAAAATGGAATTCACAAGCAATTCACAGCAAGGTACACCCCACAGCAAAATGGAGTTGCTGAAAGGAAGAACAGGACCATTATGGATATGGCAAAAAGCATGTTGAAGGCAAAGCATTTGCCAAATGATTATTGGGCCGAAGCCGTAAGTTGTGCAGTATATATTTTGAATAGGTGTCCTACAAAAGCTGTGATGAACAAAGTGCCTGAAGAAGCATGGAGTGGGAAAAAGCAAGGAGTCACCCACATGAAAGTTTTTGGATGTGTGGCCTATGCACACATTCCAGATCAGCTAAGGAGGAAGTTGGACAGCAAAGGGGAGAAATGTATCTTCATTGGATACAGTGAGGAATCCAAAGCTTACAGACTGTATATCCCATCTACCAAGAAATTCTTTGTGAGCAGAGATGTTCAGTTTATTGAGGAGGAAGCTTGGGATGGAAGCATAGAGAAAACAGTTAATGTTAAAAACTGTTTGTCTCATGATGAAGATGATGAGGAAATGGTAGAAATACATCCCCAAATAGCAGCGCCAACACAAGGACAACAAGGAACACCCTTGAGGAGAAATGAGAGTGCTTCTCCAAGCACTCCACAAGGAGGAAATTCAAGTGCATCTTCAAGCACTTGCACACCAAGTGAAAGAGGTAAGAAATTCAGAAATTTAAGTGACATTTATAATGAAGGAATGAATTCCTTATTTGCCTTGTATTGTCATGTTGATGATCCTATTCATTTCGAAGATGCTATTAAAGATAAGAAATGGATAGAAGCTATGGATGAGGAGATGAATGCCATAGAAAGAAACAAGACATGGGATTTGGTTGAGCTACCAAAAGGTAAAGAAGTCATTGGAGTCAAATGGGTCTATAAGACCAAGTGCAATGCTGAAGGCAAAATTGAAAGACACAAGGCAAGGTTGGTTGTCAAGGGATACAAGCAGCAGTATGGGAGAGACTATGAGGAGACTTTCGCACCGGTTGCAAGAATGGAAACCGTGAGAGCAGTGTTGTCCATAGCAGCTCAAAACAAGTGGAAAGTTTACCAAATGGATGTGAAGTCAGCATTCCTAAATGGAGTGTTAAAGGAGGAGGTTTACATTGAACAACCTCTAGGCTATGAGAAGAAAGGCCAAGAACACAAAGTGTGCAGATTGAAGAAAGCTCTTTATGGGCTGAAGCAAGCGCCAAGAGCGTGGTACAGTAGGATAGATTCCTATCTACTGGAAAATGAATTTGACATGTATGAAGGAGAACCCACCGTCTACATCAAAGAAAAAGATGGTAAAATTTTGATTGTTGTCTTGTATGTTGATGATGTGATTTTCACAGGTAATGATGATCAGCTCATTAAGAATTTTAAATCAGTCATGAAGGAAGAATTTGAAATGACTGACATGGGTTTCTTGAGATACTTCTTAGGCATAGAAGTAGATCAAAATGAAAAAGGAATTTTTATCTCACAAGCTAGATATGTAAATCAAGTATTGAGCAGATTTAACATGCAAGAATGCAAAGCAGCGATCACTCCCACAGTAATGGGATTAAAACTCAGCAGAGAGGACAGCAGCAAGGATTTTGATCCTAGTTTATATACGAGCATAGTTGGCAGCCTTATGTATTTAACTACAACTAGGCCTGACATAATGTTTGCTGTTAGTTTGATTTCCAGATTCATGGAGAGGCCAAAGGAGGCACATTGGCAGGCAGCAAAAAGAATTTTGAGGTATGTCAAAGGTACCAAAATGTTTGGAATTTTATATAATGTCTCAGAACATTCAGATTTGGTTGGATACACTGATAGCGATTGGGCTGGAAGTGTGGATGATCGGAAAAGCACATCCGGTTATGTTTTTCATATGGGTTCAGGAGCAATTTCATGGGCTTCCAAGAAGCAGCCAATTGTGGCGTTGTCTACAGCAGAAGCAGAGTACGTGGCAGCTACAACAGCAGCATGTCAAGCAGTTTGGATGAGAAGAATGTTGAGGAGCTTAGGCCAAGAGCAGGCAAAAGCAACAGTTATTTTCTGCGACAATAGCTCAGCTATTGCGTTGTCCAAGAATTCTGTGTTTCACAAGCGAACGAAACACATTGATACAAGGTTTCACTACATCAGAGAATTGGTGAACAACGGAGAAATTGTTTTGCAACATTGCAGCACTCAGGAACAGGTTGCAAACATTCTGACCAAGCCACTGGATCAGAAGAGCTTTGAATTTTTGAGGAAATGTTTGGGTATGATTGATAACCCAGCAGTTGAAATTAAAGGGGAGTGTTAAAATAATAATTTCCACTGCAAGTTTATTTGCGATGCGATCCATCGCAGATCGCAAATTCAAATTTCTGTGCGTTAAGTCCTCCGGAATGATGCGATGCGATCCGATCGCATATCGCAGATCGCATCATATGTGTGTGCCCCAAATTTTGTGTTTCGACCAAATGGGATTCTGCGATGCGATCTAATTAAAGTCAATGGGTGAAGTATGGGCCAACATTAAATGAAATTTAACGTGAAGTAAAAGTTTTACTTTACCGCCAGTAAGTGTCAGTAAAACAGTAAATGCAATTTACTGTGGTTGGTAAGTTTTGATGAAGTTTTTAATTTTATTTCAGCGGGAGTATGGGCTCAAGTAATAGCTGGTAAAAACATTTAATTCTTTTACGGAAGCATGGCAGTGAAGACGTGAAGTAATTTCTTTTTGGGTTGTCATATATATGTAATGTTTTTTTTGTTGTTGAGTTAGTGTGTGAGTGAAGAGGGGAGACGCAGCAGCGCCCATGTAATGAAATTGTGTTGTAATGCACAGCAGTGCGAAGAAGTGAAAATATAGAACGCAGCAGCGCGTGAATGAAAAAGAAAGGCAGCAGCAGCAAAATAGAATATACAGTAGAAACAGCAGTCTGAGTCTTTTGTTTTTTTTGTAAATCCCTCTGTGAGAGAGGAAGAACCATAGTTTGTAACAGCAATTTTTATTAATGAATAGAAATTTGTGGTGTGTGTGAAAACTCTGTCAGTTGTGAGTTATTTTTTTTAAGTTTCCGCTGTGTTAAAGATCCTGTGTTTGAAACAGAGCATTGTCTCTGTGTTCTGTGATTTTGTTTTTGGGATTTTGACAGAAAAATCCCCAACAATTGACACAACCCAATCCATATTTAATAATGATGTTGAATTTGAATATTACTATTTAAAATATTTAATAACGCTGTTGAATTTGAATATTACAATTTAAAAGTTTGAGTTTTCATTTACCTCTGAGTGGTACTTAATCCGGTAGCTTAAACATGTTACAGTTTTGATTGGAAAGTAATTGAAAATCTGGTATAATTGAAAATTTGGTAGAATTTTTTTAAAATATAGCAGAAATTTTTGAAAATTCTGGTTATAGTTGTCAAACTTCATTAATTTGGATATCTAATGGTGCTAAATTGCTAAATCTTATATGACTATTTTAATTTTTGTATTTTTATTTACTTCTTATTGTTAATGGCTAGTCTAAATCAACCACAAATTTTCCCAAAAACAATAGAAAAGATGGCAGATTTTTTTTTAAATCATGTAGAAATTGTTGAATCTGTCAAGCTAAAGAATTTGGGTACCTTATGGTGCCAAATCTGTTTTTGTCATTAAAAAACGATTTGAACACTGCAACAATAGAATTTCTTAAAATAAATTTAGCCAGATTCTGACTAGAAATTGGCGAGCTAGGCAAAAATTTGTGACCTCGGTAGACAATGCCTTGTATTTATTTGAGTGTTTTTTCTAGATAATTTTATTATATTGAGATTATTTTGCTCAGACATTAACCATCAAACATGATTTATTATCTTTTATGACATGTTAAGATGAATTGATTGTTTGCAACGTAAAAGTAAATCTCCATGGAGAAAAAAACTCAAATAACAAAAATCTGGATATCTCCATTCCGTTTCTGTAGGCTTTCGTTTTCATTTTTCCAACACAGTCATGGCATCTCTATGTGTATTGTCAGCACCTACTAACCAAGTTTAATAAACTTACATTTCTGCCGCTTTCTCGTCACACTCATCTACGTCTTTTAGCGTTTCCCAGTCACTCACGGCATCTCTCGTGCCGCCTCCACGACCACCGCCCAAGACGACCCCGAGTCAATACCACTCCCCACCCCTCTATCTCGATTAGATTAAAACATATTTTAATATAAATTAAAAAAATTATAATTCTGAAAGATAGAAATTTCATTAAAAAAATATAACTAATTCAATACAAAAGAAATGTGTAAGTAAATAAAATTAAAAGACCGACCGCTTTTACACAAGGGGTTGATAATATATTTTACAATCTGAAGTGTAATGTAATTTAATTTGTTTTTTTAATTGTTTGTTTTTTCAAAGTTCGATTGCAGTCCCTTTCAGATTTCACTTGTCTGCGTCTTTTAGTGTTTCATTCACGGCATTTCTCGTGCCGCCTCCAAGACCACCGCCCATGACGACTGCGAGTCAATACGTCCACCTCTCTATCTCCCGCTCCATACGCCCATTTTTGTCTTCACTGCTGTGAACGTTGTAGCTGCTCGCCCTTTATATACGTGCATAGGGCAGAGCACAACTCAGTGAGCTTTGAAGGACATTTGAATTTCTGAGAGAGAGAAATGGATCATAAAGCTGTTGTTTTTCCCCTGCTCCTGTGCTTCATCATCAAGGTGGCCACTCTATCTGTGGGTGCGGCCACTACTAATTATACGCTCTCGAAGCTGAATTCCTCTTCTGGTCAGAGAGCTCATGTCTATGGCCACCACATGGACGGATTAAGTCATCATGGGACTCATTCTTCTTCTGCTGAACGTGCTATGCTGCAGGATGGTCACACATTCCGATCATCCACGAGAAAAGAGAAAAGAGACGTGGAAGCTCTTCTCTCCTTTAAAAAGCATATCAAGTGGGATCCCTCTGGAAAGCTGTCCAACTGGAGAGCTGACAACTCAAAGGAGGTATGTTCCTGGTATGGCATTACCTGCAAGCCACAAACCTGAAGAGTTGTGGCTGTAATACTGTCCATTTCTTTGGAGGATGTTGATGTGGTTCGATTGGGAGGTACTATTTCGCCGTCCTTTGGCAACCTCTCGTTGTTGCACACGTTGAATTTTTCTGGTAATTTTTTGGGAGGGAGAATTCCACCGGAATTCGAGCAGCTTAAAGCGCTGGCCACACTTGACCTCAGCTATAATGAGTTTGAGGGATCTGTCCCGAAATCATTGTCTAATTGCACGCATCTCAAATGGATCGACCTTTCAGATAATTCGTTGACAGGGGGCATACCTGTTGAAAATGTAATTTCAACTGTGCAACAGTTGAGGCGTGCAGCAGCACTAAGCTAATGACCGAGCGCTTGCATTCCTACCAAAACAGCGCCGGAAAGTTACCAAGGATCGGGAGGCATAAACACTCCAATATTATGAGAAAAACCAAATCGCAGGCAGGCAGTGGCAGCGATAAGAAATATCGCCGATGAGCGATCGCCGATATCGCATCGGCGAAGTCGCAGTGGAGGACTTACAAAGATGCATTTAAAGGTTGCGATGAGCGATCGCCGATATCGCATCGGCGTATCGCTATCGGCATTTTCAATATGGCAGGCTTTACCATGGGTTATGTTGCGACCCGATAACCCGGACCCGACGGGTATTCAAAATTTTGTTTAATATTATTTCAGTTCCGTAAGCGGCTCTTTTTCGTGTTTTAATGTATTTCAGGCATATATATATATATATATATATGATCGGAGGTATCGGCCCATAGCGCGATCGGCATATCGCAATCGGGGAAACCATGGGTACACAATCTTTTATATGAGTGCTATGCGATGAAGCCCGGACCCGATGGGTTTCCGAAGCATAATGGTTTAACTTTTGAAGTCCGTCAAAAGGAAACTTTATGTGTTCTGCAGTGCTTTTCATATATTTTCAAATATGAGGAGAAACAGAGAATTGGCGCGGAGCTAGTTAAGAGCGGACGTGAAGCAGTACAGCAGTAGGCGACTGCATTCAATTCTTAGTATGGCCGAAGAAGGAAACAGGTTGCAATCCAACTCTTTCACATTGAATTTCTCAGCCACCACAGTAAATATGAAACTCAGTCGAGGACAAGAAGGACAGCCTCGAGCAGCTCACAGCATGGGTCTCCATCCTCATTCATTAATTCGCTCAAATTTTGTATGTAATCAGTTTTTATGTAGTTGTGTAAAAAAAAAAAGTAGCAGAGCTCAGAAGTCCGCAGAGAGAGTGAGTGCGTGCAAAAGCGCAGCAGCGCAAGTGAATGTTTGTAATACGCAGCAGCGTAGCATACTGAATGTAATGGGAAATGAATGAATAGAATAGCACTGTATTTCTTTCTGGTAAATCCCTCTGAGTGAAAGAGGATGAATTTTGTACCAAGTTTTTTTTAATACAAATCCCTTTTATGCATGTTATACTCTGTTCTCAGAAACAATCTTTTAAACTTCCGTTGTGTTAAAGATCCTGTGGCAGCATCAGAGTATTGTCTCTGTGTGCAGTTTATATTGTTTTTGGGATTTTGACAGAAAAATCCCTAACAGTGGTATCAGAGCTGAGGTTTAGGCTCTTTGAAGGGTTCAAAGAAGCTGAAGGAAGGTTCCTTTTGCTGCAGGAGCTTCTCCAGCAGAGCGAAGTCTCAGGCAAAAGAATCCAAGGTATTTTTCTTAAATACTTCACTGTATTTTGAAGCATAGTTAAGAGTGCAAGGAATGGCCAGCACCAGCAATAGCATGGGTATGCAGCTCCCACTATTTGATGGCAAAAACTATGACTATTGGGCAATAACAATGAAAGCCTTGTTTGCTTCCCAAGACTTATGGGAAATAGTTGAGGATGGTTTTGAACAACCAGCAGATGAAAATGAGTTTAATGCATTAACTCAGGGAGAGAAAGATTTGTTAAAGAGCTACAAGAAGAAGGATTCAAAAGCCCTTTTCTTCTTGTATCAAGCAGTGCATGGAAGTGTGTTTCCAAGGTTAGCAGCAGCTAAGACATCCAAAGATGCATGGCAAACCCTCAAGACAGCCTATCAAGGCATGAGGAGAGTGAAGATAGCAAAACTACAATTGCTGAGGAAAGATTTTGAGAACCTGTGCATGAAAGAGTCAGACAATATTGACTCATTCTTCACACATGTGATTGGTCTGGTCACACAAATAAGATCTCATGGAGAGATACTTGAAGAAAGGAGGATTGTGGAGAAACTATTGAGGTGTTTACCCTCAAGGTTCCATGTGATTGTCACCACCATAGAAGAGACAAAGGATCTCACAAATTTCTCAGTTGATGAACTTCATGCATCACTGATCACTCATGAGCAGAGGTTGAGTAGAAATGAAAACTCATCTCTAGAGCAAGCCTTCAAGACCCAGATGTCCTTTGGAAGAGGAAGAGGTCAAGGCAGAGGAAACAAGAAAGGAGGAGGCAGAAGTCAAAACAGAGGTGGAAGGAACAGTCCAGCAAATGCTCAAGGAAGAGGCAGCGATCCAAATCAGAACCAAGGCCAAGGCAGCAACCAACAAAGTGGACAACATCATGCTCAAGGACAAAGGTATGAAAAATCCAATGTCCAATGTTATTACTGTAAAAAATATGGGCATTATGCCAGTGAATGTAGGAAGAAGCAGCATGATGTGAATAATAGATCTAGTGCTAATATCACTAGAGAAAATATCAGCCAACATAATGTGTTGTTAGCCTATAACATGGCTAAGACAAATAGTGAAGATATATGGTTTCTAGATTCCGGTTGCAGCAACCATATGACAGGAAACATAGCTTTGTTTTCTGCTTTAGATCAAAGTGTAAAGTCACAAGTCACACTTGTGACTGATAGCAAAATTTCTGTTACGGGTAAAGGAGAAGTTAAAATATTTACAAAGAAAGGTGAAAAGAAAACCATAACAGATGTCTATTATGTTCTTGGAATGAGATGTAACCTCTTGAGTATTGGACAGCTTGTTCAAAAAGGTTACAATGTTTTCTTTGAGAATGATGTATGCACCATCATGGATATTGCACCCAGCAAAAGATGTATTGCTGAAGTGAGGATGACGAGGAACAGAATGTTCCCTCTCAGAATAAGAGCAGATTTGAAAAACAAAGAAGAAATTGCAGCAGTTACCCAAGAGGCTTTCCAAAGCCAACCAAAAGATGAAAATTGGTTGTGGCACTTGAGATTTGGACATCTCAACTTTGGAGGTCTTAACTTGTTGAGCAGAAAAGGAATGGTAAGAGGATTACCATTGATAGAGAAACCGGACAGCCTTTGTGAAGGCTGCATATTGGGAAAACAACACAGAGAAAGTTTTCCATCCGGGAAAAGCATAAGGGCAAAAGCACCCTTAGAGATTGTCCACTCAGATTTATGTGGACCGATGCAAAATCAATCTTTAGCAGGCAGTCAATATTTTCTAACATTTATTGATGATTTTACAAGAAAGACTTGGGTTTATTTCTTGAAAAACAAAAGTGAAGTGTTTGAAAAATTCCGAAATTTCAAAGCACTTGTGGAAAATCAAAGTGGGTTGCGCATCAAGGTTTTGAGGACAGACAGAGGAGGTGAGTATATCTCCAAGGAATTCCTACGATTTTGCAGAGAAAATGGAATTCACAAGCAATTCACAGCAAGGTACACCCCACAGCAAAATGGAGTTGCTGAAAGGAAGAACAGGACCATTATGGATATGGCGAGGAGCATGTTGAAGGCAAAGCATTTGCCAAATGATTATTGGGCTGAAGCCGTAAATTGTGCAGTATATATCTTGAATAGGTGTCCTACAAAAGCTATGATGAACAAAGTGCCGGAAGAAGCATGGAGTGGGAGAAAGCAAGGAGTCACCCACATGAAAATTTTTGGATGTGTGGCTTATGCACACATACCAGATCAGCTAAGGAGGAAGTTGGACAGCAAAGGGGAGAAATGTATCCTCATTGGATACAGTGAGGAATCCAAGGCTTACAGGTTGTATATCCCATCTACCAAGAAGTTCTTTGTGAGCAGAGATGTTCAGTTCATTGAGGAGGAAGCTTGGGATGGAAGCATAGAGAAAACAGTTAATGTTAAAAACGGTTTGTCTCATGATGAAGATGATGAGGAGATGGTAGAAATACATCCCCAAACAGCAGCGCCAACACAAGGACAGCAAGGAACACCCTTGAGGAGAAATGAGAGTGCTTCTCCTAGTGTGCCTTACACGAAGTGATCAAGATGACTAGAAAGATGGTAGACTACAGGGATTATCTCTATGAATCAGATGAGCAACGTGCTATTGGGAACTCTTCTGACTTAGCAAACACATTGAGTAGTTTGAAGGAAGAAATACGGAGTTTTAAAGCAGATAATGACAGAATCATGCAGGCACAATAGAAACAAGAAGAAGTCAATTATGCAATTCTTTAGAGTTTGTTATAATTGCAGAGACAAGGGCCACTCTACCTCAGCTATGGACAGGAGGATGGGACTAATGGGGCATATGGTAGTCAGCCTCATAGTGATCACAAGTCATATAGAGATGATATGATCAGAGATGGTAGATTATTGGATTCTCCAGATAAGAGAGGTGATGGACACATGTATTATTCTAGTTCTCGTTACGACAAACACTATGATCATCATCGTTATCACCCTTACAGGAGGAGTGATAGGGGATACTTGCTAGATGACTTTAAGAAATCAAAGCCACCTACTTTTGATGGAGAGTTGAAGAAGCCTGAGGATGCAGAGGCTTGGTTACTTGGCATGAATAAGTTCTTTGAACTGCATGAGTATACAGAGAATATGAAGGCCATAATAGTTATCTTCAACCTCAAAGGGAAAGTTGTTATCTGGTGGGAAGATGTAAAATGGGCCAGAGACATCGAGATAGAGGAGATGAGTTGGCATGAATTCAAGAGACTCTTTAGAAATAAGTACTTGTTGGAA
Organism: Pinus tabuliformis; assembly: GCA_031772625.1. NCBI lineage: Eukaryota > Viridiplantae > Streptophyta > Pinopsida > Pinales > Pinaceae > Pinus > Pinus tabuliformis. Next base: position 610,840,470 of record CM062809.1, read on the forward strand.
AGGTACTACAACAGAAAAGACATGGAATTTTATGAGCTAAAGATGGGATCGATGACATATGAGGACTATATGACCAAGTTGTTAGAGCTATTGAGGTATGTACCATATCTTAAAGATGAAAAGGCTAAAGTTTAGATATTTGTTAGTGGATGCCCATTAGCATTTAGAGATCATATTGATTATGATGAGCCTCTGCCACTTGAAGAATTTATTCTTAAACTAAAGCACTGTGATGAGAAATCAAAGTGTAAAAGAAAAGGAAAGGTAAAGTTAAATGTAAATGGTAGCCAAAAAGAGTAATACCTGAGAATGCATAAGAGGAAGAGAATGTTGCACCGCATATAAGTTTAATGTAGCTAGATAGGGACATGGGTCACAACGATAGAATATATGTGATGGTACAGGATATTTGGAGTGTTGGACATGGGGTAAGGAGTATCTTAGGAAGGATTTTCCGCAGAATCAGGGTGGTAGGCCTCAGATCTATAGTGATCAGTCCATTTTCTTTGTCCACTGTTAAAATTGTTATGGGTGATGTCCTGCGAGCTCAGTTGTACTGTGGGGTCCACCCACTGTAGCAAGAGCCAATATTAATTCTCTTCGGGCTAAGTCAATCACCTCGTCAATCTGATGCCTCTGGCCTGGCACATCACTTTCGCACAATATTAATAGCCTGTTGGGCTCCATCCAACAGGATGATGTTATTATTACGTCATCTGTAACATGTGTCAACCTATGATAGGTCACACATGTCACTCGAAAATGGATTTTTGGGTGCCCAAAAATTCCAAAAATGACTACCACGTGTCCACTGCCGATTGGACCACGTCATGTTGATGTCATCATCCATGTCATCTCGAAGAAATAATAAGATGTTACACATGTCCCGTCAAAGGAGAGAGAAAAGGTCATGGAGGTCTTTGTTTTTTGGCAATTTCATTTGTTAATTAGAAAACCAATGGATTCAAGAAATTCTTCCCTTGACACCACTCCTCACTCTAGTGCAGTTTGTGGTTTTTAGAGGAGAGGTCCCGGGGTGAACCTCCATCGTTGATCTACGTGATCGCTGGTGTGAGAAAACATCTCCCTTGACCTCCAAACCTTTCTAAAGGGTTGTCTTAGGTGCTATTGGAAAATCGCCACATGGCCTGGTGCTCACCTTGCAGTGATTAACTGTGTACTCTCCAAAGAAACTTTTGGGAAATCATTCTCAGGCTCGCCCTCAGTGGGTTGAGCTATCAGAGTTGGGACCTCTACTTAACTCCCATTGGACCATGTTATATTGTCGCGTCCCCGCCAAGTGGGATCCACCCACTCTATGTCATCTGACGGTTTACTTCTGTGTTCTCTGCCAAATCGGTTAGGGTACGCTTGTTGGGCTACCTCGACAGGGCTAGAATGTTATGTGGGCTCTGCCTATGGCCAATGAAAACTATTCCCGCTGCTATGCTGTTAGCCACATCTTCCTGGAGCTTTGCATAGAGGCTCCTCCAACCTTTTTGCTAAGTTTGGCACTCAAGCCAACTTTGGCTACATGCCAAAGGCTCACCCAAACACCTTTTAACTATTCTATCATGGACTTAAGGTCACAAAACTTTGACTGGCTATTTTTCAAACTAGGAGGCGATTTTCAAACTTCCACATACCACTGGAAAGCTCTTTCAAATCTCTATCCATCTGAGTGGGTTTCACCTACATCTGAGATGATCTACTACTCCAAAACTGGCTCCAAATCCTCTGCACCATTCTTATTCGTGGTGATATTCTTATGATTGATCCCTTGCCATTCTTTTTATTTTCCTTTGCCAATAATTACAACACTGTTTCTAACGCTTTGCAATTTCCATGCTTTCCTTTGTCACCTTTGTCACGTTTTCCTTTGCCACCAATGATTTCCATGTTTGACTTTTCCAATATTTGTCCATTTTTCCTTTACCTTTGCCTTTTCCATCAATGACAACATAATTCCAACACTCCATTTATATATCCTTGAAGTGATCATGTATTTACATAAATAGTTTGTCAAACTAATTTACCCCTTAATTCATCTACTAAGGAAGCTTTCACCACATAGTCTTAGATGGTATTTCTTAATGCCTACTTGTGGAAGTACCTTGTGTTACAATATCTCACCTTGAGCCAAGCACTATGAGACTTGAGGAAGCAATGAATTTCTTCTTTTCTATAGGTTATGGACACTTAATTTTCCTATTATTTTTATTTATTGGAGAAACTCTTCCAAGAGTTCTTTGTCCTCTATATAAATTGCAATTATGTTAACTTAGAGTGGTTGTCTTTTAATTCCTTTAATGATGAAAGGAAAGACGATTTTTCCGATTCATTAAGGAAATTTTTGGTTTATTTTATATTTTTCTCTTATATATAGGATGGAGAGTTGATTGCTGATATATTCCAATCCTCTTGAATAATATTTCTGATGGGACGTAGCCCCCTTTTTTCCCTATCACAATAAATATGGGTTTATGATCCAAAATAGTAGGAGGGTAGTTAAGGGATTGGTTTTACAAATTCAGTGAAATATCCTAGCATCAACTATCAACTTAATCTCTTTACTAAGTGATGAAGTCTAAATCTTTCATTCAATTAAACATATTTTCCTATATTAGGTTAAAACATAGTTACCGATCAAACGAGAAAATTACCTAGTACCCATTTTTTTGAGGTAGCAAAAGATCACCCGATCTTAATAAGTGGTGATTCAAAATACACCATAAAATTTTCTAATGTATCAAGTATCAACATTTTTTCACACTTTAAATTTTCTTATGTATCAAGAATGAACATTTTTTTTAAATGTGAGTGATTTTCATGACGATTTTAAAAATGTTGATCTAGCATCAACCCCTTGTTTTAAAGGGTCGATTTTTGATACTTTAAATTTTCTAATGTCTTCTTCTTCCCCAAGATATTTATTTTTATGTCTATTTTGTATTTGTGTGTTTTTCCTTTTCTTTTCAATTTTTTTTGTAATGAAATCTTGATTTTTTCGCATAGTTAAAAAAATAAAAAAACAGTCAATATTTTAAAGGTAGTATTTTCTATATGTTTATGTAATGTTAATTAATATTTCAATGAACATTAGATACTTGTCACTAGATTAAAAATAATTTAAACATTTGACAAAAAAATACACCTTTTCAATATAAATATAATGAAAAACTACACATTTTGAGACTTTTTGTCAAAAATGATATGTCAAATAAATGATTTTTATGGGAAAATCCTAACAAAAAAGGCTTAAAAAGTACATTTTTTATGAATTTTATGTTAAAAATTAATAGTAATCACAATTTTTTTACAAAAAAAAATGAGTTACATAAAATTTGAAATTAAAATTAGATAATACAAATATTGAACATATAAAAACAATGATCAAATTCTCATTCTTCTCATAAAATCTCAAAGTCAAAAATTACAAGTAAAACTAATGAATATCTCTCAAAGTTGAGCCTGATTTGCAAGCATAAATTAAAGGTCATCAACAATATCATATAATCCATGTTCATCATGTTCTACATCTTCATTATTTTCTTCTTCGGCCGTATTTTCTTCTTGACTTTCCTCATTTTCTTCTTCTAATGGATCTTTCATGTCTGCAAATCTCTCAAAGTGTCATTTTCCAATCATTCCATATAATGGTGGTTGAGGTTCCTTATCATTTTTTTCACACGTGATTCATTAAAATCTCATTTGCTCAAACCAACTTCTTGCATTGCATCTCGAAGAAATTGAAAAGCATTAATTCTTTGTTGAATAAAATTGCATTGTAATGGGTCTTTTTCAATCGCAATGCACTTTCTTCTTTTTTGTAGGCAACATGCTAATGTTATACCTAATAATCAAGCACAAAAAAAATATGTAAGTAAATTAGTATAAACACATAAAAACAAAAATAAAATAAAATATTAAAATTTAATTTTACATAATAAAAGCTCCCTGAACCTGAAAATCCAAAATCCAATCTCCTTCATCTAAACATAGATCTATAAGATAGTTAATCAATGATTGCGGTTTTTTATAAATGTTAATTATCTCTCCTTTTGCATCTTTATCCTCATATGTTAACTTTCTTACGACAACATCAAGAACTAGTCCTTGGCTATGACTCTTTCCATCTACTTGATTCAAAAGAATAGACATATAATTATCATCTTTTGTCCAACATTCAACATAGATGAATTCACAATCACTTATAATTGGATGATCTCTGGAAGAAATAAAATTTGACTTTTTCCTGTAACATGACATAGTAGAATTTCAATTAACTTGTACATTTTTATTTTTTTTAACATTAACCAAACATACAATTTCAATGTCTTACCATGTAAGTTGCATCTTTGAGTTCGCTTTTCACTTGAAGCTTGTTAATAACATTGCAAATTATGTGTTTGAATGAAATGTCACAAATCTCCAAAGTGGTGATGTTGTGACTTCTTCAAAGCCCATAACCTCTTTATTAAAAGCTTGATAAGTATGAGGCTCACTATCATGTCCAATGTTTGGGAAATTGAAACCATGAGGAATGTCTGCAATAACCAGGGCATATTCCCTTTTAGGTATGATTTTTACAATGTCTTCACAATAACCTTGTATTATTTGATATTGGATAGTGTCCATCCCATTCCAAATTAAATTAGTAAGAGTAGGATCAAGTTCAACATTCCTAAGACGTTGTTTTCTAAACCTTTCCAACTTAACTTTTTCAATAAACTTTTGAAAGTATTAAGTACCCCACTTGCATCCTTCTTCGACATGTTTAAAAAAATAAACAAATATAAGTATAAGTAATGAAATAAAAAAAATTACATATGAATAAAGTGAATGTTAAAACAAATTTACCTTTTCCGATTCAAGATAAAAATATTTAACTGTCGATGTAGACCTTGATTCTAGTAGTTGTGTACAACATCATTCCAACTCTCTTCATTCAACATTCAAACCATATGTTCTTGTATTTTCATATAAATCTTATGACTCAATAAATAAAGAAAAAATTGTTAATATAATGATATGTATAACAAATACTATCAACAACAGTATGTTATATTCAAAAGAAAATTATAATCCAAGAAAAAATAAAAATAAGTCAACAAACTTACTTTTGAAATTATGAGCACATTTCATCCAATAACAATTCACCTAACTTTACAAAACATAGTATTAATTTTACTAGTTTGTCATCATTCACTCCTTGCAATTTTCTCCAAGGTGTGATCATATCATCTGGAAGTTGCTTCATTTCAGGGCCTGTCTTATAGTTGACACATATTATGGGTTTAGAATTTTTAACCTTTTGATTTTTTATGGCAATATTCTCCTACACGTCGAAAATATCATCAATCAATTCCCATATCTCCCATGTTCTAAATTCCAACTGGAAAATGTTATCCATGCCTTTCAATAATTTTGAATTTACTTTGCCACCTTTTGAATTGATTTTATCCTCAATTTGATAACTTGTTTCCATACAACATTCCTTTTGAAAGCTTAAACTAACTTTTTTATTATCCCCACCACATTTTTCTACAAATTAATTATGAATAAATCTAACCCTTTGGATGAAAGTCATAAATATTATGTACTCATTATTTGCATTATGATGACACGCCAATAAATTTGCCTCTGTTTCTATTAAACCAACATAAATGATGCATTTCATTGTTTCAAAAAGAGAGTTATTGGGATATTCCTCAATCAATTGTCTTTTGGCCTCTATTGAATGGTTCCCTCTAATTACATAATATTTGTATTCAAAACATTGTGTCCTATCAAATTCTTCTTTGTTGAGAACTTGATTTGAATCAACAAGAACCACATAATCCACCACATGTGCATATGGATTGTACCTGAACAATGTTTTCAAATTATGGACATGTAGGTGATGTGCCTTTCTAATTTGATATTGAGATTTTCCTTCCTCTAGCCTATAGAATTGGCTAACATTAAGCTAAAATGTTTTTCCACCATTAATTAATATATTCTTCCTCAAGCGATCTTAAATGGAATTTTGTTTTATTTTAATAATTCCATCATATAAACTAGCACCAATTGTTATGATTTCTTTGCTGCCTTTAGAACTTTCACTTTGATCTTCATTTTGGCCTATGATTTGAACATATTGACCAACTTTTGATTTCTTCTTCTTACTAGTTAACATATATTCTTCTACATAAACAATCTCCTAATCATTAAATGGAAGAGAGACATTCATGTCCATTTTTCTTTTTGGTGTTTTATTTCTTTTCTCCTTTTGAACAACAGTTCTAATCTCCTCCTCACTAATGGTGACATATTTTTCAACTTCATCTTCAACTTCAATTTCCACATCTTCAATAGAAACATGTTTAGCTTTTCTTGATTCACCCACCTTAGGGATTCTTTGATAATCCTTTGTATGTACTATTGCAGTGTCATGGATTGTTGCTCTTTGCTTCCTTCTCCTTTATTCTTATGTCTTTGTATGGAAACTATTGATCACATTCATAATATTTGGTTTTAGATAATAAATACCCTCCAACATCATTGAAAGACTCTCAGTAAAATCCTATCAAACAAAATACAATATGTCAATGATCAATCATTTATAAGAAAATAGTGATCCTTACAATAATGCATAACACATAAATATAAATAAACACACTTACAATGTTATTTGAAATGTTGGATGTGATTTCTTCACACAATGGTGTAGATTCTTCATATGTGTCATATTTAACCTTTGAGAGACAATATCTAACATTTTCATGTGTCTTGGGTAATTTTGCAAGAACATAAACAATGTCTGCATTCAGCACCAAACATATGTCTCATACTCTTCCCATCACCTGATATGGTTAACCCAAGTTAATTATACCACAATATAGATAGATATGTGTATTATCATCGGTTTCAATATTTTTAACATGCCATGTAAAATTTGTTTTATTTATTTCTCATGAATTCCTCCATTCGAAAATAATTTTGAATGTACTTGATGAGGCAGTTGCTTGAATTTTACGATGTTTTTCAGTTCGGCTATGTCCAACAGTATTCATAGAGCATCCAATGGCAACTTTAGATGATGGAATTGATGTTCGTGTTCAAAAAATATTCACAGAGACCTTCCTTAATACCATATATATCTATATATATATATATATATATATATATATATATAACACATATATTACTTAAAAAATAAAAAAGCAAATTAACAATATAAATGTTATTAAAAAAATATAAAAATAAAAATAATTTAAATTTAATAACATTAAATTTAAATTAAAAAAAAAAAAAAAATATATATATATATATATATATAATTTATAAAAACATTGTTATTATATATAAAAAAATAATTTTAAATAATTTTCCCTCCCCCACTTGCCTAGGCCCTAGTCCAGTAGCCGAGGGGCCATTGGCTTGGGGCTTGGCATATAGTGACCCCTTGCCCACCCAGGCCCTAGGTCAGCGGCGCATGGGCCACAGGCCAATTCTGTCTGCTCGAGCTCAGGCAGACCTACTCGCCCAAAAACAAAATTATTAAAAATAATTTAATTTCATTTAAAAAAAAACTATATTTAAAAAAAAATATATATATCAATTAAAGAAAAAGATCAACTTTTATATATATATATATATATATATATATAGATATATAGATATATATTTAAAAATAAAAATGAATTAAAATAATAAAATAAAACAATAATTTCTTAAAAAAACATTTACATTAAAAAAAAACTATATTAATATAGTTAAAAAAAATCCAATAAATGGTTTTTGGAAAAAAAAATATTAATTAATTCTTTTTTTCTTTTGTATTTTTGGAAAGGAAAAAAAATTAATAAAATGATTTTTTCCTCTAATGGGACAATTTTTTTTTGTTTTTAAATGCAAAAATTGAAATTCTCCCCCATCGAAATTTAAAAAAAAAAATTACAAAAAAAATAAATAATAACACCTATTTTTTCATTTCAAAGCCCTATAAAAAATTAAAAAAATTAAAAAATATTATTTTTTCTATTAAAAATCCTACAAGTTAAGTGGTTTTTCTTGTAAAACAACAAATTTTCTCCAAATTCCTCTTTAAGTAGTCAAAATAGAAGGAAAATGAACCTTTAAAATGTGAAAAACTCTTGTTGAATGTGTTATCAATGACAATGCAACTCCTCCGCAAAATTGCTTCAAACTTTTTATCAAGACCTAGAAGGCTTGATGTGATATGACAAATATAAACAATGAATTATATTTTATAGCGATGATTGAGTGATTCTTTTAGCATTTCTCGAATGTGAGATTAAAATTGAAATTAAAAAAAATATTTAGTTAATATTATAGGATTAGATTAGTTTTTATTCGTTGTGGAATAAAAAATAAAATATTAATTATAAAAGTTAATTTAGTTACGTGGTTAATGTTAAAAAATTTAAATAGAAAATTTATTTTAATTTTGAATAAATACATTAAACGAAAATTTGTGCGGATATTTTGAATAGAAAGTAGGGTGAATTTTTTCAAGACCAAAAGTTTAGTAATATGTTTTCAAGTAAATTTTTGACAAAAATTTTGGAGGGAAATATTTCAAAATGAAATTTTTAGAGGGAAAATTTTGAGCGAAATATTTTGGGGAAAACTTTGGAGGGAAAATTTTTGGCGAAAAAACTTGGGGGGAAACTTTAGAGGGAAATTTTCAATCTCTAGACTATAAATTGTCAATGGCAAAGAGTGCATTTGTATTGTTCAACAACTTCTGGTTGAAGGTCATGGATTCTTCTAATAGTGAATTTTTTCTTTCTGTAGGATCGACATCTTCATCATGCAACAACACTTTTCATTTTAATGAAGGTAACAAGAATTCTTTCACTATGAATAGAGAGACAAATTTTCCACTTGGTCTTAATCCTAAGGATGATGAGAGCAGCATTGATGAAGGGCAGCAAAAAATTTTTCCAGTGAATAGAGAGTTAATTTCTCCACTTAGTCCTAATCCTAAAGATTATGAGAGCACCACTGACGAAGGGCAGGATGAAGAATTTCTAGTAAATAGAGAGTCAATTTTTCCACTTATTCCTAATTCTATGGATTATGAGAGCACCACTAATGAAGGGGGGCGGGGGCTGAAGCATTTCTAGAGTCAAATTTTCCACATAGTATTGATCTACGGAAAGGCTTTCAAAATGTTGCATTCAATTTGTAATTTTTATTTTTCAAGAATCCAAGAAATACTTGAAGATGATCCTCCATATTATTCAGAAGTACATTATAAAAGAGAGGTTGGACCATGAACAATTACTGTAATGTCATGGATGAAAAACTTCCTTTCAAAGCATTAAGAGTGTATGCCAAATAAAGACACAATACATATTCTAGATAATTTCTCAAGACACAAAATCTACAACTTATATAGATAATATGCAAAAGGTTTTGAAGGATATGGTAATTTTATTACATATTCATAATTTACAAGGATATGGAAGAACAAATTCAATAATGATCGTATTCCTAAGAAGACAAGGATGGGGGTTTGCAGCACATGTGCTTCTCTTAAATAAAAAATGGATAAATGTCAAAGGGCAGAAAGAGGTATGCATTCATAACATTATTTTTAAAAATTGGATAGTTATCAACTATAAAAATATATTTATTAATAGGTTTCTTTTATTTTATGTGCAGATTCCATTGTCAAAGCATTTTAACAGCATCGCAATCAACAAACAAGTGAAAGAAAAAATTTGTATAAGCATCGAAAGAAGTGTTATGATAATCCAAATAAATATTCGGGTTTTGATAATTGATGGTATGGACCAAAAGAAAACACTTTTGCCACATTTTGTCCACACAGCAAAAACTTTAAATGAGGAAATTTTTATTCACTTTCACTTGGTTGGTCGTATGGTCTTTAATGTGAAGATGTTGTGAAGGGTTTACTTTATAGCTCTAAATATTCGTAATGATCCAAAATCTTACCATAACTATAATCCATGGTGTGGTTTCTCATTGGTACGGTATTCTTCCTGAAGTTTTGTATCTGCAATTAGACAACACAAGTCGTGAAAATAGAAATCAAGTTCTTTTTGGATATCTAAACATGCTTGTTCAATTGGGAATTTTTAAAAAGGTAAAGGTTGGTTTCTTTCTTGTTGGGAACACTCATGACCATACTGATCAGACGTTTAGTTGTTTTTCAATAACATTGAGGAGGAAGGATGTTGGGATCCTGCCATCATTAATTGAATGTATTAAGAAATGATACATTCTAGAGCCTATTTTTCATGTGTTGGAAGAAACTATTGACATGCGAAGGTTTATTCTGCAATCACATGATGAGGAGAAATGCATTGAACCACTTAATGACATTAGCTTCCAACATCAATTTTGTATCAAAAGAATTGATGTAAAAAAAATTATATGGGGCAAAAAGTATTCAATTGTTGTAGAATGGGGATCGTCATCAAGTTTAACATTTTTTAATTTCATTCCATATCATCCAATATTTTCATCAAATATAATATTATTATAATCAGTTGCTGAACTCCATAATGCATGAAGGCATAAGAGAGAGATAAATTATTTTGAATGCCTAGAAGAAATAAAAATATGTATTATAGATACATATGAGTACTTTAATGTTGCAGATTCAGTTTGGTGGGATTTTTTTTTTCAATAATCAAAGTGATATCATTTCAAGATCGACAAATGAGTATACACTTTTGAAGACCGCATTTATTTGGCCGCAAAATATGCCAAATGAACATGAGGAAAGACACATTGTTGAACAACAACAATCTCAAAGAATTATTAATTATCAACATGTAGAGAAAAGATAAATCTATATTGGTTCTAGAAGATCACATGGACAACGTGAAGCCATGGAAGACCTTTACAGGGGTTCTGTGCAGGATGTTAAGGAGGGTTTCCTGATAGTAGTATTAGCAAATGGAGATCCATCTGGCTATCCATTATGGGTTTCCAAGGTTATAAAGGTCATTAAAGAAAATGAATATATTATAGTTGCTGAAGTACATTGGTATTCCACAAATACCCACCCATTCAATGGTGTGTACAAACCAGAGATGGTAGCTGATAAACAAATTGGTAGAACGAGAAAAAGAATGGGTACAAATATAAATCGTCACCACACAAACCTCTTAAAATTGGAGGATGTTGACATAATTATCTATGAATTTAATTTAACAAAGAAAGGAACTCTTCGGTTCAAGACCATAAATATTTTGAAGAAGTTGCTACCAGAAGAAATGTTGTTGAGATGGGAGTTTGTTGAACCTGGTCGTAGATCTAGAACACTTTTGAAACCTGAAATGGTGGGCATGCATGTTGACTCAAATGGGGCTCTAGTTGATGAAAGAGAAGAATATGGGGCATCTTCATCTACATTGAGTCATTCATTTGAAGATGTAGATTTTGATGGTGTACTAAAACCTATGGGTGATTTTGAATATATGTCTAAGAAATTTTATGTAAATAATGTTTGCATGGTAACTTGAAATAAATATTTTGACTTCCATAGATCTTACATGAAGTTATGAGTCATTTATATGTTTGTTGGATTATATGTTTTCATTATGAAGAATTCATCTTTATAGAGATGTTTGCATGGTAACTTGAAATAAATATTTTGACTTCCATATGATCTTACATGAAGTTATAAGTCATTTCTATGTTTGTTGGATTATATGTTTTACTTATGGAGAATTCATCTTTGTAGAGATGTTTGCATGGTAACTTGAAATAAATAATTTGACTTTCATATGATCTTACATGAAGTTATCAGTCATTTCTATGTTTATTGGATTATATGTTTTAATTATGAAGAATTCATCTCTTTATAGATGTTTTCATAGTAACTTGAAATAAATAGTTTGACTTCCATATGATCTTACATGAATTTATGAGTCATTTTTATTTTTTTTGCATTATATGTTTTAATTATGAAGAATTCATCTCTTTAGAATATCCACGACTCAACCACAGGGGCTTTACTGCGAGAGAAATATCATACCATGTATCATACCACGTGGGTTCATATTGGGGGTTATATATTGAAGAAAAAATGACATAATATATTGGGAGATATATAGGAGGTAAAGGGTTTTCATATTGGAAAATATAAAAAATGGAACTTAAAATTAATGAGAAAATATAAAAGGGTATAAAAAATGTTAATGAAAAAATAGATACCTACAATATCTAGTGAAAGTAGGAGTTTATTAAATTGGGAAGCTTTACTGGCTTCATATTGGTAGGGGGTTAAATAATTTTATTTTTAGAAGGATTTTCCAATATGTAATCAAATTAAGGATATTGTTTAATATGCCACAAATGCACGTGTTATGTTAGAGGTTCACTGAGTGAATCCCGAGTGAAAGCAATAATGAATTAAAAAAATAATTTATGATATATTCAATCTACCAACGTTGATATTTTGATTAAAAGTAAAGAAATATTAAAAATTAATGTTGTTTTTTTCAAATTATGCAGTGATATTTCCATGCTATTACTTATTGTTATCATTTCGTATAAGATAGTTTTAAAAATGTTGAAATTTTAATGCCTCATTAAAAGGGACACTTCATTTTGGTGGTTTAGTTTTAGGTTTTTGTTGCAATAGGATAAGTTGCTTTAGGCTAAGATTTGAAAAGAGCTATAGTTTTAGTATTTAAAATAAAAATTACTCATGGAATAATGAATCTTTCATTTACTTGCTCATTTAAAAAAAAAATAGCCATATAATTTGTTCATTATTTCATGGTTGAAATTTTAAAAACTTAAGGTTTTTAATTCCATGGTTGAATATTTGTGAAAATCTTAAGGTTTTTCTGAGTTATGATATTTTATCTTTAATGCTATTGTTGAAAACAATTACAATTTCAATGTTTTTTAGAGTCAAGAAATTTTATCTTTAACAAGATGGACGGAAATTGTTGGAATTATCAAGATTTGAGACATGATATTTTATCTTTAACATCATGTCCCAGAATTGTTGAAATTTACGGTTTTTAAAAGTCTTAGTATTTTATCTTTATTTCCATTACTAAAAAGTGTAAAAATTGTAACCTAGTTTTTTGTTGTTGTTGTTCCAGCATTAACACTTATTTTTTTGAGGGTGTTTTTCATCCATTTTGCAAAGACAAAGTGGTTTTTACTTCCACTTAAAAAAATGTTGAAAATTTACCCTAAAAAAAGCATCATTTTGGCATACACAATTTTCGTTTTTTGGTATTTTTTCAAGTTTTTTGGGACTTTTTGTTTTGAAGTAATATTTCTCTTTTGATCAATAGCTATGTTTTAAAAGTCATATATATCTATTAAACTAACCACTATTTCTTTAACTAAATCTCTAATGTTGAGTCCTCCTTCTTTCTCCATTAGAGTTAGGACCAAATTCAAGTCTCCCTACAAGTATGCAGGGATGTGTCGCCAAGTATATTAGGATACTTCGACATTCTCTCTTCTCTTAGATAAATTATTTGGTAAATCATAGAAATTAAATTGCTAAATTTCTTTACCGATGGATTATTCTTTCAAGGGCGTGAATAAGCAGCGAAGCATGTGTTTTATTTACATCAAGTCTAGTGCGTGATCTTCCTAGGTTGTTATAATTCCCCTCAAGGCCATGTAGGCACTATTATGTAGTAGGAATTTCATATGTAATGATATATGTTATATGCAAGGTATATCCATTTAAGTCGTGTTTAGTTAAACAATGATTTATGTCATGTTCCTACTTTACTGCTCTTTGTCTCCTAGTGTTTTATTTCCACAGAGCGGCTGGTCTGGTTAGGTGAGCTTTAATGATAAATCTTGATTATCTTAGGATTCATTTCTCTTTAATGATAAATTTTGATTATCTTAAGATTCATTTCTCTCTTATTTGTTTATAAAGAGTAAGTTTGGTTTAGTCTTTCTAGTAAAAAAAAATGACATAAGATTTTTCAATCTTATTTTCTAATTTACAATTTGGAAGAAAATACAATTTACTTAAAAAAGAGTCAAAATGCCCTTGGAAAAAAATTCAAAATTCCCTATAGCTTATTACTTCCCTTAATCCTTAAATGAGTATGTTAGTTATATTTTGTAAAATCCTAATTACTTTTTTTTTTGGGAAAGTATACACCTTTCAATATAATATGTATGTATTAGTTGTAGTACTACCTTTTGAGAATATTGGCAACTCGGAAATTTCATTTTTAACTTTACTGTGTCCTTTAATTCCTTATTTTGATGGAATGTTTCCCTCCAAATGCAAAATTTTTTTTAATAAGAAAATATTTGTATAATTTAAAAAAAGAGATGCATAAAACCTTCTATAAAAAAATATGCTAAGTGTTTTTTTTGAAAGTGTATAACTTTAAATATAATAGTATATATTAAATGTAACATTTCCTTTTGAGAATACTAGTAACTATGGAGATTTCATTTCAAATTTAGTGGGCTATTTAGTTCATTTCAAATTTAGTGAGCTATTTAGTTTTTTTCTTGTTTTGATCTAATGTTGCTCCTTAAATGCAAAATTTCTTTTAATACCAATTTTTTTTACAATTAAAAACATGTAGTTAAAATAATGTGCTTTAAGAATTAGTTTTCATCATATACTTTTCTTTAGAGAAAATTATAATTAAAAATATATATTTATTATTTTATACAAAATTATTATTAAAATTGATTTTATATATATATAGTTTGCTAGGTAATGTGAATATTGAGATGACTTTCAAGCTTAACTCATGACTTGAGTAGGTTTAACTCGTGACTTGAGTAGCCACAGCCTAGAGATGTTTAAATTGTCGAAATTACCCGGGATGACACCTAGCATGGCTAGATTTTGCTTTGCTCACTAGCACCAGTGATATTTTCACCACTGTTTGCCTATTTTTGACAACTGAATGCCTTAATAAGACATCTTGTCACCATTTATGAACTATGAACAATTATATATATTTTTAATTTTATTTAAAAATATATATTAAATTAAAAAAAATTGAAAAAATAACAACCAAATTCATTACTATTTTCAAATTTAATAAAAATACATATTTTATATATATATATATAATTATAATGTTTTAATAATATTTTTAATATAAAAAATAACTATATAAGAAAAATTAAATGTCTGTATAAATAAAATTTTAATCTCATTTATCTGTTTTACATAATGCTAAAAAGTTTAATATTATTAATAACAAATTACTTTTACAAAGTATAATGCAAGTTAAAAATTATAGTTTCTGACCACTTTTGTAAAGTGTGGAAAAAAGTATAGCACATCATTTTTAAAAATTCTCATTTTATTAATTAAATTATAATCTGCATATTTAAATAACCTATTATATTTTATATTTTTTAATGTAAAATTTAAAAAGTAAGAAATGTGAACTATATATATGTATAATTCGAAATAAAGTAAACTTAAAAAATAGAAAATGTGAACTCTATATATGTATAATTCGAAAATATCAGTGAATATGTATAATTCGAAAATATTAGTGAATAATAAATTTTAGAAGACAAAAATTGTAAAATATATAAGTTATAGTAGTAATGTGAAATATTAAATCAATTTTTTTTATAGTGTATATAAATGATGTTATGTTATATAACAATTTAGTTGTATATTATATTATATTTATGTTTATTATTGTTATTTTTAATTTTTGATCACGTAATTATTATAATAAGTGTTATATAATAGTGGTATCCTTGTCAAATAGATCTGGGAAAAACAATTAAAAAAACTCTGTTCTGTAACTACGGAGCCTAATGCACTTGCATTCTGTGAAATTTGTCAGAAAATACCAACAAGAAAAAAAACCAAAAACTTACTCGGACCAAACTAAAATCCCTTTTTTGAATTGGATGCGTTATTCTTGGGAAACTGGAGAATTCAGCTGTATCGTAGTAACATCCTCTATTCAGAAAAGATTCCAGATTGAACATAACCATCGAATAAAGCATTATTTATAATTAGGCCGATAGGTCTTCCTATGCATCAACAATTGTCAACACTTTTAACCTGAACCGTTTGATCAAGTTTGACAGTTTCAACCGTTGATTTGAAGTTCACTGCTTTTTCCAAATATATGAGTTGCTTTCTTTTCACCTCCAGTTCTGCTGTGCATTGAACCTAGCCCTTTGAGTTGCATTACTGCTTTTTCCAATTCTTTTGTCTCTTGAAGATATTTTCACTGTGGAAGATATTTTCACTGCTTTTTCCTTGACAATTGTTGTTGCTGTTTTTGGCCAAATCTACCATCACCTTACAAATTCTCATGAAAAACTTCACACAGGAGATACTCTGTCCCCTGCAATCCTTGGAGCCATTCAAAGTGCATCAGTCTACGCGTTTCCTTCTCCCAAACACCACTAATTGGCGTAAGTTCTCTTGGCTCCCCTACTTCCACATACCAAACACTCGCGCATTCTGTAACGTTCATGTCGCATTCAATATTTTTAATTTATAATCTGTAGAAATCCTTTCATGTTAAATCCTTTCGTCTTGTTTACCGTATTGTAATTGGCGACAGAGGCGTTCTCTTGGCTCCCCTACTTCCACATACCAAACACTCGCGCATTCTGTAACGTTCATGTCGCATTCAATATTTTTAATTTATAATCTGTAGAAATCCTTTCATGTTAAATAGTTGCTATATAGTATCAAAATCTAGCGGTCTTAGATTTGGTCAATGGGATCTGTATGGAGAGTACTTATGTGCACGAGATTTGGGTCGGGCTCTACTAGCTCAGATGTATAGATATATTGAATAGACAACTCTTGTCATGCCTCTTGCGCTATTAGATACCTCTAAACTCAGAAATATTTATATGATTCGGATGGTTTAAATATCATTAGTTATGGTCGTCATGTTGTTATAGTTGTTTTTTTCGTTTATTATAAACAATATATTATTCCTTTTTAAATGGTCCAAATTTCATATATTTTTTTTGTTTTCTGTAGAAACTATCTAAACTATAGAGCGGGCATCAAATTCTTCAATATATTGTGCTTTCCAGAAAGGCAGAACGCCATATTTATAGCTATTAGATACCTCTAAACTCAGAAATATTTATATGGTTCGGATGGTTTAAATATCATTAGTTATGGTCGTCATGTTGTTATAGTTGTTTTTTTCGTTTATTATAAACAATATATTATTCCTTTTTAAATGGTCCAAATTTCATATATTTTTTTAGTTTTCTGTAGAAATACCTCTAAACTCAGAAATATTTATATGATTCTGATGGTTTAAATATCATTAGTTATGGTCGTCATGTTGTTATAGTTGTTTTTTTCGTTTATTATAAACAATATATTATTCCTTTTTAAATGGTCCAAATTTCATATATTTTTTTAGTTTTCTGTAGAAACTATCTAAACTATAGAGCGGGCATCAAATTCTTCAATATATTGTGCTTTCCAGAAAGGCAGAACGCCATATTTATAGCGGTATCGATGCCCGATTGTGTGATTTGTGAGAATGGAATGTGTAAAACCCGCGGAGTTGACCAATTAATTGTAAAAGAGTTGTTTAATGATTTGCAAACCAATATGATAATTAAAAATTAGAAAGATGTGATTTTTTCTTTTCCTTTATGAGTTTTTAATTATTCATAATAAATCATAGAAATCATTCCCATTTCCATATATCTTATCTTCATTTGGTAATACTTTGAATTATATTTAAATTTAAATGGGTGATCTTTTTTAAGAAGGGAGATAAACGCCATCAATTGAATTTATGCATTTTCCGCCGGGTCAAACTTAGTTGGTCATGGTTGTGTTGGATGATTAGGGGAAAAGCCTGGAGTTGTTTTATAACGAGAGAGAGAGGGGTTAATATAACAATTACATGTGACGTGCTAGTGGTGTACCTCGTGCCCAACGTCCACACAATGGTGATGTGCGGTTTAGTGTTTAAGTTACCATCATCAGAAGCATCCACGTGACTAGACCTACCAGGTCCTTCGCATGTTTTACTTGTTTAACTTCCAAACCATAGCATATAAGAAAATTATAACGAGATTTTGTTATTGATTTTAATGGAAAACATAGAAAAATGAAAAGTGATATTGGATCTGATTAAATTATTTGTAGGGACATTCGAAAATTATAACGAGATTTTGTTAGTTTTTTTACTGGAAAATTTAGAAACATGAAAAGTAATATTGGATCTCGTTAAATGGTTTGTACGAACAATTTATATACAACCATATCTTACATTTCGTTTGATTAATTTTATTTCTACTTATTGAAATTATAAAAGATTTGTTAATTATCTCATGAATTTTATTTTGATTTATTATAATTCTAAGAAAGTCGTTAATTATTTTAGTGTGGACAATATTTACTTTGTTTAAGTGTTTGATATTTTAAAAATGAAATCCAACCATACAATTTCGAAATTGGGATTTAACTTAAATAAGCGGATTCCACTTTTTTTAAACTTTGAAATATTTAGATTAGGAAAATTATAGATCTCAAACTTATAATTTGAGCAAATACATAATTAGAAAAATCTAACAAAACTTAAAAAAAAACTATTACTTATTTCTAACAATTTCAAAAATAGTGAGTAATGACTCTTAAAATGTATCAGAATTTGAGAAAATTATAACGAGATTTTGTTATTGATTTTAATGGAAAACATAGAAAAATGAAAAGTGATATTGGATCTGATTAAATTATTTGTAGGGACATTCGAAAATTATAACGAGATTTTGTTAGTTTTTTTACTGGAAAATTTAGAAACATGAAAAGTAATATTGGATCTCGTTAAATGGTTTGTACGAACAATTTATATACAACCATATCTTACATTTCGTTTGATTAATTTTATTTCTACTTATTGAAATTATAAAAGATTTGTTAATTATCTCATGAATTTTATTTCGATTTATTATAATTCTAAGAAAGTCGTTAATTATTTTAGTGTGGACAATATTTACTTTGTTTAAGTGTTTGATATTTTAAAAATGAAATCCAACCATACAATTTCGAAATTGGGATTTAACTTAAATAAGCGGATTCCACTTTTTTTAAACTTTGAAATATTTAGATTAGGAAAATTATAGATCTTAAACTTATAATTTGGGCAAATACATAATTAGAAAAATCTAACAAAACTTTAAAAAAAACTATTACTTATTTCTAACAATTTCAAAAATAGTGAGTAATGACTCTTAAAATGTATCAGAATTTGAGAATTCGATCAGTGGATCATAGCAGGGATTAAGTTATGGAAATATGGCCTTAATACTATGCTGCTGAATCACACAATTGTGATTAATAAAGGTTGATGATCAAAATGTGTATCGCGTTTGGACTTGACATTTTTATATACTTAAATTATGTCCCCATCAATATGATAGTGCATGTCATTTTTGATCAACGCCATCTATTTTTTATTTTATTTTTTCAATTTATATTTATGTAAAGAATGGGATCCATCCAACTTGTATCTTTTACCATTTTACTAATTCATCATCAGAATCAATGATATTAGTACAAACACTTGTGATATGAGTACGTATTCACTGTATATTCACTATGACCCTTTTTCACTCATATTTAATCCTACCTCTGAATAATATGGTTTGTAAGTTCAGATTATATATATTTAAGTTTCTAATATGGATATGCAACATTATTATGCTAATAAATTTGATGTATTAAAATTTATTTTTTAAGAAAATGCTTTAGTTTTTCTCTCATAAAAGAATTTTTTGTTGAAAGAAAAGCTTATAAACTGTATATCTCCTTCTGTCGAAATAGTTGTAGGCTGCTTTGTTTTGATTCAATAGTTGTTAGGGAATATTGAGAAAATGAACTTTCGGCTATGCAAAGTGTTGCCTGACTTTATATGCACTGATGAATACATGAATATGTGAAATAATACATGTGTAGAATAAGACTTGTTTGCATAAGAAATTGAAATTTTTTTTAAATCATTGTTCTGCACGGTTTAATGAGTCGAGAGTCTCATCATATTCATACGTCAATACCCCCTCCAAAGACAAATAAGAAAGCACACTAAAATTTACACTAAAATCAATCAGATACTCTTTTTTAGAGCAAACCAACATTAGATATATTAGGACCTTGGGATAAGAGAGTGAGTCAACTACCCAAGGTTGCAAATCAAACTAGTGTCGTTAAAGAGTGAAAAATCCTTCTGCACTCATATTACCAGGACCACTCCACTCACAACGGAGCGAAATACGAGACAACATTGGATTGTAATTGAAGGTAGCCCGCCTTCTCTTACAGCTCCTTTGGGCATTCTGTGTAGCGGAGGTCCCTTCAAGGATTTCGGAACTGAGTCGGGGACTCAGGTATCCTGCCCACATAGCGTGTTGTCTACGACTATGTCCCCCCTGGTAATGTCTGTGATTTGAGGTATCTCTAGTGGCCAATACTTCTAGGTACTTACCTAAGGTGACTGGGACGGGCTGTCCTGGTACCTCAAACAGATGGACCTACTTTGTCTTCATTTTTTGGGAGGGTGCTCGTCTTCACGAGAGTACTTGGCCCCTCAATCTGAGGTTCGAGCGAAGCTCAAAAGTAACCGTAACTGTACATTTGGCCATCCTTCTCTGTTACTCATTGAGAGACTGGGTTTCATCTCCAGTAATTGGTGTTTATCAGACAAGGTAATTTCACTTTGTTTGCTGATTATCATTTTTAGTGTATTTTTTCTTTTTTAGTACTTGAGTGCTATCATTTTTTAAGACTTAAAGAATATCACCTTAAAATTTATCTGATAAAATATACCATTCATTGTGACTACATCCGTCCCTCACCGTCAATCCAGATGGTTGTTATGACTTCCTCCACTCACTGTGGAGAATTTGCCGAGATCCACTGACTCGAATTCTTCATCTTCGAGGAATCATTCTCCTAAATTGTACACGGGATCTATGTGGACAACCAACGCTTTGTTTATCTGATTCAGCAACGGCTCTGATTCAAATCTTATCAGAATTGATGGAAGCAATAGGTGTTACTATTGAAAAAACAGATGAGTCCAAATTAATATCACATGGATCTTTTGATGCATTAGTACTTCTACCTAAGCTAACCATCACTGACAACACCTACAAGGTCATCTTATCTTTAACAGTGTTGTGAATGACAATTTACTCTCAAACCTTCTACCCTTATTATTGTTTCACCATCAAAAGTTAGCCTTGCTAGATTACTTCCCTCATTCACATCACATTATTCTTTACATGACTTTTGTGCTGTGGTAATTTGATGAATTGCAGGTACTACTATCACAGAAATAGAATCCCTCTATTAATATTATGGAGCCAGCATTGACTACAAATGCCATTCCTCTGCTGTTGAATGGTTCCACTGATATTCAACCACTGCTCCAGATAATCGATATTGGTTCTGTTACATCATTAAAAACAACATCCTCGCACTTTTGCATTACTCTATCTGATGGAACACATCAACACAAGACTTTGCTACCATCAACATATAGCCAACAAGTTGCATCTGAAGACATTCAAATTGGCTCAATAATTCTGCTTAAAAAAGCCGCTTGCACGGTGCTTCAAAACTCCTCGTAAGGCCCAAATTTTGAATTTACCCTTTTCTATTTTTTGTCTTCTATACGCTTCCTGCATTACACAAAAAAAAATAAAAAAATCTTCATTAATTCATTTCTCATTTGTTTACATAAGGTCCATCCGAGTGGTTGAGCTTGAAGTTGTGATGCGCTCAGTAGCATTGACAAAGGACTCATCAACACTGCTACATGCTAAGGCAGGTACATCCCAAGTTAGCTCTTCATCAACAGAAGATACCTTGCCCTCTGTAGTTACTCCACCAATTACGGCAACAACTACAACAATTCCATTCACGGCACTCAATCCTGCTCGAAAATATTGGTCAATCCAAGGTAGAGCATCTGCAAAAACATCATTGAAGACTTACAACAATGTGCGAGGATCAGGAAAAGTTTTTGGGTTTGACCTTATCAATCGTGATAAGGAAGAGATCCACCTTTCTGCATTTGCTGAATTGGCTGAATCTCTTTACAGTCTAATTCAAGTTGGGCAGCTATACATTGTTTCAAATGGCACAATTAAAGAAGCAAATCCAAACTACAACCACCTCAAGAACAAATGGGAAATTTACTTGTTTGTTGCTTCCACTATCAATCCATGTCCCATAGATGATCCAACGTTTTCTTACCAGAGCTTTCACTTCAAGACTATTGCTGAAATAAAAAGTGCAAGTCCAAATACAAATGTGGATGTCATTGGTGTTGTTACTTCCACCTCACCTGCATCAACAATTCGACGAAAAGACGGAAGTGAGACATTAAGGAGAACACTCATATTAAAAGACAAGTCAGGTTTTAGCATTGATGTAACATTATGGGGAGACCATTGTGACTCTATAGGACAAAACCTTGCTGAATTATACTCTTTCGACAACCCACCAATCCTTGCAATCAAAGGAGGTCGTGTATCTAAATTTAATGGCACCACAATAGGGACGATATCAACAAGCACTCTCATCATAAATCCATAAGTTGAAGAAACTCATCAACTACATGCATGGTTCCATGAAACAGGTTATAGTTCTTCTTCTCCATCTTTGAGTAGAAACTATGGTGTTGCTTCGAAACATGCCCTACCACGAAAGACGTTCCATGAAATTACTGCCATGAAAACCTCCGATAAAGCAATATGGGTTTCAGTTCGTGCAATAATAACTGCTCTTCACATGGACGACTTCTACTTTCTAGCATGTCCATTAGATTTCAATGGAAAACAATGCATGAAGAAGGTTGTGGAGCATTCTAACAATCTTTGGCATTGTACAAAATGTAACGGCGACTTCCCAGAATGTGACTACCGTTACAAACTTAAAATTGATCTACATGACCACACCGGGCATCTGCAGAATGTCACAGCGTTCAATGATGCAGGAAATGAGCTCATGGGCATCACGGTAAAAGACCTGTTCCTTCTTTCTATTGAACCGGTTGATCTGCAGGAAATTTGTGGCCGAATTTCAGGATGCCGCTTCCTGCTAACACTTTCCATTAAAGCAGATTACTTCAATGGTGTTCAACGCTTACAACCAATATTGATAAATTCAGAAGAAATTCAATATGCCTCTGCATGCAAAGAAGCCCTCAATGACATTCAAGAAATGTCCACTTCAAAACGACCTGTTGTTCGCCGCCTTTGAAAAAAAAATTTGGGTCTCTTCAAACACTATTGTTTTTACATAAACAAACATTTCTGCACAACTCATTGTTTCATATTGTTGTAAATTACACCCATGTTATTGTGATGCACACTGTTGCTGCAAATACTCTCTTCCAGTTATTCCAAAATATGTATGTTTACCACTTTTCATTTTACATAATATAGATATCAACATTTGTAAAGACTTACTACATAATTTTTCCGTTCGTTGTTTACATGTCTATACATTGATCTCTTGCTTGCTAATCTATTCATGCTATTGTTCAAACTTGAAAAAAAAGAAAAGAAGAAGGAAGCAAAATCTTGGTTATCTTGCTCCTCTCCTCTCAATAATAGATGCCATAATAACATATGATTTTATAGTAATCCTAATTGCATGTTTTTCCTTCTACCTAATCTACCTACATTCACTGCTGTTCAAATAAGAAAAAAAAATTCTAGAACTTGTAATACATTCTCCAAACATGCAATACTTGTTTATGAAAACTAACACAAACTTTTTGTACTTGTTTAGATATGCCAAAAAACAATCAAAATGTGGACAAACACGAGCGGCGACGTCTTCTTTATGCACAGTGGTGGGCTCCAGTATTGTAGCAATAATGCTACAACTCCTGGAGCTTCTTGTCTCTTAATTTTATCAACCCGGTAGTTCGTACAAACTTGGAAGCGCCGGTGCTGTATGCACAAGTACTAGCTCTTGTCGCAGCTGTCACTTGGTCAGCTGGCACAAGTCCGCTAGGGCTCAAGCCAACTTCTATAGGCTCACAGAAGAAGCTTTATCAATGATGGACGAAAGCTAACTCAAAGGAGACTAGTCTAATTGCAGAAGGAAACTGAAAACCAATAAAGCATGGAAACCCTAGGAAACCCTAATTTGACTAGCTAGACCCTAACTATGCAAAACTGTGAATGAAACAACTACCAATAATGCCATTACTTGCAGTGGACTGAAATACATGCATCTAAGCTACTTGCATCTGAAAAATCATGTTTTTGTACTTTTTCATTAAGTGGTTGGACTTATTGTGATGATGCTTTTAATTAGGGTTTGGTTGTGCAGGGGCGGTTGGAATGGAAGGAAAGCATGGGCAAGGTCAGAATGGCTATGGGAGGTCCCAGAGGGTCTCCAGTGTCAATCCCCAGAAGTCTACCACGTTCGGATGCTCAGCAACCGAGTTTGCAGACTTCTACAGGAAGTCTGCAGGGGATCCTACAGGAAACTCAGGGGTTTCTACAGGAAGTCTGTGCAATTCTACAGGATGATTGGCCGTGGAAGTTTTGGAAGATGGTGAAGGGTTGGAGTGGTGTGGAAGGATAGGTGAGATGGAGATGGAGCTGGTAATGGCTCAGGAGCAGAGGAATCAGATGGAGGAAAAGTGTATGCAGTGGTTTGATGATTGGAAGGATGGGAACTATGAAAGTTGAAGGAGATGGAGCTATGTGGAAAATGAGAGAGTTGGAGGGTAAATGAGTAAGACAGAGGTTAAATAGGACTTGAGGATAGATCAAGAAGAAGAAGAAGAAAGTGGATTGAGAAAGAGCAGCGTAAATGAAACAAATGACTTATGCATCAAAACGAGAAATTTATTAACCTATGATAACTGTGCCATGAAACCTATGAACAGAAATGGAAAACAAGAAATGAAACCTATGCGTGGAAGTGAAATGTGAAAGTATGGTTCGATGTCAAAAATGCATGGATGGATCTTCAATGAAAACGTTTATGTTGCAGCTTGCATGGAAATGAGAAGAACTGCTTTTCTTTTTGGTGGTTGGTCATGGACTGCACCCCAATCCCTAACAGAGAGATGGCAGTGAGCCTTTACAACCTTTTTGCTGGAGCTCCAAGAGATTATACCTATCCTCCTATCAAACTTAAGCAACTGAAAGCAAATCACCATAAACTAGTCCTATCTATGCTCATGAAAACGACTAAATTCACAAACTATAAATTCGAATTGCATGTGAAAGTAAACAAACTCAAAGTGCTAGAACGAAATGCAAACACATTACAACACTGAGGAGATCTATTGCTCTCAGGTTGGGCCCTAACCTGAGAGCTATAGCTCCTTGAGAAAACTCAGAACTAGATCAAAATCTGCCTTCTTTATTCATAATCTGATGTCATGCCAAATTGGCTTACAAAAAGGAACAAAAACCGAGCTCTAGCTCGTACTTCCAAATTACAAGAGTAATTCCAAGGTTCAAAAAGCTTCTATCCAAGGCTACGGCCTCAGTATTTATGCAAAAACGATCATCCAACAGGTGTCCTTGATTTTAGGAGCTCGGCTGTCCAACTAAAGTTTAACTGTTGATCCTGTAGGACAGTCATAACTATTGTTCCTGTAGAACAGTTATAACTGCTGTTCCTGTAGAACAGCTGGCTGCTTCTAAGCTCGGTGGGGAGATG
The DNA here is from genome assembly GCA_031772625.1 of Pinus tabuliformis. Taxonomy (NCBI): domain Eukaryota; kingdom Viridiplantae; phylum Streptophyta; class Pinopsida; order Pinales; family Pinaceae; genus Pinus; species Pinus tabuliformis. The sequence goes on from CM062809.1 coordinate 610,866,136, forward strand.
GATTGGAGCTCGGAGTTCTTGGTGGGAATCACGAGGAAGGTCCCCAAGACCGTGGACATCCTCTCCTAAAAACCAGCAGTGCCACCTCATTGTCTCCTTTTTCGTTGTCTTTTTCTCCCTTTTAATGCCAAAAACCTGAAAGCATCATGCATTAGTCACGTAGATAAAATGTCTACCCTTCTTCCTACAAACAACACGAATAAACCAAGAAATGCATGCATAAGCAATAAAAAATGAATGGTTTGAGCAGAGCAAGTAGGCCAAATGAGCCCAAATTGTACCAAAAATTGGGGCTCATCATCACCCCCCAGCTAAACTATTTGCTCATCCTTGAGCAACTTAGTCCAAGTCCTCATCTTTCATTGCTTTCACTGCTTCTCTTGCATCCCAAGGCTCTGTGGTAGTGTCCTCTCTGTAGATGTGAAACCCTGCTTTTCTGTTTACCTCTTCCCATTGTTGACTGTCATCTTCCTTTGTATTTCCTTCAGTCAATCCTAGCAATAGTGGTGGGCTGAGTTTAAGGCCAATCCAGCTGGCCTGGAGGCTTTGCATGGACTTTTTGTAAAGGTCAACCCTTGCCAAAGCTTCTCTCATCCGGATGGGGGTATGGTACTCTCGGATTTTCAAGCTGTGGGCCAGGGTATTCCATCTGCGTGCACAAGCCTGGGCAGCACTTTCTCCCAACAACCTTTCCATGTCTTCAAAGTGAGCTATGGCTTGGGCTTGTTGGTCCATAAACCTCAAGGAAGCTGTGGGATCCGTAGCCAACTGTTGGTGGGTTGAGATGAGTGCCACCGGGTCCTCTAGTTTCGGCCTAATGAACAGTGGTTCGCTCACTTCTCGGTTCATGACCGATTTTGCTTCAGCTGCTCTTTGATCTTCATGGTTTAACCATGAGGCGAAGGCCATCAATTGCATATCACCCAAGGCAATGTTGGGATCCCATGAGACTTCATTAGGCAAAGCCAAGTTGTGGAGGTAAAACTCTGCCAATTTGGCTTTGTCTTCTGCCGAACTAGTAGTGCATAATTCAGAAAATTGTTGTGGGTTTTGGATGTGTGAAATACCTCTTTGGGCCAAGGTGTTTATTTGGAACTGAAGCCATTGATCCTTTAAAAACAATCCATAGGATTTTGCGGGCGGTCTGCACTGAATTGCTTCCATGGCCCAACTGGCCATGCAGGCCAATTGTGCTTCCTTTTGTTGCAGTTGTTCCTTTAAGGCTTGCACTTCAATTTTTGTCTGCTGTTCTGCTTCCTGTAGAAGTGTCATTGGCTCTTCAAGACTGGTGGTCAGCTCCTTTTTGGTTGGTTGTTCTTTTGTGATGTCCTTGGAGGATGTTCCTGCTCCCTCCCTTAGTTCTTGTAGCTGCAACCGTAACTTCTGATTTTCTTCCTGTAGAAGCGCCTGCTGGCAACTAGCCACATGTTTAGCCATAGTGAATTCACTCCTGACCTCCCTGAGTTGATCCTGTAGAGGGCCTATGTCCGCCACCCCCTTTGATTTGGCGATTTGCATCCATGTGTGGGAACGAACTCTTTCTTTCTCTAGTTCAAAAAATAGAGGTACAGTAAATTTCTGCGGTATGATTTTGCCTGCCTCTAAAAATGTGTAGTATGAATTCAGATTAGGTGAAGGGCTAGGTTCTGGTATGTGTTCTCTTTCTATCTCTTCAGGTGGCTCTACCTCATCCTCCCTTGGTGATGAGGGCCCTTCTCCTTCCCTCTTTTCTGTTTCCTGTAGCCGGGCCAGAGTATCCTGTAGAACATTTTCAGCTTCCTGTAGCTGAGTTTGTTCTAACTTCTCTTGCCATGTATTTTTCTTTGGACTCCCCTTCTCGTAGGTAACTGTGATCCTGGAGGGTGATTTTTCCTTGGGAGAAGCAGGTGTATCTTCGATGACAATCGGGCTGCTGGATTGAGGTGGTGGCTTGCCCGTCTTTATCCTAACGCTTCTCCGAGCTTTAAAGTACAGAGGGGTCTCCCTCTTCCTCTTGTCTTTTTGCTTAGGTGGCGTGCTGAGGCCAGCTAATACCGCTGCTGCTTCCCGTGCCAGAATATCCACCTTCTTCTCTTTGGGTTTTACCTTTTTGGGGCTTCCTGTAGAAGCCTGTTTTTGCAATTTCGGGCTTCCTGTAGAAGCCTTTATCTCTGTTTTCGGGCTTCCTGTAGAAGCCTGTGTCTTAATGATTTGTGGGCTTCCTGTAGAAGCCTTGGTCCTTGCTTTTGGGCTTCCTGTAGAAGCCTGCTTCTCACGGATCTTCGGGCTTCCTGTAGAAGCCTTTGTCTTTGTTTTCGGGCTTCCTGTAGAAGCCTGTTTTTGCGTTCCTGTAGCCACTGGGGTCTCCACCTCTGCTTGCTTGCCTGCTTGAGTTTTGCTTTTTGTTTTGGTTGCAGGTGCTGTTGAGGTACTTGGGCTGACGTGGACTACCTCAGCTTTGTCCATTCTGCTCTTCATCCTCTTTTCCCTTGCTGACAGGAGAGGTGTGCCACCTTTTTCTTGGTCCTTCTTTTCCTCATGCTCCTTCCTTTGTTCTTCGGCCACTGCTTCGTGTTCCTCACTGCTAGAGGAACCCGTTTCTTCGATCAACATTTTAATATCCCCATCTTTGGTCAAATTGCGGAAGGATTCCCATGAGAGGGGGACCTTATATGAGTGCAATGCATCTTCCACAAGCAGCTTGATCAACCCATGATGGGCTATCTGATCAGGTATGCCCTCTCTTAGCTTTGTAGCACACTCCATTAGGGACTGCAGGAGGTAATAAGGGATGCTCAGTTTTTGCTCTACAGGAAGGTCAATTCGGTGCCTCAACTCAGTGAGTAGCCGAAAGTGATATGCATACACGATGCTGAATCGGCCTTCACAAGTAATATATTTCATGATTTGCAAACTGACTTCATTCCAAGGTGGCAATAGACTCGTTCTTCTCACCCCGTTCTTATCCTCCGAGAATTCTTCCTCAGGTGGAAAGAATTCCTTCTTTGCTTGCTGGCTCAGTTTTCTTTCGTCCTTGTCCCATGGCAGACCCATAGGGAGTTCTGTGATCCGAATGATATGTTCTGGGGTGAGCTTGAGGCTCAGACCTCTGAAGTTCACTGTGGCTAGTGTCTGGGATTTAGGCTTCAAAGCCTGTAAGAATTCCTCGGCTACTTCATCATCGTAGCCCTGCATCTTATCACAAAAAGGCATCCATTGTGCTCTGGTGAAGAGCTCTACTACTGTCGGGTTTTCCCTTAATTTAGTGGACTCAGTGGGTTCTCGTCTTATAATACCACCCGGCATGATGAACACGATCGTTTTAATTGAAGGTGGCAAATGCAAAAGAGATTTGGTCTATGAAGACAGATCATGCACATACAAAATTTCAACACAGACTACTTATACCAACATCCTGTAGAACGGTAGCAAAGGCACAGCGAACAACAATTCCACCAATATCTTTATAACCCGACTGTGGACGATGGTCTTGCCACTTCTAATAACCAATTACATTAAGAGTTCAGGGTTACCTCTTTAATTGGCCACCTTTTCCGTGAGGCACCCGCTTTCCTGTAGATGACTGCGTTCCTGTAGAAGCAGTGCGCAATTCTCGGGGAGGACTATTGTTGGCCCGCGCTCACGGTGTGCTTGACCAGCGTTCTGGTAGCCAACAACTCGGCGTATCAAAGTGCAGAGGAGATCAGAATAGCTATCCGAGTTGAAGTGTTGGATGATAAATGCATGCGCATGATTTAGCCGATTGGATTTCGAATCGGCGCAATCCGTGGCGCGGGGGATGAGCTGTCCCCGCCGGATCGTTGGGCGACGTCATCCATCCTCCGCCTGCGTATTCACTTGCTGCCGCATTCATTCCCACAGATTTGCCACCGCCTTTCCTGTTAAACTCATGCTTCTGACGAGAGTGTTCTCACGTGCATGCCGTTCATTCTCTTTGTCGTGGCCGCCACCCAAACATCCAAATACACTTTAACTAGCCGACGTGGCCAGTCGACTGGCCATACGGCCGCTCAACCATTCAATTTTACGCTTTGCAAACAATTTCAAAGTTAGATTCATGCGATTTGATGGAAGGAAGGGTTGAGACACTTACCTGCGCGGCTGCACACGATTTTTCCAGTTCTCGGACGATGGTGAGCGGATCTACCTGCTGCGTGCGACTTACACAGACCCGGAAGCTCGTGGTTACAGGCTGCCAACGCTGGAGTGGATGTTTTGCTTGCATGCGCCTGCGTTTCATTTCAGATGGCGGTGCTGTGAATGGTCTCCACTCGAGCAGGTTGAACTGTTACAGGATCCCCGCGAGGGGTCTCGTAACAGTCCTTTCTCCTTGGGTGCATGCTGCACGATGGCGGTTCTGGCTTCTCGATCACGATCCCGGAGCTCTTGATGCATGTGGTATGAGATCCCATCATTTGTTTAACTTTGGAAATGGCTTTCCCGCGAGAACTCATCGATTTTCTTTGTTTGTGCAGGGACTTGGCCGCATGTCGATACAGGTGGTGGAGCATGGTAACAGCAACGTGCAAAGATGCCAACAGAGGCTTGCATGCATCCAAACCAATCCATGGTCGCGAAATCTCTTTTTAAGATGAATTCTGGCCGTCCAAAACTCCTACAGGAAGTTTCCTGTAGAACACAGAGCTTCCTGTAGAAAGTTCGGCCTTCCTGTAGAAAGTCTGCACTTTCCTGTAGAAAATCTGCGCCTTCCTGTAGAAAGACTGCGCCTTCCTGTAGAAAGACTGCGCCTTCCTGTAGAAAGACAGCAGCTTCCTGTAGAAGATTCAAACCATGATAAAATTGCACATACCTTGAAAAAACATGGGTGCTCTTGGAGGAGGTACTGATGAGGTTCCTTGACAGCATGATAAGGACCCTTGGCTGTGAGTTGAAGGGCTTCCTCTTCTCCATAGAGCATCTGCAACCTGCAATTTTTACCACATTTTGCTTATTGTGTTTTCTATTTTCCTTTTTTTCTCTTTTTCTCCTTCTCTTTTTTTTTTTTTTGAAAGATAACAGGGGCGCCTCAAGGAGGTTTTCACCCGTGCCATCTGCCCTAAGCGCCTCAGAGAGGTTTTCACTCAAGGATCTTTTTCAACCTTTTCTCTCTTTTTTTTCTTTTTTTTTTTGAAAAGCAATAGGGGCGCCTCAATGAGGTTTTCACCCCTACTACCTGCCTTAGGCACCTCAGAGAGGTTTTCACCCAAGGATCTTTATTTATTTTTCCCTTTTTTTTTCTTTTTTTCTTTTTTTTTTTTTTCTTTTTTTTTTTTGATATTTTTCAGGGTGTGCCAGAGGCAGAGGCAGAACCCTTCTCTATGACCAATACAGATTTCTCCATAGTTTTGATAAACTCTTGTCTTGAGAGAGGTCTCCTGTAGATCTTCAATCGATGCCCATTGACAAGCATGGGAATGGCTTCCTCATCAATGGTTCGAATGAGGACAGATCCATTGTCATGGCATTTCTCCACTGTATATGGTCCTAGCCATTTGGTTCTCAGCTTCCCCTTGAAATCTTTGTATCTGGAATCATACAACAAAGCCCAATCTCCCGGCTGAAATTGCTTGTCATGGAGATGTTGGTCATGCCACACCTTTCTCTGAAGTTGAACCACTTCTGAGTGAAGGAGGGCCTGCATTCGGTGCTCATCCAGGCCATTCAACTGTAGTAGCCTTTCTTGTTGTGCATGGCTGAGATCTAGGTCCAGCTGAGCTGCCATCCTCAAGGTGTTGTATTCAAACTCAATGGACAGCAAAGCTTTCTTCCCATAGACCAGCTCATATGGTGTGAAACCGATGGTGGTCTTCCAAGTGGTGTTGTAGGCCCATGTGGCTTCAACCAGGCGATCTGCCCAGTCCTTTCTGCTGCTGCTCACCACTTTAGTCAAGATCCCTTCTAATGCTCTATTGGTGACTTCCACCTGCCCATTTGCTTGAGGGTGATAAGGGGTGGAAGTCCTGTGCTTGATCTTGTGATGAGCTAGGAGATCTTCAACCAGGTTGGAGGTGAACTAGCTCCCTTGATCGGTGACCAGAGCTCTTGGATAGCCAAACTTATAGAAGATGTTCTCTCTTAGGAACTCGGCCACCTTTTCTTCTATTGCTGCTTTAATTGCTTTGGTCTCTGCCCACTTTGTCAAATAGTCAGTACACACAATGATGTAAGTCCTTTGCCTCGAAGAGGGGTTGATTGGGCCCACAAAGTCCATGCCCCACTTCTCAAATGGCTCAAGAGTCACTTGAGGTTGGAGAGGCATCTCATCCCTTTGGGTCGGTTTCCCCATTCTTTGGCATTGGTCACACTGACTGACATATCTTCTGACATCTTGATGAAGTGTGGGCCAATAGTAGCCCGCCTGCAGGATCTTGAAGGCAGTTCTCTTTGCTGCAAAATGCCCTCCACAAGGCCCATCATGACAAGTGAGGAGGATATCAAAGACTTCCTCCTCCCTTACACAACGCCTTAAGATCTGATCGAGGCCAAGCTTGAACAGATTGCCCCCGATCCAAGTGAATGAGGCACTTTTTCTGATGATTCTGCTCTTCTCTCTGGAAGATAGGTGTGGAGGGAACTATGCTGAAACAAGATAGTTTGCTATATCAGCAAACCATGGAGAGAGTACTGAAATAGCAAACAGATGTTCATCAGGCATCTGATCGTCCACTGTCCCATCCTCATCTGCAGACAAATCCCATCTAGATAAAAAGTCAGCAACAACATTTTCTCTACCTGGTTTATCAACAATGGTTAGATCAAACTGCTGCAATAAAAGTAACCATCTAATAATACGAGCATTCACATCTGGTTTATTCATTAAATATCTAATAGCAGCATGGTCAGTATGTACAAAGGTCTGGTAACCAGTAATATAATGTCGGAACTTGTTCAGTGCATGGACTACAGCCAAGAATTCTTTCTCGGTTACAGTGTAGTTCAGCTCAGCTTTAGACAAGTTTTTGCTAACAAAGTAAATGGCATATGGAAGTTTCTGCTCAACTTGTCCTAAAGCTGCACCTATGGCTTTGTTCGAGGCATCGGTGTGGATGTGGAAAGGTAGGGCCCAGTTTGGACCTCTCAGGATTGGGGCTGACACCAACTTGTCCTTAAATTCATTTAAAGCCCTCTGACAATCGTCAGTCCATTTAAACTCCACATCTTTTGCCAACAGGCCAAACAATGGCGAGGCTAGCTTGCTGAAATCTTTAATGAATCTCCGGTAGTATCCTGCTAATCCCAAGAAACTCCAGACATCCCTGACCTTTTGAGGAGGTGAAACCCTCTTGATGAGAGCAATTTTGTTAGGATCCACCTGCAATCCTTGGCAAGAAATGGTATGGCCAAGCACGGTCCCTTCAGTCATTAGGAATTCACATTTTTCAGGACTAAGGGACAAGTTCATCTCGGTGCATTTGGTTAGGACTTTCCCCAGGTTGGACAATGCTTCCTAGAAGTTGGCCCCATAAGGAGTAAAGTCATCCATGTATATTTCTACTGCATCATGGACCAGCTCCGAGAAGATGCTCAAGACAGCTCTCTGAAAGGTAGCAGGAGCATTGCATAGCCCAAAGGGAAGGACTCGATAGGCAAAGGTACCCCAAGGACAAGTGAAGGTGGTCTTATCTTGGTCTTCCGGGCTGATTTGGATTTGATTGTACCCGCTAAACCCATCCAGGAAAGAGAAGAACTTCTTTCCTGCCAGTCCATCCAACACTTGATCTATGAAAGGTAGGGGGAAATGGTCCTTCTTGGTAGCTTTGTTCAGTTCTCGGTAGTCCACATAGATTCTCCATTTCCCATTTTTCTTGGGAACCAACACTAGAGGGGACACCCATTCACTATCTGAGATGGGGTAGATGAATCCGGCATCCAACAGTTTCTGCAACTCTTCCTTGACAATGTCCTTAAGGGCTGGATTCATTCTCCTCTGAGGTTGCCTAACCGGTTTACAATCCTCTTTGATGTATATATGATGGGTACAGACCGAAGGATGGACTCCTTTCATTTCCTTATAGCTCCAAGCAAAAGCATCTAGGTGGTTGGCCAACAGACTACACAGCTCCTTTTCCTGGGAAGGAGATAGGGAGGAGCTGATCTTCAATGCTTTCTCAGGGCCGAACTCCACATTCTTGACTCTGGGAGTAACAGGGTTGGTTGTACAAAGATCCACTAAGGTGCTAGCTTGGGCATCCTCCACCAATTCCTCTAAGGGTAGTGCACTGGAAGGTGGATTCTGGGTCAAGGTCTCGATCAAGTCATCCTCGGTTGGGGGGTCTTTTCTAGTGGTATCTAAGGTGCACAGAGGTGCTAAGTACACCTCATCTTCCTCTCCTTCTTCCAACCAGAGTGGTAAGTCATGCTCCAAGGAGGGTTGGGCAGGAGGGTATAGGACTAGCTGCTTGGACATGGGACCATTTTTGATGGTCATGTTTCCTGCTCGACAACTTATGTAAGCATCTGCAGTAGCTAACCAAGGCCTTCCCAAAATGAGAGGATATCCAGTAAGCTTGGCCTTTGGTTGCAGAACCAGGAAGTCTGCAGGGTATTCCCAAGAATCAATGGAGACCATGACATCCTCCACAATCCCTTCGGGAGTCACAGTGGAGCGATCTGCTAATTGCAGTACTGTCGAGGTCTTCTTCAAGGAACCCTGAAGATTGAGTTTAAGCATGGTATCCCTGGTCATCACATTGATGGCGGCCCCCAGATCAATCAAGGTGTGAGGTATAATAGTGCCATTGATGTGAACATCTACTACAGGACTTCCAGGATCTAGGTACTTTGGGCAGATGACTTGTCCTAGCATAAGGTCAGACAGTTGTCCTATGACATTGATAGTTGAGGCATCTTTCTTCCGTCTGCCTGGGTGTTTGAAACACTTCTCCTTAACCAGCTTGTTATATATTGGCACATCCTTGATGGCTTGGAGAAGTGGGATTTTTACACACAACTGCTTGAGCTCACCCAAAAGCTCATCTTCCTCTGGGTTAGGTTGTGTGGTGGCTGTTAGTCTCTCAGGAAAGGGTGGAATAGCCTTTGGTTCACTTTCCTGTTTATCTTCCTCATCCTCTGGGGGAGGAGGTTGGCGATCTGGTAGAGTCTTTCGAGATCGAAGGTTGATCTCCTGGATCTCCATAGCATAGGTAGGGCATGAGGTTTCCCAGTGTATACCTGCTAGGCCTGTCTATTGTTGGGATTCGGGTTCGGTTGAGCAGGCATTTGAGGCTGCCTTGGAGGAGCAGGAGGTAATGGTTGAGGTTGAACTGGTGGTGGAGGCAAAATGGCAGGAGGAGTGTTGTATTGGGGCCTCCACCCCGACTGAGGTGCATTCCATTGAGGCTGTGGCTGGGTATGTGAGTGATATGGATGAGAAGTAGGTTGAGTGGGGTACTGAGGTGGATAAGACCATGGAGGAGGCATGGACCATGAAGGATGAGCAGGGGGACCCCAGGAAGGCATAGGAGTCGATTGGTTGGGGTTGTAATAAGCTTGAGATGCCCCTTGCATCCCCTGCTGATAAGGTCTAGATCCCTGTGGCCTCCTTTGGTTGAGGTAATAGAGAGGCTCTGTGGGAGCTTCGGTCCCTTGGTACATGGCTTTAAACCCAGGTAAGGTTGGACACTGATTTGTGGGATGGTCCTCCTCACAAACGAAACACACTTCAACCGAATGCAATGGACATTCGTTCTTAGGGTGCCTCCTCGTGCACCTAGGACAGAAGACAGGCAAGGCTCTCTCAGCCTCTTCTTTCTTTTGCTGAATCCTGAATGTGTCAAGCTGCATGGCAATGGTTTGTCTCACCTCACTCTTAAGATCTTCTAATTGGTTTGCAAGCTCATGTTTGGAGAAAGGGACACTAATTGAGAGGTGGTTTCCTCTACCTCGTTTCTGAGCTGCCCTGGAGTGGTTTCTAAACACGGTCTTGATGTCCTCATAAGGCAGTTGGTAAATGTCCCCCCCAGCTAACATGTGAAGGGTATCTAAGAGGTCTTCAAGGACTCCTCGGAGTAGGACCAACTTGAGGGATTCAGGGTCAAGTGTGCACCTGGCCCGCTTATAGCTTAGTTGGAACCTCTCCTCATAATCCTCTAAGGACTCATCATTTCCCATGGACATCCGAAAGATTTCCCCCTTTGTTTCCTTGGACCTACAGTAATCCCGGTACTTGGTGTTGAAAGCTTGCTGCATCTGAGCCCAAGTAGTGATATTATTCCCAGGTAAACCCATGAACCAGCGTAATGCTGCATCCTTGAGAGTGGAAGGGAAAAGTTTCAACTTTTGCTCATCTTCAGTATAGTCATAGGTTCTGCAAAGGACAGCAAACTCAAACAGGAAGGTATCTGGATCTTCAGTGGTCAGCCCATGGAAGTGAGGTAGGGCGGAGGGGCTAATGTTTTTCATTTTCATCTCTCCATTGGTCTCTCGGATGGGGAAGGCACCTTCTATTCTCTCATCTTCTCTTCTATTATCAGCCATAGCTTCAAATGGAGTAGTCTTTAACTCTTCTTCTACTATAGGATCTTTGGATATCTCAAGATATTCACCTATAGGTTCTTCTGGGTCACTGTCACCAAAGAAGAGAGAAGGGTGACTCAGTGATGTGGTGGGGGTGTTTGGTAGGAATTTGCCTGATCTATCTCGGTTCCTACGAGGCATGAAATGGAAAAGACTTTCTTTTTCTCTTTGATTGCTTTTGCTTTGCTTTTCTTTTGGTACCTGCAAAACTGAGACAGATTGATCTGCAACTATCTATGAAAGATGAAAAATTAACTGAAAGCAGGAAAGGACTAATCTACTTTGCTCAAATGAAATTGCAGAAAGGAAATGCTAGTCTACGAAAGCAGAAATGCTAATCTATGAAAGCAGGAAATGCTAATCTATGAAAGCAAGAAAATTCTATGCTACTTTTGCAGAATGGAAATGAAGTAAACTACTTAGCAGAAGGTAAGAGTAAGAAAGTAGAAGAAAAGCAACAATTGCTAATACTCTGACGCTTCCCCGGCAACGGCGCCAAAAAGATGGTGGGTTCCAGTATTGTAGCAATAATGCTACAACTCCTGGAGCTTCCTATCTCTTAATTTTATCAACCCGGTAGTTCGTACAAACTTGGAAGCGCCGGTGCTGTATGCACAAGTACTAGCTCTTATCGCAGCTGTCACTTGGTCAGCTGGCACAAGTCCGCTAGGGCTCAAGCCAACTTCTATAGGCTCACAGAAGAAGCTTTATCAATGATGGACGAAAGCTAACTCAAAGGAGACTAGTCTAATTGCAGAAGGAAACTGAAAACCAATAAAGCATGGAAACCCTAGGAAACCCTAATTTGACTAGCTAGACCCTGACTATGCAAAACTGTGAATGAAACAACTACCAATAATGCCATTACTTGCAGTGCACTGAAATACATGCATCTAAGCTACTTGCATCTGAAAAATCATGTTTTTGTACTTTTTCATTAAGTGGTTGGACTTATTGTGATGATGCTTTTAATTAGGGTTTGGTTGTGCAGGGGCGGTTGGAATGGAAGGAAAGCATGGGCAAGGTCAGAATGGCTATGGGAGGTCCCAGAGGGTCTCCAGTGTCAATCCCCAGAAGTCTACCACGTTCGGATGCTCAGCAACCGAGTTTGCAGACTTCTACAGGAAGTTTGCAGGGGATCCTACAGGAAACTCAGGGGTTTCTACAGGAAGGCTGTGCAATTCTACAGGATGATTGGCCGTGGAAGTTTTGGAAGATGGTGAAGGGTTGGAGTGGTGTGGAAGGATAGGTGAGATGGAGATGGAGCTGGTAATGGCTCAGGAGCAGAGGAATCAGATGGAGGAAAAGTGTATGCAGTGGTTTGATGATTGGAAGGATGGGAACTATGAAAGTTGAAGGAGATGGAGCTATGTGGAAAATGAGAGAGTTGGAGGGTAAATGAGTAAGACAGAGGTTAAATAGGACTTGAGGATAGATCAAGAAGAAGAAGAAGAAAGTGGATTGAGAAGGAGCAGCGTAAATGAAACAAATGACTTATGCATCAAAACGAGAAATTTATTAACCTATGATAACTGTGCCATGAAACCTATGAACAGAAATGGAAAACAAGAAATGAAACCTATGCGTGGAAGTGAAATGTGAAAGTATGGTTCGATGTCAAAAATGCATGGATGGATCTTCAATGAAAACGTTTATGTTGTAGCTTGCATGGAAATGAGAAGAACTGCTTTTCTTTTTGGTGGTTGGTCATGGACTGCACCCCAATCCCTAACAGAGAGATGGCAGTGAGCCTTTACAACCTTTTTGCTGGAGCTCCAAGAGATTATACCTATCCTCCTATCAAACTTAAGCAACTGAAAGCAAATCACCATAAACTAGTCCTATCTATGCTCATGAAAACGACTAAATTCAGAAACTGTAAATTCGAATTGCATGTGAAAGTAAACAAACTCAAAGTGTTGGAACGAAATGCAAACACATTACAACACTGAGGAGATCTATTGCTCTCAGGTTGGGCCCTAACCTGAGAGCTATAGCTCCTTGAGAAAACTCAGAACTAGATCAAAATCTGCCTTCTTTATTCATAATCTGATGTCATGCCAAATTGGCTTACAAAAAGGAACAAAAACCGAGCTCTAGCTCGTACTTCCAAATTACAAGAGTAATGCCAAGGTTCAAAAAGCTTCTATCCAAGGCTACGGCCTCAGTATTTATGCAAAAACGATCATCCAACAGGTGTCCTTGATTTTAGGAGCTCGGCTGTCCAACTAAAGTTTAACTGTTGATCCTGTAGGACAGTCATAACTACTGTTCCTGTAGAACAGTTATAACTGCTGTTCCTGTAGAACAGCTGGCTGCTTCTAAGCTCGGTGGGGAGATGGATTGGAGCTCGGAGTTCTTGGTGGGAATCACGAGGAAGGTCCCCAAGACCGTGGACATTCTCTCCTAAAAACCAGCAGTGCCACCTCATTGTCTCCTTTTTCATTGTCTTTTTCTCCCTTTTAATGCCAAAAACCTGAAAGCATCATGCATTAGTCACGTAGATAAAATGTCTACCCTTCTTCCTACAAACAACGCGAATAAACCAAGAAATGCATGCATAAGCAATAAAAAATGAAGTTTGAGCAGAGCAAGTAGGCCAAATGAGCCCAAATTGTACCAAAAATTGGGGCTCATCACACAGCAAAAGGATACAATAGATGCACGGCGGCGACTACTTTATAAAAACCGCAACAACCCTACTACTTCCTCTACATCCCTTCCCACCTCAAATGCTCTCCCAACTATACAAACCAACCCATCTCACCTTCATCAAATCCAATATAACCCTCCCTTTAATGAAGAACACCGTCGCTTTCGAGAAAGGATTGATGAACTTTCTAGCATGCACGTTTGCACAATATGCAAAGAAGAATACCCAGGAATGAAAACAAATCTTTTACACGGTAGACTTTCTTGTTTTCGTTGTGCATCATCTAAATCTACCAATCATTTTTCTGAACTAAACAACATGAACCCTGGTGAACAACCCTATGTCCTTCAACAGTTAACACAAGTTGAAGAAATGTTCATTGCACGTGTAAACCCCATTCTACAAGTCACTCATGCTCGTGGTGGTCAATACAAATATAGTGGCCATACAATTAGCTTCCCTCAAGACATCACCACTATTGCCAAATACTTACCCAGAATGATTTCTGACTTAGACATCCTCATTGTGAAAAGGCAAAATCCATCTGAAAAGGCTTATGAATTCTTCGTTTGCAAATCACGTGTCCTTGCAACGCTTGAATACAAAACAAAAAATGACCCTTACTACTGTGATGTTCAATTCAATTCATCTGCTATTTCTGCACTACCGGATCACCCTACTGATATTTCTTCTCTTCTCCATAATGTAACCACCTCCTCTTTTGAACCCCATCAAACCAATATTGATTCTACTTATGATACTGATGTCATGCTACCTCCATTAGAAATCCAACCCTCTTCTTTCGTTCCAATACTCCCAAATTCAAGTACTGAGCTTGAGCACATTTGTAATTATTTGCACTTGACCCATTCAAATTCAACAAGCTCTATCGATTGGCCTCCAATATCTTTAACAGCTATGAATGAATACAACACCATAGGCCTCTTTGCCATGGCATTCCCCACACTCTTCCCTACAGGCATTGCCATGATCATGCAACCAAGAGTTACAAAAGTTGAGATGCATGAATATGCTTTACACTTGCTGCACTACCATGATAACCGATTTGGCCAACACCCAAGATTCCGCTACTATCTTTATAACATTCTGATGCGCCATCGTAGCCAAACTACTGCTAGTGTTTTTGTGAAAAAGTACATTGAGAACAACTTGCCAACAACGGTTTCAGACCTACGACAGTGTCTTCGTGACTCTCCAGATTCAAGATTGCCAGAGCAAATAATGCGGTTCGGTTCAGCCATACGAGGAACACGATCTTTCTGGAACAGACGACGATCTGAGCTGACTGACATGATCATGCAAATAGGAAGTCCTACATTCTTTTTCACTCTCAGTGCAGCTGATACTAAATGGCATGACTTGCACATGATCATGCCTGCCAGTGTTCCTTCCAATTCAGTCAACCACTTCCAATGGAAAATCCAAAACATAATTAAGAACCCACATCTAACAGCCCAATATATGCATTGCAGATTTACAATTTTTCTCGAAGAAATCCTACAAAAAGGCCTCCATGCAGTAGACTATTGGTGCAGGTATTTTTTAATATCCATTTTCTTCTACATTAATTTTCTACATTTCATATATATGTCTTAACAAGATTTTACCTTCATATTATATTCAGATACGAATGGCAACATAGAGGATCCGCACACATCCATGGCTTCCTCTGGCTGCAAAATGCACCAAACATGGACATAATTGACTGGAACAATGCATTAGAAATTGCTAATGCACAAAAATATTTCGACCACTACGTAACTGCCTGGAATCCACGTCAAGCAGAGCACCGAAATATTCCACTTCAGCAATCAACAATTCATAACCCATGTCTTCTTGACACAGCATCAATATTCACATCCAATCAATTTAAAGACTATACAGAGCTTGTCAACTGCATTCAACGTCATACAAAGTGTCATGAGTCTTCTTGTCTTCGCAAGAAAGACAATGTACTTAGCTGCCGGTATGGAGTACCATGGGAGTTGAAGTCCACATCTTCACTTTTCATTGATGTAAAGGTCATAAAACCTATGTCCCTGCACGCAATGATGAAAGATTGAATATTCACAATGCCGATCTCCTCTCTATTTGGAGAGCAAATGTTGATTGCCAACCAGTGCTTTCTCGCCATGCTGTGTTAAAATATATTTCAAAATATGCAGCAAAATCAGAAACAAGATCTGAGAGCTACCGTCAAATGCTATCACGGCTATCACAAAGTGCCATTCCAGAAGCACCTACGGTTGTTGTTATCAGAAAACTCCTTACAGAAACCATTGCAGATAGAGACATTGGAGCACAAGAAATATGCCATATGTTACAAAAGTTACCTCTTTCTCTCAGCAGTCGTACATTTCGGTCTTTGAATGTCAACAAGTCTGTTTTCAAACGTGTTTCGCAAGATACTGAGAACCCTGGTTTGACACCAAACTTTATCCTTGCATACATGAACAGGCCTATCTCATTGGAATCACTGCCCCTCCTTGAAGCTTCACGCTCATGGTCATATTCTTCCCAGCGGAAAAAAAACCAATGGAAACACATATTCCCACCAATGATTGTACATGTATTGCCCCGTTACAATGTCATTCCTTCCTCTGATGATCCTTCTTATGCCACTTTTTGCTGGAGTGAATTACTATTGTATTTCCCCTTCCGAACACTCCCCAATGATATTGGTTCAACTGATGCAGAAATTATTGCACACTGGGAACAAAAAAAGGGTACATATACACCATGGCATGTCCATCGAGAAATTGAAAACCCACAAACCCCACATACTGAAGATCAAACTACCCCCGACATCCCTCCTGATTCCATGCAGATGAATGAATGGCAAATCCTCTCTCAGTTGCACCTAGGATACAATATTCCAATTGATGACCTTGACATGATTGGCCACCACGACTTCGATGCCAACCACAATTGGTCACATAATACTATCCCTCCCCACTTGCAAGAAACTGCCATAAATTTCGTTGAATTCAACCGCTCAAGGATTCAAAACGAACATCATTCTTTTTGCAACCTTCCCCAAGATCACACATTATCTCCTACCCAAAACATAGCCTTCACCACTATTTTTTCACACTTTAAAACCCCTTCGCCAAAACCCCCACGCAAAATCATCATACAAGGAACAGCTGGGACAGGAAAATCCCATTTGATTAAATGTCTGCACCATGCATTTGTGGAAAACTCACCAGCAAACAAAAACCCTTTGTTGTTACTTGCACCAACAGGCGTTGCAGCTTTCAACATAAATGCCCTCACAATTCACTCCGCCCTTCGTATCCCTATCCAAACAATGCATCCTCTTGAAGGCCAACCACTCCTACAACTGCAAGAGCAACTCCGTCATGTAGAGTACATTCTCATTGATGAAATGAGCTTCATTGGTCCAAAAATGCTTACTCGCATTGATGATCGTCTAAGAGAGGCATTCCCTCTTCACCGAAATGCACCATTTGGTAATCGCTCAATTATCCTTGTCGGAGATTTAGGCCAGCTACCACCTGTAAAAGACATTCCTTTATATGTTGGGACATCGCGTGGCACTGCACTTTGGCGCAGCTTCGACATATTCATAACACTTTCAACCATTTTTCGTCAACAAGGAGCTAGCCCGTCCCAGGTTGCTTTCCGGAAAATACTCACAAATCTCAGAAATGGAATATCTACACTTGAAGATTGGCAACACCTGATGTCAAGAACAAGTTCGTCTCTTACACATGAAGAGCAACGCACATTTGAAGAATCCATGCACCTATATGCAATAAACAACTCAGTTGTTTTGCATAATAAGAAAATGCTTAAAAAATTGAACATCCCAGTAGCGCTTTGCTCTGCAGAACAACAAAGGCAGAGAAATCCTACTACAACGGAAGATGAGCATTTGCCTGCAAAAGTGCTCTTATGCAATGAACAAAAAATTATGCTCACCAGCAACTTATGGGTACATGCAGGCCTCGTCAATGGCACACTTGGGAAGGTCATCTCAATATTTTATTCTATTGGTTCAAAGCCCCCATAATTACCATCCTTCGTGGTTGTCGACTTTATACAATACAAAGGAACACCATGGGACATTTCACACCCAACATATGTACCCATTTCTCCCATCACAAGGGGTGCACGCCGTCAGATACCACTTCAAATGGCATGGGCTTTAACGATACACAAGTCACAAGGAATGACATTAGACAAAGCAACAGTAGACATCGGCACCAAAGAACGACAAGGGCTAACGTTCACTGCAATTTCAAGAGTGCGTTCATTGGCAGACATTCAAATCAATCCAGCATTCCCATTCTCCCGCATTGCAGAAATGCACAAGAACCCATATCTTAAGCGTAGACAACAAGAGGAATCATTGCTTGCATCAAAATCTATGCAGGAGAATATACTCTAGCCAATCGTACAACCTGTTTTCCAGAATTACCCACATGATAAACACCACTTGCTGCAATAACCAAATTTCACATACATTTGCTTTCTATTACATTTAACCTCATATGATTTTATATTAGTTTGAAATCATTTATTTTATTTCAAATATTCAAACAAAATATTTCCCGCCATGAACAACAAGGTCTAGCATTCGCTGTAATTTAGAAATTTCTTTAAAAAATTATTTATTTTACTTCAACGCTTTAAAAAACATGCTTTCGTCAAACACATCCATTGTCACTTACAATATTTTATTTTTGGATGGAAACAGGTATGGATACAGGCTATTTATGATTTTTGTATGGGTATTGCCAAGAAATTCAGCATCCTGCCCCAGCAAAAATTGCCTCTTTACCGTTTGCATCCAACCATTGAATTGTTAAAGAAGGTAAAAGAAATACTCAAGATAACAATTCACATCCATGAAAGTGACACACAGAAAAATGCAGCGTCAATTGCAGGAACAACTCTGTTGTCGATGCCATGCCCCATCATGCATATATGATTACCTGCTCATTGTCAATTACATCTATATGTAATAAAATGCTCTTATTGTACATATCTTTAGAAGCCAAATAATATTTTCATTGTATATATGTTTAGTTATTAGCTACCAAACATGTCTCTATGTGTAGACCATATGTAAAATTTCAAAAAATACATTGCAAAGCATGTAACTATCTCCTGTATAATTGCTTGTGATAAACACACAATACCAAGTACAATATTTAGAAGTATTCAAGTGTAATAAGTCTACTATGTTCCACCAAACATGATGCATAGTTATGGAGTGTCATAAGTTTTTTTGTACCTACAATTTTAATAAAAACTCAGTTTACATAGATTTGGCCTTTTGAGTGTGGTTTCTATTGTTCATGGAATGCTAGATGTTATGCTACTCACGTTAAGTTATCTTTGTTTTTGTTTTCAAAAAAGTTATATAGGAATATGTATACCTTACATGGGCTTCTGCAATGACATTTATAGAGTGGTTAGTTGTTTGTTATTAAAATAAAATACATTTACATGAAATTTTCTAATTCTCTTCTTTTTTGTTTCAGTCATGTCAGCATTTTTAAATACATGTGAATGAATAGAAAGTCTTGTGGTTTTCTTTAAGTATTTCTGCTTTGACATGCTGCTTTGTTCTCTTTTTCACTTCCAGTATAAAGATCTTACATTCCCAGTCTATTCTGTCTCCTATATCTTTTACTCTATTTCATATTTAATAAACTGTACAGTATCAATAGCAGCGGAGAAGGTGGCCCGACCTTTTATAAAAATTCAACAATTCCAACTTCATAAATCTATCGGCCTCTCTTTGTACCTTTTGGTACAATTGCTAGTTATAAATGTTATAGTACCACTGAAATGCTGGAGATGTCGTAGTCAGAAAACCATTAAAATCATTTACCAGTTTTATAATTAGAAGCATCAAAAAGATCTGAAACACAATAAGCCTTAATCTTACGACACCATATGAGGGTGTGACAGGTTGCTTTTGTATAAAACGATTCTCAATTTGCTAAAGTTGGTTCTGATGTCAAAAATTTAAGACTATTTTTCTTCTTTCATCACAAAGTCTCCACAGATCATGCAAACAATCCGATCTCCGCCCAATTCGATCTTTCCTCACATTTACTGGAAGGATGGCTGTCCATCGAAAATGATACACTTCGCATGGCTCAACTTTCATAACAAGATTCTGACCTGGGAGAATTTGAGGAAGCGCGGGTGGACCGGTCCAGGTATATGTCCCCTGTGCAGATCTGATGGGGAAAATAATGACCATCTGTTCATTAGATGCTATCGCTCTCAGCAAATCTGGCAGTTCCTGGAGAACAGTTACGGATTTAAACTCAAGCCTCATGCTACAATTTTAGATACGCTCCTCTGGTGCAGCGCACAGAAATTATATTGGCGAAGGTTATTGATCTCCACCCTATGGCACATCAGGAAATGGTGGAACTCTGTTATTTTTAACGATTCAAAATTGGACAGCACAGATATCTTTGTTAAAATAGTTGCTTCTTATGAAGCCTTTCCACCGAAAGCCAATAACCAAAGAAGGGGTGAATCCTCTGACCAATCTTTGGAAAACTCTCCCTTCCCAAAGGCGTTTTTCGACGGTGCAGAACAACAAGGCTTATGTGGATGTGGCGTCCTGATCATGGTAGATGAAAGCACTCAGTTCTCCATTCACTGGAACGGGGGTAGTGGTTCTAATAGTAAAGCGGAGGCCATGGCTCTCGCAGGATTATTATACTTTTTCCTCTTCCTTAATCTACAGCATGTTTCGATATATGGGGATTCGAAAGTTATGGTTGACTTCATCTCTGGTAAGATCCATATCACAGCATCTCACTTGAATGGCTGGATGGGCAGGATTAGATACTACTGGGATTCCATGGATGGTAGCTCTATTCACCATATACGCAGAGACAAAAATTATCTGGCAGATTCTTTGTCTAAAGCAGGTCTACAGGAGGCTACTGGTTCTTGTTTTTTGCAGGTCCTTTCTGAGGGAATAAGCTATCATATCCAGGAGTTTAATATGTCGGACTTCTAGTTTCATTTCTCTTCCTCATAACAGGTTTTTCTTGGATGGGTCTATGATCTTTATGTGGATGTCTTTCTTTATCAACTTGATTTTTGGATGGGTACACGATGTTTTCTGTACACCATATGCTTCCTGTTTCTCATATGCTCAAGCTTTGTTTTGGTAATCTCCCAGATCTCTATGTATCAGTCAATTCCTCCCTACTATTTCACTGGATACTCCCATGGTTCTCTTAAATTGGGAGTACACATGATGTAAATTTTGAACATTATATCTCTCATATAAATATATTCAACTTTTTCTTTCTGAAAAGTCTCCACAGATCATATTTACTACTTTTGTTTTATAGTTTTATCATGTAATTTCAAGACTGAAATCTAATTTCATTATCATCGAAATAAACAAGGCCAATACCAGCCGGTATTTAGTGCCACTCTTCAATAAAACTAACCAATTTTTCAGTTCATTCACCATTGAGCAATACTGTAAATTTATTGTTAAAATGCGAATCTGATATTCCTACTGTAAATTTATTGTTAAAATGTGAATCTGAATGTCAGAGAGGATAACAGTGCGGTGTAATAACAAGAAACACAGCTGTAGTTGTCGCTGCCGTCGTAGTTCACTGGTGCCTGCTTCGACTTCCAGCCATTTTGTGGGACTACTAGTAACAGCAATCCCCAGAACGTTTCCCCACTTTGGCAATAAAAACTTTGCGGATTACAGAAATGGCATGGCATGTTCCAGGCATATACGTGTTCACTGACCATGCTTGTAATGCCCATCCTTTCCCATAATGGAAGGAAGGAATTAAGCCTCTCAACACACTCAGAGCAGATCAACGGGATTTTGCAAACAACAAAGAAAGCGGATGCTTCTCAAATCATTCATTCCCTTCTCAAAATAGTAATGGACTTCTTTATTCATATTTAATAAGAGCTGATGCTCTGCTTACATAGGAAGTCTATAAATGCCATAAAAGATTTGGGTTCTCTGAGGAAAATCCCGTAATATCCAATTTCTAGCTCTCTTCCAGATTAGGAAAATAGCAATTACACTTCCAAATCCAATTCCCAGCCCCATTAGCAATGCTATCAATGATATTTTTTCATTTACATGATGGCACCATTTTTGTACTTCAATGTGATCACTCTCTCTAGTCGTATTACTTTCACTGGTTGATTTTTCTTTTTCATTTACATGATGCCACCATTTTTGTACTTCAATGTGATCACTCTCTCTAGTCGTATTACTTTCAGTGGTTGATTTTTCTTTTTTATTGCATGGATCTAAAGGGCACCCCCATAAACCCAGATTCCCTTGAAATGAAGATGCATTGAAAGTTGGAAATTGTGTGCCCGATGGGATTAACCCAGAAAGTTGGTTAAATGAAATATTTAAGAACTTCAACCAATGTAACTTAGATAGTTTTTCTGGAATTGGTCCAGTCAAATTATTTTTGGCCAAATCCAACACTTCCAAAGTAGATATGTTACTCAAAGAGGTGGGTATTGACCCTTCCAATTGGTTCCAAGATAAATTGAGCAAAAACAAGCTACTCAGACTTCCTATGATTGTGGGTATTTTGCCTATAAGATTATTGTTAGATAAATCAAATATAATGAGGGCAGGTAGCACATATGGTATATTATACTCACTACCTATCATTTGAATTGTAATTTCTTCAAATATTGTATTTTTTGGGGCATAGTGATTTTCAAAAATCACCTCATTCTTTTGCAAAGATACATTGATTGCAAAACCTTAAAGCCTCTCAAGAGAACATGGTATTTTACCACTAAACTTGTTATTGGATAAATCCAATAAATGCAACTTGGTAAAATTTGTTATCCATTCAGGAATGGCACCATGAAAGTTATTATTACTAATGCTTAGAACATTCAAGTTCTGAAAAGATGCAAAGTAAGCCGGAAGTTCCCCTATCAGTTCATTTTTACTTAAATCAAGTAGCTGGATATTGGTACAGGCTGCTAGAGATGTGGGCAAAGTCTTAGATAAGTGGTTGGAGTAAGCAGAGAAAGTAATGAGAGAAGTGCAATTACCTATGCCCTCAGGGATTGGTCCATTAAGACTATTTTTGGATAAATCTAAATTCTCAAGTGAAACCAAACCACTAATATTATCTGGAATACTTCCAGAAATATTATTATTATGTATGTCTATATCAAAGAGAACTTTTAATTGACCTATGCTAAATGGAATACTTCCACTTAAAATATTTGAATTCAAATCTATAAATGTAAGATTTATAAGATTTCCTATTCGTTTTGGAATTGTACCTCTAAGATTATTATTCCCCAAAGACAGTGATTCAAGATGGCTCAAATTTGTAATGGCTTCTGATATACCACCACTAAAGCTATTTGTACCCAAATCTAGGTATCTCAACTGACTCAGATTGCCAATGGCTTCAGGTATGCGTCATGTGAGACTATTTGAACTGAGAGATAGTACGTCATGTGAGACTATTTGAACTGAGAGATAGTAGCCCTAAGAGGGGAAGTTGGAATATGCTCATGGGTAATGGGCTTTGAATTATGTTACCACTTAAATCCAGCACCACAAGCTTGCTGCAGTTCCCTATTTCAGAAGGGATAGAACCTGAAATATTACCCCTTCGAATATCATTGGCTTCGTCAGATTTAGTGAAATAGAGAATCTCACTATTAATATCCAGATTTCTGAGTTTTCTCAAATTGCCCAATTGAGGTGGTAAGCTGCCGGACAACCGATTCTTCCCCAACCTTAAATACCCGAGTGAAGAGCAGTTTGCCAAAGCCGGAGGGATAGCGCCCTCCAGATTGTTGAATGTGAGATCGAGTGACTCTAATTTCTGCAACAACCCCAATTCAACTGGGATTCTCCCAATCAAATCATTCGAAGAAATGTCGAGCTATGATAGCTCACTACAATTTCCCAGAGCTGGAGGGATGTGACCACTTAATGAGTTCTCTTCAAGGTAAACGAAGATTAGACTTCTCATCGAACCAAAAGTGGAAGGGATGGGACCACTCAGCTTAGAGGGACCAATCGACAGCTCTCGGAGAGATGTGCAATTGCCAATTGAATTTGGAATACTTCCACTAATACCAGGATTCTCGTCCAAAGAGAGATATTCCAACTCGACTACATGACCAATCTCTGATGGTATGGTCCCTGTTATACTGTTATATGCAAGGTCTATCGCTTTAAGACGTGTGCAGTTAAACAGTGATTTTGGAATAGATCTCCCAAGCCGATTGAAACTGAGATTGAGTATTCCCAGCGCTTTAAGTTGCCCCCGTCAAATTATTACCAGTAAGATTCAGCGTGTGCAGTAAAGAGAGACTGCCGAGAGATGGTGAAACTGTACCTTGTAATTTAGCATTATAATCCACGCCGAGAGTATAAGCAAAGCGGTTCGTGGAAACAGCAAGGATTATGGAAACGACCCTTCTTGTGTGTCGCTTGCAAGTAATGCCATACCAAGAGCATACCTCCTCTGAATTCTCAGCTGTCCAATTAGACAGCTTTCCAGACGGATCCGATTTGATATGATTTTTAAAAGACAGAAGAGCTTCCACGTCCCTCTTTTCGTGACGGACGATGCATGATCGGAATTGATGACCATCCTCCAACATAGTGCGGCCATTCAAAACAAGTTCATTAGAGAAAGAATCAGTCCGATGAGAACTGAATCCACCCACGGAGCCATAGACACGATCACCATACAATCCATCTTCCCGGGAATATGACTTCAACGTATTCCCAGATGAGTAATTAATATGAGCTGCACCTACGGAGGCAGCCACGATGAGGAAGCCTACAAACATCAGAAGAGCCATTTCTCCCTTTCCAAAACTCAAACGTCCCTCAAATCTTAATTAGCTCTGTGATCTGTAGGTTACGTATATATAAAAGGAGAGCAGCCCAGTCCAACAGCTATGAGGTGGAAGCCACAGAGAAATCGCCGTATTGAGCGGGAGATTCTACAGTTGAATGGACGTATTGACTCCAGGTCGTCTGGAAGCAACAGAGAAATCGCCGTATTGAGCGGGAGATTCTAAAGTTGAATGGACGTATTGACTCCAGGTCGTCTGGAAGTCACAGAGAAATCGCCGTATTGAGCGGGAGATTCTAAAGTTGAATGGACGTATTGACTCCAGGTCGTCGTTGGCGGTCGTCTTGGCCAAGAAAATAAAGAGGTGCATTGGGTGGGTTGGAGAGAGCTAAAGGGATGCCGTGTGTGAGATGGAAAATTTGATGGACAATAGTAGAGAATGTGAAATGGACGTATTGAAAGAGCACTCAAATGTGAAGAAAAATGAGGAAAAATCCGTACAATTTTATTGATATTTGGCTGACAGCTACAGAAAGCGAAAGGGCGCGAAGAAGGCCATGAAAGTTTGAAAAAATTCGGTAATTTTTAGTGAAGGTTTATGACGGTCATGGGAAGAAATTCGGTAATTTTTAGTGAAGGTTTATGACGGTCATGGGAAGATGAACTATTGTTGCTGATTCGAAATGTTGATAAAAAAGAAATGTTGATAAAAAATACGATAGATCCAAAAAAATAATAATAAAACTCGCAAAAACCTCAAAAACAAGGAGAGCAGCTCTCACAATTCCAACATCGATAACGTGAAGCGACAGCGACATTGCCGTAATAAGCGGGGGATAGAAAGTTGAAGAAAGTGACGAATTGACTCCAGGTCGTCTTGGGCGGTGGTGTTGGCTAAGAAAAGTAAAGAGCCGCGCTCAGTGAGATGGAAGAGTTGATGGACAACTAAAGGGGGAGCCATTAACATGTGACCCAATTTTTCAATCCATTCAATTCTATGAAGTGTAGAATATTTATTGGGATGTAAACGTCAATATTTAAATACTTTTGTTATGAAATGCTTCACTAACTGAGAATTCAACGTAAACCTTATTCTTGCTTTACCAAGACCGCAAGCATGTTTTGCGATCACATGGTTGAATGCATAAAATTTGAATAAGTGCCAGGTGTTACTTCATGATTAATTCATTAATGTGGGCCCAACCTTAAGTGGTTTGATAGTGGTTCAATTGCCCGAAATGAACGTTATGTCGCTGCATGTCCCAAATGCAGTTTCACTTTTTCTGGAACCAATTTGCGTGTTGACTCCAAAAGAGATGCCAACCATTGATCAAAGCTTTTAACTGATGACTGGATTTACGGCATTTACAAGGTATACAAAGGTCACAACTCTATGATTTGACTTTAATCCCCCTAATAATTTATTTACGAGGAAGTAATTATTTTTTTCTTATAAAATTTGATGGTAGGAGTATTTGAATCTTATTTTTGATTTGCAGAGTAATTATTTTTTTCTTATAAAATTTGATGGTAGGAGTATTTGAATCTTATTTTTGATGGTGCAAATCGATTCAGCACTATCAAAACCCAAGGACACCCAAATTCTTAAAGCTTGACAATTGTATTTGGAATTTTCAAAAAATTTAATTGGATTTTACCAAAATCTTATTGAAATTTCTATTATTGTCTAAGCAAATTTACAGCATCTTTGGACTACAGATTTATGTATAAATAAAATTAACAAAAAAAAAATATAGTATATATTTATTTATTTATTTTAATTAAAAAATATTTTTTTATAAGATTAATACGTAGTAAATTACTCTTAAACCATATTGAGTTAGCATAGAATTTAAGAAAACAAAAAAACATATATATATATATATATATTATGAATTAAGTGGTAATATTTTTTACGTGAAAAAACTCAAAAAAATTATATATTAATTTGACATCTAATTATATTGCAATTTTAAATGAAAATATTTTATTATAATAAAAACTTATAAAAATATGTTATACATATTTTTCATCTATTTAACATTGATTAATTTTAAAACTAGTGTAGATTCATTTTAACATCTTATTTATCAAATGTAGAGAGAGATTAAATTTCTTTTCACTTAAAAGAAGTTTGTACTTCAAAAAATACTTAGTAAATAGGGAATTAAAATTGCTCTAAGCTATTTAAGTTATAAATTATAATTATTAATTTTATTTTATTTTTTATTCTTATTTTTATGTAATTTTATAAGTAAAAATGTTTTGATAATAATTTTTCTTTTAATTTAATTTTTTTTTATGTAATTGGGTCAAGTCCCAATGTTCACAAAACAAGATAGGACATTACAACATCTCTTTGATACTAAACTGACTCGAGAACACCTCTAAACACAATTAATCAATTTTAAAATTAATATATGTGTTCCTTGAATGGCATTACATAAAGGAAGCCTAACTAGAATTTGACGATGAGGCTCTCTCGAGCAACGGAGAATTCAATAGACACATCTCCCATGGCATAAAGAGGCGAGGAAAATGGTGTCTTGACCCACTTCGTCTCATATCACAAATGACAACAGAGAGAAGTCATGTAAAATGCCATGAATGACTTAGAAAATTTAGAATGGAACAACACAATAATAAACTTTGATAAATGACCATGTTGGTTGGGACACCCAGATTGTTTTAGAATGAGAAATGGCTATGTTGATTGTATAAACTTATGACTGGTAGTCCTAGTCTAGTGCATGACACATGGAGAATATGATGTCTAGCATCACTCCTTCTCAACCAGAGAGGAGATCCTCATTCCCCATTGATTAGGGAATAGATCCTTGCTCCTTCTCAAATATTTAAGGAGACTTCTTACTCCCTCTCAAGCATAGAGGAGATTCCTTAATTCCTTTTAACTAGGAAGACATAACCACAAGCTCTTTAGCGTGTCCTCATCAATACATCAACTACTAGTTCTTCATGGATATCTTCAAGTAGCTGCATGGCTCCTGGTTTCCTTTGTATCTCATCATATTAAGCTTTTATCTTTCTTAGATATAATGGAGCCAACCTTTTCATTCAATTTACAACATGGCTCAAGCCATCAACCTTTCATATCACTTTCCTCTAGTCATCATCAACAATGACATTAATTGAAGTGCCCATGGAACGAATTTGATCAGCAAGCTACAATATCTTCTTACTTGGACTTGTCATTGTCAACTCTCTTTCTTTCTCTAGGATACCATATTTGATGTTGATCAATATCACCATGTCTAAGTCATGTTATCTTATGGAAGAACCTTGTTTTTAGTCATTCTAAAGCATACTAAACTCCTTCTTCCAAGCATCAAGTAACCACATGGAAAACCTCTCACGTTGATGTTTGCAAGCACATTCTTATGACCAACTCTTTCTGCAAAATTCCTGTAGACATGAATTCTAAATTTTATAGAAGAGTTATGCATGACTTATTCATCTAGTTATCCTTCCTTTGAATGAGATTGATTCTTATCCTTATTAAAGATAAGTTTACCTCTCTAAGAGGAGAAATACTTTAATTATGATTTTCATACTGCAACTCGACCATCTACATGCCTTCGCCCTTCAAGACTACTATTTCCATACTAAGTGGAATATACTAGTCATGCCATATTGGTTCTTCCAAATATTAAAGAACCTTCCCTAGATGATGGTTCTTATTGGAGGATTCTACTGGTCCATTCTACATTATGACTACCTCTAAAATTATGTTAGAAAATACTTGGATGAACTTTGATGTGCAAGATGATCTAAATCTTCTCATTCTCCCTAACTAGATGTCTTCTTTCAAATAAATTTGATCATGTAGACTCTAATTCCTTTACTATCATATGCTTCCTTCTATGATGCCATGCTTTGTGAAAACCAAGAATATTCTAGTGAATGCAATGATGCATGCTACTCTAACTACTACCTTCTAGTAAAAGAAAGACAAACTACAAATAAACATGATAGAGATGGAGCATATTTTAATACTATAGATCCATAGGATCTTCACCTTGTATGTTCTTCTTAGTTTCTTCCTTTTCTTTATCTATGTGAGCTCCACCCCTTTCCTTTCTTTTGTTGTTTTTCTTGTTTGGAAAATCCCTCTTAAAATGTTCGTATTCATTGGATTCAAAGTATTGTACCTTAGACATATCTTGTTTTCCTTTGGAATTTCCAAACTTTCCTTTCTTCTTCTTGGATTTTACAACAAATGCTTGAGACATTTCATTTGATGTAGTGTCATCTTTTGCATTCAATAAATTTTCTTCCAAGATACATTAAGACCATGGTTCATCAAATGGAGTAGCATCTTTTATTGAGTAGACACTAGTTGCAAAAATTGTTCGTTCAAGAGGCAATGCATTTAGTACACAAGTAGTCATTTTTTAATCGATGATGACTTCCCCAAGCCATTGCAAATGGTCCCTCAATTGTGATATTTTCATAAGATATGTGGCCATATCTTCATTCCTTAATATCCCAGTTTTATATAGTTGATTCCTCAAGGATATTTTATGACCTTATGTACTTATAGAGTACAGGTTCACCAACTTATCATAGATTGATTATATGTACTCAAATCAGCAACAAAGGGAATGAGATTATCCTTTATGGGTTTAATAAGAATCCTTTGTGCCCTCACCTCTCCCTTCTTGTATCTTGCTAATTCTCTAAGAACATGTTCCCTAACTTCATTTTCTATGAGAACCAAATCAATCCTTTTCTTCCATGCTACAAAGTTTCTTGATCCAATGAGCTTGTTTCTTTCCTTACATAATGAAGTAATTTGATTTGTAGAATGAGACATGGAGGAAAATATAGTACTTACTTTTCAAGAAAATGTCCTTCTTAATGATGCCTTCAACTATCTTGATGCTTTCAAGAATCTTCAAGAGTCTTCAAAGACATTCTTCAATGGTAAAGAGCCTTCAAGAGAAACATCAATCTATTTTCTTAAGATGATGAGGCCTTCAATGAGAGCTTGATGTAGTATTATTTATTCTTGGTCAATAGGTCTTCTTCCTTAAACCTTTCCTTGCGTCCTTAGTACATAATTCTCTTTGACAGAAAACCTCCTCTTATTCCAACAAGATGATCTTCAAGTTGCCTTATCTTCACCTCATCTCTGAAACCATGTTGGAGAATCTAATATAGAAGTTATTTAAACAATTCTCCTTATTCTTAAAAATTTCTTGTGAGCTTATATTGTCTTCTAATTGTTCTTTATCATATTATTTTCATCAAACAATTATCAAGAGCATAAACCATGAAGATCATAGAATACAATGGACACAAAATGTAGACTCCAAGTCAGGGCAAAACCCCTCCAAGGGGAAAACCTAGAAAGAATCTCTTCTCTTCTTATAGAATCAGATCAAATGAGAAATCCAAGACCCAAAGGCAAAATCCAATACCTCCTCCAAGTACTAATTCACCCCTCCAACAATTCCTTCTTGAAAAAAGCTCAAGTCAACAAGGTCAACAAAAGTCAAACTTTAGAATTTTTGGTCAAATCAAAATTTTGAAACTATATTTTAGACTTACACTTCGGACCTAAAAATTTTGGCCTCCTGCAATAATCTATAAATCCTAATTTCATATGTGTTAGAGAAATAAAGCACCAATAATCATGTTTTCCGTGTTTCTTTTGAGTTCTTCTTATCTTCTTTTCCTTCGCTCTTATTGCTTCCTTTTTATTGCTTGAGATCAAACTTATGAAGTGTGTACAATTGAGTCAAATATTCTTCCTTTATATGTTAATTTGGCAGCTTAGTGAAAATTTCCAATAATGGGAATAGACTCCTCTTTTCGAGAGGACCAATTTTGACTTTTAAAGCAGTTGATTTGGATAAGCGAAAGTGTATTTTTGAATTCAGGCCCACTTGAACACAAAAGGATAGGTTGGCCTAAAATAGAAGTTGGACACTCATGGATGGCTATAAATACAAGTCAAGTGACCCTCATTTGGACATCATCATGATCATTCTTGTTTCTTTCTTTTGGCTAACACAGGCCCAAGGTAGCTCGTGAAAGTTCGCTCGCGCAGGTCCAAAATTGCAGTGTCCAAAGCTCACATATGTGATTAAGGTTTTTGGGTTCCAGACATAGTGTTGATGCATACATTTTTTTGTCATAACCATAGGCATGCAAGCCTACGTGTGTGGTTGGATAGTTCCTGCCACATGCACATCTCTCTTTGCCTGTGGTTGGAACCTAGGGCTTGAATTTTAAAATTGACCACAAATTTCAGCAGTTGACAACAGAATTCGACAGTTGACCGCAAAATGTGACAGTTGAGCATGGGTTTCTAAATCATGCTTTTGGTTATTATTATTGCTAGGCTCATCTCTTGGATTTTGTGTAGTTCATTTTTCTAGATAGTTTTTTGGTTGAATATATGGATCATTGTACTCTCTCTTTATTGAAACATTCAATGGAAATCTAATAAGAAGACGAATTTGAAAGGGTTTTTACCCTTGTCGGGTTTTCCCTAGTCTCCTACCAATCCTTGTGCCTTTATGTGTGAATGTTTTTCTTCTATTGTTCCTTTATGTCTTGTTGCATTGATGATGATATTGTTCTTTTTATATAAATGCATATGCTGTTGAATAACATTATGATGTTGTGGGTTGAATTCAATAAAATGCAATTATCTAAAGCAAAGAATAATATAGCCCTAAGAAAAATTTACATGGTATCAGAGTTGGGTTTAAGAAAAGTAATTGAAGATCACCCCTATATAGACATCATTCATGGAAGCAAAGGAATATGGAGGAGACCTAAAAGATTTATAGGGTTTGAGGGAAACCTTAGGAAATTTTGTTATTAGGGTTTGATAGATATTATGAGGTTAGGGTTTGGAAGAAACAATGGATTCTAACTAAGGTTTGAGATATACAAACCTAGCATGATTAGTGTGAAGATGTTCTAGCACTTGTGACAATTTTTATGTAACCCTAAACGAAGTCTCAATTAGGCTTGGTTGCTAATGAAGTTGGTTGACATACATTGAAGGAAATAATATGATATGGATAATGGATTGTAATGACTCTTGAAGGCTTGTTCAAGAGGGAGTTTATCTCCTCTTGTTAAAGATAAGTATCTTTTAGATTATGTTAACTCTTTGTGATACTATTCTTTTTGGGGTTTATTGTTTTGATTATTACTTATACTTCCTACATAAACATTTGAGTGTCTAATGCTTCTAGCGTCTAGATGAGATGTGACAAGTAGATTCTTCTCGAGGATCATTTAAGGTGCAGGAAGAAAAGAGAGCTAGTGCATGAAGAAAAGAGTTGGTGCTTGAAAAGGGAAGAAGTACCTAAATATTTTTTTTGAAAGTTTTCAAAGTAGCATCCAAAAATTACAATATGCAAGTGCTATAGCTACTAATGACAAATAGGAACTACAAGTTGCATAGGTATCTGAATACTTTGAGGTATGTATAGTGCATTGTTTCAGTGTTGTGATTAAGTTGAAATATTAAAAGGAAATTTAATACCTAAGGTATGCCACCTTCACAAATGACTCATTCATACAGATAAAAGTAAGTTTATTTCTGGCACGTGTGATATATTGGTGCTCTTGATATTTGGAAAGTATTTTACACTTTAGACATGATGAATTTCCTATATGCAATATTTTTTATATAATGCATATAGAAAGGGAACTCTAGCTAAAAAAACATGAAAAACAGTGCTAAAAGAGAAATTTGTTGATGTTGGAATAACACTTTTTTTCTAGGGTAAATTTTCAACATGTTTTAAAAATGGTAGTGAAAACCAATTTTTGTGTGAGAAACACCCTCAAAACGAAAAGTGTTAATGTTGCAATAACACTTTTTTTTTCTAGGGTAAATTTTCAACATTTTGAAATAATGAGGTAAAAGAATTTATCATGACTCCGAAAAACATTAAAACTTCAAAAGAATAATGAAAACATAAAATTAAAACAATGAAAAAAACAAAAAAACAAAAAGTTAAAAAAAAAAACAAAACAAACAAAAAGACAAAATGTAAATAAGAATATATATTAAAAATAAATAAATGTTTAAAAAAAACAAAATTAACCTATAAAAGATAAGAATTAAAAAACTAAAGAAATTAAAGAAATATAAAGAAATAAATAATAAGAAAAGCATATTTTCAAAAAAACAAAATCTCATAAACCATAAAATAATTTGGAAAAAAAAAAAACTATAAAATAAAGTAAAAATAGAAAATTTTACAAAAGCATTAACAAAAAACTAAAAAAAATATATTAAAAACAAACCAGATTAAAAATAATAATAATAATAATTAACGAAAAAACAAATAAAAATAAATTTAAAAACTACCAAAAATTAAGATTAAAAACATATATATATTCAAAAAAAAATAAATAAATAAATAAACATATTCGATTTTTAAAAAAGAACATTTAACATATATATATATATATATATATATATATATATATATATATATATAAATGTGTGCCCCATCGATCACCCGTGGGGGTGCGACCCTGGGCAGCGGAGCTATAGGAAGCCCCGCCGCCCAGGGTCGCACCCCCACGGGTGGTCAGCCGATTTTGGAAATTGGCCTGCCGCCACCCAAAGTCGTGCCCCCACGGGCAGTCAAGTGGTGGCAGGCCAATTCTGGGAATCGACTTACCACCACCTAGCCGCCCGTGGGGGCACGACCCTGGGCAATAGGGCGATGGCCGATCGATTCTGGGAATCGACCTACCACCACCTAGCTACCCGTGGGGGCACAACCCTAGGTGGCTGGGCGGTGGCAGGTCGATTCTAGGAATCGACCTACGACCGCCTAGGTCCCGCCCCCACAAGCAACCGAGTGGTGGCAGGTCGATGCCACTGCCCAGGCCGCTCCCACATGGGCAGCCGAGTGGTGGCAGGTTGATTTTGGGAATCAACTTGCCATTGCCCAACCACCTAGGTTGTGCCCCCATGGGCGGCTAGGCAGTGGCAGATTGATTCTGAGAATCGACGTGCCACCACCCGACTGCTCGGGCCACGCCCCCATGGGCTGTCGGCAGGGCGCGGCCCTAAGCAATGGAGTTGCGTGCAGCTCCACTGCCCAAGGTCGTGCCCCCACGGTCTGTCAGGCAGTGGCAGGTCGGTTCTGCGAATCGACCTGCCACCACCTAGCCACCCAGGGTCACACCCCCACGGGCAGCCAAGTGGTGGCAGGTCGATTTTGGGAATCGATCTGCCACAACCCGATCGCACCCCCACGAGCGGCCGGCAGGGCGCAATATTTTTTTTTTTTAATCAAAAATATATAAGTTGTTGCAAATTTTAAATTTATTTTTTTAATCGAATATATTCATTTTTTTTTAATTTAAATGTTATTTTTAATCTAAAATATATATCTTTATCAAAATTTTAAATGTTGTTTTAAAATCATATATATAAATGTTTATTGGTTTTTTTTAATTTGCAAAAATAGATATTTTTTTAATTTTAATTTTTTTTTTCTTTTTTTTTAATGGAGTATATTTTTGTTTTTTAAGGTTTTTTTTAAATGTTTTTAATCTTAATTTTAGTAGCTTTTTTTTGGTTAATTTTCTATTTTTTTAATCTAGTTTGTTTTTAATTTTTTTTTTGTTTTTTTAGTTTTTTGTTAATGGTTTTTTAATTTTTTTCTATTTTTACTTAATTTTATAGTTTTTTTTTTAATTTTGTTTTTTTCTTTTTCCAAATTTTTTATGGTTTACGTGATTTTTTTTTTTTTTTTTTTACATTTTTTATGTTTTCTTTTTCGTTCTTATATATATTTTTATATTTTTTTTTTTAAGTAATCAACATTTTAAAAAAGAAATATAAGACAACTAGAAAATTTGTTAAGTAATTATGATTTCAAAAAACTTTAGACATAAAAAATTTTAAAGTGTCAAAAATAAGCCCTCTAAAAAAAAGGTTGATGCTACATCAACACATTTCAAAATAAGCATGAAAATCACTAACATTTAAAAACAAATATTTATATTTGATACATAAGAAAATTTAAAGTGTCAAAAATATGCTCTGGGAAATGGAAAAAAAATGTAAGTATTATGCATCACCACTTTTCAAAATCGGTTGATTTTTTTGATACCTCAACGAAATGGGTAATCATATTAGTTCCCATTTCAAAGTTCACATTGTTTTTTATGGATTTCCATATAATTGAGATCTTTTAGGTGACCTATGCTATGTGGGAGACATGTAGTTAATTTGTTTGAATTCAAATCCATGAATGTGAGAGGTTGAATATTTCCTAAGGCCTTTGGAATTATACCTTTGAGAATGTTTTTGCCCAAGGAAAGTAATTCAAGCTTTCTCAAAACCACACTGGCTTCTATAATTGTACCTTTGAGATTGTTGTTTTGCAGGGAAAGTGTTTAAATCTTTACCAAATTTGCAATGGCTATGCTACAGATGAGCCTATTTGAACTAAGATCCATGACCACAAACTTGCTCAAATTTGTAAATTGCCTATGTTATGTTGTTGTTGAGTCTATTTGAACTAAGTTCCATGGACACAAACTTGCTAAAATTACCTAGTTCAGATGGTGTGCTCCCACACAATTGGTAATGACCCAAATATAATGTTCAAAGGGAAGAACAATTTCCCATAGATACAAGAGTGGTGTTCTCCAATTTGTTACATTGTAAATCAAGTTACTTCAGTTTCTGCAACCACCGAAGTTCAACTAGGATTCTCTCACTCAAATCTGTGAGTTGAGAGGCACATTATGCAACTTAATATGACGATCATGTGTGATTTCGTCTGTGCTCAATGTGGAGTTTATACATTTTCCTTTAAAATAAAAATAAATTAATTTTAAAATAAAAAAATGTCAAATATAATAATAATAATAAAATAATGAATATAAATGTTTGGTTATAAAACAATAATATTTCGTCTTCATGTGCTCACACTTTTCATTGTTTATATTACAACCTAGTATGAAGAAGACGAAGATGTCGTAAAAATATTTCATTCAAGCACTTTTAGCCATAAATAATCAAGGAACATAATTTCATTATTGATATCACAACCCAATACGAAAGAGATGGAGACATGATAAAAATATTTCACTCTCATTCTAAGTTTATAACCTTTATAGTGAAAGATAAACTAATTAAAAATAAAATAAAATAAAATCTTATATGTCAACTTTTGAGTGTGAAGAAGTTGTATATTTTCAATGGTCAAAGAAAAAGAGTAATTGAAAGTTAAACAAATTCAATTGCTTTTGAATAAGAAGAAGATTTGTAGTTCATTTAATTATTAATATGAGAGTAAAATATGACATTTAAAAAGTTATTATTAATCAGTCGAGGTACATCTTAACTCTATATATACCAAATGGCGAGAGGGATCAAATCTCTTTTCACTCCAAAATAAGTTTGCACCTCAAGAGATTTGGTCCCTCTCGACTTTTGGTAGATCCATAATTAAGTTTGATCTAGGTTGGTATGTGTGTGTATATGTTTTCTTTAGTTCAAATTGAATATATATCTTAAAATTTCATAATAATGTCACTTATTTTAATCCAAATTCTTGAAGTCAAGATATTAATTCTAATTTGAGAGGACATTTGAAAAAATATTGAATTCATGAATTTAAAACATTGAATGTAAACTTGGAAAATTATATATATATATATATATATATATATATATATATAGCCCCAAGGGTTAGCTCAACTGTTCGAGTTCCCATTGTTAAGTACCTCGTCGATCGAGAGGTCACAGAGTCAATTCTCCTAGACGCCCTTGGGGTTAGGCCCTGTTAGTCTTGCCGATGGACTTTAAAAGATTTCCTGTGGGGTTGATATGCGCATATTTTCCTATGGGAAAATATATATTCTCTAAGTTTTGTAAAAAAAAAAAAAAAAATTCACTGTCAAAGTAAATTTTAAAAAAAAATTATTTAATTCTCAATATAAAAACTATTAGAAAAACATATTCAATTAATATGTTAAAGAAGTATGGGTGAATCTAGGTTGGTTATATATATATTCTCTTAAAAAAAAAAAACCATTTTCAAAATAAATTTAAAAAAAAATTATTTAATTCTCAATATAAAAACTATTAGAAAAACATATTCAATTAATATGTTAAAGAAGTATGGATGAATCTAGGTTGGTTATATATATATATATATATATATATATATATATGGGAATAAGTATTCATTTGATGTGTTAAAGTTGTATAGGTCGATTTACACTGGTTATTTTGGAATATAATATCATGTTCATAATCCTTAATACTCTGAAAGCGTTTTACATAAATATAAAGTTGTGTGGAAAAGTGAATGTGGCTACATGGTCAAACTATTCAAGGCGAATTCTGAGGAGGACTAGAATTTAGTTCAGAAAGTGTACAGAAGAAATTATTAAAATCAGGGTTGAAGAGAGGAATACATTTGAATCTAATTGGATATAAAAGTTTTGGTGATCGGAAAAACAAATTCAAGAAGAAAAGAGATGATCCACATCAGCAGAAGAGACAAAATTGCAAGGGTAAGCTTTATAATCTTTTGAAACTTCTTCAAAGGTAGTGGCTTCACTCTTTGCAACTCACTCATGATGATAATATTCACAACTGGTTAAGAAATATTAAATATATCAAACTCTTTTGACCCAACCAACATAATTATTTTTTGAATGCAAGTCATATCAACGCGGTTCTTAGCACTATTTTCACCTTGCACATGAAACCCTAAACTTGTTGGTCTTATTGAAAGATTTAAGAAAAGGAGCCAGTTATTGTGGTGTAGAAGCCCATACAAGAAACCAAAGGGCTTCACAGAAAGCAGAAATTTTTTATGTTTTTCTTCATAACACAAAAATATAACACTCAAATTGTAATTTTACTCAAACTTTACTTTGGCATATAAAACTATTGAAAATAGTCTAAAACAAGAACTCATATTTAACATCATGTGAAAGATTCATATTTTTGGTGAAACACATGTTTAACAACCACTACAAATTAATTTTTTTTAATTCAAAAAATGTATAAAATGATTAAAATTGTTGGGATATGAAGGATAAATTTACTTATACTCTTTTTCCTTTTAAATAGACTATATTCCACATAAATACCATGGATTGTCGTATAAATTTAAAAGTGAATTAATAAAAATTCATATAAATTCAAGAGTGATTTAAAATTCAAAATAACAAAATGGAGATAATTATTATTTTTTATTTTTAGCAATTTGACTAAGCGAAAAAAATAATAAGACATTAAATTACATAACCATTTTACAAAAATGTTGACATACTTACATTACACTTGCACATCTCCTCTATATTGGGTTGTAAAGCGCCTCTAAGCACAATTAAAATAAAAAACAATATGAGTCATAAATTAAATATCTTAATATGTAAGGTTAAGTCATATTGACGCACATTTGAAAAGATATTAATAAAAAAGTTATTTTTTATTATTATAAATATGAAAAATGTTCTTCACAAATAAAATATTTCAACAGTCATGTTAATTAAAATATTTCAATTTCAACTATGTATCTGTTATTATATATGGTTCAAGAAAATTTCTGAATATATTATATAAAGCAATTGAAAAAACTAATTTTTATAGTTAAAACAATTCAAATAATCTCATTAATTTTTATTAGGTATATTTTTATTCTAGTATGATATGGTCGTTGTGTTTTTTCTTTTGTAATGTAATTTCTATATTTCTAGTTATCTTGTTGAATCTTCAATAAACTCTTTTGAAGTGGTGAAGATAAATTCATTGTATTTTTTATTATCTTTGATAATAGAAAAAGTACATTTTTCTTTGGAAATGAAAAAAATATCACATTATTTTACATTAGGGATACGTTTTTTTCTAAAATATAAAAAAATATTCAATGAAGTTGCAAATTTATGTTGTACGATGTACCTAATCTAAATGTTAAAGAAAATTTTCAAGGTTTTGAGTCTATTATGCATTTAAAAATGCACCTCAATGGATATTTGATCCCTCTTAATGCTTGCTAGATCAATGGTTAAGATGGATCTATACTGGTTCTTAAAGAAGTCCAAATACTTTAGTTCCATTGATATCCTCCCACTCAAATTATTTCAAGACAAGTGGAGCAATAGTCTCTTAGATTGGACCGCTAAAGTTTCCTGATTGGAAGAGACCAAGATAAGATAGGCATCAATTGTTTGATTGGAAGAGGCCAAGATAAGATACACATCAATTGTTTGATTAGAAGAGACCAAGATAAGGTACACTTCTCATCGAAGCTAAAAGATGAGAAATGAAAGAGAAAGGGATATGACCACTAAAATTGTCTGATCCAAGGTCAAGATGAGATCGAATTCTCATCGAAGCCAAACAAGAAGGGATTGAACCATTGAAATTGTTTCCGCTGAGGTCATGATAAGATAACCTTATTTGGTTGGAACTTAGG
Source organism: Pinus tabuliformis (assembly GCA_031772625.1). NCBI lineage: Eukaryota > Viridiplantae > Streptophyta > Pinopsida > Pinales > Pinaceae > Pinus > Pinus tabuliformis. The sequence continues at coordinate 610,904,637 of CM062809.1, forward strand.
TCAAGATGAGATAGACTTCTCGTCGAACCCAAAAATAAAGGGATTGGAGCATTGAACTGGTTGGCACTTAGATCAAGATGAAATAGATTTCTCATTGAATTGAATAATTGAACTAGTTGTCTCCCAGGTCAAGATAAGAGACTTCTCATTGAACCCAAAAAGGAAGGGATTGATCATTGAATTTGTTTTCTTACAAAGAAATTGAAATTAGAGACATAGTATTCAAAAATACGCACAAAATTATATTCTTTATTGCACATTCAAACCAAGCCTACATGATCCAAAATGGATCTAGAATAGACTTCTAAGTCTAAAAATGTTTCTCACATAGGAAAATGAAAGTCAACGAATGCTCTTGGGAATAGTCTCATTGCATATATCTCTTCATTCTGAATCTAACGCAATTTGAATGGGCTAAAATGGACTTCAGATGATGGAGTTATTGCAAAAAGAAGTTTGTCCATTCTCCTTTGAAAAGGAAGCAATTTCTTATATAAATGGGACTTAAAATAAATAAAGGCTTTCTATGGAAAAATTGCATCGGAAGGTTCAAAGGGAGGACTTAGACCAAAGGCCTTAAGGACCCCTGATTAGCGATCTCTGATATATCGGATCGGAGGTAGGCTGCCATGCGATATCGAGACCTTGGGCGAGCCGATTGCGATATGCGATGGTCGGCGATTAGCGATCGGCAGAGTCAAAGGGAAGACCCCCTGGGGTCGTTGCAATTGCAATATGCGACATGCGGTTGGGGCCAATAGCAATGCACCAATATCAGAGATCGGCGATCGACGATCGGCAAATCCCCGATACAAGAAGCCAATGCCAATGCGACGTGCGATTGTGACTTGCGACCAAAGGCGGACCCGATAAGGATTATAGACGCGATTTCATATTATTTGAAATCTGGACTCAGATTTTCTTTGTATTTCCGTGTAATTGGGTTTTGGTCTTATGCAATGCGATTTGCGATGAGAAATGAAGAGCACGGACCCGACATGTTTATAGGGAACAATGTAAACTTTGAAACGGGAACTGATACTGTTACCCGTTTTGTAAAGATAGCAAAAAAGTGACCCGATTTTGAAAAGGGGTGATGCAAAACACACATGTTTTTTTTAGAGCATAGTTTTTGGCACTTTAATTTTTTTTATGCACATTGCGTTTTAGAATGGTAGTGAATGGTAGTGATTTTCATGCTGATTTAAAAAAGTGGTTATTCTGCATCACACCCTTTTTTTAAAAGACCTATTTTTTGACTTTAAATTTTTTTATTGTATGAAATGTAAATAATTATTTTTTAAAATTAATAATTTTGGAAGTGGTCTTCTTCTTCATATTATCTTTTTTTTAAATTTTTTTTGTAGTGAGGTTTTTATTGTTTTGCATATTTAAAGAAGAATGTCGATATTTTACATTTTCCATATTCTACATATTTATACATTGTTAATTAAATTTTCAATCCAAATGAAATAATTGTCTGTAAAAAACAAATATAAAAAATATATATAAAAAAGAGAAAAATAAAAAATAAAAAATGTTAAAAAAAATTATCTCATAAACTCTAAAAGAATTTGGAAAAAAAAAAAAATATATATATATATATATATATATATATATATATATAAATATGTAAAAATAGAAAAATTAAGAAAAAAAAAAAAAATATATATATATATATATATATATATATATATATATATATATATATATGTAAAAATAGAAAAATTAAGAAAAAAAATTAGCAAAACTAGGAAAAAAATTAAAAACAAACTAGTTTAAAAATATATATATATATAAAATTAACAAAAAAATTAAAAAACTAGTAAAATTAATGTTTAAAAAAACAAAAACAAAAAAAAATCAAATTATAAAAAAAAACCCTCAAAAAATATTAAAATGGCGAAAATATATGTCTTTTCAAATGAAAAAAAAAAAAAAAAAAAAAAAACAAAAACAAAAAAAAACGAAAAAACAAACAAACAAACAAACAAAACATTTACAATTTATAAAAAAAATACCTATTTTTGATTTTTTTTTTTTTTAAATTCAAATTATTAAAAAAAAAAAAAAAAACCAAAAAAATAAATTAAAATTATATTAAAAAAAAAAAAAAACCCAAAAAATGCATATTTTTGATTTTTCTCTTTTTTTTTTTTAAATTAATAATATATATATTTTTTTTTTAAACTAACCTTTTTATTTAATTTTTTAAAATTTAAATATTTTTTAACGCATTTTTTTTTATTAAAAAAAAATTAAATTTTTCGGGCCCCCGGCCGCCCGTGGTGGCTCGGTCGTGGAATCGACCTCCCGCCCCCCGGCCGCGCCACGGCGCGGCCGGGGGGCGGGGCCGAAAAAATTTAATTTTTTTTTAATAAAAAAAAAATTATTTAAATTTTATATTTTTTTAAAATAATTTTTTAAATATGGAAATTTTAAAAAATTATAATTTTTTTAATTAAAAAAAAAAGGTTTGTTTAAAATAAATTATAATTATAATGTTTAAAAATTATAATTTTTTTAATTAAAGAAAAAAAAAAAAATATATATATATATATATATATATATATATATATATATATAAAATAATTGTTTAAAAAAAAAATTAATTTTAATTTTTATAATTTTTTTAATTAAAGAAAAAAAAAAAATATATATATATATATATATATATATATAATTGTTTAAAAAAAAAATTAATTTTAATTTTAATTTTTTTTTTAAATAAAAAAGTTAGGTTTAAAAAAAATTCCGTTTAAAAAAAAAAAAAAAAATTAATTTTCTTTTCTAATAATTTTTTTTTTTAATTTGAAATTAAAAAATTAATTTTTTTTGGAAAAAAAATTAAAATGTTTTTTATAATTTTTATAATGTTTTTTTAAAATAAAATTTGAATTTAATTTTTTTTTTCCTTTTTTAAAATAAAAGTTTTAGGTTTAATAAAAAATAATTAGATTTTTTTTAAAAATAAAAAATATGCATTCTTTTGGTTTTTTTTTTTATAATTTGATTTTTTTTTTGTTTTTCTTTAATATTAATTTCACTAGTTTTTTAATTTCTTTTCGTTTATTTTCTAAAAAAATTTTAAACTAGTTTGTTTTAATTTATTTTTTTTTCCCCTTTTTGGCTAATGTTTTTTTTTAATTTCTTTGTTTTTACTTACTTAATTTTATATATATATATATATATATATATATATATATATATATATATATTTATTTATTTATTTATTTATTTATTTATTTATTTATTCCAAATTCTTTTTTTATTTTATTAATTTTATATATATATATATATATATATATATATATTTATTTATTTATTTATTTATTTATTCCAAATTCTTTTTTTATTTTATTAATTTTATATATATATATATATATATATCTATATTTATTTATTTATTTATTTATTTATTCCAAATTCTTTTTTTATTTTATTAATTTTATATATATATATATATATATATCTATATTTATTTATTTATTTATTTATTTATTCCAAATTCTTTTTTTATTTTATTTTTTTTTTTGTTAATTTTCTATTTTTTTAAATCTAGTTACCTACTTAATTTTTAGTTTATTTTAAATGTTTTTTGGTTTCTTTTCCGTATTTTTTTTTTCTTTTGCCAATTTTTTACTTAATTTTTAGTTTATTTTAAATGTTTTTTGGTTTCTTTTCCGTATTTTTTTTTTCTTTTGCCAATTTTTTGAGGGTTTTTTATTTTTTATTTTCACTATTTATTTGTTTATAATTTATAATTTTTTTTAGTTTTTTAATTTTTACCATAATTTTTTTTTTTTTTTTTTTTTTTACATTTTTATGATCGATATTTTTTTTTTTTATATTTGATTTTTTTTAAGTTTTATATTTTTATTTTGTGTTTTGTTTTTATTATATATCTTAATTTATGTTTTGTTATTTTTTTAAACTTTTTTTTGTTTTGTGTTTTTTCATTGTTTTAATTTTTAATTTTTAATTTTATTTTATGTTTTCATTATTGTTTTAAAATTTAATGTTTTTCGGGGTCATGAAAAAATATTTTACGCCATTATTTCGAAATGTTGAAATTTTACTTTCGAAAAAAAAAGTGTTCTTCCAGAATCAACACTATTCGTTTTGAGGGTGTTTTTTGGATAATTTTTGTGCAAAAAATTGGTTTTCACCACCATTTTTAAAACATGTTGAAAATTTACCAAAAAAAAAAAAAGTGTTATTCCAGCATCAACACTTTTCGTTTTTAGCACTGTTTTTGATGTTTTTTTGGGGTTTTTGGCCAGAGTTCCCGTTTCAAAGTTTACATTGTTAGGCGCGATTCAATATTATTTTAAGTCTGGTTAAACGCTCAATGATGTGTTTTCACCAGTTTGCCCTGTGTATTGCGTTACATGTTCGAACGTGGGCTTTCTGCAGGAGGAAGGCCGAACGGTTGGGTTTCTGATGCTCGCCAATCCATTTCCATGAGAAACTGATTCTTTTGTGAAAACGTGTGGTTTTCCATGATGGAGGATTGTAACCAAATGGTTACAAATACACAGAGAGCTCAAAGTAGACTTCTAAGATCCATGGGCTATAATGAAGTTGCAGAACAACAAAGAGATCAAATGATCAAGCTATCGCTGATGTCCAAAGTGTGCTGAAGATAGAAGAAGGTGTTCTAGAGACAGTGAAATAATTCTAAGGGAGTTGGTGCAAGCTAGAGCTCAAGATATCTCAAAGCGCTGATTGAAGGAGTCTAGTGCAGAGAAGCCTAGATCTGTCTGCAGAATATGGACAACTAGGTGTAAGATGGTATTCTAAACCCATAGGTTCAGTGTAAACCAATGGATTTGAGTGTGGAACTTGTAAAAGAAAGATTACCATAATCCCAGAGAGCCTAGTTGAGTTGACTAGAGCTCACGGAGACATAGCCCAAGAGGTTTGGGTGAACTCCTAATTATATTGTTGTCTTATAAGTTTGTTGATTTGCTGCTTTATTTCCTGTTATGTATGTGTTACATCAGCATAAGAAAATGTACATAAGCACTTGAAAAGTCTAAAAAAAAACACAAGCATGCACCTATTTCAAGCACTTTTAATTCCGCAATTATCAATCATAAGCATAGATCTGGGGAATATATAAGCTTTGGAGTGGGAGAGGTTCTTGTAAGCTTGACAAGAAGTCTTTAGTGCCCCATTTCATATCAGGTGGTATCGGAGCTCCAGGTTTATTAACCCCACCTTCAAAGAAGGTGATATCAGAGTTAAGTTATACCAAAGCAGGTTATATCATGATGCAAGTGGTATCAAATCAGGATGCTTGATTGACAGAGCAATCTATATGCTTATTTAACTTGAAAGGTGTTCAAACAGTAGAAAGAATTTAGCTGTTTGATTTTTTGTAAACTGACTATTTCTTAAGTTTGCAAGGGTGAAAGGAAAGTTGTTGTTAGCTAAGTCCAGGGGAGGACAAAAAGGAAGAAGGATTGAAGGCATTCTTCTTATCCCAAAGGACCTCAAGGCAATCCTTGAAGCACAAGAGGTTTGTTGCAAAAGGTTGCTTGAATAAGCTCTTTGTTAATCTTGTTTGAAGTTCTTTTGTTCATTTGCATAATGACAACTTCTACAAGTGAATCCTAAAATTCCTCCTTCATCACAAGATTATTTGATGAAGACATGAAGCAAGACTTGTTCATCATGATGGATATGGTGAGAGAAATGTATGAAAATGGAAGGAAGAGCATCATAATTAGAGAGCAATTGAATTCCATGAAGGAAGAGAAGCAGTTGCTTTCTAACAAATTGTAGGAAATGGAGACACAGCTCTTTGTTGCCAAAGAAACCTTAGTCAAGTATTAGCTTGAAGAAGAGGTAAACAATTCTAGTTTTTCTCTAAATTCCTCTAAGAATGTTTATATTGGTTCTTTTGAAAAACATACCAGAGGCATATGTTCCAAGTTAATGTCCAAGATGGGCTATGAAGGAAAAGGCTTGGGCAAACATGCACAAGGTATTGTTGAGCCAATAATGGTTAAGGAAAGGCCTAAGTATTTGGGTCTTGGCTATGGACAATCTTATGGAGAAAATTCTAAAGCTGCCATGAAGGCCATTGAAACAGTTCCAAGAAGGAGTTTCATTTCAGGTCTTCTACCTCAAAAGTGTGAAGATTGTATTTGTGGAGAATGCAATAGATTGAAACATCATTTGCAGGATGCAGGTGTTCACAAGCATGCACTTGAACCAGAGAGTTGTGGAAACTCTGATAGCCTTGAAGAGATTGATGGTGTTCCAAAGGGAGCCACTCTTCATTCAATTCACCTCCTCATGAAGGCAATAAAGGTGAAAAAGAAAGGTATAAATCTGGTTCTAAACACATTCCTTTTGATTGTGTTAAGCATGATAAATTTCCATATAAGCATTGGAAAAGAATTGCGTTCCTTTTATGGTTGGGATAACCATAATGTTTCTAGTTGTTGGAATAGGATAGGCACATGCAAGAAACTTTGCAAGGAAAAGAAGCAAGAAGCCAAAGGTCCATTGGACAAGGCAAATCATGTTGTCAAGAAGGTGGACATGCATTGCACTTACTACCATAAGCAAGGACATATTGCTAAAAAATGTTGGACTTTGAATCCAACAATGCTTCCACGAAACTTGAAGACGGTGGAAAGGGAAAATGGCAAGAATGGAAAGAAAGATTCCATGATTGATATGTTTCAGGATGATTCACATGTTGATGTTGATGTGTAGACAAAGGGAGGACCTTTGAAATGGATTGGTAAGAAATAGTTAGAGTTCTTATCCAATTAAGGTTGCATGTCTTTTGAAAATGCATCAAATCAATAGAATGCATTTCTTTGTTAATGAGATGCAATTTGCAGGGTTTTAGCAAGGTGAATGGAAAAGTTGAGTAGGAGACTCACTTTATTGCTGCAACATTATATTCATTTCAGCTTCGAAAGTACAGTGTGCTTAAGCGAAAGTTGAAAGGTGAAATGCATGCATAAGCATGATATGCATGAACACAGAGATGTTCATGATTTCCTTGTATTTGAACATGTATGTGTGATTAACTTGAAAGGCTTATTACTTTGTTGTAAACATGCATGTAATATTGACTTGGGAAAAGTTGATTTGGTCTCCAAGATGGAGACAATGATGAAGTGTTTCATCTTTGAAAAAGAACTTTAGAATTCTTTTTCTACATGCTTGACTTGAAGGGTCAATTGTTTTAAAGGCATGTTTGTTGGCTTGTTATCTAGTCAATCATTTGTATGCAGATGTAAAGACATGGAGGGGTTCACAAGATGTGAAATATGTTTCTTTTGTTGAAGCAGGAGTTTAGGCCATCCAGTTGTTGTCTGTGATCCTGTTGTTGTTAACAGATGTTGTTGACAGTATGTCAAACAGGTACAAATGAAAATTTTGTGAAGCAGATATAACTTCACATTGGTTTGAGCCACCTTGGATCGATAATCAAGGCAAAGAAGTTCAAACTACCTTTTGTGACCTTCTCAGCAGGAGTTCTGCGTGAAGTCAAGGAGAAAGACAGTTCTTCCTAGGAGGACAAGCACATCCAGGAAGGGAGTGTTAAAAGGTTTTGGTTCAGAGGCATTATGCAAGGCAAGTGTATGGAGGCTGAAAGAAGAGGGTGAGGTACTCTCATTTACTGTTCAAATCAGTATATCAGTCTTTTGGAGACCAAAACTCTTTTTAGTGGGAAGGTGTGATCCAAAATGGATGTAGAATAGACTTCTAAGTCTAAAAATGTTCCTCAAAGAGGAAAATAAAAGTCAAAGGATGCTCTTGGAAATAGTCTCATTGCATAGATCTCTTCATTCTGAATCTAATGCAATTTGAATGGGCTAAAATGGACTTCGGATGATGGAGTTATTGCAGAAAGAAGTTTGCCCATTGTCCTTTGAAAAGGAGGCAATTTCTTATATAAATGGGACTTAAGAGAAATAAAGGCTTTCTATGGAAAAATCACATCGAAAGGTTCAAAGGGAGGACTTAGACCAAAGGCCTTAAGGACCCCCGATTAGCGATCTCCGATATATTGGATCAGAGGTAGGCTGCCATGCAATATCGGGACCCTAGGTGAGCCGATTGCGATATGCGATGATTGGCGATTGGCGATTAGCACAGTCAAAGGGAAGAACCCCCAGGGCCGTTGTGATTACGATATGTGACATGCGGTTGGGGCCGATAGTGATGTGCCAATATCGGATATCGGTGATCGGCAAATCCCCGATACAAGGAGCCAATGCCAATACGACGTGCGATTGCGACCTGCGACCAAAGGCGGACCCAATAAGGATTATAGACATGATTTCATATTATTTGAAATCCGGATTCACAGATTTTCTTTATATTTCCGCGTAATTGGGTTTTGGCCTTATGCAATGCGATTTGCATTTAGCGATGAAGAACACGGACGTGACAAGTTTATAGGGGCGATTCTATATTATTTGAAGTCCGGTTAAACACTCAATGATGTGCTTTCGCCAGTTTTCCCTGTGTATTGTGTTACGTGTTCGAACATGGGCTTTCTGCAAGAGGAAGGCCAAATGGTTGGGTTTCCGGTGCCCGCCGGTTCATTTCCATGAAAAATTGATTCTTTTATGAAAACGCGTGGTTTTCCATGATGGAGGACGGTAACCAAATGGTTACAAATACACAGAAAGATCAAAGTAGACTTCTAAGAACCATGGTGTAATATTCCTAATTAGCCATGGCTAATTGGAATATTCGATTTTGTTCGATTTTTGCCTTCTATATTTATTTGTAAATAAAAAGTGAGGAAGGGGGACATAAATCACTTTTAAAATAAAAAGTCACTTCCTAGTAGCACAACATTGTGACTTAAAGGGGAGCCAAGGGGGCCAAAAGGGGACGCAGAAATGGAGCCCACGCAGACACATGGAGGAACTGCGCAGGAGGAAAGGAACACGTGGCAAGAGGGGAATCACATAAGAGGAGGTGAGCCTTGGGATTAAGAGAGGCAAAGGCTATAAAAGAGAAAGGAGCCCCCTCATTTTGATCATTCTGGTTATGAGCATTTGTGATAGTCATTTCGACTTAGAGCACGCTGGCTGTTTAGCTAGTCTGCGGCACTGTTTAGTGCATTGAGTGTCTCTGTTCGGAGATCTCACCCTTAGCCCCAGGGGACTTCGAGTGCCTGCTCGGGCAAGGTAGTTCCTTTGGAATTTCAGCAGTAGTTTAATCAGCATTCCAATAGCATTTTGGAGGACTGTGCAGCACTAGGAGAGGGATGCAGTTCTTTCTGGTAGTAGTGCTGGATTGGGGTTTGCAGGTGGATTTATGTTGGGAGATTGAGCAGGGGTCCAGCTCTTGTCTCATTGGAGGATTTTTAGCAGGGATTTCAGGCAGTGTTTCAAGCATTTCCATTGGCATTCCAGCAGTAGTTTCATTAGAATTTCAGCAGTAGTTTCATTAGCGTCTTTGAGGAACTGCACAGAACCCCAAGGGGGTGATTTTCAAGGCTCGACCATTTCAAAAAAGCTTTCTAGGTTTTTCTGGGTTTTTTTAGTAGAGTTTGATTCCAGAGTTTCAGCCTTTTCTGAGGAGGGGAGCAGCCCCAAATCCTCATTCGATTTCCAGCAGCAACAGTAGCACGACAGTTTTCCAGCAGCTGGGACGCAGATCAGTGTGAGGCCATTTCAGAAAAGCTTTCTAGGTTTTTCTGGGTTTCTTGAGTAGAGCCCGAATCCAGAGTTTCAGCTTTTTCCGAGGAGGGGAGTAGCCCCAAATCATCATTTGTTTTCTAGCAGCAGCAACAGCACAGTAGCAACATCCACGCAGAGAGGCCATTCTTGTCATTCTGAGAGTATTTCTTCACTTTCCTTGTGCAAGTCGAGGTGCCATATGTCTAATCACCTCTTGTACTCATTTTATTGCTCAGTATAATAAAATGGCTTAGCATTTCTCGCTGCATTTCTTGTGTATCTGCTTATATTTCCGATTTACATTATTATATGATGTTCCATTGTTATTTTATCACTTCTGGGTTACTATATCATTTGCACATATTTGTTGGAGTTTTTGTTGGGGTTTGAGGAATATTCTGGGTTGGAATATTACAGTGGTATCAGAGCATAGATCTGGCTTAGCCTGTGGAGCTAGCAATCTATGACACTGGGGGAAGAACCCTATATCTATTACAGAGGTCAGAGATACAGAGACACTGGGCGTAGGTTGGAGAACACTTACGGAGAGGTAGGCTGTGTTTCGGTGGTGGACGCAGAGTAGGAGGATCCGATGGCAGATGATGATAGGAAGAGATTTGTGGATATGCTCCTTAAATCCGTGCAGGATCTGTCGAGGCAGATTGAGGTGATGGGGCAGAGATTCACGGTAGTAGAGGCCAGACTGCGTGAGAGCCCATGAGTTTTTCAGATTGGTGAGGGATCAGGTGCATCCCATCACTTACCAGAGCAGAGTGATATTATGCAACAGGTGGCCTCACATGCCCCTACACGCTCTACCATGCCCACTTTCTTAGGAGCAGACACGGGGACCATAGCCTATCAGGAGGCAGAGCCCGGACATATGGGCGATTATTTTGCAGAGTACCAGGCCTATGGGCAGGAGTTCAGGGAAGCCCTCTCATTCAGAGATTTTGTTCAACTCCAGCGGGATAGCAGACCCCGCGACCATCACAGAGGGTACCGGCATTACCATGATGGCGACACCCATCGTGCAGCGAGTAGATTCCACTTGCCTACATTTGATGGCTCATTAAATAGTTCGGCAAAGTCTTGGGTGGAGAAGCTGGACATTTATTTCCAGCTTAACCAGATGTCGGAGGCAGAGGCCATCAAGGTGGCAACATTGCATTTGGATGGCGAGGCCCAGGATTGGTGGTTTCATGGGATGGTTACACTGGGGCACTCCACAGTGACGACATATGCCGAGTTTACCAGGAGACTGATGGAGTGATTTGATCGGAGGGATCCAAAGCATCATTTCGTTGAGCTGATGAGGCTCAAACAGACAGGGAGCCCAGAGACCTACATTGCAGAGTTCTTGAGGGTCTCCATGATGGTGCCAAACCTATCCATGGCATGGAGAGTCTATATGTATGTTGAGGGATTGGCAGAGCCACTTCGGGGTTTAGTCTGATCCACTAAACCAGCCACACTCCAGGACACTATCAGCAGGACCCGAGACTTACAGGATGTCTTATCCAGGACCCGGACACCTTACCCCCAGAGACAGACTTTTCAATCTAAGGGGAAGGATGTGAGGATTCCTCCTCCAAAGGGGAATCCAAGACAAGTATATCTTGACGACGATGCCAGGAGGGAGCTGAAGAAGAAGCATTTGTGCTTCACCTGTCAGTAGCCATGGGCACCAAGACATAGATGTGCTACTGGCAAAGCACATTTTATTCAGGTCTTCTCCAAGAGCAGTGGAGAAGAGGATGACGAGGAGGATGTGGAGGCAGGAGATAGCCATGCCATACAGGGACCTTTGCCACCTCCACCACCACCAGCAAGTGGTGCATCTTTTGCTCCCACCAGAGGGGCCCTTGCAACGTTGCGAGGAGTTCCCAAGTATCTGATGCTACGCGTACGAGGGACAATACGTGGCCAGCGCATATCAGTGTTGGTTGATAGTGGGGCAACCCACAACTTCATCGATGCACAGATGGTTGAGCGGAGAGGTATACAGACAGAGAGCTTCGATGGGTTTTCAGTCTTGGTCCCAGGAGATTAGACCATGATGTGTGCTCGTTATGTTCCAGAGCTTTCAATGACGATGGACACCTACACATTTACTGACCATTTTTTCATGGTCGATATTCCGAACACCAACATGATACTGGGTGTTCAGTGGCTTATCACTCTAGGGAAGGTCACGATAGATTGGAAGACCCTGGAGATGGAGTGGGATGATGAGAAGACAGGGAGGCATGAGAAGATACGGGGACAGCACACATATCCGCCTCAGACTGTTTTGGCTCATCGGATGGAGGCAGTCTTCCAAAAGAGAGACATAGAGTGGGCAGTGGAGCTGCATGCATCAGAGGCAGGGACTACAGGGCAGCCGGTACACCCAGAGATACAGTCTATCCTTGATCGGTATGCCATAGTATTTGGGGAGATTCCACCAGGAAAATCACCGGATCGGGGATTTGAGCACACCATCGAGCTTGAGCAGGGCATACAGGTCGTGATTACCACCCCCTATAGGCACTCCAAGGCCTATCAGGGTGAGATTGAGCGGGCTATCCAAGAGTTGCTGACTCTTGGGCATATGCGACCGAGCACGAGTCCTTCTGCTTCTTATGTGGTGTTAGTGAAGAAGAAGGACGGTACATTGAGGATGTGCATTGACTACAGGGCCCTGAACAAGAAGACCCTGAAGAATAGGTACCCCATACCTAGGATCGATGAGTTGATGGACGAGTTGAGAGGGGCACGTTACTTCTCAAAGATTGATTTGAGATCTGGGTACCATCAAATTCGCGTGAGGGAGTAGGACATTCCCAAGACCGCCTTCATGTGTCACTATGGGCACTTTTAGTTCTTGGTGATGCCTTTTGGGCTAACCAACGCCCCCGCTACATTTCAATCCTGCATGAATCACATCTTCCGTAGTCACTTGAGGAAGTTTGTGTTGGTATTCTTCGATGATATTCTCATTTACAGCAGGACTTGGGAGGAGCAACTCCAGCACATCCGGGAGTGCGATGTTTCCCAGAGGAACAAGGGAGAGATGAGCCATCCCGCGGGTTTATTGCAGCCTCTTCCCATTCCGGAGGGGAAATGGGAGAGTATTTCGATGGACTTCATCACAGGGTTGCCCATGGCACAGGGCAAGGATTGTATCTTTGTCGTCATTGATCGACTGACAAAGTACGCACATTTTTTTGCCATATCCACACACTATATAGCAGCACATGTGGCCGAGCTACTCTTCAGAGAGATTTTCAGGCTACATGGTCTTCCTAAGACCATTGTCAGTGATAGGGACAGTCGTTTCTTGGGCGGGTTTTGGCAGGAGCTTTTCCGGTTGGTGGGGACAGATTTGACACCGAGTACCAGTTATCACCCACAGACGAATGGGCAGATAGAGATAGTTAACAAGTGGTTGGAGGGCTACTTGCATAACTATGTCAGTGGGCAACAACGAGCATGGCTGAAGTCGCTGCATCTGGGGGAGTACTGCTACAATACTTCACATCACATGTCCATTGGTATGTCACTGTTCTATGCCTTATATGGATATCATCCTTTATCTTTTATTGACGTGATGTTTGGTGATAGCAGAGCTCCTAGAGCCAAGATTTGGATCCAAGAGAGTCAGGATATCCTCTGAGCTCTCAAGGATAACATGGCTACAACACAGAACCAGCAGAAGCTGTATGCCGACAGGGGTCGAGTGGAGAGGCAGTTCGAGGTAGGGGACATGGTCTACCTACCATTATAGCCATACTGACAGTCGTCACTGAAGCAGAAGGGGGCTGAGAAGCTCAAGCCCCACTTTTATGGGCTATACAGGGTGATACGCAGGATTGGATATGTTGCATATGAGTTGGAGCTGCCCCAAGGCAGCAAGATTCATAACATTTTTCATGTATCATCCCTGAAGAAGGCATTGGGGCATCAAGTGACAGTGATAGATGAGCTACCACCCATGGATGATGAGGGGCATTTGGTATTGCAGCCGGAGGCTATCATTGATACCAGGGAGAGGCAGCTGCGGAGCAGAACGGTCCGAGAATTCTTGATGAGGTGGAAGAATTTGCCGAATGAGGCCACTTGGAAAAGTGAGCAGATCTTACAACATCCATCACTTCAGTTGCTTGAGGACAAGCAACATTTTGTCGGGGGAGACTGTAATATTCCTAATTAGCCATGGCTAATTGGAATATTCGATTTTGTTCGATTTTTGCCTTCTATAGTTATTTGTAAATAAAAAGTGAGGAAGGGGGACATAACTCACTTTTAGAATAAAAATTCACTTCCTAGTAGCACAACGTTGTGACTTAAAGGGGAGCCAAGGGGGCCAAAAGGGGACGCAGAAATGGAGCCCACGCAAACACATGGAGGAACTACACAGGAGGAAAGGAACACGTGGCAAGAGGGGAATCACACAGGAGGAGGTGAGCCTTGGGATTAAGAGAGGCAAAGGCTATAAAAGAGAAAGGAGCCCCCTCATTTTGATCATTCTGGTTATGAGCATTTGTGATAGTCATTTTGACTTAGAGCATGCTCGCTGTTTAGCTAGTCTGCAACACTGTTTAGTGCATTGAGTGTCTCCGTTCGGAGATCTCACCCTTAGTCCCAGGGGACTTCGAGTGCCTGCTTGGGCAAGGTATTTCCTTTGGCATTTCAGCAGCAGTTTTATCAGCATTCCAGCAGCGTTTTGGAAGACTGTGCAACACTGGGAGAGGGATGCAGTTCTTTCCTGTAGTAGTGTTGGATTGGGGTTTGCAGGTGGATTTATGTTGGGAGATTGAGCAAGGGTCCAGCTCTTGTCTCATTGGAGCATTTTTGGCAGGGATTTCAAGCAGTGTTTCAAGCATTTCCATTGGCAATCCAGCAATAGTTTCATCAGCATTTTAGCAGCAGTTTCATCAGCGTCTTTGAGGAACTGCGCAGAACCCCAAGGGGGTGATTTTCGGGGGTTGGTCATTTCAGAAAAGCTTTCTGGGTTTTTCTGGGTTTTTTGAGTAGAGTTCGATTCCAAAGTTTCAGCCTTTTCTGAGGAGGGCAGCAGTCCCAAATCCTCATTCGATTTCCAGCAGCAACAATAGAACGAGCAGCTAGGACGCAGATCAGTGTGAGGCCATTTCAGAAAAGCTTTCTGGGTTCTTCTGGGTTTCTTGAGTAGAGCCCTAATACAAAGTTTCAACTTTTTCCAAGGAGGGGAGCAGCCCCAAATCATCATTTGTTTTCTAGCAGCAATAACAGCACCGCAACAGCGTCCACGCAGAGAGGCCATTCTTGTCATTCTGAGAGTATTTCTTCACTTGCCTTGTGCAAGTCGAGGTGCCATCTGTCTAATCACATCTTGTACTCATTTTATTGCTCAGTATAATAAAATGGCTTAGCATTTCTCGCTGCATTTCTTGTGTATCTGCTTATATTTCCGGTTTACATTATTATATGTTGTTCCACTGTTATTTTATCACTTCTGGGTTATTATATCATTTGCACATATTTGTTGGAGTTTTTGCTGGGGTTTGAGGAATATTATGGGTTGGAATGTTACACATGGGCTGTAATGAAGTTGCAGAACAACAAAGAAATCAAATGATCAAGCTATTGCTGATGTCCAAAGTGTGCTGAAGACAGAAGAAGGTGTTCCAGAGACAATGAAAGAATTCTGAGGGAGTTGGTGCAAGCTAGAGCTCAAGATAGCTAAAGCGCTGATTGAAGGAGTGTAGTCCAGAGAAGCCTAGATCTGTCTGCAGAGTATGGACAGCCAGGGGTAAGATAGTATTCTAAACCCATAGGTTCAGTGTAAACCAATGGAGTTGAGTGTGGAACTTGTAAAAGAAATATTACCATAATCCCAGAGAGCCTAGTTGAGTTGACTAGAGCTCACGGAGACAGAGCCCAAGAGGTTTGGGTGAACTCCTAATTATATTGTTGTCTTATGTGTTTACTGATTTGCTGCTTTATTTTTAGTTATGTATGTGTTACATCAGCACAAGCAAATGTACATAAGCACTTGAAAAATCTAAAAAAAAACACAAGCATGCACCTATTTCAAGCACTTTTAATTCCGCAATTATCAATCATAAGCATAGATCTAGGGAATATATAAGCTTTGGAGTGGGAGAGGTTCTTGTAAGTTTGACAAAAAGCCTTTAGTGCCCCATTTCAGATCACTACATCACACTAATATAGTGCTTATGAGATCCAACATATTCTAAACTAAGAGATTGCTTGTTGAGAAAGTATCTCAACAACCCAACCAACTAATAAACTCAATCTACTTTTACTTTATTGTAAGTGTTAATTCTAAGTCCCTCCCTTAACACTTATATTACAAAATTAAAATTATAAATATCAATCACAAATTACCATTCACATATAAGCCAAATTCATCTCATATTGTTTTCACTAGCACTTCTACCCACTTTGAAATCTCATGGACCATGCTATTTCTCCGCCACAATCTTCAAGCTTCCCACTTGACTCATTTAAGGTACAAGTGTCTTCGAATGATTATTGAAATTTTGGATATCCATTAGTTGTTAAGAAGGTGGTCTCGATACTAAATGTATTTAGAAATTGATCATACAACATGACCTCTCTAATACACAAAGATGTCATACTATAACACGTAGTCATTGTTCGGTAATTTCCAAATGTCAAAAATAACAAACCATAACAATGTATAAACACGATCAAACTAGTGATGCATTCAAAAGTTTTCGAAAAGGAAAAACCACTACATGCAACTATTTCTCATACAATTTTACACACCATATAAATATGAGATACAAACTATTTAAAGCGAACCAAAAACTACATGATTCAAAGAATTTTGAAAATTACCAAAGGAAATTGCATGTATTTCTTTGATAAATTGTATGACCTGAAACAACGTATATGGATTGTGTTGTGTCTCTACTCCACATATAACGCTGATGTTGCCATCCCTATACGGAAATGGCTTTGCACACTTCCTCCATCTAATCTGTCAGTGGTTGCTACATGTTCTAACAGCGGTATTTGATGATATTTGGGAACATAAGTATCATTCCACCCACATCCTCAAAACCCAAACAACCTGCTGGTATTTGTGTTTGCAGGTGGATGGACTGACAACGTGACTCTTCGCAGGGAACAGTATGGTGAAGATCACCCACTTCGAATTATAATATGATAACAATGACCCAATCTGTAAGGCCTTCGTTGTGATGCGACGGGCGAGCGCCGAGAGACCGAGAGCGTGTGCACAGGCGAGCGTTGTGCGGTGCGACGGACGGCGCGCACGACCAAGTGCGGTTAGAGCACCAGGCAAAAATGCGATGAAGTGCGACAAAGGTTGTGCGAGCGCGTGGGAAAATGACTAAGGCATGGAGTGTTTATACCCTTGCGTAGTACATTTGCGGTGAACGGGTAGCCGACTTACAACAATGGAGCAAGGCCGACTTATGAAGCGCCCAAGCGTTGCGTTGAAGGGGTGTGTGGGCAGTGGGCTGGGCAAGCCAACCCACACCCACGATGGAGAAGCATTCAAAGGACATTCATTCGACAAGCATCTTCGCTAAGGAAGAAAATTGCGCAGTTAAGAGTGCAGAAGTAAGAGGAGGTAAAGCGCACATCTCATGCGCTCCTCTTGATTTGAGCCGCTCGGTTATAACGTGTACTTGGTGGTTAGTGAAGGCAGTTCGACTTGAACAAATATGCAAGTGTTCAAGAGAGAAGAAGTGCGCAAATTGGGTTGAAGTGCGCATAGCTAATGCGCATTACTCTTGGGGCGCAGTCTTATGTTATCTTGAGCCGGTTGTGGGTTGGGCGAGGTGCGCCCAAAATCATTCTAAGTGCTGTTTTGTGCCGGGTTTTGGTAGAGTGTCTCGGTGACTCGTGTGAGCACCCACTCTCGTGCAAGACGTGCACATGTTCTTTGTAAAGGTTGTTTGCCTGCTTTGTAAAAGAAACTAAGTATTGGCTTGGAGTCTGCCAAGCATTACTTGTATTGTATTATTGAAGAAAGACTGGTTATAATATATTGTCGGGCAGACTTGTTCGGGAGTTGCCCCTCCCCTTTATACTTGTTGCAATTGTTGATGTTCTTGTTATGATTGCTATGGATAATGAATGAGTATGGGCTTCATTAAGTATAAAGGATAATTGTATGTTTACTTGGTTGCGAAACACAAGCTAAGTAATGTTAATGTGAAAGTAGGCGTAGTCCACGAATGTTAGTATTGGTGAAAAGAAAGCGTTCGGTGGTGCCGCACCTCGCTATAAGCGGTTGGAAGACTACCGCAGGTGTAGGGGCATGATAGTTGGTATCAGAGCTCGTGTTCAGGTTGATGATGAAGTGTTGATCCCACTTCACTATCGTGACAGTTGGTATTAGAGCTGATATCCTGGTTGAAGGTTGAAGCTGCTACACAACTTCACCGAAGTGAAGTTGGTATTAGAGCTAGTCTGAAGACTTGGAGGAGTCTTGCAGGAAGCTGGGTGAAGCAGGTGTACATACACTTGACAGTTGATATCAGAGCAAGGTTGCTCGTGACAGTGGAAGCAGGTACTTGCAAGGAAGCTAGTTTTACATACAAGCGGAACAAGGGCTGGTTCATGGTTGCAGGGAACTTGGTGAAGCTGGTAAAGGTTGGAACCATGTGTCGTAGAGTTGGGCAGGCGGTACTACGTGCTGGTCATACGATTTAGGCACTTGTCAAATGGGCAAGTGGGACTGCGTGTCGGTAGGTATACACAGTTTGGGCGTCTGTGGACCAAACAAAGTACGAACCAGGGAAGACGAAGTACAAGGCATGGCAGGTTTGGAAGAATGTGAAGGGAAGCTCTTGCTTACCTTATACAGGTTGAGGAGGTTGAAAGAAGAGAATCCCCGGATTCGAAAGGAACTTGAAGTCTTGGAAAAGAATGTTGAAGACGAACTTCTTCAACTTGGATGGACAATGGAGCAAGGTGAAGTTGCAGATTGTGCAAACAAGGAAGAGGAAGCCGTGATAGTTGAAGATGTTGCAGACATGATCATGATGGAGGACGAGCTTGAGATTGATCAAGTTGGACCAGGATCGTGCAGTTTGCAGACATGTATGGATGAGGGTACTCTCATGGAGGAACCTCATGATGATGAAGTAAGTATTGATACTTGTGTTTCATTTGAGCATTTGGTAGGTGGACCGTATGCAGGGAAGGGCAAAGCCAGTTTGCCGATGCAAGGGAGGATCTTACCATGGATGTCTATGATGAGACCTTGTATGGGGGAACAAGGATTGTTGATTGTTGCGAGACTTGTTGGGGTTGTTTGTAACCTTATGGTAGAAGGTACAAAGGCCCTTGACAAGGGAGGAACTTGATGATCGTTGTGGAGGAATGGGTCATGCTTTAGCCATATGAAAGATTGGCTAAGTGCCCGGCATGACTCATGGGCAGATTGGAGGGCACACTCTTGGGTGGACTTCTCATGGCTGAGACCAAGAGATAGTCTTGGTGGACACTTTGGTGGAGGAGCTATGATGGAGGGACTCATGAAATGATGATATGTTTGGGTGACCAAGTTCACTAAACCGAATATTGTAGACTTGGATGAGGATGACCGATTGTTGTGATGAGTCTACTTGGCTGGACTATATGGACAACTTAGTCATGGACATCAGGTTGGAAACGTGGAGCATGGCAGTCTTATGCAGGGACATTATGTAGGAGCACTTATAGAGGTGTCACTTATGGGCATCCAATGAGGAGTGCCAAAGCAGGGATGTTGTGCAGGTGGATTTGCTAGTGTGACATGGAGACTTATTACTTATGAGCCTATGGAGAGGTTGTACACTCTTGTGCAACAAGACCATGGACTTGGATGGAGTTATGAGCAGACTATGGAGCATTCCTACTACATGGAGAGCTGAGGCATCTTGCAGAGACCTTTGGGCCGAGACTTGTATGCTTGCTGGATGTTGGTTGGGGATGACTTATGGAGCTCATGATGACATGAGATTGTTGTGACTTTTAGGGACTTCATACATGGTGGACTTAGAGGATTTGATGCATTGAGGAGCTGAGGTCAGAGACTTTGATGCAGGATGGGGTGCATACTTTCAAGTACATGTATGGGAATGGCTTGAAAGAGTGACTTGATGTGGAAGATCGATATGAGACACTTTGGAGTGATGGAGTTACGATGATGATGATGCCTTGGTGGCAACACTTGGGCATGAGTTGAGCCGAGACTCAACTACCTTTTGACATGGGAGCTGATTGATCTATGATCATGGGCAGCACATGGATAGATGAGACAAGTGTATACTTGTTTCTATGGCAGACTTGAGGGATGGCACATTGCAGATATGATGGAGGTTGCTTCATGGACTTAGATGTGACATACCGAGAGTTGGAGATTGATGAGATGATCTCTTCATATAGAGGAGATACACATATTGATGATGTTGGGATGGATGTGGTTGATTTCTTATAGCACATTAACACCAAACATCATGGGTAGCATGTTGCAGATGAGATGAGGACTACTTCATGGACCTGAGCATGGCTTACACTTATATGGAGATGGATTCTTGATCGAGTTGAGGATGTGACAGGATGCTTTGAGGAACAACTGATGGTGGCATGAGGATGTGCATTCTCATGGTTTGAGCGTGACAGTTGGATTAGCTACCCAACTAGTTCAGTCATGGGGGACGTCAGTGTACAGAGATGTGTTAGCATTTGTTGGAGTATCATGGCAGCGGTTCACATGGGGACAACACATGATGAGGTCGACACGAGATGTTGCAGTAGGCATGTAGCTTGAGATGGAGGGACCAGCCTTCCACGATGGAGCAACATGTGGAGATTGTGACATGGTGGTTGATGATCATGGATTGAGATGACTTCCGATATATGACATATTGTTGAGATGAGATGTTGGCACATGGTTGAGGTGTGTTAGCACTTGTTGACATATCATGGGCAGTTTTGCACATGGTGGTGATGACATGATGGAGTTTGACACATTGTTGCGGTGGACATGTAGCTTGAGTTGGAGGGATCAACCTTCCATGGTGGAGAGCAGCATGGGGAGATTGTGACAAGGTGGTCGATGATCATGGACATCTGAGATATGACATACATTGGTATGGAGTATCTTGGTGACAGTTGGTTGCTAAGATGAGACATGATGGAGACGGTGGTTCTACATATGTTGCGATGATGGTAGCAGTATGTGGAGGAGTTGACATCATGGATATTGACGCTTGGAGGATGGTATGTTGTCGAGGACGACAACGACTTCAGGTGGAGGAGAATGTAAGGCCTTCGTTGTGATGCGACGGGCGAGCGTCGGGCAACCGAGAGCGCGTGCACGGGCGAGCGTTGTGCGGTGCGACGGAGGGCGCGCACGACCAAGTGCGGTTAGAGCGCCGGGAAAAAATGCGACGAAGTGCGACGAAGGTTGTGCGAGCGCGTGGGAAAATGACTAAGGCATGGAGCGTTTATACCCTTGCGTAGTACGTTTGCGGTGAAGGGGTGGCCGACTTACAACAATGGAGCAAGGCCGACTTATGAAGCGCCCAAGCGTTGCGTTGAAGGGGTGTGTGGGCAGTCGGCTGGGCAAGCCAACCCACACCCACGATGGGTATATATATGCGATGGAGAAGCATTCAAAGGACATTCATTCGACAAGCATCTTCGCTAAGGAAGAAAAGTGCGCAGTTAAGAGTGCAGAAGTAAGAGGAGGTAAAGCGCACATCTCATGCGCTCCTCTTGACTTGAGCCGCTCGGTTATAACGTGTACTTGGTGGTTAGTGAAGGCAGTTCGACTTGAACAAATACGCAAGTGTTCAAGAGAGAAGAAGTGCGCAGATTGGGTTGAAGTGCGCATAGCTAATGCACATTACTCTTGGGGCGCAGTCTTATGTTATCTTGAGCCGGTTGTGGGTTGGGCGAGGTGCGCCCAAAATCATTCTAAGTGTTGTTTTGTGCCGGGTTTTGTTAGAGTGTCTCGGTGACTCGTGTGAGCACCCACTCTTGTGCAAGACGTGCACATGTTCATTGTAAATGTTGTTTTACCTGCTTTGTAAAAGAAACTAAGTATTGGCTTGGAGTCTGCCAAGCATTACTTGTATTGTATTATTGAAGAAAGACTGGTTATAATATATTGTCGGGCAGAATTGTTCAGGAGTTCCCCCTCCCCTTTATACTTGTTGCAATTGTTGATGTTCTTGTTATGATTGCTATGGATAATGAATAAGTATGGGCTCCATTAAGTATAAAGGGTAATTGTATGTTTACTTGGTTGTGAAACACAAACGAAGTAATGTTAATGTGAAAGTAGGCATAGTCCACGAATGTTAGTATTGGTGAAAAGAAAGCGTTCGGTGGTGCCGCACCTCGCTATAAGCGGTTGGAAGACTACCGCAGGTGTAGGGGAGTGACACAATCCCTTTGGGACATGAGGAACAAAAGAATAGCACGGGTAGACTAGCGATGGACGTCAATCTGGCTGGTATTGGTCGTTGTTTTCCATGCTGAAAACGTTAACCAATGAAATCAGGTTAGTGTCGCAACACCCATTGCAGGGATCACAATTCCTTTTGGCAACTTCATGAAATTGTTGGCAATATTGCAATTCTCCGTTGCACGCAGATATTTCTAGGCCGAGGATAGGAGAAATTGATGTATTCAGATTCACCATTCTTATCCCACTTGGCATGATTTTGCGGCCATGTCGTCAGCCTAATTTCTTGTACTGGTGATGGCTCTGTTCCATGGGAAACTAAATCTCTAAGTCTCGTCCATGATTGCCAAACGACTGCCTGCAACCAACAACCTTGCTATCAAACGCATCACGTATCTCAGAAACAAATTTCATTAGAATTGTGCATGAGAAGGTTCTACACGTCACAAACAACGAATGTTATCAGAATGTCTAGGTAGATTATCAATGAAAGAAAGATTGGACGGTGCCTGAGAAATTGCAGTTGCACATTCATATCTACATACGAACAGATCTACACAGGCAACCCGATTGCAGATTCGTTCAACCTGCTGACATGCCTGTTTGGACCCACCTGTTTATCTATGTTTCCATTTACAGACGTTAATGTTCATTACGAATGTATTTATCACCGGAAAATTGTGCAGCAGTAACCTGTCCTTTACCGCCTTTTTGTCATAATGTCTTATACACTATTTTTAGTTTAATGAACCTTAAAATATATATATGTTCTTTTTTCTTTTATTGGTATTTTCTTTCCACCCTTGAACCTTAATGCCTTATACTATCTTTAGCCTCATAAAGTTAAAATAATTCCGTTTTATATAATCTTTAACCTCATAAACGGTTAAAATAATTTTTTTCTTTCTTCATTAATATTGTCTTTTTCTTGAACCAGAAACTCAAAGCATACACATTTTCTTGAAATGGTGTAAAGAGAGTGATGAGTGTTTTTTTCAATTTATAACAATAGCACTCCCATAGATGAACTTCTGAAATATATATATATATATATATATATATATAGATATATATATTAATTTTATTTATAAAATATAATAATAATAATTTATATAATTTAAAATTTAATTTTTATTTATAAAATATAATAATAATAATTTATGTAATTTAATGTAAAAATAAATATTAAATTATTTTATTTGATTTCATCTTATTTTAAATTTGTTTACTGTTTTTGTTTTATTACTATAAATAGATGTAAAAAGATATAATTTATCATTATAAATAGATGTAAAAAATATAATTTAGGTACATTTAAAAAAAAAGAGGTTAAAATAAAATATATAATGTTTTTTAATTAAAATTAGAAATTTTATCCCCCGATCGGGGTGATGGAGTGGGTGAACAAAAGTAATGGCTATGTCAGAAGCCAGGAGACGCGAGGACTGCTTACCGCAGCTCGCATGATTATAGCGCAGAACGTGGAGAGGTACTGCAGACCAAGAGGGATGTCAGATGGGAGAAGTGGCGTGAGGAATGTTGGGAAGAGGAGAGGTGGTAAGGACGGCGGCGTAAGGAGGATGGGACGACAGGCAGGTGCGACAGAGTATGAAAGTGGGGGTAAGGAAAGAAGGATGGATAGATTGCAAGGGAGAAGGCGGAGGAGAGTGACAGGCAAGCCAGACACGCATCCAGCAAGCAGGAAGAGTAACCTCGGGTATGTTTACTGTCTTTTCTCTGTAATTTGCAAAGGAAAATTCAGTATGATGGGAGGGGAAAGGAACTTGGGTCAGGGAGGGAAGGAGAGACCTCGCGTAGAGGTTATGCTGTGCAAACAGAGCAGTAGTAGCGAGAGGGAGTGGCCCGGTAGCTTTGCTTCGAGGCTAGAAAGGATGGAGGGCTTAGAAGATAATAGGGAGGGGCGCACTGTGCTCAGGGCTAAGGATAGAAAGGCTAGAAAGGATTGTATCAGGGTGGCAGGGAGGTCTGAGAGTCCTGAAAATTTCTTCAGGCAGAAATTATGGGTAGGTAAGGTAAGCTCGGGTAGCAGAGAGGAGCGAGCTCGTGAGGGGAAGCCGGGCAGGAAGCTAAGAAAGAATGGGGTGACCTGCAAAGGGGGTAATGCTGCGAAGAGAGGGAGTGGTGTCAGTCAGCAAGGCAGGAAGGGAGAGGAGAAGCTTAGTGGGAAGCTCCCCATGTTCACTATCCCGGGGCTGCTTAGAGAGGGGGTCAGCCCGAGGGAACCCAAGGAGGGAGGACGTGAAAAAGGAGGAGAGACAGTAACCAGGGGTCCGAAAGAGAAGTAGGACAGAGGGAGCAGGGAGAAGGTGAAGACCATCCCTGGCTCATTGGAGTACCTGGGAGCAGAGGAGTGTAGACATAGGGAAGCTAGCACAGGCAGACAGAAACCCTATGAAACAATTGGAATTTGGACGGGTAATGGTCGTTTTATCCTGACTTTGAACTATGTCCATTGTGAACAGGTAGCAGAGACCGAGACATGGCGCGGGCAGCCAGAGGACGAGGTCGCAGAGGACGGGGAAATAATGGACCTCGATCTCAGGATATGGGAACCTCAGGAAACAGGATGGGAAGACGACCCATGGATGAGACCGTGAAGGAAGCAGCCAAGGCTTACAAGAAAGGCACAGATGAAGGGATAAGGAAAATTATTGAGGAAATGGAGGAAAGGATTATGGAAGAGGACTTGGAGGAAGAAATGGAGGAATGGAGAGACCTCATTCCCGATCCTGGAAATACTAGAGGCAGACTTTCTCAATTTAAACAGACATTACATTTGTACTGGCTCATGAAGAGGCTGGTTGGAAAAGCGATGGAACAAGTGTCCATGGGGATGGCTTTGATAATCAGAGACATGCCAGATTATAAACGAGACCTGCAAACCATATAGTTCCAGCTATGCAAGCAGGATATAAGATTAGATAGAATACAGAGACACATTCCATGCATCGTTGAAATGACCCCAACGAATGGAGATTCAGCTGAAGACCCAGCGAACGTCAAGTCAGAACAGGAAGAGCCCAAGGAATAGACAGAGCTCATGGATCTCGGGGTACTAATTTTTAGCGGCTAGTTTTCTTTTATATGCATGCTTATGGGACCTAAGATTAAAGACTGGTTTTTAAATAGTTCTGTATATCTTGCATGGGTAGATAGACTGATAACTTTCCAATTTTGGATGGCTTATAATATGCATAGGTGGCCAACAGACTTGGTTTCCCATTGGGCAAGTTGAGGCCACCTATTGACAGTATGTGGATTCAGTTTGCTTTTATATAAATAGAAAAGGAGGACCTACCTAAGCTTACAAAAAAAAAAAGAATTATAATTAAAGTATTAATTAGGACTAAATTCTACAAAGAGGAATTTTTCTCATTTATTTGTCTTAATTGCCTAATTCATGTCATTGTTTTCTCTTTATTGTTTTCTAAAGTTAAAAGGGAAAATTTAATATTTTCTTTTTCAACATTCCAAAAATAAAGATCATATGGTTGTGAAATTTTATGTTTAAAAGACTAATTTTTTTTTTTCTAGAATGACTTATAACATTAAGATATATTTATTATAGGTGGTGACCTATGTAATGATAATGATAGTGTTAATTATTAAAAATAGTTTTCATGATCGGAGTATTAAATTTATTTAAATTTTTCATGTTTCAACATCATTAAGTTTGGAAGTCTTTTACAAAAGTCAATATTGACATAATTGCATGCATACATGAACAATTCATAATGAATATTTTACATCATACTTTAAAAGATTGCCAAAGTGTTTCTGATGTCATTAAACATTGAGGGAATAAAAAAAAGTTGTATTAGAGATCTTGAATCAAACTAGCATTTTGGATACAATACTCAAATATTCTATAGTAACCATCATGAATATAAAATTGTACAAGAAAAAATAAATTACAGCACAAAGGGATCAATCTCATGGTTCTTAGTATAGTTAGAATATATATATATATATATATATATATATATATATAATTACTAATCATGACCAAAATCCACTAAATGTACATATTACCACTTCAAATTTAAGTAATAAAATGAACTCATTTACCTTCCACTACTTGACCTTGAAATATGGTATTTCATCCAATTTCTTAACAATATACGGGCTTGGAAAAATAGGGATTATCGTTAATGGAAGAAGACATAACCCAAAACACCCTCCCACACTCATAATCACAAAGCTAAACAAATGATAGAGACCTTATAGATTCCATAATCATATAGTGTGATCGGGCCCTCCAACTACTTATCCTCATATTGCAGGCATTGAGATGTTAGAGGGAATTGAGATAGCCACTTTTCCTTGATGTTCATTCTTAAAGGAAATAATAAAATTCGAAGAATTTTCTAGAGTGATAATAGATTTTTTCACAATAGTTCTCATAAATATTCGATAACCCTATTTGTAATAATGAACTAAATTGAAAGGTGTGGGATTTCTAACTTAAGCTTTCGAATATGCTTGAATCACCTAGAGATATTTGGATCTTCCCAAAAGCAATCAAACCTAATCATATTTGCTTAAATCAATTTAAGAAAACATGAAGTTGTACTAGATGACACAGATTTTCTAGAATCTAATTACTTCACAACTAACATATGTTGATACAAAGCTAACTACACACTCAGATCTTTGCAAATTGGAACCTTTCTATATCATATGTGGAATTTGGAAATGAAAGAATACGTGTATTTTTAAGAATTATTCTTTGGACATCAACCAGACCAATATTAATATATTTTCATACTTAAATGAGATTGGTCCTTGGGTATCCAAGGGATTGAAGAGATGAATCAAGCAGATGGACATTTGACGCTGATACCCGGTGGGGTTTTTAGATGGGTCTGCAAATAAGAACATTTGTGGGAGTGGTGCATATATAGTTATTAAGCTTGGACAATACTATAATCTCTACTGGTTCAATGGGATGGGCACCAACTCAAGGGCGGAGTTCATTGCACTTTGGTGTGTATTATATCGTGCAAAATGATTATCCATAGAGGTAATGAACGTATTTGATGATTCTAAATCAGTTATTGAGTAGGTTGCAGACAAAAATTCCTTTGATCCTCTCATGCTTCCCTATTAGACGCAAAGGATTAAAATATGTTCAGGCTATTTGATGGCCTGACTTTTACTCATATATTCCAGAAACAAAATGCAACTGCAGATGCATTATCAAAATTTGGCCATTGGTATCTTCTTGGAGAGATCATCTACACTAAAAATAACAATGATTGTTATCTTCGGTCAGGGATAATCTTCAATACATGATGTAGCATGGGATTCTTTTGGTTTATTTTCATAAACGTTTCTAGAAATAATATACTTGTTGTGGTCATATGTAGATATGATAGTTATGTTTAAAAGATGTAGTTGTTGTTTTTAGATGATTTTTGATAGATGTCATATGGGATACGTTTTCCATATTGTTAAATAGGGGTATCTTTGGTGATTAATGCAAGAATGATGATAAATATTGATATATATGTAAGCAATCTTATTAATAGAAAGTGTATTGATTTTTTCCTTCTTAAGAATAAGAAGAAGAATAAGAAGCTAACTACACACTCCAAAATAAAGACTCTCTACTAATTCTTAACACAAATTACAATATACTTCAATGATATGAAAGAGAAAAATTTCCAAAATAATAACTGAAACTCTTATACCCAATTCCTCACCTATAAATCCTTCATCACTAAATGCACATAGAATGAAAATAGAAATGGGTGTCTCTCTTCAATTTCTCTAATATTATCACCCTAATATTTGAATAATGTAACAATAAATTTCCCTTTTCCCATCTCTAAAATGTAGTAACAAATTAGGAGTAAAGTAGTTGAGTTCTATAAAGAAAAAGGCCATTGTAATGTTGTAAAACCTTTACACCTTACCCATAACAAAATCCTTCCTCAAGGCACTTACACCTTATCACAATAAATTTTAATAGTTACTTTATATATATATAATGAAGAGATACACATAGTTTATATGTTTTATTTTTTGAGTATATATTTTGTATTTTGTTTATTTTAACTTATTAGGGATCTATTAGAATTGCAAATATGAGTCATATAGTTTGCATAATTTAAATGTTTCACAATTTTTAAGGTACTAATCAATTTATACATTCAAAGATACAATTTGAATAATTAAAAATTAGAGTCTCATTAAAATATATATTAATAAATTGTAAAGAAAAAAATTAAAATGTAAAACAATTGAACTATACCAAAACCAAAATAAAATAAATTTTAAATTATATTTCTTTTAATGTTAAACAAAACCTTTTATAATACACACACATATATGAAATAAGTATAATGTTTATTTATACATAAAATAAAAAAAATACATAACATTTATATTAATTTCATGTATTTTTAAACCTAAATACTTTTAATTACAACAATTTTAAAT
This sequence comes from Pinus tabuliformis, assembly GCA_031772625.1. Lineage (NCBI taxonomy): Eukaryota > Viridiplantae > Streptophyta > Pinopsida > Pinales > Pinaceae > Pinus > Pinus tabuliformis. The sequence continues at coordinate 610,933,221 of CM062809.1, forward strand.
TACTTAAACAAATATTCAAATTTGTCATACTCACACTCAAATTCAAAATCTTAAGAAAATTTCTAAACAGAAAATGACTTTACAAATAACAAAAAGGTAGGCAATAATAGCCCTTAGTCTTCCAGCAATATGATTCATTTAAACCAGTCTAGATCCATCTTAACCTGTGATCTATCAAGAGTTGAGAGGGATCATATCTTTCGAGGTGAAAAAAAATTTTTTAGTGCATAATTTGAGGAAAGGTTTGCACCTTGAGAGATTTGATCCCTCTCGGTGCTTGACAAATTCAGGGTTAAGATGGATCTAGGTTGATTTCAATTGCATGTGATCACAACATTTTTTATTTTTTCTCATTATTTAATGTTATTTTAATACAAAGTGACAATGTAATAGTGTTGAATGATAGAAAAAAAAAAAAAAACGTAGGCGATAATAGCCCTTAGCCTTCCAACAATATGATGCATCTAAACTAGCCTAGATCCAACTTAACTCGGGATCTATCAAGTTTCAAGAGGGATCAAATCTATCGAGGTGAAACCCTCTTTTTTTAGTACAAAATTTGACGAAAAGTTTTCACCTCGAGAGATTTGATCCCTCTCGGCGGTTGATATATTCGAGGTTAGGATGGATCTAGGTTGCTTTCAATCGTGTGTGATCACAACTATTTTGATTTTATCTCTTTCTTTAAAGTTATTTTGAATGCAAAGTGACAATGTATTAGTTTTGAATGATAGAAAATGTGAATAATAAAAATGTAGTCAACTTGTTTTCATCTACAATGTTATTGACACACCTATTACTTTTGTCATCTTTGCATATTGATCATATGAAAAGGGAGGTTGAAATTGTAGACCATTCAAATCTTTAACTCAACGTATTGTAGTAAATGTCATACATTGTCTCTCTTTCTCTCTAATATTAATAGTAGCTTTCTCTAAAGTCAATCATTGTGACTTATGGAGTGTTAAACCCCAAGTAATTTTCAATGATAGTTGTTTTCTATTACCTCATTTGAATGCAAAGTGACTAACAATGTTGAATGATAGAAAATGAGAATAATAAGAATGTAGTCAGTTATGAATAGTTTACAGTTACACAAAGAAAACATTGCAATTAAGATGAAAATTGAAGTATTTATTTATGATTGAATTATTGTAAATGTACATCATCAATAATTTTTTGTGTTTACATTGAAATCAATGCAGACTATTAATCCAATTACTTTCAAATTAATGTACATCATACATCTAGTTAATGAGAAATAAACATCTACATTGAAATCAACACATCTAGTGCAAGCAATCAAATATGATTAGAAATCAACATCTGCACTAAAAACAATGCATCTAATGCAAGTAATCAAATAGGATTAGGAATCAACAACTACACTGAAATCAATTCAAGCAATCAAATAGGAAGTAAACAACTACACTGAAATCAATGCATCCTATACAATCAATCAAATAGGATTTTCAATCGACATCTATATTAAAATAAATGCATCTATTTCAATGAAAAACCAAAATATTCATAAGATGTAAAAGTTCGGTTCCCTTCCTCTCTTTGTCTTTATCTCCCCCCACCGTTTATATCTATATCTCCCTCCATATTTCCTTCTATGTCTCTCTATATCACTCCCCCAAACACACATGCTCTCTCTCTCTCTCTCTATCTATCTCTCCCTCTATTTGTGCGTCTCTCTCTCTTCTTCCCTCTCTCCACCCTCCATATATATCTTTATCTCCCTTCCTCTCTCCTTATTTGTCTCTTTAGCCCACCCCAAACATACACACTCTCTCTCCATATCTATTTATCTCTCTCTCCCACCCTCTTCCTCTCCATCTCTCTCTCCTCGCCCTCTCTCTCTCTCTCTCTCTCTCTCCCTCCCTCCTTCTCTTTGTCTCTCTTTTCTCCCCTCTCTCTCCACTCCATCTATATCTCCATCTCCCTATGTCTTTCCTTCTTTGTTTCTTTATCTCACCCCCTAAACATACACACTCTCTTTCGATATGTATTTATCTCTCTCTCCCCCACTTTTCCTCTCCATATTTCTCTCTTCCCCTTCTCTCCCTCCTTCTCACTATCTCTTCTCTTCCTTCCCTCTCCCCTTCTCTCTCTTTATTATATAATATAGTATTAATATCCATAATTTTTAAACTTCATATTCATACATTATATTATATTATATTAAAATTATTTGTCTTAACATATTAATATTAAATTTATGATCCCCGGATGCGGGTGTTAATTACGGCAATTAAGGTGATGAGACGGAGCGACGGCAGATGGGGCGGCCACATGGCCCTCTGCAACCTTTCCAAGGCCACCTTGAATGGCATTCATGGCACCTCGCAAGAGCCATTTAATGCCTGCTCCAGTCGAGGCAGGGCCATTACCCACTTAACCATGGAGCCGGAGAACTTTCCTGTTATTTTGCCCCTGATTCACTGTGTCTGCCCTCCGCAGGCAGGAGAGCCGACTAAACGCACCAGCACTGGCCGCAGATGTTGGCTTGTGAGCTGCATTGATTTGGGTAATGGCTTCCACCATTCCCACACCAACCTCTGCAATTCAGCTCATGACCTCCAGCCCTCTGTAATTTCCGCGCATAGCTCTTCTGTCAATTCCTCTTCTGCTCCTGCTGACTTTCTCCCTGTTCCCATTTCCACCATGGTCCGCCATCGTATGCACAGCCGACGTGGTAGCACGCAAGGCAGAAGTTCTCATTCCCCTGCTTTGCATAGCCATGACTCTGCTTCCCCTGCCTCCTCTGCCGAAAATCCCCACCAACACAGTTTCGCAGGCCAGTATCTAGATACAAGAAGTGGCAGAGGCAGAGCCAGCCTCCACAGCTCAAGACGTGAAGCTGCAGTTGTTCGCACTGCAACCTTTCCCCTGCCTCCGCATCCTGCTCCTCACACCACGCAGTTTCGGTTTCGCAGCTCTTTGAACCGCCCGGTTATTGTAGCTACTGTCTCAATTTCCATTACAGAAGAGACCGAGCAGCATGTTCCCCTGGATATTTCTACAGAGGAGGCGAACAGAGCTGGCCCGAGCAGGAACAGGGGCAACAATGACGAGCAGGAAGTTGATGAAGGTCGGAACAGAAGGCACGGCAAAGCCATTGCTAGCAGTCAGCATGTTGAGACGGGCGTTCACAGTGACACGCAGGCCTCGGAGAGACGTCTGGATGACACGTCAGGCCTGCATGTTGAGGCTTGCAGCATGGAGGAAGGCCATCAGGCGTTGGGACGTGGCGAGTCAGACAACCCAGATGACTGGGCGTGTCCAATTGTGGAGGAGCCCGCTCCGGAAGACTAAGCGCCGCATGTCGTGTCTGCCAGGTGGCATTTCTTTCTTGTTCTTGGTTTAGTTTTGTCCAGTCTTATGTGTCCTCAGGATAATCTGTTGGTCGGTTGGTCTAGTCAGGATAAACTGTTGGTTTTGGTCATGATCTGTTTAAATTTGCCACCCCTGTGTGGGTTAATTTTTTGGATATATTTTGGACATATCTTTGGACTGGCTTCCCCTCTATTGGGGCAGTCACAGACAACTATTATGGATGTGTGCTAGTTGAGGCCGGGCTCCTTTGTGGCCAAGAATCACTATAATTACTTTTTTTGTATCATATTAATACATTAGCCTTACTTTTATATATATATATATATATATATATATATATATATATAGATATATATAATTTATGTTATTAATATATATCCTATACATTAATATATTTTATCATATATCAAATTTACTATTAAACTAGAGTTAACTAAATCATATTACCAAATACTAAGATACTATTCACTTATATAGCTAACAAAAATACCTCCAAATTTAAAATAGTAATAAACTGAAGTATCTAAATAATGATTAAGATCATTATAAGAAAAGAATATTCATTCAAAATGGGTCTTGTGCAACAAAGATAAAACATTTGTATAATGAATAGTTATAGACTATATAAATGATATAAAGCATTAGTATAATGATATACATGGTATATATGTCGTGATTATGAATAAGATTGTTTTCCTATGGGAAAGGATGGAAGGATGTTCCATACAGCACATTTACAGGTTACAAAACAAGAAGGCAGACAATTTATCAAAGCAAGGTCTGTTTACAGCTCCAGGTATATGGCACATGAAGGTAATTTGAGACAAGCTATCACAGAATTTTCTTTCCTGAAGCATAATATCATCTTGCTGGTGTCATGTATGTTTTTGTCAATTTTGTCCTTGTTGTCCTCATTCTGATTATGTCAATCACCTTTTTGGAATTATGTTGTATCCTCCATGGAGGATCTTAGTTCTCAAACTCTATGTATTTGCAAAATATCGTTTTTGAGGCCTCTATTACAGAAAATGATTGTCTATTTGGATGATCATCAGATTTATGTTTTTGAGGATCTCTATCCTCTTTATCAGGTTTTTCCTGTTACGGATTATTAGTCTGTTTCTAGCTCATACTCAGTTTCTGTCTAACAACATATTCTGATGATTATATTCCTTATATAATATATCACGCTTTTTTGTTCTTGAAAAATCAATATAAATAAATACTTAAAAACCTCTCCATGATTTCTGGAAAGGTTGTCTCATCTTCATCATGGAAAAGCTTTCGTTAACCTGGGAAACATGGGTGATTTCATTGTTGTTCCTCTCGTGACATGTATTAATTCTGACGGGGTTGACAAGGAAGTTGAGAGTTTCTAGAGTATCCTTCGTGAGTATGAAGAAGACCCGAAAATCGAAGACGGAATAATCATGCGAATGCGGAGAAGTTTAGCAAATCTGAGTAGAACGAATCTAGTTAATTCAATTAATAATATATAAAAAGGAATAAAGGTTGAATATAAAATATGTCTAGACAAACATATTATGAACCTAAAAACATAATGAATTTAATTTACTTTTATAATCTTACATATAATAATCAATCAAAATTCTCAAAAAAGGAATAAATGTTACATATAAAAGAAACGAAAGTATAAGATAAGAATGCACTTGATTATATTTTTGGTTTTTCCTTGCAAATTTCTATAAAAGAATAATTTTCTTTCAAATAGTTCCTCTAAGTTGCCCAATTAGTGTTATTTTTTAACTTCGCTTTGATGAGAAAGTTAAAAAAAAAAAATCAACATAATAGATATTGGTACATAATTCAAATTTTTTGAGAAGGAAGCTACAATGAGGAGTGCTAGGGTTTCTATGTTCATTTGCAAGACTTGTCGGGCCACAGTGACTAAGTGTCGGACCACTTTCAGTGGTCATGGAGGGTGTTTCTCTGTCTCGATCTCTACTTCGAGCGTGTTGGTTTTTTATCTCTGTTGATCTTTCTCAGTCAGGGCGTATTTGGCCAAATATGCAGATAAAGAGTGTCGTTATGTATGATGACTTTAGCTCATCATGTAGTCGCATATACACTATGTGGGACTTTCCCTTCACAGATTCATGGAGGAAATCCCAAGAACAATCACCCAATGACGAAGAATGACGAGGATATGCAAATTTTTCTACTAAATCTTATAGGAAAATTGCTTTTTCCAATAGATCTAGGAGAGTTTTCATGGTTCCCTTTCCAATCTTTGAAATTGCAGAATATATTTAAAAATAAGAATGAAGTCCACAGTCGCAAATCATAAAAATGTTAGAAATTGTAATTATTCCTGCATGCAAGAGTTGTTTAAATTTGGAAAAGTGAAGTGAATCAAGTTGAGTGAGTTCTAGTTAAATTATATTTTGGGAAAAGTTGAATTTAGAGTGTGTGCATATAAAGTTATTTTAGGCGAGTCACTAGATGAAAAAGTTCAAATACCCCTCACCAGGTTCATTGTAATCATCAAGTTTGTGTGATCAATTGTTAGAAATTGTAATTATCCCTGCATGCAAGAGTTGATTAAATTTGGAAAAGTGAAGTGAATCAAGTTGAGTGAGTTCTAGTTAAATTATATTTTGGGAAAAGTTGAATTTAGAGTGTGTGTGCAAATAAAGTTATTTTAGGCTAGTCATTAGATGAAAAAATTCAAATACCCCTCATTGTAATCATCAAGTTTGTGTGATCAATTGTAATCATCAAGTTTGTGTGATCAATTGCAGTGCATGTTATTGTGTGTTAATTTTGTGTCAATTTGTGTGTTTCCTCCTCTCTAAATTTCCTTCACAAAAGAAACTTGGGTGTTGTAATCCTCGCTGAGGCATGCCACATAGACCAGCATGCATGCTTGAGTTGTCATGAGTCATGTCCTAGTTTAGGAGTTGTAATTAAGGGGGAGTGTTGAATTAGCTAATTACGCCCACATGTTAATTGAGTCAAATTCAATCAAGTTTGGTAAAGTCGAGTTAAGTATTTTGAGTAAAGTCGAATTTAGTGTGTGGTTGCATTTCAAATTATTTTAGACATGTGGCTAGTCTAAAAAAATTTAAATACCCCTCACCAAGGTCATTGTAATCATCGAATTTTTGTGTGATCAATAAAAGAGTCGCAACTCGTGTGTGTTTTGGGTGTTAAATTTGTGTGTTACCTCCTTTTCCTTTGTTGGAAAGGCAGAGGAAGAAAAACACAAAATAACACAAATAATTCACACAAAACACATATGAACTACGTCTCTTCTGTTGATCGCACAAAAACTTGATTGATTACAATGAACCTAATAAAGGGTATTTATACTTTTTGGTTAGCCACTTGCCCAAAATAATTCAACATGTACACACTTTAAATTTATATTTTCCTAAAATATAACTGAACTTAAACTCACTCAACTTACTCAATTAATTGAATCTTTTAAACTCAATTAATTGAACTAGCCATATTCAAAAGTAATTACATATTCAAACATGCCATCACTGCATAAAGTTGCACACCTTGACTGTGAACGAAAAATACCTACCAGAATTGAAAACTTGAGGCCGAAAACGGATGTTGAATTTATTTCGGGAGGAGTGAGGCTCGAAACCACGGGCAGCATTAACTTGACCATTAATTCGACGTACACCGATGGCTCAACAAAATTTCTAAATTTTTTCGGGCACGACAGTGAATGGATTACTAACGGAGAGCGGGATGGCGGTGATGAAGATTGGGGGCAGTTTGCCACGTAGAGGGGGTCGGGCAGTCTGCAATCGAGATAGTCTCAGCAATCTACACGCACAACAAAAAAATCAACACACTAAACTAGTCTATGTACAAAGCATAGTTACCAAGTTCAGTCGTATGACAGAAAAAAATACGTGAATTCGCCGATTCGGTTCGGTGATTAGTTCGGTGAATTCCAGTTTGGTATGGTGTTATATCTCTGTCAAAGATAGTTGCTAGAGTGCGATGTCTCAATATTCAACAAATAAATAACATGCAGCTTAATACAACCAGATAACATGTTATTTATTTGCCTCAACATTCACGGTGGTTCGTGCTTAAGTTGAATGTGCTTCCTGCGTCAACACGAATACACAATGTGCTTTGTCACTGCATCTATGCATCCGTTTTCAATGGCATATGAATAGTAGCATGGCCAAGTAAGTTATAGTATATATATTTTTGTTTGGTTAAAAAAATAAAATTTGCCTTTAGTTTAACTTTATTGAATAAAAATCCCATTTATTTGAGAGAAGTAAATTTTTATTTACAATTTCGTTTGGTTGATGTTTTGAACTGCGCAACTACGCTACGAACTTACTTTTTATTGAATAGGAATCTCATTTATCTGAGAGAAGTAATTTTTTATTTACGAACTTACTTTTTATTGAATAGGAATCTCATTTCGTTGAGAGAAGTAAATTTTTATTTAAATTTTGTTTGGTTGATGTTTTGAACTGGGTAGTATTGGTGGAAATAGGTCATTAAATTTACCTTTCAATTGTTGAGTAAGAATTGCTCTGGCATTTATTTGACAAAGGTACATTTGTAATTTTAACTTTGCTTAGTTGATGCAGGAAGAATACAAGTTTGGATCTGAGCAGCTATAGGGGAAATAATATAGGGACGGATAACTCGTCAATTTGGTGGAAATTTGAAATAATGCAGAGAAAGATAGACCTAATAATAGGATCAATTAATTTTTATAAAAAAAAAATTGTAGGAACTATTAAATTGGTAATTCTTATTGGAAAAAAATAAAAATAAAAAGTGGATGATTTTTATAGAAAAATAATACAACAATAATTTTTATATTAGAAAATTTTATAAAATGACAAATTAGAATTAAAAAAAAAAATTAATTCTTACTTTACAAAGAATTATAAAATAGTAAATCCTTTGCAAATCAGTAACTCTTATATAAAAAACAAAAAACAATAATTTCTATTTTAAGAAAAAAATAATTTATATAACTTTTTTTATTTTCATTAAAATTTTGAATATAATGATTGCTTATCTAAATTTATAAATAAAATAAAATAAAATATATTTAAGTATTTGTAAGATGTATAGTATAAAATATTTTCAGTACTGAATTTTATAGAGTCAATTTTTTTCCATACAAATTCAAATTTAATTATAATTATATTACAAAGTAAAATTCAATCTTCAAAATTCCATCTTAAAGAGAGCCAAGTCTATATAAGGTCTGATACAAAAATTGAAATGAGAGACCTGGTATTCAGATACACACACAAAATTAAGTTCTCTCTTGCAAATTCAAACCAAAATACACCATATAAATATAGTGTTTATAAGATTTAACATATTGTAATCTAAAAAATATTTTTTGAAAAAATATTTTAACAACCCAACCAACCAACAAATTCAATTCAATCTACTATGGTAAGCGTTGTTATTTCTAGAGGCTTCCTGAATCGAGATAATATAAACTTCATCATCGAACCCAAAATGGAAAGAAAATACCAGTGACATTTTTTTCATTAATCAACAATTTTCCTTGGCATCCAAATTGTGCTGAGATCAAGTACGCTCAGCGCTTTCAGCTGCCCGATGTCGAGCGGAATTCTTCCTTTCAACCTTCCAATAGCATTTCAAAATCAACACGATGCCCTCCATGATCATCGGCAAAGCTTAGGGCACCAGGGAGAATTAAGGCAACAACTGGAGATAATACCACATCATGACCATACGTCCTTTCAGTCCTCAGCTGTCGAGTTGGACATCATTTCATATGGATATGACTGGATATGCTCTTAAAGGGCATAAGAGCTTCCACATCCCTTTTCTCGTGACTGTCCATGAATGATTGGAATTGTTGAACATCCTCCAGCAATATGCCCATTCAAAACAAAATCACGAGAAAAGGGGTGTGGAAGCTCTTTTGTCTCTTATTTCAGTGTCCATGGATGATCGGAAATGTAACCATCCATGTTCCAGCATAGCACGTTCATTCAAAACAAAATCATAAGAAAAAGAATCAGTCTGATCATAATGTAACCATCCATGCTCCAGCATAGCACGTTCATTCAAAACAAAATCATAAGAAATAAGTCAGTCTGATGATAACTTAATCCGCCCATGTAACTATGGACATGGTGAGCTCTCAGATGAGTATGGGAATTAATCACGATCAAACTGAACCGCACTTCAAAACTTAATTAATCGTGTGCTTCGCTATGTATGTATATAAAAAGAGGACAGCTCTTGTATCATTAGTCTTGCAGCAATAACACAGAAGGGAAACAAATTGCCGTATTGACCGGGAGAGAGAAAGGTGAACAACGTGTATTGACTTTCGGTACTCTTGTGCGGTGGTCTCAAAGAGTTGCTGAGACTTGGAAACACTAAAAGATAATAATAGTGGGCCTCGTGGTGCAGAAAGTCATAGAAATCTAAACCACTTTATTTAAGAGTTAGTTTCTGGATATTGAATAATAAAGGAGGAGAAAAGGATCTGGTGACTTTTTGAGTCGGTTGGAAAATACTAGAATAAGATAAATGGGTATATTGAGTGAAATTTTAGATGGAAAAAATTAAAAGAACGGTGGGGAGAAAGATTATGTATTTTGGAAATAAAAAAATATTTTATTTTAGAATGTGAGATTTTAAAATATAAGAGGGTAAGTTATGTAGATATTTTGACAATTAGCTTTTGTGATGATTTATTTAGTTAAAAAATTTGTTAAAAATTAAGAACATTTATTATGACTTCACAAAAAAATTAAATACAAAATTCAAAAAGCAAAATAATCTATTCTATAAACTATTTTTAACTTTATAAAAAATAAAATATTTTTTTTCCTTCTTTCAACAAATTTTTTTTCCCTTCTTCCAACCAGGCCTGGACGTATTTCATGTTCCATGACGTTTTTGACGAGTATTGAAAAAAATTCCATGTCAACTTTGACGTGTTATATACTTGTAACCTATCAAAATGACGTTTAATTTCAGATTTCAACGGTCAAAATTGATAATACCTCAACAAACAAATGTAATGCCTAGAATTATGAATGGACTGAATGGGTACATAAGAGAGTTTGTAATGCCTAGAATTATGAATGGATCGGTACAGAAGAGAGTTTGTAATGCCTAGAATTATGAATAAACTGAACCAGTCTAGAGAGTTCAAACTTAATGGCATACTTTTTTGGTTTGGAAAGAGAGGCAAAAAGATATAATTTAATTTGACGATGATTGAAGACTTTATCTATTGAATAGTTATAAAACAAAATATATAAACTCATAATTTTTATTAAATATTTAAAATTAATTTTTTATAAACTCATATCATTTCATTTTTATTATCATATCTATCTATATATATATCTATATCTCTCTATATATATATATATTATTTTATTTTTATAAAAAATATATGTAATTTTATATTAATTATTTATTTTATATATTAAATAGTTATAAAGTAAAATCAATTATTAATTTTTCTATATTGAATATCCAAATCACCACCCTCTCATGTCTATCTTTGCTTTCTATATTTGAGAAAAGATTATTTAACCTTTACGGACTCCTACAACATTGTTGTTGTGCTCCCCTATTGTTCTCCTATTCACCATTTATTTGTTTAAAGAAAAATTTTCAAAATTAACCTATCTATATCAGATAAAAGATTATTTAACCTTCATGGACTCTTGCAACATTGTTGTTGTGCTCGGGCCTGGAGTATGCCCTAAAACTGCTTTTGCTTGGCTAAGAGCTCGTCTTCCTCGGACGTAAGGAAACAGGTTAACGGCCCAAGACCCAGAGGCATCTGGCAGGAGTGAAAGCCTGCTCCCTTACGGACCACCAGCGGGTTATTTCAGGTGGCGTGGTTTTCCTTGATAACAGTGATGTGTCCACTGACATTCGCGGATAGCAGCCAGAGATGGCTGTGCTCACTGTTGGTTTGACAAACTGACTTTGATAGGTTTTTCCACCTTTTGAAAAAAAAAAAAAAAAAAAAAAAAAAAAAAAAAAAACATTGTTGTTGTGCTCCCCTATTGTTCTCCTATTTACCTTTCCTTTGTTTAAAGAAAAATTTTCACAATTAGCGTGTTTAACATAACCATTTTATTTAGCTTTTCACAAGGCTTCATGTTGAAATAAGCCTTGATTCGTTTAGCTAATTTAGGAAAAAAACAAAGTACTCTGGGAAGGAGATTAATGAATTTTGAAATGTAAAAAGTAGTTGAAAAAGAGTTTTTGACGAGGGGAGGTTGATATTCATAAATTTGCTTAAAACGTGGAGATTAAAACGCGGAGATTAATGAAGATTGAAATGAAAAAAGTAGTTGAAAGACAGTTTTTTGATAAAGAGAGGTTGACACTCACAGATTTGTTTAAAACGTAAAATGAGAAGCATGAAAAATAAGGTTGAAATGCAAAAAAATAGCTAAAAGAGAATTTTTTGATAGAGAGTAATCGATATTCACAAATTTGCTTATAAAATGAAAAGTGTAAAAAAATACTAAAACGTTATCAAATTTTCATTTGACGACCAAAATCTGAAATTCCAACCCTGCTTCCAACAAATTTGAATCGAAATATAAATTAAAGAGCATTGACTAGTATTTTAAGGCATTTCATTTAATTTTCAATATAATGTGCGCCCAGAGAAAGCCAAAACAATTTACTAGGCATTTGTGTGCATAAGAGAGAAAAAGAAACTGCCTGATTGACTGTGGTATGCATGGAGATGCGTGCCTAAAAATTCAACAATTTTACTGGCCGTGATCTTGTAATGTACAGTTGTTTATCACAAAATATCTATCGTCAAATATTATTTATTTTAAGTAATAATAAAAAAATTAATAAATTTATTATTAATTTATTATATAATAACCTTTTATATATTATTTAATATTTGCCTATTTAATCACGGTTATTTTTTTTAACACCGGAGATCATCTCACTGCAACTATTTTTTTATAATGTGAAAAGATAAACATCTACACACTGGAAAAGTGTATCATTTGTTATATCCCGAGGTAATGACAAAGTACCGATAAAATGTTCGTTTTAGGCTATAGCATCGACCAAAAAAGTGGTACAGATTATTATCCCTGGATATGGGTTCACTTCTAATTTTTTCTTATTTGACCAAAAAAATTTTAACTTTCTAATTGTAATGTGATAAAAATAATTTATTTTTTGATTACCTAAAATCTCTTATTTTAGTTGGTGATTGGTTAATTGGACTATCCTCTTATCAGGTCATGGGTCAGTTTGTACCAACAAGCTCCTAGATGGGCATCATAATTTATTTTTTGATTACCTAAAATCTCTTATTTTAGTTGGTGATTGGTTAATTGGACTATCCTCTTATCAGGTCATGGGTCAGTTTGTACCAACAAGTTCCTAGATGGGCATCATACTGTTGACTCCAACCAGGGTTTGACGGGTGACCCTACCTGTCAAGGAATTTTTTTTTATGACGTTTTTATTTTTAAACTACCCATCATATGACTTTTAAAATGTATTTGTACAAGTTTCGTCTGTGCTCTGTGAACTGGTTTGTTAAGAATAAAATCAAGCATAGCATATTTTTTTAATGGATTATTTATTTATTTTTAAACTGCTTCAAAGAAGCTTTCACAATTAATTTCATTTCATCAACTAAAACCATATTAAAAAAATAATCTTGCACAGGTATGCTGCTAAAAATCCCAAACGCTAAAAATAAATCTAAATAAATCATTTAATAAAATTATAAAAATACATCTTTAACAAATTCAATTAACTAATCCAACAAATGAAATTTTACAACAAAAATCCAAAACTAATCGAGAGCTCTGAGCACTAATTGCCGACTCGCCGCGTTAAACATCCCCCTTGTATCGAGCTCTGAGCACTAATTGCCGACTCGCCGACTCGCCGCGTTAAACATCCCCCTTGTATCGAGCTCTGAGCACTAATTGCCGACTCGCCGCGTTAAACATCCCACTCTGAAATTTTACAACAAAAATCCAAAACTAATCGAGAGCTCTGAGCACTAATTGCCGACTCGCCGCGTTAAACATCCCCCTTGTATCGAGCTCTGAGCACTAATTGCCGACTCGCCGCGTTAAACATCACCCTTGAGTGTTTGCCACATTGGGGATTCGGTGGTAAATTGATAGATTATTTCCCCGCGGACAGTCGGGAGTCATGATAATATTATATTAAATTGAGGAAGAGGACTCGAATGTGCGGGGGATCCGAGTAGTACTCCCTAAGATTTTTATGAAAATGACGACGTACTGGTTCAAGGCTTGACTGTAGATTATCAAAGAAAAATCCTGATCTGCAGGATTTAGATATATCTGTAAGATGTCATTAACAAACTTTTTATTAATGCCGGATAAGACATCAAGACAGAGTGGAGGACAAAAGACCATCTATTGGCGGCTTCCATTTAAAAGGGAAGAGAACGTATTCGTACCAACTTACGTTGATATGGGAATGGATGACTAAAAATAGAAACGGCAAACCAAACCGTGTAATTTGCAAAGCCAGGAAGAAAATATCAGAAGGAAGAAAATATCAGAAACAGAGATGTTATGAGTGGCACTGAAAAATGATACAGCAACAATAACAACGGTTGCACTTACACCACCATGGCCTGATTCTGATACTAAAATCAGTACAGGGTTTTGACAATACTACATAGTTTTTTAAATTTGCAAGAGGAACCCATATCCAATTTAGAAAAAAGGACCATAGATAGTAGCCCGGTAGTGCAGAGAACGACATGCAGAGATTTAAAAGCCCCTATAATACTATAAATGGATCACAGTATTTTAACAAAAGCCTTTTATGCGAAATATCAAGATGACTATACAACCAACATCGACCTTAAGTAATTCATGTCCTAGAACAGTGAACAATGGAGAAAGAAAATGGCAAAATTTCCATTTCACTGATCAAACTATATAAAGAACATGTTATTTCACACCTGAATTGAGAAACAAAAACATGTTATACTAACCTTCATTTGTAGCAACCGCAAAGAACGTGAGCACGGCAGTCTATCACACTGATAACCCAACATCACAACCACGGCAGAATCCCAAGCGATTTGAGATACAAACTTGTAACTATGACGCAACATATAAGAAGACACAAAATTCCGAAAGGAATAGCCAAAATAGAAGAAACCATTACGAAAGATTAACAGAGCTCAATCTAAAAACGGAGAATCTGAAAAAACAGGCTAATGGAATTCCCGCGCAGGGATGCGCAGGGGGAAAGGGAGTCTAAACTCGATCACTGATGGGCAGAGCGGCATATAATGGGAGAGACATGCCAGAGGAAGTAGCCACGTCCATGGACAGGAGGCATCAGAGAATACAAAACATGCATGTTGATACACAAGAGCTAGACAAGTGATGCGCCCAGGACGAGACATAGAAGTATGGAGACTCGGGACTCGGACTCATTAATGGAATTCGTAGCGAATTGAATGTAAAATCTGCACCGCAGATCCGATCACTGTCACACGGTAAACTCTATTAAAAATGCCATACGGTGAATCGGTGATAGCCATCCGAATCCGGATCATGTCCCATGGACCTACCATATGTTATATATATATATATATATATAATTTATTAAAAAAGAATTTAAAACTTTTAATTTTTAAACATGCACGTCAATATGACGGTTTTGAAAATGAATGACCAATTGCAACGTGGAGGTTTTAAATTAAAACATATTTTACGGGGAAAATTGCGAAATACAAACATACGGGCGTCAAATTTAACACCCCTGACTCTAACCTTCATGAATAACGTGGTGGTATGGTACAGTCTCTTTACGTACAATATATTTATATATCACCAAGACTCAATAAATATTACAATATAGTGGCAACGACAACCAAACATGATATTAAAAGTAGCCATCACCGCCTATGAGTTGTGATACTTTTAATAATCGATAGATGGTAAGACAAAGCTGGCCGGAAAGAAAGTCGCTCTTGGAGCCCCATTGACACATTCTCCAGTGAAAAATAAAATTGAATTTTTGGTAATATTTTTTAAAGGTTTCAATTCTGTATAAATAAAATTAAAAATATTATTTTAAAATTGCTCGCCATTATTTACTATGGACTAAATATTATAAAATGACATAGTAATGGTTATATTTCCAATACATCAATATAGTTACTACTATCTAGTTGGGTAATAATCTTTGATTTATGATACCGTATAAGATGGGATCTTAATAATAATTTTGTAAATATTTTTTTTTAAAATTATATTTTATAAATAAAATTATAATGTAAATTTTTAAAGAGATAAAGCAATATTATTATTAAATTTTTATTTCATGAAATAAAAATATTATTTTTCTTTCAAATAAATTTGGACATTGGCATTACACTTATATTTGTATTTATGAAGAGAAATCAATTTTATTGGTATTATGATGACATTTTCATTTATGAAATGAAAATAAATCACTATTTAAGTAGGGTCGTGTGGTGCTATGCTCACATTTTTGTTTATATTTGTATTTATAAAGATAAATCAACTATATTGGTATTATGTTGATATTCTCATTTATGAAAGTAAATCATCACTAAAGTAGGGTGGTGTTATGTTGACGTTTTCGTTTATAAAAATATAGCTATGCTCTATGCAAAGGACTGATAATTTAGGCACTCAATTAATCTGACTCTGAGAGAGTAGTTGCAAATTTTGAATTTAATAAAAATTCATATACTATAATAATTATAAATTGATATGTTCAAATTTTAAGTAACAAATCAAGTTCTTGATTATAAGATTAAACAATTGGGTAAAACTCTATTGATTCACAATCTTTACATTTAGTGAAATCTTAAAAAATACCTCAAATTACATAGACTTTGTAATATATGTTTTATTAGTTAATAAAACTAGTTAATTAATTGACACATTTATTTAACTAATTGTATGAGAAGGCTAGTTCCAATGATTTCTATAAGCTTATTTCAATAATTAAACTAAGTTGCAAGGAACACTCGCTGTGCAACCATGCACTTTGTTTAATATCAATATTGTCTACGTGTTTAATAGAGAGATTATCTCCCTACATTTACTTTTTTAATTATATAAAAAGTAACATCTAAATAATTCAGAACAACTGTATAACTTGTTATATCCAAAAAAGTGCAGATAAAGTGTGCCTTTTAGGCTTTACCATCCACTACAAGAGTTGAGGAGCCATGTATGATTTACATCATTTTAAAAACAACTATGTTTAGTTCACAACAACTTAAAGAGAAATATAAAAGGAACAACCATGTTTAATTTACAAACTTTTAAAAGAAAAATATAGGGAATTTTTGAAATGTATTTTGCAACTTTTTTTAAAGAAAATAAATTATTTTGTTTTTTAGTAGAAGAGTTAGAATGAGGTATTAGCTATATTCATTTCACAGTTTTAATGGTATTAGGTTAACCTACAGACCATTTCAAAGTTCACAAGGCTCAAAGCCAATACAATAATATTTATAAATTATTATCAAAACATTATGGTTTATCATGTCCCTAAAAATTTGAATGTGGGTAAAGAATATAACAATTATTCTACCCAACTACAAAAAATAACCCCAATTAACATATATTAGCATTTATAAAAAAATATCTCAAAATTATTATTTTCCTAATTTAATAATAAATATTTTAAATTAAATTAAATATAAATATTAATTTTACAAATTATTATATTAAGAATTTAAAATAAATACAAAACTTAAAAGGAATAATAATAGAAAATGTGTTATTAGCATCGTTTTTACTCCTAACCTCTTATAAAAATTTAATTGTTGTATAAAAAAATAGTGAAATGAGTTAGAAAATTCAAAAGGGTTAAATCTTTAAATTCAAACTAATAACTCTTTCACTTATTAAATTTTATTAAAATAAATAAAGTATTAAAATTGATTGAGTGGAGAGATATTTTAATGTTAAGTATATAGAATATATTAAGATTGATTAAATAGATAAATATTTTAATATTATTTATATTTATATATGAATATAATTATTTTATAAATATTGCAAAAAGGGTTGGTTATAATTTGTTTTTAAGACTTAGACTCATAAAATTGATCAAAGTTCATCCATCAACTAGAGTAGAGAGTAGAGTTTATAAGAATTTTTAACTTAAATTTGATAAAAACATAAAAATTAAAAATTAAAAAATAAATTTTAATATATCTATATATATATATAACCACATATTTATTACTACTTCAAAATATTTCTATAATTTTAAAATTAAACCTTAAAAAAAATTACACCTGAATGAAAACCTCCTCTACCTCGAAGTATTTCTATAATTTTAAGATTAACCATTCAAAAAAAATTACACCTCTGTGAAAACCTCCTCCAGCTTCAAACATTAAAGGTAACCTCTTTCATCGCCTATATGATATATATTAAAATTGATTAAATGAATGAATATTTTAATATTATATTTTGTCTCTTAGGTCAAGGTCCATGAATAATTGGAATACGTGACCATTCATCCTCCAGCATAGGACGTCCATTCAAAACAAAATCATAAGAAGAAATGATAACTTAATCTGGCCACGTAACCATGGACATGGTGAGCTCTCAGATGAGTATGGCAATGAATAGTTGCTGCAGTAAAAGAGGCCGCCAAAGCACAGCAGCATCATCCTGAGAACCATGATCAAACGCAAACTGTTTTCAAAATTTAGTGAATTGTGTTCAGTTATGTATGTATAGAAAAAGAAGAAAATTATTTTAATGTCTACGAGGTTAAAGATAATTTATGAAACAGATTGTTTCTTCATCTGCTTGATATATTCGATCTTTTTTCTGTATATGCAAAAACACAATTCTTATATCATGAAATCTTACAGCATTAACACAAGGGACACACAAATTGCCGTATTGACCGGGAGTTAGAAAGGTGAGCAAAGTGTGTTGACTCTCGGTCGCCTTGGCCGGTGATCTAAGTCACCAGAGATGCTGTGAGTGACTTGGAAACCTGGAAGTTCAACAATTTTATTGGCCGTGTCAATGTAATGTACGGCCGGAGAAAGCCAAAATTATTTGATTGGTGTTGGTGTTGGTGTGAATAAGAGAAAAAGAGAAACTGCCCTGTTGACTGTGGTATGCATGGAGATGCGTGCCTGGAAATTTGACAATTTTGTTGGCCGTGTTAATGTAATGTACAGTTGTTCTTCACATGGAAACAAAATATCACCAAATAGGTGTTAAATATTTTTTTGAAGATAAAAAAATTAATAAATTAATTATTAATTTATTATATTTGGGGTAGTTATGATATAAGGCATTCAGTTTTGTTATTTTGTTACTGAGTGTTTATTAATCAAAAAAAAATTAATATTAGAAAATTAATTTTTATTATTATTTAAATTTATTTATTTGTAAATTGATTGGTTGAGTTATGATTTTTTTTAGTAACTTCTTAATTTAATAGTTGTTAATTTTTTTTAGTTTTATTTCTCATTTAATTTTATGATTTTTTTTTTATTTAATTTTTTTATTTTTTTAGAAGTAAAAGGAAATAAAAAAACCTATAAAAAATATCAATATTAATCTTGATTTTATAAATGATTTATGATCTAATAAATTTTATTAGAAAATTGTTAATTTTTAATTTTCTATTAAACATAATATATAAAATCCATATCAATATCAAATAAAATAATCTAATGTGAAATTTTAATATAAACTTTCAAATAAATGAAATTAAATATATATATATATATATATATATATATATATAAAATTATAAGTGTTTTTTTTTTATAATAGAAATATTAGGCTAAGTGGAAAAAGATTCTAGTTGGTCTGAAAATTATGGATTTAGCTCCCCTGGATAAGATCATGGCCAACATTTAGATAGGTTACTATATTTTTAATGAATTACCTAAAAACATATGTAACCTCCAAATCACCATTCTTATTCACACCAATATAAATTGCCCAAGTTGTTAAGAGATTTGGATTTGTGGTTGTATCAAAGTTGAAATCGAGATTCGCTAATATATTATTAATGGTATCCGGTGCTAGGTGTTCAAAAGAACTGGCTTCAAATTCTGAACTAGGCTTCCTCATCCATTAGTCGAGTCAAGTATTACAACATTTGCTATTCTTAGAACTTAATTTCTAAATTGGACTTCCTCATCCATTAGTCGAGTCAAGTATTACGACATTTGTTTTTTCCCGTGGAAAAAGTCGTAATTCCCATTAAAATTGAAATTTACATTTTGTTTATGCATAAGCATTACTTTGATAAGGCACTACCTGTCCAAAAAAGAAAATGAAACTGTGCATTCCTCCACGCAGGGAGTACATAAAAATGTCAAAAATAATTAACTGTCTGGCCCCTTCACAGAGGGGATATGATAAGTACTGATAGCTATATACAATAAGTCAAAAAGATTAACATCAAAACTGAAGAAAGTTGTCCCTTTCCAGTGCTGCTTTCATAGCGCTTCAGGGTCTACAAATGGCTTATGGTAGTGCTGATAAACGACCCCATCCAATTCCTCGCAGATCATCCAAGAGTCGTCGTCCCTGATCGCTGCTTCTTTGGATAGGAAGTCAGCAGCGGTGTTCCGCTCCCTGTAAATGTGATGACAAATGAAAGAGTCAAAATGTGAGACAAGTCTATGTATCTCATCCAGAATATGCTTCAATGTGTAAGCAGAGCATGAATATTTTTTGTTGATCCAATTTATAACCAGTTTTGAGTCACCAAATAGTTGCAGGTTTGAGCAGTGTTTGTGTAAAGCAAAAAGAATAATGTTTTTTGCAGTAACAAGCTCGGCATAATTGTTGGTTCCCCTGCCTAAACCCATTTGAATTTTGTAGGAATGGGTTTCAGATATATGCAGGATCGCTCCACCGCCACAGCCCACCTCCTGAGCTGAACCATCAAAATAGGCCCAAGGAATGGATTTGTTGATGACCTCTGTCTCAATGTTCCTTTGCTGGTTTTTTTGGGGCTCTTCAGGGATCAAGTGGTATTCTGCTATAATTTTGTTGTGAATGGAGGGCCAGTGAGGAGGCTTCTGCATAAAAATAATATGGTTCCTTGCTATCCATAACTCCCAGCTGATTAACAAGGGTATGTTCCTTTCCTTCCCAGAGGAATCCTTCCACCAAGTATTCCAAGCCTCCTTGATTGTTGTTCCATGCCATCTGTTCCGAATGGAGAGTGTTGCCAGGATACCATTCCATAGTTCTTGCGCAGTTGGACAACCCAGAAAAAGGTGTTCTGTGTCTTCATTGTTGCTCTTACAAAGGTGGCACCAGAACGGTCCAACAAAAGATCGTTTCATGAGATTTGCCCCTGTTGGAACCTTGTTATTCAAGATTGACCACAGAAGCAGCTTTGTTCTAGGGGCTGCTTTGAGTTTCCATATAAGGTTCCATCTTGTCTCAGTGTCTGGCAGCTTGAGGGGATCCATTAGGACCAGGTATCCAATCTTGGGCGCATAGTGACCATTTTTTGCAAAAGCCCAGATGAGTTCATCTTCCCCTTCAGTTATCCTGATGTGGGCCTCCGTTAACACTGAGCTGAAAAACCTCCTTTCTTGCTACCAATGCGGGGGAAGGTTTAGGAGTGCTCCTGTTTTCCAGGCCTGCTGTGCCAGTGAGGAACGCTCATTGTCTGCAATATGACTAAGATGTGATATCCCCTGATCTTCTAGGTGGAGTCTCAAGTCCTCGGGGAGTTTGTGTGCATTGCCACAGCCCACCCATGGGTCTTCTCCAATGCGCACTAGGGATCCCGATCGAATTCTCCAAGTCAAACCATTCCTTATCAGGTCCATGGCTTTAGTTACTGCTTTCCAGATGATGGATATATTCCCATTAGTTCGATGACCATGGCGAATCCATTCCAGAGGATTTGAGGGGGTGATATATTTTGAAGTGACAACCTTCGTCGAAAGACTAACGTTGTTGAGAAGCTGCCATCCCAATTTGGCTGCTAGAGCTTTGGAGAAGGTGTCCAATCTCTTGATTCCCCAACCCCCCCCCAACGTTTAGGCAGCGCCAATGTCTCCCATCTTGTCCAAGCAAAGATTCTGCCTATTTGATTCCCCTTCCACAGAAACCTGCAACATATTTTTTGCAGCCTGTCCAGGATGCCCTTAGGTATCCAAGCTAGGGTCATCCAGTAGACAGGGGTTGCTTCTAAAACAACCAATCTGCCTGCTCTGGAGAGGTACTTATGGTACCAAATGTTCAGACGCTTTTACACCTTTGAGATAAGCCAAATCCAGTTTGCAATTTTATAGCCAAAAGGCTTTAGACGGTACCCCAAATATCTCAAACCATCTTCGAAGGGGTAGGTAACAAAAGGGAATCTCCTGAGCGTGAACTGTAATTCATTTTGGGCGCATCTGAGGACAAACAAAGTGGATTTGGATTCATTCAATACCATTCAAGTGGCCTTTTGGAAGGTGCCCATGACTTGGTGGAGAGTTGTGAGGTCTCCCAGACTGCCATTGAGAAATATGAGGACATCAACCACAAATAGGAAATGGGTCAAGAATACTATATCAGTGATTTTTATGCCCTTAAGTCTCCCATGTCTGTGTTCTTCATGTATAAATCTGCTAAGGTCCTCCATGACAAGGAGAAACATTAGAGGGGATAGGGGGCATCCTTTTCTGAGACCCCTTTCAGCATGAAAAAGAGGGGAGGTCGAACCATTTATTAGAACACTATAGGGAACATCAGTTGTGCAGCTCATAATCCAATTGATAAAAGTAAAAGGAAGGCCTATTTGAGTTAATAGCATTCGGAGGTAGAGCCAATTGACTCTGTCAAGGGCTTTTGAAAGGTCAATCTTTAGTATCATTCCTTTGATTTTCCGGTACTGGACAGAATGGAGGAGTTCCTGGGCTATGCCAATTGCCTCATGTATTTGTCTGTTGTGCAAGAAGGCAAATTTCTCTTGGGAGATGTGGAGGGAGAGGATTGGTTTTAAGTGGTTAGCTATAATTTTGGCAATGATTTTGTAAATGCAATTACATAGAGAAATGGGTCTGAAACCATCAAACAGGGAAAATTTTAAGAACCACCCTAAATTTATATGTATAATAAATGGGCTAATCCCCATGATACATAGGAAAAATGGGAGGCGATTTTATCAATAATATAATATGTATATATAAAAATTTTGGCGAATCTCTCACCAGATTATATAATCTTGTACAGTGATGGAGAATCTTTTACTGAATTATAAAATCTTGAAAAATCTTTTACTGAATAATAAAACATTGTGAAGTCTTGGCGAATGTTTTTTTAAAGTATGAAACCATATATGATAATAAGAAAACATATTCATTAAACTGTAATATACTAACATACATGTTTGGAAAGAGAAACATAATTTTCTCTTCCTACAAAAAATGTTCCAAGTTTCAGTGGCCGTGTTTGTCAAGGTTCTTACAGTACACTCTTTCATATCCTTCTATTAGTTTGATAATATTCCACAACAAAGTTCTTGTAGGTCTTGATATTGACAATGAGTTCTGTCAAGGTAGGAGAGATTAATCTTTTCTCTACAACTTTTGTCAAGCTACCACTTTTTTCAAGTTATCAAATTTCTTTCTTATTCCATAAACTCCAACTATGAGATAAAAAAAAAACACATCAAGTTTGTTTACCCCAACACGCTGACAAGTAGCAAGCCCCAACTATATTATATAAGAAAGTATTAGGTATCCCAAGGGCTTGAAGGGGATCTAATTGAAAGAAGTGACCATTGTGAGAATCCTTCCAATCAATATATGAATATATAAATGTAGATATATTATTATTTTAATATGAAATCTTCAATTAAATAATAAAATTTAATTACATCTCTCCCAATCTAAATTTCTTATTAGCATAATTCACTACCCTCATAGGTCTCGCATTTTTTAACAACGTTGTAACATGTAGATTAATTTCCTTTTTGGTGAACAATCTCCACCTTTTAGGAAAATATGGTGCAGTGGCTCCAACCCCTACAGATCATTAGGACAAACTAAGAATAGCACAGAAGATGAAAGGTTGTACAAACCAACTTATTTTTCAAACAACTAATCCAACATCAGTACCTAAACTTTTTCATGAAGATATCATATTGAGAATGTTTGAAAAATGGTGAGAAATCTTCTGCGAGGGTGATGCGGAAAGAGTGATAAGGTTTCATTGTTTTGAATTTTTTTTGTTAAATCAGAAAAAGTTAAAAACCAATATTAATGGAGATATTGGTATTTTTTACTAAATTTTGTGAAGTGACTAAATGTAGCTTTAACCATTCACCTTAACATGTTTTTACAATATAATTTCCTTAGTCTATTTAATATCTTCATTATCATAAAAACCAACCTATATCCATCTTAACTCCACATCTACCAGTCTTAGGGGGATGAAATCTATTTATCCCAAATCTATTTATCCCTCTGAGCACTTGGTAGACCGAGAATTAAGATGGATCTAAGATGATAGAATTTCCCCTTTAAATAGTCTATGCTCACATGAATACCATGGTATTACCATGGGTTATCATAAACCTGGAGCTTAAAAATTACTATTAGTAATTTATAAAAATTAATAAAATTAATAATTGATTTTTATTTTATTTTTTTTATTTTAACCAAGTTAAAATGTTTAACATACATTAAATTACAACATCCATTTTTACTCTTGATCCACCAAGCCAATATTTTTTCACCCTATGCTAGTTTGCATATCACGATATTTGATACCTCTCGGGGCTTAGTAGATCCAGAGTAAAGATGGATCTATGTTGGTTTATTCCCCCATTTAAATAGGCTACATTCTACGTGAATACCATGGGTCAATACCATGTGCTATTTTTATTTTTATTAATACTAATATTAGGGTTAATAATGTTTTTTTGCATGGTATTAATAATAATCTAGCCCATGGTATTTGGCCCATACTATTTTTCCCATAGGTTTCACCTAAATATAACGCATTTTTTGAGTGTTCGTAAATATAAGGTGACTTATGGAGTAAATATAAAAAATTGTTTTATTTGTTTACCATACCTCTCATTTATTTATAATTTTATTAATTTACCATACCTCTTTTACAAATATGGTATTTGGCCCATAGGATTCACTTAAATAAAACCTCTTTTTTGAGCCTTCATAAATAGAAAGAGGGTTATGGACTAAATATAAAAGGATGTTTTATTTATTTACCATACGTCTAGTTTATTTA
Source organism: Pinus tabuliformis (assembly GCA_031772625.1). Lineage (NCBI taxonomy): Eukaryota > Viridiplantae > Streptophyta > Pinopsida > Pinales > Pinaceae > Pinus > Pinus tabuliformis. The sequence goes on from CM062809.1 coordinate 610,957,826, forward strand.
TATTTTTATTTACTTACCATACCTTTTGAGTAAGTATAAAAAGAGGTTTTATTTATTTACCATACCTCCACTTTATTTATATTTTTATTTGTTTACACCCTTGCATGTATATAAGGTGGCTTATGGAGTAAATATAAAAATGTTTTATTTATTTACCATACCTCTCATTTATTTATATTTTTATTAATTTACCATTCCTCTTTTATAAATATGGTATTTGGCCCATAGGATTCACTTAAATAAAACCTATTCTTGAAAATTAGGGCAAATGGAAGGTTGTAACTCCTAATTTCAAGAGCTAAATTTACTTTTTTTACCCTCTCCCTTAAAATAAGGTGGGCTATTTGAGGCGATTTGTAAAAATGCACTATGATACAAAATATTAGCCCACTAAAAATTTAAAACCCCTTAATTTCGCCAAAGGGCGAACATTCGCCCCTAAAATTTTCCATGCCATCAAAGGAGGAGGGTTTGTCAAATTTAGGGATGAGAGCAATGAAAGTGGATTTAAGACTTCCCAGAATTCTCCCTCTCCTTCTGCTGTCCTCAATGATTTGCAGGAGGTCCAACCCTAACACCTCAAAAAGGGCCGCATATAATTCTACGGTCCAGATATCCGGCCCCGAGCTCTTTTCTTTTTTTACCATTTTTAAAGTATCCTCCAGCTCTCTCATAGATACTTCTCTCTCTAGCTCCTGTTCCATCTCCTGATCAACAAACCCAGGGAAGAGTTGAACGGTCTGCATCACTTCAGCAAGGGTAGGATAGGGAGGCGACTTATAAATATTTTGAAAGTGTGAACATGCTAAAGTAGCCAACTCTCTAAAGGACTGAATCAACCTCCCCTCTGTATCCTTGAGCTCCCAGATAGTGTTGATGGCCTTCCTACCATTTGCATGTTTGTGGAAGAATTTGTATTGTCATCTCCCTCTTTTAGCCAGATAGCCCTACTTCAGAGCCGCCAGCTCGCTTCTCTGTTCCTCAGAATTTGGGTTCTCTTTTGGAGCGAAGCAGAGTATATGTCCTTTTGTTCTTGGGTCCTTGTTGGGTAGTGGAGGTCCCGCATAACAGCTTTGGGTCTGATAGCCTAGAAATTAGGATAAAAATATTGTAAACCTCCGAAATATGCGGAGCGTGAAATGTAAAAGACCGAGTCAAATGGTTGTCCATCCGAAAAATAATATAAAATAATAGGAAGTAAGTCGGTCTGCGAACCATAGATAGATATAAATAGAGCGCGGCTCTATGAGGGAAAGGCAGTTATTTTTGGGCATAATCTTGGAGCCAAATGGTAATGGGTGGTTAGAAGCAGTCTGAAAGCGTCTGTAAGTCCGAGTCGAGGGTTTGGGTAGAGGATAGAGGCTCTGCAGCTGTGTGCACAGAGGCCTGGAAGAGTCTGCAGCTGTGTGCGCGGACCCCTGCAGCTGAGTGCGCAGGGTGGATCTGGATGTACTGGTGTTAAGTGGAAATAAAGATAAGTTCATTCTGAAAATTATTTGTAATCTCTGATTTATCGTGAATCTGGCATTTTGTATGGTTAACCAGGTTGTTTTTGTCTATGCACATTTATTATTGAATACTTGTGAATCGGGTTTTAATCTTAATAAGCGAACGGAATGAAAGTGATAAATGTTTGCTTAAAGACCACCTTAAAGTATATATGAGTTGCAATACTTCATCTGCTAGAGTAGATCTGTACACTGCGCGGGGTATTCAAGGTCCGCGCGAATACAACATAGCGCGAAGCTACAGAACGGAGCGTGAAACCTCCAAACCACATCCAGACATCCCAAGGGTGCGGAAACCTGGTTCCAGCACCCTCCCCTGCTACCTCGGGTGAGACCTCAGTCCGCGCTTCACGGGCTGTTGCCGAAAGGGCTCGTAGCTGCGAGATTTGCTTGGCTAATTAACTCTTCTGAAGCTGGGTCAAGACCATATAAGCCAACAAATGGTTCCGTTGTCGGGACCATCATCTGCCTAAGGGGTGTCTGGTGTGAAATGCAGGGATGTTATAAATATGAATTTTGAAGGATCGAAGGGATCAAGGGTAACTATGGCGAGCCCGATTCAGTTACCAGTGTTCAAAGGAGCAGGAGGTGAAGACCCGGATCAATTCTGGTTTGTGCTAACATCAGTATGGAACGCGCAGCAAATCGCAGATGATTATATTAGAAAGGCTACCTTAGTTAGCGCGGTGTAGGACCAAGCATTGACATGGTACATAAAATATTCAGGCAAGCACCCAACGGTGGGGACAACGGAAATTCAGACCGAATTGAAGAAGGAGTTTAGCCGACCGAAGTCAGAAACGCAGTCGATTATAGGATTCAAATAAATCACGATGATGCCTGGAGAAACCCCATGGGATTTGGACCAAAGACTGAAGAGTACTATTCGCGAGGCTAACATGACATTAACGGATGCACAACACTGCGCTTGATTTATGGCATCCTTAACACCACATCTAAGGGTGGCTCTATCACAATAGAAGATCTCAACCCAGGCCGAAGCACTAGAGACGTCAATGAGGTTACATGAAACTCCATTGCAAGACCCGGGGTTGGTAGTTCAGTAAATACAAGTGCAGATCCAAGATTTATGTGTTGAAATGAAGAAGCTAAAACAAGAATAAATACTACGAGTAGAAGTTTGGGAGGAAGTATGGTGTATAAAGTGCAGAAGCCAGGGACACGATAAAGATCACTGCCCGGTCGTAGTAAATTTGGTGGAAACAGGGGGACCAATGCTATTGCGACTAGAGGCACAGACAAGATCGAGCCCCACTGCTCCGCTCTATTGCGCAATCTGTCAGGTGGGAGGAAAGCACAACACTGATAACTATCATCTATTGCCAAAATACAACCAAACACCCTAGTAGCTATTCTGTAACTTTTATAGGTCAGTGGGCCACGAGGAAAGAGACTGTCGTAGCTACCAATTGTTAATGGACCAGTCACCTACTTACAGAATGCAGACTAAGGTGTGAGGTCAGGATTCAGCCGCGACAATCACGCGCGGTGGGTTCTACGGTCGTGGACGAGGACGGGGCGGAATGGGTCCAGGAAAGGGTCGCGGGCAGCTAATCTGCTACAATTGTGGAGGACCAGAACATTACGCGTGAGATTGTACCAACCCAAATAGAATTTCGTGCAATTATTGTGAGCAGTTCGATCATGAGCTAATAGATTTTCCTACACTGATAGCGCAAATTCGTGAAAGAAAAGCAACGCAACCAACAACGACCCAGAATGTATAGATGATGAGGTCTGAACCCTGCGAGGAAGATCCCAAGGTCAACATGGTGCTGAGGAGTGGCACGGCCACAGGAGCAGATGGACAGAACTCAAGGGGCTATAAGGAGACATATCGGGAAGCTCAGGAGATCTTCGTGGAGGTCTCTACCCCAGGTAATAGGGATCAACCCGAGTCGGACAAGGATCCCTCAATGATACCTACCTTTTTAAAGACATGTATAAAATTGCTTCGCGAAAACAGGGCGGTTAAAGGCTTATAGGAGTTGATAAATAGATGCGCAGGATGGAGTGAACCTCGTGTCATTCGAAAGTTGGGAAGACATGCGTCATGGACCGGAAGGGAAATGCGGTTAACAGCCCAGATCGATGATTACGAGATGGAGCAGGTCATTTTGGATCTGGGCTTAGATGCCAATGTATTGCCAAAACAAACGTGGGAGCACATGGGTAAGCCTACACTACAATGGTCTCCTATCCAATTACGGATGGAAAATCAATAGAAGGTGCTACCCATGGGAAGGCTACAAGGGGTTACGGTAGACCTTAACGGCGCAAGTACTCGCATGGACTTTGAAGTTATTGAGCTCATGGATGACAATACGCCCTATCCTGCATTTTTAGGAATAGATTGGGCCACCGACATGAACGGAGTTATTAATCTAAAGAAGGGGACAATGATATTTGAAACAAAGGCGCTCCGCATCGTCATTCCGCTAGATCCAGCTAAAGGACTGTGCTACATCGAACTGGTGCATGACAGAGAACGCGATGGCGACGTAGATTGTAGCTACAGAATGTCTGCCCAAGAGTGAGTATGGGTCAAGACATCGGAGGATAGAAGAATATCACGGGGTGATGGAGAATCCTGCACTTCTGATTCAGATGAGGAAGACGAGCAGTGGCGCAATAGGTTGAACAGAGTAACCACGCTACACTGCAACATGGTGACGAAATCGTTGTACTGCGTAAGGGCCCAAGATCGCGAATTGCTGAAGTATGATGGGTTAACGATGGTAGATGAGTTCCTGACCAAATTTGAAATCGCAGTACCAGAGCACCAATGGTTTGATGCGTTGATATGGGCGCTACGCGCGACACCTGCGCGATGGTGGGGCACACATGAAGGAACGTTCGAAGATTGGCGCGCCTGCAGGCGCATGATGAAGATCAAATTTGGGAAGTCGGAACTACGCATAGTGGAGAAATACGATGGACGTGATGATCCGCGCATGCACCTGACCAGGTGGATCAAAGCATACGAAGAGGAACCTCAGCCAGAATGGGTGCACTTATTTTATCACACCCTGGACGTCATTCCCAGAAACTGGTACACAGAAGCGGAGCTCCGACACGACACAGGTGAGTGGGATATCTTGCGCGCAGGGTTTTTGTCGACATTCCTATTCGAAGATCAATGGATGGATCCCGTGGACGAAGCGTTACAGCTGGTAAAGGCCGCCATATTCAAGACACCGTTAGAGCTAGAGGAAACTATGCAGCTCGACTGATCGCGGCAGCTGAGATAGACCCTCGAATGTTATACCGTCCAGGTAGAGGATGATGAGGACGATCCGTGAAACATTAATATTCCAGAATCAGAGGGAAGCCGAGAGGTGTGCAGACCCAAAATCGAAGATCCAGATATCACGACACCATTAAAAACTAAACAATTTAATATTGGAACCGAAGAAGAGCCGATGTATGCAACACTTGGGGACTACTGGGATGATGCCACAGTGGAGGAGGTCGTCGAATTGCTTCGGGAATACCGAGATTTGTTCCCAACAAAGATCACAGAGCTAAAAGGGATCCTAGGAGACTTTGGAATGATGAAGATAACATTAAAGCTAAATGCGAAACCAGTGAAGCAACGAATCTACCGATTGAATCCAAAATATAAAGTGAAGTTCCGCAAAGAATTGGAAAAAATGTTGGCAGCAGGGATCATTGAACCAGTCGAGGAGTCCGACTGGGTAAGTCTAATGGTTGTGCAGGAGAAGAAACAGAAGGGTGAGATTCGCATCTGCGTGGATCTTAGGAAGCTCAATGATGCCTGCGTCAACGATCCATTTCCAACACCGTTTACAGATGAGGTGCTGGAAAATGTGGGGGCGCAGGAAGCCTACTCTTTCACGGATGGGTTCTCAGGATACCACCAGATCAAGATCGTGCCAGAGGACAGGAGTAAGACAATGTTTGCTACTGAATGGGGTTGTTTTCAGTACACAGTGATGCCCTTCGGACTGAAGAATGCGCCGGCAATTTTTTCACGAATAGTAGTCGCAGCATTCAAAGAATTTATCCACAAGTTCTTGGAAGTCTACCTTGATGACTGGACCGTGTTTGGACTAGTTAAGAAGCACGTAGCGAGCTTACGGTTGATGCTGGATACTTGCCGCCGACATCAGATTGCGCTAAACTTGAAGAAGTATACTTTCTTGGTCCCATTCGGGAACCTACTGGGCCACGTGGTCTGTAAGCAAGACCTGATGGTGGATCCGACAAAGATCGTCATCATACTCAATCTACAAGCACCGCGAAGTGTTAAGCAATTACGTGCCACACTAGGACACACGGGCTACTATCAAAAGTTCATCAAAAGCTATGCTCAGATCACGGCTCCGATGGAACAGTTGCTGAAGAAGGACGCTACTTATTGTTGGAATGAGGAATGTAACAAAAGTTTGGAGACACTTAAGGAAAAGATGGCAGTGGCCCCTATATTGGTCTTTTCGAAATGGGATGTCGAATTTCATGTGCACGTCGACACGTCATGTATACACGCGGAGGGAATTGACCACTCGATTGCGTTCGCAAGTCACCAGTTGTAAAAAGCTGAGAAGAATTACTCCACTACTGAGCGCGAGGGATTAGCAATGGTATATGCGCTTCCAAAATTCCGCCACTATCTGCTTGGAGGACACTTTAAGATGTATACCAATCACTCGGCATTAAAATACCTAGTGAATAAGCCTGTGTTGGGGGGCGCATCTGTATATGGTTGTTGTTATTCCAAGAGTATGACTTTGAGGTCGTCATCAAGTCGGGACGTCTAAATGCAGGCCCAGATCACCTGTCCCGAATTAAGACCGGCGAAGAACCCACAAATCTAGAGGACAGACTTCCAGATGCTCAGTTATATGCGATGCGTGTAGCGGATGGTCATTTTGAAGATATAATCCATTTTTAACTACAAGGACTGCACCACAGGGATACCCCATTCAGCAGAAGAAGGAATTAGTGATACGCGCAGCAGACTTCACCGTGATTACAGGACACCTCTACAAAATGGGCAACGATGAGATCTTGCGTCGATATGTCCCGAAGTTTGAGCGAGGACAGATCCTGGCTGAAGCACATGGGGGGGTTGCTGGCGAACATTATGCGGGTCGTGCCACAACCCAGAAGATACTTCGCGCAGGATTATGGTGGCCTACTCTGCATCAGGATTTGAAAGCACACTGTCGAGCCTGCGATGTATGTCAATGGACGGGGAAACCATCACGGAGAGATGAAATGCTGCTCCAGCCACAGATGACGCTACAGCCCTTCAAAAAGTGGGCAATCGACTTCGTAGGACCTATCGAGCCTCGAGGGAAAACAGGCGTGCGCTACATCATCACCACGACAAAGTATTTGACCCGATGGGCCGAAGCACAGCCAGTTAAGGATTGCACGACTGCAACAACTGTGAAGTTTTTGTTCGAGAACGTACTAACAAGGTTTGGATGTCCCAAAATTCTCATGAGCGACCGGGGAACACATTTTCTGAACAAAACAATCATCGCACTCACTGAGGAATTCCAGATATATCACCAACAAAGTACGTCGTACCACCTGCAAGTGAATGGGACCGTTGAGGCATTCAACAAAATCTTAGAGACTGCATTAACCAAGGTCTGTAATGCACAGCGAAATGACTAGGACTTACGCATCCTTGCTGTGCTATGGGCATACCGAACCACATGCAAGAAGTTGACGGGCTAGACACCTTTTCGGTTAGTCTATGGCAAGGAGGATGTTATGCCTATGGAATATATTGTACCTAGTCTGCGGATCGCGGCAATCATAGGTATGGCAGACAGCAGGGCTTTGGAGGAAAGGCTCGAGCAGCTCGAAGAACTGGAGGAGGAACGGTTTTTGGCTGGATTCCATCAGCAAGTACAAAAACAACGTGAAAAAGTGTGGCATGATCGCCATATAAAGGTGCGCACTTTCAAGGAGAATGATTTAGTATTTCTATACCACAGTAAATTCGAGAAATTCCCTGGAAAGCTCCGAATGCATTGGCTGGGACCCTATGTCGTCAAAGAAGTTACCGATGGGGTGCAGTTCAACTTGCCTAACTAAATGGGGACCCCTTCCCGGGCCGAGTGAATGGCAGTCTCCTGAAGCTCTATATGGGCGGGTTGGCCACCTGACTAACCGTTCAAGGGACAGTCTCACTGCTCCAACCAATTGAAAGAGAGCGCGGGACGGTAAAGCAGTCTGGGAGAAAGAGGCGCGAGTGCCAAGATATGCGTCAATCTGGCTCATCATCAAGATCACGGTCGCACGGTTAGAAGTACGCTGTTGCATTGCTCCGAGCAAAGGTGACTATTCATGTCACTATTCATGACAAGATGTCTGCATTATGGCGAAAGGGAGTGGGCGGCGGGAAATTTAGAGGAAGATTACGAGCCAGACATGGCACGAGCTACCACAGAATCCCCACGGGGACGCTGGAACAGGCAGGAATTAGGGAATTTGAATTCTGAATCACTTATAAATCACTGAGGGGCATCCATCGAGTGAATTATACTTCCGCCAAGCATATGGTGTGAATTATACTTCCGCCAAGCGTATGCTGAGTATTGATATGGAGCTGGTTAGTATCTTTGCACACGGAATAAGCCCGAGGGTGGTGATATGGCCGATGGAGCAGCAAGACTATATAAGGAGCATGGTGTTAACAGTTGCGGGCGTTCCACAGCCGGCTGCCTTGATAATAGGGGATGTACTGGAAAAAGGGAGACATGAAGCATAATTGCACCGGATGTCGTCGCCCCGCCCATGGGCAGGTTGGCAAACCACAACAGTTCAGCAAAATAATGGAAAAAGGGAGACCACGGGTGGAAACAAAGTTACTAAGGCGTCTCTTAAAGACCTTAAGAAGTGTGATCTCACGGACAACAGCAACAGTCTTGAAAAATTGAAACACAAGCTGCAACAGACAAGACGAAGAGTGGATATGAAGGTTGGAAGTGGCTGCGGTGGTACAAGGAGGTTCTGTACACGGCTCCCCCACTCGAGCTAAAATCTGATGAGGGGGTGTTTTGTGTTAACCAAGCAGAGCATAATGAGCAGCATCGATCGCAAGAAGTGGCAAAAACACTGAAGTAGGAGCTAGAAGAAGCGTCGTAGGAGACAACGAAGAAGCAGTTGGACGACGAGCGTCACTCAAAGGGAGGTGAACTGCAAAGCCACGGCAGCGCGTCTTGCCACACCAACAAGTGACTCGGGACGAGTCACGATAATTGTGTTGGGGGACTGTTGGGTAGCGGAGGTCCCGCATAACAGTTTTGGGTCTGATAGCCTAGAAATTAGGATAAAAATATTGTAAACCTCCGAAATATGCGGAGCGCGAAATGTAAAAGACCGAGTCAAAGGGTTGTCTGCCCGAAAAATAATATAAAATAATAAGAAGTAAGTCAGTCCACGGACCATAGATAGGTATAAATAGAGCACGGCTCTATGAGGGAAAGGCAGTTCTTTTTGGGCATGATCTTGGAGCCAAATTGTAATGGGTTGTTAGAAGCAGTCTGAAAGTGTCTGTAAGTCCGAGTCGAGGGTTTGGGTAGAGGATAGAGGCTCTGCAGCTGTGTGCGCAGAGGCCTGGAAGAGTCTGCAGCTATGTGCATGGACCCCTGCAGCTAAGTGCGCAGGGCGGATCTGGATGTACTAGTGTTAAGTGGAAATAAAGATAAGTTCATTCTAAAAATTATTTGTAATATTTGATTTATCACGAATCTGGCATTTTGTATGGTTAACCAGGCTGTTTTTGTCTATGCGCATTGATTATTGAATACTTGTGAATCGGGTTTTAATCTTAATAAGCGAATGGAATGAAAGTGATAAATGTTTGCTTAAAGACCACCTTAAAGTAGATCTGAGTTGCAATACTTCATCTACTAGAGTAGATCTGTAGACTGCGCGAGGTATTTAGGGTCCGCGCGAATACAGTGCAGTGCGAAGCTGCAGAACGGAGCGTGAAACCTCCAAATCACATCCAGACATCCCAAGGGTGTGGAAACCTAGTTCCAGCACCCTCCCTTGCTACCTCAGGTGAGACCTCAATCTGCGCTTCGTGGGCTGTTGCCGAAAGGGCCGGTAGCTGCAGGATTTGCTTGGCTAAATAACTCTTCCAAACCTGGGTCAGGCCCATATAAGCCAACAATCCTCATGACTCCTCCTAAGCCCTCCTCAAACGAAGAAATGGCCTTTTCCGCCTCCTTGAGTGACAAATCTTCCACCTACTTTTTCCTCTGAGCCCAAGTCTTGGATAAGTTCTTCAACTCCATGTTGTGGAGGAAGTTTTGAGATATGTCCCCCGATATGCCTGGGGGGTTTGCCTTCCAAAATTCCATCACTAGTTTGATGTAATCCAAGTCTTGCAGCCAGGTAGAATTGAACTTGAAAGGGGACTTAGGCTTATTAATGTGATGGTACGGTGGTCCAGAGAGCGAGGGGAGGCCAGAGATAGCCTCATGCAGATCGTTGCTAAATGAAATAGACCCCAACTTAGCAGGTCTCGAGGTTTCTCAGATAGTGCCCTCCGCTATCTCGTCTTCTGAATAATCTACCATCTCTAAATCCATCACTGTCAGGGTAAAAATATGCGCCAAATGCCTTGGTAACCGCCATAGGGAGGAGCAGCAAGTCGATAGAATCCGGCAAAGAAGGCCAGAGGTCAACCAGCAGGGTCGTAGGGCTGGAATGGGCGTCCAGGTAAAAAAATGTGTAAAAAACCTAAGCTACGGGCCATGGCTAAAAGTATTAGATGCACGTGTTGATGGGGACGTGTACACTGCTGGTATAGCCAGCTGCTACATTTTGTTGCGTCCACGCACCCGCTACCCATTTTCACCTGTAATCCTATCTGACGCCTCCATTCTCCCACCTGCACCAGAGCTCCATGTTTATCTCAAACTTGTTCAGAACAACTCATTACAACATTTGTTATTCTTAGAATTTAATTATTTTCAACTAGTATCTATAGCCTATACGTTGACGTAATTTAGGAACTGCAAAGATGAATATGAGATATATAAAATGTGCAATTATTTTTGTACTAATTGTTGTACTACAAAAACATTTTCTATTCTTAGAATTTAATTAATTTCAACTAGTATCTATAGGCTATACTTTGACGTAATTTAGGAACTGCAAAGATGAATATGAGATATATAAAATGTGCAATTATTTTTGTACTAATTGTTGCACTACAAATAGATGCAGATACTCTCTTTTCTAGGGAATTCGTGGGAAAAGAAGAGTTATCACTTATTGCTTCATCCATTCCAGTGAAAGCTCCGGAGTGTGGCTGGAAACTTTTAACACTACCAAAGATGCCCTTCTCTCTAGCATGTGACTGAGTTGTGTTCAAGATCTGAGGATCTAGGGATCGGTTTAATTCCCTCCTCTCTAGCCTCTAATTCAAAGATAATTTTTTTTCCAAAAAAAAAATCTTTTTTTTTAAGGATAATTTTAAAGGGGAGTTTTTTTACTTGGAATACAAATTGTATTTTTTTTTCCCTTTTTCTACCAAAGATAATTTTAAAGGAGAGTTTTGTTATTTGGAATACAAAATTGGTTTTTGACAACTTAAACCTCTAAGGTTCACAACAAATAACTAGTTTAAGGAATTTAGACTTCTGTGATCCATAACATTGTTTAGATATCTTCGGCAAAAATCACATAACCAATATTTTGTCGACGCGTTTCGAACCAACCAGTGTGGTTCATCGTCAGGACAAGATGAAGAACTGATCTGGCTTAGCGAGAATAAATAGAGTGTGCAGAGATTCCAACAGCTAAATCCTAATGGCTAATTTTGACCAGGTCAAACCACTAAATTAGTTAGTTAATATTTCTCGAAGAAAGTAAAATAAGGTAAATTAAGGAGATTCAATTGTTAATTTAAGGAAAAGAATAATATTAATATTATCCCAAATATTAAGAAAAATTGTTATTCTAATAATAATGGTCATATTATATAATAATAAATCTATAATCCCTTATTATTCCAATATAACCTACAAGTAAAGATAACCCATTACTAATATTATTAGAATTTATTTATCCTAGGTAATTTATTCATAATTATCTAATGGTAAGATAGATCATGTTTTTTAGAATAAATCATATATAATGTTTAAAATCCTTGGTCAATAATCAAAAACAATATATGTTTATTAAATCATCTATATCTACTAATAATTAATATTTCTAGAAATTAGTTATATTAGGTAAATCCATAATCTAGGGTCGTTAAAGCTAGGACTATTAATATTAATAATAATAAAAATATTAATATTAATATTAATATTAATATTAATAATATTAATATTATCCCAAATCTTAAGAAAAATTAATATTATAATGATAAAGGTCATACTATATAATAATTAATCTATAATCATTTATTATTCCAATATAAATTATAAGCAAAGATAACCTATTATTAATATTATTAGAATTTTATTTACCCTAGGTAATTTATTCATAATTATCTAATGGTAAGATAGATCATGTTTTTTGGAATAAATCATATATAGTGTTTAAATTAATTGGTCATTGAAATGATAAGTTATATAAAAAATAATTATAAACAATTTAAGTTTATTAAATCATCTATATCTACTAATAATTAATATTTCTAGAAATTAGTTATATTCTGTAGATCCATAATCTAGGGTCGTTAACTCTAGGACTATTAATATCATAATTAATAATTAAACCTAATGGTCAAATAATCAATATTAGAACTATATTTGTTATTCCAATAAAATACCGAGGTTAACTAAGACTATAGGTAAGCATATTATTACTTATAAGATGAATGTCAAAATCTAGGCTTGATATATCAAAATCTATCCTTAAAACTTAATGGTCAAAATACATTATATAATTATTTCAAAATTATAACAGTTAACTATGCCATTAATAAGGAACATATAAAGAAATAAAGAAATAAGGAAAAACAAATATGCCCAATAGTAAGTAAGGTTAATAATACTAAGCCCGAAACTCGAAAAAAAAAATAGGACCCAAACACCCCATAATAACAGGACAAACTTGCCAAAGGAGAGAAAAAAGAGGGGAAAAACAGAAACCCTACGACCTAAAAAAGGGGAAAAAGGTTAGGAAGACAAGGCAGGGACCCAGCAACTGCTAATCTTCCAGCCATCATCCCTATTAAGATTGATCGGCCTTTTCTCAATCTCCAGGGCCTCTCTAAACTTGCGGTGGTGAAACTGCGCAATCCTGGCAATGACTTGAGCCTCCTCTATACACACATGATGCATAGTCTTTCCCGCATGCTCAGCCAGGGCCGAGGACTTGGTCCTCCCATGTCTTAAGTCAGCCGAATGCTCGCTAATCCGCTGATTGATCGAGCGACCAGTCTCACCAATATAAGGGGTTCCACAAGAACAAGGAATAATATAGACGCCCTTCATGTCCTTAGGGTCGATCGGGTCTTTTACAGACCTGAGGGATCCACGGATAGTATTGAGAGGTCTAAAAGTAGTAGGTACATCATACCTCTTCAGAATCCTCGCAATCCTGTCCGTGGTTCCCTGGATGAACCTTCCTTACATCCAGGGAACCACGGACAGGATTGCGAGGATTCTGAAGAGGTATGATGTACCTACTACTTTTAGACCTCTCAATACTATCGGTGGATCCCTCAGGTCTGTAAAAGACCCGATCGACCCTAAGGACATGAAGGGCGTCTATATTATTCCTTGTTCTTGTGGAACCCCTTATATTGGTGAGACTGGTCGCTCGATCAATCAGCGGATTAGCGAGCATTCGGCTGACTTAAGACATGGGAGGACCAAGTCCTCGGCCCTGGCTGAGCATGCGGGAAAGACTATGCATCATGTGTGTATAGAGGAGGCTCAAGTCATTGCCAGGATTGCGCAGTTTCACCACCGCAAGTTTAGAGAGGCCCTGGAGATTGAGAAAAGGCCGATCAATCTTAATAGGGATGATGGCTGGAAGATTAGCAGTTGCTGGATCCCTGCCTTGTCTTCCTAACCTTTTTCCCCTTTTTTAGGTCGTAGGGTTTCTGTTTTTCCCCTCTTTTTTCTCTCCTTTGGCAAGTTTGTCCTGTTATTATGGGGTGTTTGGGTCCTCTTTTTTTTTTCGAGTTTCGGGCTTAGTATTATTAACCTTACTTACTATTGGGCATATTTGTTTTTCCTTATTTCTTTATTTCTTTATATGTTCCTTATTAATGGCATAGTTAACTGTTATAATTTTGAAATAATTATATAATGTATTTTGACCATTAAGTTTTAAGGATAGATTTTGATATATCAAGCCTAGATTTTGACATTCATCTTATAAGTAATAATATGCTTACCTATAGTCTTAGTTAACCTCGGTATTTTATTGGAATAACAAATATAGTTCTAATATTGATTATTTGACCATTAGGTTTAATTATTAATTATGATATTAATAGTCCTAGAGTTAACGACCCTAGATTATGGATCTACAGAATATAACTAATTTCTAGAAATATTAATTATTAGTAGATATAGATGATTTAATAAACTTAAATTGTTTATAATTATTTTTTATATAACTTATCATTTCAATGACCAATTAATTTAAACACTATATATGATTTATTCCAAAAAACATGATCTATCTTACCATTAGATAATTATGAATAAATTACCTAGGGTAAATAAAATTCTAATAATATTAATAATAGGTTATCTTTGCTTAGTACTCCCTGCGGGGGATCCGAGTAGTACTCCCTAAGATTTTTATGAAAATGACGACCTACTGATTCAAGGCTTGACTGTAGATTATCAAAGAAAAATCCTGATCTGCAGGATTTAGATATATCTGTAAGATGTCATTAACAAACTTTTTATTAATGCCGGATAAGACATCAAGACAGAGTGGAGGACAAAAGACCATCTATTGGCAACTTCCATTTAAAAGGGAAGAGAACGTATTCGTACCAACTTACGTCGATATGGGAATGGATGACTAAAAATAGAAACGGCAAACCAAACCGTGTAATTTGCAAGGAAGTCAGCAGCGGTGTTCCGCTCCTTGTAAATATGATGACAAATGAAAGAGTCAAAATATGAGACAAGTCTATGAATTGCATCCAGAATATGCTTCAATGTGTAAGCAGAGCATGAATATCTTTTGTTGATCCAATTTATAACCAGTTTTGAGTCACCATATAGTTGCAGGTTTGAGCAGTGTTTGTGTAAAGCAAAAAGAATAAGGTTTTTTGCAGTAACAAGCTCGGCATAATTGTTGGTTCCCCTGCCTAAACCCATTTGTATTTTGAAGCAATGGGTTTCAAATATATGCAGGATCGCTCCACCGCCACAGCCCTCCCCCTGCGCTGATCCATCAAAATAGGCCCAAGGAATGGATTTGTTGATGACCTCTGTCTCAATGTTCCTTTGCTGGTTTTTTTGGGGCTCTTCAGGGATCAACTGGTATTCTGCTATAATTTTGTTGTGAATGGAGGGCCAGTTAGGTGGCTTCTGCATAAATATAATATGGTTCCTTGCTATCCATAACTCTCAGCTGATTAACAAGGGTATGTTCTTTTCCCTCCCAGAGGAATCCTTCCACCAAGTATTCCAAGCCTCCTTGATTATTGTTCCATGCCATTTGTTCCGAATGGAGAGTGTTTCCAGGATACCATTCCATAGTTCTTGCGCAGTTGGACAACCCAGAAAAAGGTGTTATGTGTCTTCATTGTTGCTCTTACAAAGGTGGCACTAGAACGGTCCGACAAAAGATCGTTTCATGAGATTTGCCCCTGTTGGAACCTTGTTGTTCAAGATTGACCACAGAAGCAGCTTTGTTCTAGGGGCTGCTTTGAGTTTCCATATAAGATTCCACCTTGTCTCGGTGTCTGGCTGCTTGAGGGGATCCATAAGGACCAGGTATCCAATCTTGGGAGCACAATGACCAGTCTTTGCAAAGGCCCAGATGAGTTCATCTTCCCCTTTAGTTATCCTGATATGGGCCTCCGTTAACACTGAGGTGAAAAACCTCCTTTCTTGCTACCAATGCGGGGGAAGGTTTAGGAGTGCTCCTGTTTTCCAGGCCTGCTGTGCCAGTGAGGAACGCTCATTGTCTGCAATATGACTAAGATGTGTTATCCCCTGATCTGCTAGGTGGAGTCTCATGTCCTCGGGGAGTTTGTGTGCATTGCCACAGCCCACCCATGGGTCTTCTCCAATGCGCACTAGGGATCCCGATCGAATTCTCCAAGTCAAACCATTCCTTATCAGGTCCATGGCTTTAGTTACTGCTTTCCAGATGATGGATATATTCCCATTAGTTCGATGACCATGGCGAATCCATTCCAGAGGATTTGAGGGGGTGATATATTTTGAAGTGACGACCTTCGTCCAAAGACTAACGTTGTTGAGAAGCTGCCATCCCAATTTGGCTGCTAGAGCTTTGGAGAAAGTGTCCAATCTCTTGATCCCCCAACCCCCCCAACGTTTAGGCAGCGCCAGTGTCTCCCATCTTGTCCAAGCAAAGATTCTGCCTATCTGATTCCCCTTCCACAGAAACCTGCAACATATTTTTTGCAGCCTGTCCAGGATGCCCCTAGGTATCCAAGCTAGGGTCATCCAGTAGACAGGGGTTGCTTCTAAAACAACTTTGATCAGTATCAATCTGCCTGCTCTGGAGAGGTACTTATGGTACCAAATGTTCAGACGCTTTTCCACCTTTGTGATAAGCCAAATCCAGTCTGCAATTTTATAGCCAAAAGGCTTTAGACGGTACCCCAGATATCTCAAACCATCTTCGAAGGGGTAGGTAACAAAAGGGAATCTCCTGAGCGTGAACTGTAATTCATTTTGGGCGCATCCGAGAGCGGACAAAGTGGATTTGGATTCATTCAATACCATTCTAGTGGCCTTTTGGAAGGTGCCCATGACTTGGTGGAGAGTTGTGAGGTCTCCCAGACTGCCATTGAGAAATATGAGGACATCATCCACAAATAGCAAATGAGTCAAGAAAACTGTATCAGTAACTTTGATGCCCTTAAGTCTCCCATTTCTATGTTCTTCATGTATAAATCTGCTAAGGTCCTCCATGACAAGGAGAAACATTAGAGGGGATAGGGGGCATCCTTGTCTGAGTCCCCTTTCAGCATGAAAGAGAGGGGAGGTCGAACCATTTATTAGAACACTATAGGGAACATCAGTTGTGCAGCTCATAATCCAATTGATAAAAGTAAAAGGAAGGCCTATTTGAGTTAATAGCATTCGGAGGTAGAGCCAATTGACTCTGTCAAGGGCTTTTGAAAGGTCAATCTTCAGTATCATTCCTTTGATTTTCCGGTACTGGACAGAATGGAGGAGTTCCTGGGCTATGCCAATTGCCTCATGTATTTGTCTGTTGTGCAAGAAGGCAAATTTCTCTTGGGAGATGTGGAGGGAGAGGATTGGTTTTAAGTGGTTAGCTATAATTTTGGCAATGATTTTGTAAATGCAATTACATAGAGAAATGGGTCTGAAACCATCAAACAGGGAAAATTTTAAGAACCACCCTAAATTTATATGTATAATAAATGGGCTAATCCCCATGATACATAGGAAAAATGGGAGGCGATTTTATCAATAATATAATATGTATATATAAAATTTTTGGCGAATCTCTCACCAGATTATATAATCTTGTACAGTGATGGAGAATCTTTTACTGAATTATAAAATCTTGAAAAATCTTTTACTGAATAATAAAACATTGTGAAGTCTTGGCGAATGTTTTTTTAAAGTATGAAACCATATATGATAATAAGAAAACATATTCATTAAACTGTAATATACTAACATACATGTTTGGAGGGGTGAAGAAGTGGAAACCTAGCTCTGATGCTGAGACGACTGTGGAAGGAAAACCTAGCAGCCGCCGCCGCCGTGGAACAGGCTCACGCTGTCTGTAGCAGACGCTGTCACTGACAGTCCTATGGAAGCTGAGGTAGGAGGGGAGAGCTCTGCCTCCCCTCCAAAAGGAACAAATCGTACCAACAAACAGCCACTCGAAGAGAAACGACACCCTGCAAACAAAGACGCAGAGAAGGAAAAGGAAAAGCAACAGCAGCCAGAAAGGACGACGTCCCTAGATAACCCTGCAGAAGAGGAAGAAAGCATTGGACAGCAAAATGCAACAGGCCCATCTCAGACAAAAGTGACCTCAGCTACTTGTATCCCAAAAGCAGCAGAACCACTCAAGATTGAGTTACCAAGCCACCATATTAATGGAGAAATCCAATTTATGCAAGATTACGCACTCATTGGAAAGTTCTTGGGCTTTTGGCCCACAGAGAAAGCCCTCCAGGGTTGGATAGCTTCCAAATGGAAGCCCAAAGGACAAGTTACATTACAGCTTGGCCCAAAGGGCTTCTTCACAGCCATCTTTAACTGTCTAGAAGACAAAATCAGGACATTTGAAGGAGGCCCGTACTTTTTCAACTCATCCGGCTTATATCTAACAGATTGGAAGCCTCGCTTCAATCCTGACAAAGAAGACTTCAGCTGGGCACCTGTATGGATCAGAATGTATTCACTACCAGTGGAATACTGGAGAGAAGAAACTTTAGCAGACATCGGCAACAAACTGGGAACCTTCATCAAAGTGGCCACAGAAACAAAGACGCGAAAATACACCTCATATGCCAGGATCTGCGTCAAAATGCACCTCACCAAGACCTTAGCGGACTCGGTAAGTCTTTTTCATGATGATTATGAATGGAAACAGACTCTTGACTATGAGCACATCCCCTTTAGATGTAGAAAGTGTCATGAGCATGGTCATCTCTTCCGAGATTGTCCCCTTAATGTGAAGCCTAAATTCCCCTCCGGTGAAGGTAACCTTGATCCTGAAGGCTTTACAAAAATCCCAATCCGTCGCCGTCATGGAAAAAAAACTCAAGCTAATCATGCTCCTGCATTCAAAGCTCCTCCTCCAAATCGTTTTTCAGTTTTAGCCTCACAAGATATACATGTCATGCCTGAAGTAGAGTCCTCTGTTCCTCCACAACATTCCCAGACATCCCCCAACAGATCTAGGCCAACCTCATCAACTGCTGCACCTCCCATCCAGGCCGAATTACCCTCCTCTGCCTCAGAGCCAGAGGACCTTGTTTCCGCTAAAGGAAAAACCATGTTAAACGAGTCCAATCAAGAGACGGATATGGATTTAGATGCCGCTCTAGCCCTAAGTCTTCATGAGCAAAATATGGAGAACGCTCTAGTTGCTGCAAATGATATGGAGGAAGATCGAGAAGACGTTGATCTCGAGGAATTTGACATATCCAAGCTGGACATATCCAAACTGGAAGCTGCATGCAAGCAAAAGGAGTATGCCTCAATCCCTCCCTGGCAATTAGACAAAATAGAAGGAGTACTCACAAGAGTACATCATCACAAAAGTTTGGGCATCCAAGGAGGCAGTCATTGGGATGGAAGAAAAATCATCAAAGAACAAAAGAAAAGAGGCAGAAAAACAGACTTACAGCGCACAATAGCAGTAGGGGAAATACTCATGGATTCGGGGCAATTTCCCAAGTTGACCAAGTTCTTCAAGCCCAAATCTCCGTCTACATGAAGCTACTCTCATGGAATATAAGAGGACTAAACAGTCCCACGAAGCACAGAGCAATCAAAAACATCATAATGAAAGAAAAACCAGCAATAGTATTGATCCAAGAAACAAAATGTAGCAGCTCAACAATGGACAGTCTCAGCAGTAAAGTATGGGCAGGTAGCAGTTCGATAGCAGTGGACTCCTCTGGAGCCTCCGGCGGCCTGGCCATCATATGGAATCCTCAGGTAGTGTCACTTGACAATTTTCATGCCACTCTGCATCTCATTCAAGCAACATTTCACATCATTGGCACTAGCATACATGGGCATATTACCAATGTGTACTTCCCGCAAACAATACAGCAGAAATCTGATCTTCTGGACACGATTTCCATCCTAAATGCAAACAGAAAGTTTCCTTTATGGATAGGTGGAGGAGACTTCAACATCATAAAATCTATGGAAGAGAAAAGAGGGGGTCGGACACGGCTAGATAGTGATAGCAGCAGATTCAAGCAATTTATACAAGATAACCGACTCATGGACATCACAACCTCAAATGGCATCTTCACCTGGTCTAACAAAAGAAAAGGAGCTCATCAAATTTCTTCAAGACTAGATCGATTTTTAGTATCAGATAATGCCATACACTTAGGCGGAGAGTTCAATGCAGAAATCATACCTCACGGAGGTTCAGATCATTGGCCTATTCTTCTCCAATGGTCCAGACCTGGCGTCAGCAGCAACAGACCATTCAAATTCGAGGCCTTCTGGCTCACTGACAGCAACTTTAAAGAGGTATTCAATCAAGCATGGAATTCCTTCATTCCGCCAGCAGGAGCCAGGATGTATCAGTTCCAGCAAAAACTGAAACATCTGAAGCAAGCACTCAAAATTTGGAACCGAGATCATTTTGGCAATATACAGCAGAACAAACAAAAATTAGAACAGCAGATGAAGGAATTACAACAAAGATTTATTCTGGAAGGACGCACTGAGGAACAAACACAACAGGAGAAAACCTTATGGAGTCAAATAGAGGAGAAGCAAAAACAGGAAGAAATCTTATGGCGGCAAAAGTCGCGAGTAAGCTGGCTCAGAGAAGGAGAAAGAAATACTAAATTTTTCCACAAAACAACCATCCAACGGCGCATGCACAACAAAATCTCCTTTATTAATAATCAACAGGGAGATAGATTGGAAGCTCACGAAGATATGGAGAAAGAATTCACTGGTTATTTCAAGGACATTCTAAAGGAACCAAATGAAAACCGAGATGAAGCAATCCAAGCCATCACTCAACACATTCCAAAAATTATTAATGAAGATCACAACACACAACTTCTTCAGCCTGTCACGCTAAAAGAGGTAGAAGATGCCATATCTCAGATCAAAGATGGAAAAGCGCCAGGGCCTGACGGATTCACGGCCAATTTCTTCCATGCATTTTGGGATCTCATAAAATTGGAAGTGTGGGAATTGGTGGAAGAATCCCGAAGTATGCACTGGATTCTCCCATCCATTAATTCAACCTTTATCGCTCTAGTCCCCAAGGAAGCAGCCTCAAACAAGCCGGAGAAATATCGACCAATAGCTCTCTGTAATGTAATTTACAAACTAATCTCAAAGGTCATTGCAAACCGTCTCAAGCCGCTATTACCATTGCTCATCTCCCCAGAACAGACAGGGTACGTTGAAGGCCGGCAAATCATGGATGGAATCATACTTTCAAATGAAGTCATCCACTCTTTAAAGCTGCTCAAAAAACCAGGTATGCTTCTCAAATTGGATCTTTCTAAAGCCTTTGATAAACTCAGTTGGAATTATATCCACAAAATGCTCTTAGCTTTTGGCTTCAGTGTAACTTGGTCCAGATGGATCATGAATCTCATCACATCGCCAAGTTTTTCTGTTATTCTGAATGGATCTCCCTCCCACCCCTTTCGCCCCTCTCGTGGCATCAGACAGGGGGACCCTCTATCTCCTTTTCTCTTTGTTTTAATGGCTGAAGGCTTGAGTAGGCTCCTCAAATCAGCAGTTTCCTCTCAAAGCATTAAAGGCATCTCTCTTCATGGGCGACCACCCCAAACCCATCAGCAATTTGTTGACGATACAATGCTCTTTGGGCACCCCTCTGCTAAAGAAGCCACTGCTTTCAAATCCCTTCTTTCCCTTTTCTCAGAAGCTTCAGGCACCTCCATTAATGCATCCAAATCTCAGCTTTTTTTCTTTAATACCCCTCCCTTCCTGCAAAGGATCATAGCTCGGATCCTTGGATTCACAATTTCACACTTGCCGTCAAAATACCTTGGTGCCCCTCTCTCTGATTCTGCTATCAAGCAGATTACTTGGAAATCGTTACTGGACAAAATAGAAGCCAAGCTCTCATCTTGGACTTATAGAGCTTTAAATCTAGCTGGCAGACTTGTTCTAATCAAAGCAGTTCTCCAAGCTATGCCGCTCTATTTATTCTCTCTTCTAGCAGCTCCGAAAGGGATTTTAAAAGAAATTCGAAATCTTCAGAGGAACTTTCTTTGGGGATCTACAAGCTTGAACCGGAAATGGGCTCTTGTCAAATGGACAGAGGTTTGCAAACCAAAATCGGAAGGTGGGCTTGGTCTCAGAGATCCGCTACAAAGCAATAACACCATGAGTGCTAAAATTTGGTGGAACTGGGTATCCAAGCCAAACACACCCTGGGCACAATTATGGCAGGCCAAGTATGCTCAAGGCAGTCAAGAGAATGAACTCATCCGAATAAATCCAACATCGCCGGGATCTCTAATTTGGAACAATGCAAAAACCCAAAGCAGCTTCCTTCAGGAGCATAGCTTCTGGGAAATCAACTCAGGCAAGACAGCTCGTTTTTGGGAAGATTCTTGGCAACAACTTCCCAAACTGGCTAATTTATTTCACAAACCGCATTGGCAAGCTCAAATGAACCAAGCAAACATTCCTTCAGTACATCAGTTCTGGCAACCGTCTACAAATCAGGACTTCCAAGCATGGAAACCAGCGAGTCTCTGGCAAGCTGATTGGCAGGGAGAAGAATATGCAGATATAGATAAGGAACTCAGCAGCAGAAAGATTCGAATCTCGAATCAGCCAGACAAACTCAGATGGGGCTACACAACCAAGGGCACTTTCACAACTAAGGAAGCTCATCAACTACGATACTCCAACCCCAGAATGGCAAAAGATCAACTATGGGAGCAAGTCTGGCAAGCTGGGCATTGGCCTAAAATATCAACCTTCCTGTGGCTTCTCAGTAGAAAACGCATTCTAACCTGGGATAATTTGAACAAAAGAGGCGTTGTAGGGCCTTCTAGATGCCCAAACTGCAATACAAATGGTGAAACTATTAAACATTTAATGGAAGACTGTACGCTTGCAAAACAAATCTGGGAAAGAATTGAGAAATGTAGCAGGAGAACACACCCAAGGCCGGAGGACATTACAGACACTATAAGGAACTGGGAAAAATATCCATACAAATGCAGGATACTTAACTCCTTATGGCGCATTATACCAGGATTCGCTTATTGGACACTGTGGAAAGAGCGAAATCACAGAATATTTAACAGTACCTCAAGATCTATAGATGATATCTGGCTCAAGCTAAAAGAACATCTACAGGAAACCCTAGCCATCAAAGTCTGGAATAAGGATGACATGCCGGAAACTCAACAGGAGCTTTGCATTATGAAGGAATGGAATCTTAATCTCAAATACTTAGTCAAAGAGACAATCAAAACCCACATCAGATCAGCTTCACCCTCCGTTTGGTCCCCACCTGCGCACAACTCCTATAAGCTCAATTTTGACGGTGCAGCTAAAGGCAATCCAGGACCTGCTGGTTTTGGAGGAGTTATCCGAAGTCATAATGGAGAAGCATTGGTGGTCTACTACGGCTCCATAGGGAAAGATACTAACAATGCTGCAGAGCTAGAAGGTCTCTGGAAAGGTATATGCACAGCTGAACAGCACCATCTCTCACCTCTTGAAGTAGAAGGCGACTCACTCATCCTTATAGAGGCAGCTAAACGAATGCAAGCAGGAGCTAAGGCGGTCAAAATAGCCAAAAGTTGGAGATTATTAAATCGCCTGGAATCCCTGGAAGAAAAGCTCCAAGCTCTCCAGAATCTTTCCTTCCATCATGTAAGGCGGACAGCTAACCAGGTAGCTGATCGGCTTGCTAATCAGGGAGCGTCTCAATCTATACATTTCTTCTCCGGCCCTCTGGATATGATAGAAGATGACAAGCTCAAAAAGGATTGTATCGCTTTGGTGCATAAAGAAATCCTTTCCCCGGATGCGGGTGTCTAATCCGAACAGCCGGAGGGTACAGCTAGCACGAGGAGGCCACATGGCCATCGCTAGCTGCCACGAGTCAACCGAACGCGGGAGGAGGTCTGGCAGGTTGGCGAGTTTAATACTGAAGCCTTCACGTCGGAGTTCATTCGCATTAATGCGAGTAGGCGGTGACTGTAAGGAGCATTCATGGCGCTCGGGGTTCAAGAGCAAGCCATGGAACTTAAGGAGGCGGACTGGTATGGGGAGCGACATTCGCAGCAAGCGAAGTGTAGGAACACTCTCTGGCCTCTGGCGATTTTGGAGTTTAGGAATTGGCTTGGGGCTGCGGAAACTCTGGTTTTCTACATCCTCATGGCCAGAACCAGAGAGAGGCAACCATGCCGAAGAGGAAGGGGTCGTGGAGCACCAGGTCGCCCTCCTGCAGCTGCAGAAGCGCATCACCATTGTTGTTGTCAATACTGTTTCCGCAGAGCCGGAATTCCCCATCTGCAGGCATTTTCGTTCCTGGACTCTGATGCCCCGCCTGAGCAATTGCCAAGGCCGCTGGTGCTTCCGGCTTATGGCTCAGCCATCTTCAGGCTGGGCAATCTCAATGTCCACATTTCAATTCTCTTTATTAGCAGAGCAGAAGAGGAACACGATGACAGCAGAGTTCCTACTTCTGCAAATATGGAGAATTTGGCAGGGGAACAACCGGGGGAAGCAAAGGGAAAGGAGCCAATTCAAGCAAAAGCACAGGATGCGTCGACGTCTAAAGCTGGAGAGGACTCGGAAGAGGAGCTGGTGGGCTGGGGATACCCGATTGTGGAGATGGAGCCGGAAGAAACGGAACCAGCAGACTAATTTCTCCAGTCATTCACATGCCAGGTTCATTTTGATGATTTTGGGTCTCGGTCATATGGTCATGACCTATAATTCTCTGTCTGGTTCGAGTCTTGAGCGTGGGTCTAGTAATCTTTATACATGACATGCTCTGTTTGTCACTAAGTTTTTCAGTTGTGTCTGGGAGTTCGCCAATTCTCAATGTCACCCCTGCGTGGGTGTTCTGCATCAGTCTCGGCCCCTGCGTGGGTGTTCTGCATCAGTCTCGGCCCCTGCGTGGGCACTGTCAAAGTTAAACTCTGTTTTTGAGGTAGTTTTGGGGCAGCAAATGCTCAGAGCATGAATTTCTCAGCTGCTTACCACAGAGCCATAGTTGGCCATGGAAAACTTGTTTCTCTGCTTGTAATTTATTCATGTATATAATATAATACCCTAGAGTAGTTTTATGGAGAAAAAAAAAAAACATACATGTTTGGAAAGAGAAACATAATTTTCTCTTCCTACAAAAAATGTTCCAAGTTTCAGTGGCCGTGTTTGTCAAGGTTCTTACAGTACACTCTTTCATATCCTTCTATTAGTTTGATAATATTCCACAACAAAGTTCTTGTAGGTCTTGATATTGACAATGAGTTCTGTCAAGGTAGGAGAGATTAATCTTTTCTCTACAACTTTTGTCAAGCTACCACTTTTTTCAAGTTATCAAATTTCTTTCTTATTCCATAAACTCCAACTATGAGATAAAAAAAAAACACATCAAGTTTGTTTACCCCAACACGCTGACAAGTAGCAAGCCCCAACTATATTATATAAGAAAGTATTAGGTATCCCAAGGGCTTGAAGGGGATCTAATTGAAAGAAGTGACCATTGTGAGAATCCTTCCAATCAATATATGAATATATAAATGTAGATATATTATTATTTTAATATGAAATCTTCAATTAAATAATAAAATTTAATTACATCTCTCCCAATCTAAATTTCTTATTAGCATAATTCACTACCCTCATAGGTCTCGCATTTTTTAACAACGTTGTAACATGTAGATTAATTTCCTTTTTGGTGAACAATCTCCACCTTTTAGGAAAATATGGTGCAGTGGATCCAACCCCTACAGATCATTAGGACAAACTAAGAATAGCACAGAAGATGAAAGGTTGTACAAACAAACTTATTTTTCAAGCAACTAATCCAACATCAGTACCTAAACTTTTTCATGAAGATATCATATTGAGAATGTTTGAAAAATGGTGAGAAATCTTCTGCGAGGGTGATGCGGAAAGAGTGATAAGGTTTCATTGTTTTGAATTTTTTTTGTTAAATCAGAAAAAGTTAAAAACCAATATTAATGGAGATATTGGTATTTTTTACTAAATTTTGTGAAGTGACTAAATGTAGCTTTAACCATTCACCTTAACATGTTTTTACAATATAATTTCCTAAGTCTATTTAATATCTTCATTATCATAAAAACCAACCTATATCCATCTTAACTCCACATCTACCAGTCTTAGGGGGATGAAATCTATTTATCCCAAATCTATTTATCCCTCTGAGCACTTGGTAGACCGAGAATTAAGATGGATCTAAGATGATAGAATTTCCCCTTTAAATAGTCTATGCTCACATGAATACCATGGTATTACCATGGGTTATCATAAACCTGGAGCTTAAAAATTACTATTAGTAATTTATAAAAATTAATAAAATTAATAATTGATTTTTATTTTATTTTTTTTATTTTAACCAAGTTAAAATGTTTAACATACATTAAATTACAACATCCATTTTTACTCTTGATCCACCAAGCCAATATTTTTTCACCCTATGCTAGTTTGCATATCACGATATTTGATACCTCTCGGGGCTTAGTAGATCCAGAGTAAAGATGGATCTATGTTGGTTTATTCCCCCATTTAAATAGGCTACATTCTACGTGAATACCATGGGTCAATACCATGTGCTATTTTTATTTTTATTAATACTAATATTAGGGTTAATAATGTTTTTTTGCATGGTATTAATAATAATCTAGCCCATGGTATTTGGCCCATACTATTTTTCCCATAGGTTTCACCTAAATATAACGCATTTTTTGAGTGTTCGTAAATATAAGGTGACTTATGGAGTAAATATAAAAAATTGTTTTATTTGTTTACCATACCTCTCATTTATTTATAATTTTATTAATTTACCATACCTCTTTTACAAATATGGTATTTGGCCCATAGGATTCACTTAAATAAAACCTCTTTTTTGAGCCTTCATAAATAGAAAGAGGGTTATGGACTAAATATAAAAGGATGTTTTATTTATTTACCATACGTCTAGTTTATTTATATTTTTATTTACTTACCATACCTTTTGAGTAAGTATAAAAAGAGGTTTTATTTATTTACCATACCTCCACTTTATTTATATTTTTATTTGTTTACACCCTTGCATGTATATAAGGTGGCTTATGGAGTAAATATAAAAATGTTTTATTTATTTACCATACCTCTCATTTATTTATATTTTTATTAATTTACCATTCCTCTTTTATAAATATGGTATTTGGCCCATAGGATTCACTTAAATAAAACCTATTCTTGAAAATTAGGGCAAATGGAAGGTTGTAACTCCTAATTTCAAGAGCTAAATTTACATTTTTTACCCTCTCCCTTAAAATAAGGTGGGCTATTTGAGGCGATTTGTAAAAATGCACTATGATACAAAATATTAGCCCACTAAAAATTTAAAACCCCTTAATTTCGCCAAAGGGCGAACATTCGCCCCTAAAATTTTCCATGCCATCAAAGGAGGAGGGTTTGTCAAATTTAGGGATGAGAGCAATGAAAGTGGATTTAAGACTTCCCAGAATTCTCCCTCTCCTTCTGCTGTCCTCAATGATTTGCAGGAGGTCCAACCCTAACACCTCAAAAAGGGCCGCATATAATTCTACGGTCCAGATATCCGGCCCCGAGCTCTTTTCTTTTTTTACCATTTTTAAAGTATCCTCCAGCTCTCTCATAGATACTTCTCTCTCTAGCTCCTGTTCCATCTCCTGATCAACAAACCCAGGGAAGAGTTGAACGGTCTGCATCACTTCAGCAAGGGTAGGATAGGGAGGCGACTTATAAATATTTTGAAAGTGTGAACATGCTAAAGTAGCCAACTCTCTAAAGGACTGAATCAACCTCCCCTCTGTATCCTTGAGCTCCCAGATAGTGTTGATGGCCTTCCTACCATTTGCATGTTTGTGGAAGAATTTGTATTGTCATCTCCCTCTTTTAGCCAGATAGCCCTACTTCAGAGCCGCCAGCTCGCTTCTCTGTTCCTCAGAATTTGGGTTCTCTTTTGGAGCGAAGCAGAGTATATGTCCTTTTGTTCTTGGGTCCTTGTTGGGTAGTGGAGGTCCTGCATAACAGCTTTGGGTCTGATAGCCTAGAAATTAGGATAAAAATATTGTAAACCTCCGAAATATGCGGAGCGTGAAATGTAAAAGACCGAGTCAAATGGTTGTCCATCCGAAAAATAATATAAAATAATAGGAAGTAAGTCGGTCTGCGAACCATAGATAGATATAAATAGAGCGCGGCTCTATGAGGGAAAGGCAGTTATTTTTGGGCATAATCTTGGAGCCAAATGGTAATGGGTGGTTAGAAGCAGTCTTAAAGCGTATGTAAGTCCGAGTCGAGGGTTTGGGTAGAGGATAGAGGCTCTGCAGATGTGTGCACAGAGGCCTGGAAGAGTCTGCAGCTGTGTGCGCGGACCCCTGCAGCTAAGTGCGCAGGGTTGATCTGGATGTACTGGTGTTAAGTGGAAATAAAGATAAGTTCATTCTGAAAATTATTTGTAATCTCTGATTTATCGTGAATCTGGCATTTTGTATGGTTAACCAGGTTGTTTTTGTCTATGCACATTTATTATTGAATACTTGTGAATCGGGTTTTAATCTTAATAAGCGAACGGAATGAAAGTGATAAATGTTTGCTTAAAGACCACCTTAAAGTATATATGAGTTGCAATACTTCATCTGCTAGAGTAGATCTGTACACTGCGCGGGGTATTCAAGGTCCGCGCGAATACAACATAGCGCGAAGCTGCAGAACGGAGCGTGAAACCTCCAAACCACATCCAGACATCCCAAGGGTGCGGAAACCTGGTTCCAGCACCCTCCCCTGCTACCTCGGGTGAGACCTCAGTCCGCGCTTCACGGGCTGTTGCCGAAAGGGCTCGTAGCTGCGAGATTTGCTTGGCTAATTAACTCTTCTGAAGCTGGGTCAAGACCATATAAGCCAACAAATGGTTCCGTTGTCGGGACCATCATCTGCCTAAGGGGTGTCTGGTGTGAAATGCAGGGACGTTATAAAGAAGAATGTTGAAGGATCGAAGGGATCAAGGGTAACTATGGCGAGCGCGATTCAGTTACCAGTGTTCAAAGGAGCAGGAGGTGAAGACCCGGATCAATTCTGGTTTGTGCTAACATCAGTATGGAACGCGCAGCAAATCGCGGATGATAATATTAGAAAGGCTACCTTAGTCAGCGCGCTGTAGGACCAAGCACTGACATGGTACATAAAATATTCAGGCAAGCACCCAACGGTGGGGACAACGGAAATTCAGACCGAATTGAAGAAGGAGTTTAGCCGGCCGAAGTCAGAAACGCAGTCGATTATAGGGTTCAAAGAAATCACGATGATGCCTGGAGAAACCCCATGGGATTTGGACCAAAGACTGAAGAGTACTATTCGCGAGGCTAACATGACATTGACGGATGCACAACACTGCGCTTGGTTTATGGCATCCTTAACACCACATCTAAGGGTGGCTCTATCACAATAGAAGATCTCAACCCAGGCCGAAGCACTAGAGACAACAATGAGGTTACATGAAACTCCATTGCAAGACCCGGGGTTGGGAGTTCAGCAAATACAAGCGCAGATCCAAGATTTATGTGTTGAAATGAAGAAGCTAAAACAAGAATAGATACCACGAGTAGAAGTTTGGGAGGAAGTATGGTGTATAAAGTGCAGAAGCCAGGGACACGATAAAGATCACTGCCCGGTCGTAGTAAATTTGGTGGAAACAGGGGGACCAATGCTATTGCGACCAGAGGCACAGACAAGATCGAGCCCCACTGCTCCGCTCTATTGCGCAATCTGTCAGGTGGGAGGAAAGCACAACACTGATAACTATCATCTATTACCAAAATACAACCAAACACCCTAGTAGCTATTCTGTAACTTTTATAGGTCGGTGGGCCACGAGGAAAGAGACTGTCGTAGCTACCAATTGTTAATGGACCAGTCACCTACTTACAGAATGCAGACTAAGGTGTGAGGTCAGGATTCAGCCGCGACAATCACGCGCGGTGGGTTCTACGGTCGTGGACGAGGACGGGGCGGAATGGGGCCAGGAAAGGGTCGCGGGCAGCTAATCTGCTACAATTGTGGAGGACCAGAACATTACGCGTGAGATTGTACCAACCCAAATAGAATTTCGTGCAATTATTGTGAGCAGTTCGATCATGAGCTAATAGATTTTCCTACACTGATAGCGCAAATTCGTGAAAGAAAAGCAACGCAACCAACAACGACCCAGAATGTGTAGATGATGAGGTCTGAACCCTGCGAGGAAGATCCCAAGGTCAACATGGTGCTGAGGAGTGGCATGGACACAGGAGCGGATGGACAGAACTTAGGGGGCTATAAAGAGACATATCGGGAAGCTTAGGAGATCTTCGTGGAGGTCTCTACCCCAGGTAATAGGGATCAACCCGAGTCGGACAAGGATCCCTCAATGATACCTACCTTTTTAAAGACATGTATAAAATTGCTTCGCGAAAACAGGGCGGTTAAAGGCTTATAGGAGTTGATAAATAGATGCGCAGGATGGAGTGAACCTCGTGTCATTCGAAAGTTGGGAAGACATGCATCATGGACCGGAAGGGAAATGCGGTTAACAGCGCAGATCGATGATTACGAGATGGAGCAGGTCATTTTGGATCTGGGCTCAGATGCCAATGTATTGCCAAAACAAACGTGGGAGCACATGGGTAAGCCTACACTACAATGGTCTCCTATCCAATTACGGATGGAAAATCAATAGAAGGTGCTACCCATGGGAAGGCTACAAGGGGTTACGGTAGACCTTAACGACGCAAGTACTCGCATGGACTTTGAAGTTATTGAGCTCATGGATGACAATACGCCCTATCCTGCATTGTTAGGAATAGATTGGGCCACCGACATGAACGGAGTTATTAATCTAAAGAAGGGGACAATGATATTTGAAACAAAGGCGCTCCGCATCGTCATTCCGCTAGATCCAGCTAAAGGACCGTGCTACATCGAACCGGTGCATGACAGAGAACGCGATGGCGACGTAGATTGTAGCTACAGAATGTCTGCCCAAGAGTGAGGATGGGTCAAGACATCGGAGGATAGAAGAATATCACGGGGTGATGGAGAATCCTGCACTTCTGATTCAGATGAGGAAGACGAGCAGTGGCGCAATAGGTTGAACAGAGTAACCACGCTACACTGCAACATGGTGACGAAATCGTTGTACTGCGTAAGGGCCCAAGATCGCGAATTGCTGAAGTATGATGGGTTGACGATGGTAGATGAATTCCTGACCAAATTTGAAATCGCAGTACCAGAGCACCAACGGTTTGATGCGATGAGATGGGCGCTACGCGCGACACCTGCGCGATGGTGGGGCACACATGAAGGAACGTTCGAAGATTGGCGCGCCTGCAGGCGCATGATGAAGATCAAATTTGGGAAGCCGGAACTACGCATAGTGGAGAAATATGATGGATGTGATGATCCGCGCATGCACCTGACCAGGTGGATCAAAGCATACGGAGAGGAACCTCAGCCAGAATGGGTGCACTTATTTTATCACACCCTGGACGTCATTCCCAGAAACTGGTACACAGAAGTGGAGCTCCGACACGACACAGGTGAGTGGGATATCTTGTGCGCATGGTTTTTGTCGACATTCCCATTCGAAGATCAATGGATGGATCCCGTGGACGAAGCGTTACAGCTGGTAAAGGCCGCCATATTCAAGACACCGTTAGAGCTAGAGGAAACTATGCAGCTCGACTGATCGCGGCAGCTGAGATAGACCCTCGAATGTTATACCGTCCAGGTAGAGGATGATGAGGACGATCCGTGAAACATTAATATTCCAGAATCAGAGGGGAGCCGAGAGGTGTGCAGACCCAAAATCGAAGATCCAGATATCACGACGCCATTAAAAACGAAACAAGTTAATATTGGAACCGAAGAAGAGCCGAAGTATGCAACACTTGGGGACTACTGGGATGATGCCACAGTGGAGAAGGTCGTCGAATTGCTTCGGGAATACCGAGATTTGTTCCCAACAAAGATCACAGAGCTAAAAGGGATCCTAGGAGACTTAGGAATGATGAAGATAACATTAAAGCTAGATGCGAAACCAGTGAAGCAACGACCCTACCGATTGAATCCAAAATATAAAGTGAAGTTCCGCAAAGAATTGGATAAGATGCTGGCAGCAGGGATCATTGAACCAGTCGAGGAGTCCGACTGGGTAAGTCTAATGGTTGTGGAGGAGAAGAAACAGAAGGGTGAGATTCGCATCTGCGTGGATCTTAGGAAGCTCAATGATGCATGCGTCAACGATCCATTTCCAACACCGTTTAAAGATGAGGTGCTAGAAAACGTGGGGGTGCAGGAATCCTACTCTTTCACGGATGGGTTCTCAGGATACCACCAGATCAAGATCGTGCCAAAGGACAGGAGTAAGACAATGTTTGCTGTTGAATAGGGTTGTTTTAAGTACACAGTGATGCCCTTCGGACTGAAGAATGCGCCGGCAATTTTTTCACGAATAGTAGTCGCAGCATTCAAAGAATTTATCCACAAATTCTTGGAAGTCTACCTTGATGACTGGACAGTGTTTAGACTAGTTAAGAAGCACATAGCGAGCTTACGGTTGATGATGGATACTTGCCGCCGACATCAGATTGCGCTAAACTTGAAGAAGTATACTTTCTTGGTCCCATTCGGGAACCTACTGGGCCACGTGGTCTGTAAGCAAGACCTGATGGTGGATCCGACAAAGATCGTCATCATACTTAATCTACAAGCACCGCGAAGTGTTAAGCAATTACGTGCCACACTAGGACACACAGGCTACTATCAAAAGTTCATCAAAAGCTATGCTCAGATCACGGCTCCGATGGAACAGTTGCTGAAGAAGGACGCTACTTATTGTTGGAATGAGGAATGTAACAAAAGTTTGGAGACACTTAAGGAAAAGATGGCAGTGGCCCCTATATTGGTCTTTTCGAAATGGGATGTCGAATTTCATGTGCACGTCGACACGTCATGTATACACGCGGAGGGAATTGACCACTCGATTGCGTTCGCAAGTCACCAGTTGTAAAAAGCTGAGAAGAATTACTCCACTACTGAGCGCGAGGGATTAGCAATGGTATATGCGCTTCAAAAATTCCGCCACTATCTGCTTGGAGGACACTTTAAGATGTATACCAATCACTCGGCATTAAAATACCTAGTGAATAAGCCTGTGTTGGGGGGCGCATCTGTAGATGGTTGTTGTTATTCCAGGAGTATGACTTTGAGGTCGTCATCAAGTCGGGACGTCTAAATGCAGGCCCAGATCACCTGTCCCGAATTAAGACCGGCGAAGAACCCACAAATCTAGAGGACAGACTTCCAGATGCTCAGTTATATGCGATGCGTGTAGCGGATGGTCATTTTGAAGATATAATCCATTTTTAACTACAAGGACTGCACCACAGGGATACCCCATTCAGCAGAAGAAGGAATTAGTGATACGCGCAGCAGACTTCACCGTGATTGCAGGACACCTCTACAAAATGGGCAACGATGAGATCTTGCGTCGATATGTCCCGAAGTTTGAGCGAGGACAGATCCTGGCTGAAGCACATGGGGGGGTTGCTGGCGAACATTATGCGGGTCGTGCCACAACCCAGACGATACTTCGCGCAGGATTATGGTGGCCTACTCTGCATCAAGATTTGAAAGCACAATGTCGAGCTTGCGATGTATGTCAATGGACGGGGAAACCATCGTGGAGAGATGAAATGCTGCTCCAGCCACAGATGACGTTACAGCCCTTCTAAAAGTGGGCAATCGACTTCGTAGGACCTATCGAGCCTCGAGGGAAAACAGGCGTGCGCTACATAATCACCACGACAAAGTATTTGACCCGATGGGCCGAAGCACAGCCAGTTAAGGATTGCACGACTGCAACAACTGTGAAGTTTTTGTTCGAGAACGTACTAACAAGGTTTGGATGTCCCAAAATTCTCATGAGCGACCGGGGAACACATTTTCTGAATGAAACAATCAACGCACTCACTGAGGAATTCCAGATATATCACCAACAAAGTACGTCGTACCACCTGCAAGTGAATGGGACCGTTGAGGCATTCAACAAAATCTTAGAGACTGCATTGACCAAGGTCTGTAATGCACAACGAAATGACTAGGACTTACGCATCCCTGCTGTGCTATGGGCATACCGAACCACATGCAAGAAGTTGACGGGCTAGACACCTTTTCGGTTAGTCTATGGCAAGGAGGCTGTTATGCCTATGGAATATATTGTACCTAGTCTGCGGATCGCGGCAATCACAGGTATGGCAGACCGCAGGGCTTTGGAGGAAAGGCTCGCGCAGCTCGAAGAACTGGAGGAGGAACGGTTTTTGGCTGGATTCCATCAGCAAGTACAAAAACAACGTGAAAAAGTGTGGCATGATCGCCATATAAAGGTGCGCACTTTCAAGGAGAATGATTTAGTATTTCTATACCACAGTAAATTCGAGAAATTCCCTGGAAAGCTCCGAATGCATTGGCTGGGACCCTATGTCGTCAAAGAAGTTACCGATGGGGTGCAGTTCAGCTTGCCTAACTAAATGGGGACCCCTTCCCGGGCCGAGTGAATGGCAGTCTCCTGAAGCTCTATATGGGCGGGTTGGCCACCTGACTAACCGTTCAAGGGACAGTCTCACTGCTCCAACCAATTGAAAGAGAGCGCGGGACGATAAAGCAGTCTGGGAGAAAGAGCCGCGAGTTCCAAGATATGCATCAATCTGGCTCATCATCAAGATTACGGTCGCACGATTAGAAGCACGCTGTTGCATTACTCCGAGCAGAGGTGACTATTCATGTCACTATTCATGACAAGATGTCTGCATTATGGCGAAAGGGAGTGGGCGGCGGGAAATTTAGAGGAAGATTACGAGCCAAACATGGCACGAGCTACCACAGAATCCCCACGGGGACGCTGGAACAGGCAGGAATTAGGGAATTTGAATTCTGAATCACTTATAAATCACTGAGGGGCATCCATCGAGTGAATTATACTTCCGCCAAGCATATGGTGTGAATTATACTTCCGCCAAGCGTATGCTGAGTATTGATATGGAGCTGGTTAGTATCTTTGCACACGGAATAAGCCCGAGGGTGGTGATATGGCCGATGGAGCAGCAAGACTATATAAGGAGCATGGTGTTAACAGTTGCGGGCGTTCCACAGCCGGCTGCCTTGATAATAGGGGATGTACTGGAAAAAGGGAGACATGAAGCATAATTGCACCGGATGTCGTCGCCCCGCCCATGGGCAGGTTGGCAAACCACAACAGTTCAGCAAAATAATGGAAAAAGGGAGACCACGGGTGGAAACAAAGTTACTAAGGCGTCTCTTAAAGACCTTAAGAAGTGTGATCTCACGGACAACAGCAACAGTCTTGAAAAATTGAAACACAAGCTGCAACAGACAAGACGAAGAGTGGATATGAAGGTTGGAAGTGGCTGCGGTGGTACAAGGAGGTTCTGTACACGGCTCCCCCACTCGAGCTAAAATCTGATGAGGGGGTGTTTTGTGTTAACCAAGCAGAGCAGAATGAGCAGCATCGATCGCAAGAAGTGGCAAAAACACTGAAGTAGGAGCTAGAAGAAGCGTCGTAGGAGACAACGAAGAAGCAGTTGGACGACGAGCGTCACTCAAAGGGAGGTGAACTGCAAAGCCACGGCAGCGCGTCTTGCCACACCAACAAGTGACTCGGGACGAGTCACGATAATTGTGTTGGGGGACTGTTGGGTAGCGGAGGTCCCGCATAACAGTTTTGGGTCCGATAGCCTAGAAATTAGGATAAAAATATTGTAAACCTCCTAAATATGCGGAGCGCGAAATGTAAAAGACCGAGTCAAAGGGTTGTCTGCCCGAAAAATAATAAGAAGTAAGTCAGTCCACGGACCATAGATAGGTATAAATAGAGCACGGATCTATGAGGGAAAGGCAGTTCTTTTTGGGCATAATCTTGGAGCCAAATGGTAATGGGTTGTTAGAAGCAATCTGAAAGTGTCTGTAAGTTCGATTCGAGGGTTTGGGTAAAGGATAGAGGCTCTGCAGTTGTGTGCGCAGAGGCCTGGAAGAGTCTGCATCTATGTGCATGGACCCCTGCAGCTAAGTGCGCAGGGCGGATCTGGATGTACTAGTGTTAAGTGGAAATAAAGATAAGTTCATTCTAAAAATTATTTGTAATATTTGATTTATCACGAATCTGGCATTTTGTATGGTTAACCAGGCTGTTTTTGTCTATGCGCATTGATTATTGAATACTTGTGAATCGGGTTTTAATCTTAATAAGCGAATGGAATGAAAGTGATAAATGTTTGCTTAAAGACCACCTTAAAGTAGATCTGAGTTGCAATACTTCATCTGCTAGAGTAGATCTGTAGACTGCGCGAGGTATTTAGGGTCCGCGCGAATACAGTGCAGTGCGAAGCTGCAGAACGGAGCGTGAAACCTCCAAATCACATCCAGACATCCCAAGGGTGTGGAAACCTAGTTCCAGCACCCTCCCCTGCTACCTCAGGTGAGACCTCAATCTGCGCTTCGTGGGCTGTTGCCGAAAGGGCCGGTAGCTGCAGGATTTGCTTGGCTAAATAACTCTTCCAAACCTGGGTCAGGCCCATATAAGCCAACAATCCTCATGACTCCTCCTAAGCCCTCCTCAAACGAAGAAATGGCCTTTTCCGCCTCCTTGAGTGACAATTCTTCCACCTCCTTTTTCCTCTGAGCCCAAGTCTTGGATAAGTTCTTCAACTCCATATTGTGGAGGAAGTTTTGAGTTATGTCCCCCGATATACCTGGGGGGTTTGCCTTCCAAAATTCCATCACTAGTTTGATGTAATCCAAGTCTTGCAGCCAGGTAGAATTGAACTTGAAAGGGGCCTTAGGCTTATTAATGACATCCTGCAACTCCAGGTATATGGGTCGGTGGTCCAACAACCCTCCCGAGCTCACCCATTGTCTGATGCTGGATCCTCCGTTAACCAGAAATTCTTTAGTGAGGAAGCGATCAAGTCTTCTGGCCAAACTTGCTTCCCCCACTCTGTTGTTCCTCCAAGTGGGCTGCTTTTTTGCTGTGGGGATATCTATGAAATTATGGGACTCCAAGAGGTTTTCAAAGAAACCCGACAAAGCATCCACCTGAGCATGATTGCCCCAAGATTCAGAGTACCCCATAGAGAAATTGAGGTCTCCCCCTATGATTATATTATCTTGTTGTAGGAGGGATGAGTTGAAAAAAGATCTCCAAAATCCCACTCTGTCCTGACATGGCCCATACACATTGAGAATCCTGAACTCCAATTCAAGGGTTGGAGAGTATATATCAGCACCTAGAAAACCCCGACCACCCCAGACCTTCAATGTTTTAATGGTTCTGTTACAAATGCCTAGGGTTAATCCCCCTGATCTACCCGAGGCATCGAGAGAGTGAAATGACCAGCCTGGAAGCCATGATTCAAGAAGAGAGGAGACAGAGAAAGCAGAGCCAAGGGTTTCTTGGAGGAAGATAATGTCAAGTTGTTCAGAGGAAAATAAGCACTTGAGGCCTAGTTTTCTATCCGGGCTAGCCACCCCACGACAATTACAAGAGAGTAGCTTCATGGAGGAGGGGGGGGGGGGGGGGGGGGGGGGGGTAGAGGGGCTTGCTCTGCTCTAAGGGCCCAGTTTAAGGTCTTCTGTTTGCCAGAAGCAACCTCCTCCCTAGCCTGATGCTTGGCCTTGGAAAGGTGGGAGGGACGCCCCCTGGTTTTGGGAGGGGGGGTTATGGCGACGACCTCAAAGCCTATGATATCCAAGCCTTGAGAGCACATTCGGGAATGGAGAGGGTAACGAGGTTCGGGATTGTCAGAGTCGGGATGAGGGGAAAGCAGAGCCTCAATGAGAGAAGGTTGAGGGAAGGAGAAAGTGGGAGGGGGAGGAGATATGGTGCAATGTTGGACCATAGGGGTCTGATGAAAAAGCTCGGGGGGGGGGGAGGGTGGGGCGGTGTGGAGGGGGCGCATAAGGGAGTACCCGGGAAATCCACTGAACAAATCTGCCTAGACCGAGAAGGCATAACAGGAGAAACAATAGAAGAAATATTAGAGGAGAAAGGAGGAGATGACATACCCGTGGTGTGAGCGTCCCCTATAGCCGCCCGTGCTCTAGTCAGAGGTGGGGAGGGTGGCCGGAGAGGAGCTTTCCCACGCTTCTTCCTTTGATCTTTCTCGTGTATCTTGTCCGCTTCAGTCAGATCTTGTGGGTTCAGATCTTCCCTTTCTATTGCAGATTGAGGTTCCTCCCGTGGGGATCAGACTTCCTGAACATTTTCCACCGGCTGTTGTACTCTCTTGTTGACCAGAGGGCAATCTTTGTACACGTGCCCCACTTTGTGACATCTGCGGCATCTGTATGGAATTCCCTCGTAGTCCAGAGGTTGCTTCCGAGTGAAAGACCTCCATTGAATAGTAATGAATTCCTGCAGCCCTCCCCGAGTGTCCATATGAACCAAGATCCTGGCAAAGGCCATCTTACCAGTAGATAAATATGATTTATCTGATTCCATGTATGAGCCGATGGAATTCCCTATTCGCCTGAATATGTCCTCCGACCAAAAGTGTAATGGGAGTCCTGGTAATCTTACCCAGATCGGCCCGACTCCAAGCTGCTCCGTGTCTGGGTCGAAGAGAGGGGACCAACATTTCAGAAGGACAGGGGCATGCTCAAAATGCTAATACGACGAAAGGACCCAATTCGTGAGGTCAGGCCTGGAGAACCGAAGAGCAAACCACCCCTTTACGAACATTTGCACAGTGGGCAAATCGGCCAGGTGATTCCCCCAGACCTCAAAGACACAAGTTTTCAAAGGGGCCGTTGTATAGCTCCAGCCCCTAATTCTTCCCACCAATACCCTATCAGCAAAATCCACGGTCTCTTCCAACCGAATGTCTTCCTCTAATCTGAGGAAAGTATCTACCTCCTTAGTTTGGAAAAACTTCATCTTCTTGCTTATCGTGACCTCAGCTGCAACGCTTTCACGGCTTCCTAGAATGTGCTCCTAGGCAGGAGGACTCACCGGGGAGGAGATGAGGCGATGGGAAGGCTTTCCGATAAAGGGGGGATGCTGGTGAAACTGCCTGAGGGGATGGAGGTTGTGCACGGCGGGATCTGGGGCGTCAAGGAGGAAGGAGGAGTGTGGGGAGAGGCGGGGTTAGCGAAAAGCAAGGGTTGAGAGAAGTGACCAGGGGAGGGGGACGGAGGGTTAGGGTTAAGGCAACCCATAGCAAACCCTAGGGAAGACGGGGATGACGGGGGTGTTGAGAGAGATGGCCAAGTTGGAGGGTCATCCGGCAAAACTATCTGATGGTCCGGTGGTCCAGAGAGCGAGGGGAGGCCAGAGATAGCCTCATGCAGATCGTTGCTAAATGAAATAGACCCCAACTTAGCAGGTCTCGAGGTCGCCCAGATAGTGCCCTCCGCTATCTCGTCTTCTGAATAATCTACCATCTCTAGATCCATCACTGTCAGGGTAAAAATATGCGCCAGATGCCTTGGTAACCGCCAGAGGGAGGAGCAGCAAGTCGATAGAATCCGGCAAAGAAGGCCAGAGGTCAACCAGCAGGGTCGTAGAGCGGGAACGGGCGTCCAGGTAAAAAACTGTGTAAAAAACCAAAGTTACGGGCCATGGCTAAAAGTATTAGATGCGCGTGTTGATGGGGACGTGTACACTGCTGGTATAGCCAGCTGCTACATTTTGTTGCGTCCACGCACCCGCTACCCATTTTCGCCTGTAATCCTATCTGACGCCTCCATTCTCCCACCTGCACCAGAGCTCCATGTTTATCTCCAACTTGTTCAGAACAACTCATTACAACATTTGTTATTCTTAGAATTTAATTATTTTCAACTAGTATCTATAGGCTATACTTTGACGTAATTTAGGAACTGCAAAGATGAATATGAGATATATAAAATGTGCAATTATTTTTGTACTAATTGTTGTACTACAAAAACATTTTCTATTCTTAGAATTTAATTATTTTCAACTAGTATCTATAGGCTATACTTTGACGTAATTTAGGAACTGCAAAGATGAATATGAGATATATAAAATGTGCAATTATTCTTGTACTAATTGTTGCACTACAAATAGATGCAGATACTCTCTTTTCTGGGGAATTCGTGGGAAAAGAAGAGTTATCACTTATTGCTTCATCCATTCCAGTGAAAGCTCTGGAGTTTGGCTGGACACTTTTAACACTGCCAAAGATGCCCTTCTCTCTAGCATGTGACTGAGTTGTGTTCAAGATCAGAGGATCTAGGGATCGGCTTAATTCCCTCCTCTCTGGCCTCTAATTCAGAGATAATTTTTTTTCCAAAAAAAAAATCTTTTTTTTTAAGGATAATTTTAAAGGGGAGTTTTGTTAGTTGGAATACAAATAGTGTTTTTTTTTCCCTTTTTTTACCAAAGATAATTTTAAAGGAGAGTTTTGTTATTTGGAATACAAAATTGGTTTTAGACAACTTAAACCTCTAAGGTTCACAACAAATAACTAGTTTAAGGAATTTAGACTTCTGTGATCCATAACATTGTTTAGATATCTTCGGCAAAAATCACATAACCAATATTTTGTCGACGCGTTTCGAACCAACCAGTGTGGTTCATCGTCAGGACAAGATGAAGAACTGATCTGGCTTAGCGAGAATAAATAGAGTGTGCAGAGATTCCAACAGCTAAATCCTAATGGCTAATTTTGACCAGGTCAAACCACTAAATTAGTTAGTTAATATTTCTCGAAGAAAGTAAAATAAGGTAAATTAAGGAGATTCAATTGTTAATTTAAGGAAAAGAATAATATTAATATTATCCCAAATATTAAGAAAAATTGTTATTCTAATAATAATGGTCATATTATATAATAATAAATCTATAATCCCTTATTATTCCAATATAACCTACAAGTAAAGATAACCCATTACTAATATTATTAGAATTTATTTATCCTAGGTAATTTATTCATAATTATCTAATGGTAAGATAGATCATGTTTTTTAGAATAAATCATATATAATGTTTAAAATCCTTGGTCAATAATAAAAAACAATATATGTTTATTAAATCATCTATATCTACTAATAATTAATATTTCTAGAAATTAGTTATATTAGGTAAATCCATAATCTAGGGTCGTTAAAGCTAGGACTATTAATATTAATAATAATAAAAATATTAATATTAATATTAATATTAATATTAATAATATTAATATTAATATTAATAATATTAATATTATCCCAAATCTTAAGAAAAATTAATATTATAATGATAAAGGTCATACTATATAATAATTAATCTATAATCATTTATTATTCCAATATAAATTATAAGCAAAGATAACCTATTATTAATATTATTAGAATTTTATTTACCCTAGGTAATTTATTCATAATTATCTAATGGTAAGATAGATCATGTTTTTTGGAATAAATCATATATAGTGTTTAAATTAATTGGTCATTGAAATGATAAGTTATATAAAAAATAATTATAAACAATTTAAGTTTATTAAATCATCTATATCTACTAATAATTAATATTTCTAGAAATTAGTTATATTCTGTAGATCCATAATCTAGGGTCGTTAACTCTAGGACTATTAATATCATAATTAATAATTAAACCTAATGGTCAAATAATCAATATTAGAACTATATTTGTTATTCCAATAAAATACCGAGGTTAACTAAGACTATAGGTAAGCATATTATTACTTATAAGATGAATGTCAAAATCTAGGCTTGATATATCAAAATCTATCCTTAAAACTTAATGGTCAAAATACATTATATAATTATTTCAAAATTATAACAGTTAACTATGCCATTAATAAGGAACATATAAAGAAATAAAGAAATAAGGAAAAACAAATATGCCCAATAGTAAGTAAGGTTAATAATACTAAGCCCGAAACTCGAAAAAAAAAATAGGACCCAAACACCCCATAATAACAGGACAAACTTGCCAAAGGAGAGAAAAAAGAGGGGAAAAACAGAAACCCTACGACCTAAAAAAGGGGAAAAAGGTTAGGAAGACAAGGCAGGGACCCAGCAACTGCTAATCTTCCAGCCATCATCCCTATTAAGATTGATCGGCCTTTTCTCAATCTCCAGGGCCTCTCTAAACTTGCGGTGGTGAAACTGCGCAATCCTGGCAATGACTTGAGCCTCCTCTATACACACATGATGCATAGTCTTTCCCGCATGCTCAGCCAGGGCCGAGGACTTGGTCCTCCCATGTCTTAAGTCAGCCGAATGCTCGCTAATCCGCTGATTGATCGAGCGACCAGTCTCACCAATATAAGGGGTTCCACAAGAACAAGGAATAATATAGACGCCCTTCATGTCCTTAGGGTCGATCGGGTCTTTTACAGACCTGAGGGATCCACGGATAGTATTGAGAGGTCTAAAAGTAGTAGGTACATCATACCTCTTCAGAATCCTCGCAATCCTGTCCGTGGTTCCCTGGATGAACCTTCCTTACATCCAGGGAACCACGGACAGGATTGCGAGGATTCTGAAGAGGTATGATGTACCTACTACTTTTAGACCTCTCAATACTATCGGTGGATCCCTCAGGTCTGTAAAAGACCCGATCGACCCTAAGGACATGAAGGGCGTCTATATTATTCCTTGTTCTTGTGGAACCCCTTATATTGGTGAGACTGGTCGCTCGATCAATCAGCGGATTAGCGAGCATTCGGCTGACTTAAGACATGGGAGGACCAAGTCCTCGGCCCTGGCTGAGCATGCGGGAAAGACTATGCATCATGTGTGTATAGAGGAGGCTCAAGTCATTGCCAGGATTGCGCAGTTTCACCACCGCAAGTTTAGAGAGGCCCTGGAGATTGAGAAAAGGCCGATCAATCTTAATAGGGATGATGGCTGGAAGATTAGCAGTTGCTGGGTCCCTGCCTTGTCTTCCTAACCTTTTTCCCCTTTTTTAGGTCGTAGGGTTTCTGTTTTTCCCCTCTTTTTTCTCTCCTTTGGCAAGTTTGTCCTGTTATTATGGGGTGTTTGGGTCCTCTTTTTTTTTTCGAGTTTCGGGCTTAGTATTATTAACCTTACTTACTATTGGGCATATTTGTTTTTCCTTATTTCTTTATTTCTTTATATGTTCCTTATTAATGGCATAGTTAACTGTTATAATTTTGAAATAATTATATAATGTATTTTGACCATTAAGTTTTAAGGATAGATTTTGATATATCAAGCCTAGATTTTGACATTCATCTTATAAGTAATAATATGCTTACCTATAGTCTTAGTTAACCTCGGTATTTTATTGGAATAACAAATATAGTTCTAATATTGATTATTTGACCATTAGGTTTAATTATTAATTATGATATTAATAGTCCTAGAGTTAACGACCCTAGATTATGGATCTACAGAATATAACTAATTTCTAGAAATATTAATTATTAGTAGATATAGATGATTTAATAAACTTAAATTGTTTATAATTATTTTTTATATAACTTATCATTTCAATGACCAATTAATTTAAACACTATATATGATTTATTCCAAAAAACATGATCTATCTTACCATTAGATAATTATGAATAAATTACCTAGGGTAAATAAAATTCTAATAATATTAATAATAGGTTATCTTTGCTTAGTACTCCCTGCGGGGGATCCGAGTAGTACTCCCTAAGATTTTTATGAAAATGACGACCTACTGATTCAAGGCTTGACTGTAGATTATCAAAGAAAAATCCTGATCTGCAGGATTTAGATATATCTGTAAGATGTCATTAACAAACTTTTTATTAATGCCGGATAAGACATCAAGACAGAGTGGAGGACAAAAGACCATCTATTGGCAACTTCCATTTAAAAGGGAAGAGAACGTATTCGTACCAACTTACGTCGATATGGGAATGGATGACTAAAAATAGAAACGGCAAACCAAACCGTGTAATTTGCAAGGAAGTCAGCAGCGGTGTTCCGCTCCTTGTAAATATGATGACAAATGAAAGAGTCAAAATATGAGACAAGTCTATGAATTGCATCCAGAATATGCTTCAATGTGTAAGCAGAGCATGAATATCTTTTGTTGATCCAATTTATAACCAGTTTTGAGTCACCATATAGTTGCAGGTTTGAGCAGTGTTTGTGTAAAGCAAAAAGAATAAGTTTTTTTGCAGTAACAAGCTCGGCATAATTGTTGGTTCCCCTGCCTAAACCCATTTGTATTTTGAAGCAATGGGTTTCAAATATATGCAGGATCGCTCCACCGCCACAGCCCTCCCCCTGCGCTGATCCATCAAAATAGGCCCAAGGAATGGATTTGTTGATGACCTCTGTCTCAATGTTCCTTTGCTGGTTTTTTTGGGGCTCTTCAGGGATCAACTGGTATTCTGCTATAATTTTGTTGTGAATGGAGGGCCAGTTAGGTGGCTTCTGCATAAATATAATATGGTTCCTTGCTATCCATAACTCTCAGCTGATTAACAAGGGTATGTTCTTTTCCCTCCCGGAGGAATCCTTCCACCAAGTATTCCAAGCCTCCTTGATTATTGTTCCATGCCATCTGTTCCGAATGGAGAGTGTTTCCAGGATACCATTCCATAGTTCTTGCGCAGTTGGACAACCCAGAAAAAGGTGTTATGTGTCTTCATTGTTGCTCTTACAAAGGTGGCACTAGAACGGTCCGACAAAAGATCGTTTCATGAGATTTGCCCCTGTTGGAACCTTGTTGTTCAAGATTGACCACAGAAGCAGCTTTGTTCTAGGGGCTGCTTTGAGTTTCCATATAAGATTCCACCTTGTCTCGGTGTCTGGCTGCTTGAGGGGATCCATAAGGACCAGGTATCCAATCTTGGGAGCACAATGACCAGT
Organism: Pinus tabuliformis; assembly: GCA_031772625.1. Classification (NCBI taxonomy): domain Eukaryota; kingdom Viridiplantae; phylum Streptophyta; class Pinopsida; order Pinales; family Pinaceae; genus Pinus; species Pinus tabuliformis. Next base: position 611,002,341 of record CM062809.1, read on the forward strand.
CTTTGCAAAGGCCCAGATGAGTTCATCTTCCCCTTTAGTTATCCTGATATGGGCCTCCGTTAACACTGAGGTGAAAAACCTCCTTTCTTGCTACCAATGCGGGGGAAGGTTTAGGAGTGCTCCTGTTTTCCAGGCCTGCCGTGCCAATGAGGAACGCTCATTGTCTGCTATATGACTAATATGGGTTATCCCCTGATCTTCTAGGTGGAGTCTCATGTCCTCGGGGAGTTTGTGTGCATTGCCACAGCCCACCCATGGGTCTTCTCCAATGCGCACTAGGGATCCCGATCGAATTCTCCATGTCAAACCATTCCTTATCAGGTCCATGGCTTTAGTTACTGCTTTCTAGATGATGGATATATTCCCATTAGTTCGATGACCATGGCGAATACATTCCAGAGGATTTGAGGTGGTGATATATTTTGAAGTGACAACCTTCGTCGAAAGACTAACGTTGTTGAGAAGCTGCCATCCCAATTTGGCTGCTAGAGCTTTGGAGAAGGTGTCCAATCTCTTGATTCCCCAACCCCCCCCCCCCAACGTTTAGGCAGCGCCAATGTCTCCCATCTTGTCCAAGCAAAGATTCTGCCTATTTGATTCCCCTTCCACAGAAACCTGCAACATATTTTTTGCAGCCTGTCCAGGATGCCCTTAGGTATCCAAGCTAGGGTCATCCAGTAGACAGGGGTTGCTTCTAAAACAACCAATCTGCCTGCTCTGGAGAGGTACTTATGGTACCAAATGTTCAGACGCTTTTCCACCTTTGAGATAAGCCAAATCCAGTTTGCAATTTTATAGCCAAAAGGCTTTAGACGGTACCCCAAATATCTCAAACCATCTTCGAAGGGGTAGGTAACAAAAGGGAATCTCCTGAGCGTGAACTGTAATTCATTTTGGGCGCATCCGAGGACAAACAAAGTGGATTTGGATTCATTCAATACCATTCAAGTGGCCTTTTGGAAGGTGCCCATGACTTGGTGGAGAGTTGTGAGGTCTCCCAGACTGCCATTGAGAAATATGAGGACATCAACCACAAATAGGAAATGGGTCAAGAATACTATATCAGTGATTTTTATGCCCTTAAGTCTCCCATGTCTGTGTTCTTCATGTATAAATCTGCTAAGGTCCTCCATGACAAGGAGAAACATTAGAGGGGATAGGGGGCATCCTTTTCTGAGACCCCTTTCAGCATGAAAAAGAGGGGAGGTCGAACCATTTATTAGAACACTATAGGGAACATCAGTTGTGCAGCTCATAATCCAATTGATAAAAGTAAAAGGAAGGCCTATTTGAGTTAATAGCATTCGGAGGTAGAGCCAATTGACTCTGTCAAGGGCTTTTGAAAGGTCAATCTTCAGTATCATTCCTTTGATTTTCCGGTACTGGACAGAATGGAGGAGTTCCTGGGCTATGCCAATTGCCTCATGTATTTGTCTGTTGTGCAAGAAGGCAAATTTCTCTTGGGAGATGTGGAGGGAGAGGATTGGTTTTAAGTGGTTAGCTATAATTTTGGCAATGATTTTGTAAATGCAATTACATAGAGAAATGGGTCTGAAACCATCAAACAGGGAAAATTTTAAGAACCACCCTAAATTTATATGTATAATAAATGGGCTAATCCCCATGATACATAGGAAAAATGGGAGGCGATTTTATCAATAATATAATATGTATATATAAAATTTTTGGCGAATCTCTCACCAGATTATATAATCTTGTACAGTGATGGAGAATCTTTTACTGAATTATAAAATCTTGAAAAATCTTTTACTGAATAATAAAACATTGTGAAGTCTTGGCGAATGTTTTTTTAAAGTATGAAACCATATATGATAATAAGAAAACATATTCATTAAACTGTAATATACTAACATACATGTTTTGAAAGAGAAACATAATTTTCTCTTCCTACAAAAAATGTTCCAAGTTTCAGTGGCCGTGTTTGTCAAGGTTCTTACAGTACACTCTTTCATATCCTTCTATTAGTTTGATAATATTCCACAACAAAGTTCTTGTAGGTCTTGATATTGACAATGAGTTCTGTCAAGGTAGGAGAGATTAATCTTTTCTCTACAACTTTTGTCAAGCTACCACTTTTTTCAAGTTATCAAATTTCTTTCTTATTCCATAAACTCCAACTATGAGATAAAAAAAAAACACATCAAGTTTGTTTACCCCAACACGCTGACAAGTAGCAAGCCCCAACTATATTATATAAGAAAGTATTAGGTATCCCAAGGGCTTGAAGGGGATCTAATTGAAAGAAGTGACCATTGTGAGAATCCTTCCAATCAATATATGAATATATAAATGTAGATATATTATTATTTTAATATGAAATCTTCAATTAAATAATAAAATTTAATTACATCTCTCCCAATCTAAATTTCTTATTAGCATAATTCACTACCCTCATAGGTCTCGCATTTTTTAACAACGTTGTAACATGTAGATTAATTTCCTTTTTGGTGAACAATCTCCACCTTTTAGGAAAATATGGTGCAGTGGCTCCAACCCCTACAGATCATTAGGACAAACTAAGAATAGCACAGAAGATGAAAGGTTGTACAAACCAACTTATTTTTCAAACAACTAATCCAACATCAGTACCTAAACTTTTTCATGAAGATATCATATTGAGAATGTTTGAAAAATGGTGAGAAATCTTCTGCGAGGGTGATGCGGAAAGAGTGATAAGGTTTCATTGTTTTGAATTTTTTTTGTTAAATCAGAAAAAGTTAAAAACCAATATTAATGGAGATATTGGTATTTTTTACTAAATTTTGTGAAGTGACTAAATGTAGCTTTAACCATTCACCTTAACATGTTTTTACAATATAATTTCCTTAGTCTATTTAATATCTTCATTATCATAAAAACCAACCTATATCCATCTTAACTCCACATCTACCAGTCTTAGGGGGATGAAATCTATTTATCCCAAATCTATTTATCCCTCTGAGCACTTGGTAGACCGAGAATTAAGATGGATCTAAGATGATAGAATTTCCCCTTTAAATAGTCTATGCTCACATGAATACCATGGTATTACCATGGGTTATCATAAACCTGGAGCTTAAAAATTACTATTAGTAATTTATAAAAATTAATAAAATTAATAATTGATTTTTATTTTATTTTTTTTATTTTAACCAAGTTAAAATGTTTAACATACATTAAATTACAACATCCATTTTTACTCTTGATCCACCAAGCCAATATTTTTTCACCCTATGCTAGTTTGCATATCACGATATTTGATACCTCTCGGGGCTTAGTAGATCCAGAGTAAAGATGGATCTATGTTGGTTTATTCCCCCATTTAAATAGGCTACATTCTACGTGAATACCATGGGTCAATACCATGTGCTATTTTTATTTTTATTAATACTAATATTAGGGTTAATAATGTTTTTTTGCATGGTATTAATAATAATCTAGCCCATGGTATTTGGCCCATACTATTTTTCCCATAGGTTTCACCTAAATATAACGCATTTTTTGAGTGTTCGTAAATATAAGGTGACTTATGGAGTAAATATAAAAAATTGTTTTATTTGTTTACCATACCTCTCATTTATTTATAATTTTATTAATTTACCATACCTCTTTTACAAATATGGTATTTGGCCCATAGGATTCACTTAAATAAAACCTCTTTTTTGAGCCTTCATAAATAGAAAGAGGGTTATGGACTAAATATAAAAGGATGTTTTATTTATTTACCATACGTCTAGTTTATTTATATTTTTATTTACTTACCATACCTTTTGAGTAAGTATAAAAAGAGGTTTTATTTATTTACCATACCTCCACTTTATTTATATTTTTATTTGTTTACACCCTTGCATGTATATAAGGTGGCTTATGGAGTAAATATAAAAATGTTTTATTTATTTACCATACCTCTCATTTATTTATATTTTTATTAATTTACCATTCCTCTTTTATAAATATGGTATTTGGCCCATAGGATTCACTTAAATAAAACCTATTCTTGAAAATTAGGGCAAATGGAAGGTTGTAACTCCTAATTTCAAGAGCTAAATTTACTTTTTTTACCCTCTCCCTTAAAATAAGGTGGGCTATTTGAGGCGATTTGTAAAAATGCACTATGATACAAAATATTAGCCCACTAAAAATTTAAAACCCCTTAATTTCGCCAAAGGGCGAACATTCGCCCCTAAAATTTTCCATGCCATCAAAGGAGGAGGGTTTGTCAGATTTAGGGATGAGAGCAATGAAAGTGGATTTAAGACTTCCCAGAATTCTCCCTCTCCTTCTGCTGTCCTCAATGATTTGCAGGAGGTCCAACCCTAACACCTCAAAAAAGGCCACATAGAATTCTACGGTCCAGCCATCCGGCCCCGAGCTCTTTTCTTTCTTTAGCATTTTTAAAGTATCTTCCAGCTCTCTCATAGATACTTCTCTCTCTAGCTCCTGTTCCATCTCCTGATCAACAAACCCAGGGAAAAGTTGAACGGTCCGCATCACTTCAGCAAGGGTAGCATAGGGAGGCGACTTATAAATATTTTGAAAGTGTGAGCATGCTAGAGTAGCCAACTCTCTAAAGGACTGAACCAACCTCCCCTCTGTATCCTTGAGCTCCCAGATAGTGTTGATGGCCTTCCTACCATTCGCATGTTTGTGGAAGAATTTGGTATTGTCATCTCCCTCTTTTAGCCAGATAGCCCTACTTCAGAGCCGCCAACTCGCTTCTCTGTTCCTCAGAATTTGGGTTCTCTTTTGAAGCGAAGCAGAGTATATGTCCTTTTGTTCTTGGGTCCTTGTTGGGTAGTGGAGGTCCCGCGTAACAGTTTTGGGTCTGATAGCCTAGAAATTAGGATAAAAATATTGTAAACCTCCGAAATATGCGGAGCGTGAAATGTAAAAGACCGAGTCAAAGGGTTGTCCACCCGAAAAATAATATAAAATAATAGGAAGTAAGTCGGTCTGCGGACCATAGATAGGTATAAATAGAGCGCGGCTCTATGAGGGAAAGGCAGTTCTTTTTGGGCATAATCTTGGAGCCAAATTGTAATGGGTTGTTAGAAGCAGTCTGAAAGCGTCTGTAAGTCCGAGTCGAGGGTTTGGGTAGAGGATAGAGGCTCTGCAGCTGTGTGCACAGAGGCCTGGAAGAGTCTGCAGCTGTGTGCGCGGACCCCTGCAGCTGAGTGCGCAGGGTGGATCTGGATGTACTGGTGTTAAGTGGAAATAAAGATAAGTTCATTCTGAAAATTATTTGTAATCTCTGATTTATCGTGAATCTGGCATTTTGTATGGTTAATAAGGTTGTTTTTGTCTATGCACATTGATTATTGAATACTTGTGAATCGGGTTTTAATCTTAATACGCGAACTGAATGAAAGTGATAAATGTTTGCTTAAAGACCACCTTAAAGTATATCTGAGTTGCAATACTTCATCCACTAGATTAGATCTGTACACTGCGCGGGGTATTCAAGATCCGCGCGAATACAACACAGCGCGAAGCTGCAGAACGGAGCGTGAAACCTCCAAACCACATCCAGACATCCCAAGGGTGCGGAAACCTGGTTCCAGCACCCTCCCCTGCTACCTCGGGTGAGACCTCAGTCCGCGCTTCACGGGCTGTTGCCGAAAGGGCTAGTAGCTGCGAGATTTGCTTGGCTAATTAACTCTTCTGAAGCTGGGTCAAGACCATATAAGCCAACAAATGGTTCCGTTGTCGGGACCATCATCTGCCTAAGGGGTGTCTGGTGTGAAATGCAGGGACGTTATAAAGATGAATTTTGAAGGATCGAAGGGATCAAGGGTAACTATGGCGAGCGCGATTCAGTTACCAGTGTTCAAAGGAGCAGGAGGTGAAGACCCGGATCAATTCTGGTTTGTGCTAACATCAGTATGGAACGCGCAGCAAATCGCGGATGATAATATTAGAAAGGCTACCTTAGTTAGCGCGCTGCAGGACCAAGCACTGACATGGTACATAAAATATTCAGGCAAGCACCCAACGGCGGGGACAACGGAAATTCAGACCGAATTGAAGAAGGAGTTTAGCCGGCCGAAGTCAGAAACGCAGTCGATTATAGGGTTCAAAGAAATCACGATGATGCCTGGAGAAACCCCATGGGATTTGGACCAAAGACTGAAGAGTACTATTCGCGAGGCTAACATGACATTGACGGATGCACAACACTGCGCTTGGTTTATGGCATCCTTAACACCACATCTAAGGGTGGCTCTATCACAATAGAAGATCTCAACCCAGGCCGAAGCACTAGAGACGGCAATGAGGTTACACGAAACTCCATTGCAAGACCCGGGGTTGGGAGTTCAGCAAATACAAGTGCAGATCCAAGATTTGTGTGTTGAAATGAAGAAGCTAAAACAAGAACAAATACTACGAGTAGAAGTTTGGGAGGAAGTATGGTGTATAAAGTGCAGAAGCCAGGGACACGATAAAGATCACTGCCCGGTCGTAGTAAATTTGGTGGAAACGGGGGGACCAATGCTATTGCGACTAGAGGCACAGACAAGATCGAGCACCACAGCTCCGCTCTATTGCGCAATCTGTCAGGTGGGAGGAAAGCACAACACTGATAACTATCATCTATTGCCAAAATACAACCAAACACCCTAGTAGCTATTCTGTAACTTTTATAGGTCGGTGGGCCACGAGGAAAGAGACTGTCGTAGCTACCAATTGTTAATGGACCAGTCACCTACTTACAGAATGCAGACTAAGGTGTGAGGTCAGGATCCAGCCGCGACGATCACGCGCGGTGGGTTCTAGGGCCGTGGACGAGGACGGGGCGGAATGGGGCCAGGAAAGGGTCGCGGGCAGCTAATCTGCTACAACTGTGGAGGACCAGGACATTACGCGTGAGATTGTACCAACCCAACTAGAATTTCGTGCAGTTATTGTGAGCAGTTCGATCATGAGCTAATAGATTGTCCTACACTGATAGCGCAAATTCGTGAAAGAAAAGCAGCGCAACCAACAACGACCCAGAATGTGTAGATGATGAGGTCTGAACCCTGCGAGGAAGATCCCAAGGTCAACATGGTGCTGAGGAGTGGCACGGCCACAGGAGCGGATGGACAGAACTTAGGGGGCGATAAGGAGACATATCGGGAAGCTTAGGAGAGCTTCGCGGAGGTCTCTACCCCAGGTAATAGGGATCAACCCGAGTCGGACAAGGATCCCTCAATGATAACTACCTTTTTAGAGACATGTATAAAATTGCTTCGCGACAACAGGGCGGTTAAAGGCTTATAGGAGTTGATAAATAGATGCGCAGGATGGAGTGAACCTCGTGTCATTCGAAAGTTGGGAAGACATGCATCATGGACCGGAAGGGAAATGCGGTTAACAGCCCAGATCGATGATTACGAGATGGAGCAGGTCATTTTGGATCTGGGCTCAGATGCCAATGTATTGCCAAAACAAACGTGGGAGCACATGGGTAAGCCTACACTACAATGGTCTCCTATCCAATTACGGATGGAAAATCAATAGAAGGTGCTACCCATGGGAAGGCTACAAGGGGTTACGGTAGACCTTAACGGCGCAAGTACTCGCATGGACTTTGAAGTTATTGAGCTCATGGATGACAATACGCCCTATCCTGCATTTTTAGGAATAGATTGGGCCACCGACATGAACGGAGTTATTAATCTAAAGAAGAGGACAATGATATTTGAAACAAAGGCGCTCCGCATCGTCATTCCGCTAGATCCAGCTAAAGGACCGTGCTACATCGAACCGGTGCACGACAGAGAACGCGATGACGACGTAGATTGTAGCTACAGAATGTCTGCCCAAGAGTGAGGATGGGTCAAGACATCGGAGGATAGAAGAATATCACGGGGTGATGGAGAATCCTGCACTTCTGATTCAGATGAGGAAGACGAGCAGTGGCGCAATAGGTTGAACAGAGTAACCACGCTACACTGCAACATGGTGACGAAATCGTTGTACTGCGTAAGGGCCCAAGATCGCGAATTGCCGAAGTATGATGGGTTGACGATGGTAGATGAATTCCTGACCAAATTTGAAATCGCAGTACCAGAGCACCAACGGTTTGATGCGATGAGATGGGCGCTGCGCGCGACACCTGCGCGATGGTGGGGCACACATGAAGGAACGTTCGAAGATTGGCGCGCCTGCAGGCGCATGATGAAGATCAAATTTGGGAAGCCGGAACTACGCATAGTGGAGAAATATGATGGACGTGATGATCCGCGCATGCACCTGACCAGGTGGATCAAAGCATACGAAGAGGAACCTCAGCCAGAATGGGTGCACTTATTTTATCACACCCTGGACGTCATTCCCAGAAACTGGTACACAGAAGTGGAGCTCCGACACGACACAGGTGAGTGGGATATCTTGCGCGCAGGGTTTTTGTCGACATTCCTATTCGAAGATCAATGGATGGATCCCGTGGACGAAGCGTTACAGCTGGTAAAGGCCGCCATATTCAAGACACCGTTAGAGCTAGAGGAAACTATGCAGCCCGACTGGTCGCGGCAGCTGAGACAGGCCCTCGAATGTTATACCGTCCAGGTAGAAGATGATGAGGACGATCCGTGAAACATCAATATTCCAGAATCAGAGGGGAGCCGAGAGGTGTGCAGACCCAAAATCGAAGATCCAGATATCACGACACCATTGAAAACGAAACAATTTAATATTGGAACCGAAGAAGAGCCGAAGTATGCAACACTTGGGGACTACTGGGATGATGCCACAGTGGAGAAGGTCGTCGAATTGCTTCGGGAATACCGAGATTTGTTCCCAACAAAGATCACAGAGCTAAAAGGGATCCTAGGAGACTTAGGAATGATGAAGATAACATTAAAGCTAGATGCGAAACCAGTGAAGCAACGACCCTACCGATTGAATCCAAAATATAAAGTGAAGTTCCGCAAAGAATTGGACAAGATGTTGGCAGCAGGGATCATTGAACCAGTCGAGGAGTCCGACTGGGTAAGTCTAATGGTTGTGTAGGAGAAGAAACAGAAGGGTGAGATTCGCATCTGCGTGGATCTTAGGAAGCTCAATGATGCCTGCGTCAACGATCCATTTCCAACACCGTTTACAGATGAGGTGCTAGAAAATGTGGGGGGGCAGGAAGCCTACTCTTTCACGGATGGGTTCTCAGGATACCACCAGATCAAGATCGTGCCAAAGGACAGGAGTAAGACAATGTTTGCTACTGAATGGGGTTGTTTTCAGTACACAGTGATGCCCTTCGGACTGAAGAATGCGCCGGCAATTTTTTCACGAATAGTAGTCGCAGCATTCAAAGAATTTATCCACAAGTTCTTGGAAGTCTACCTTGATGACTGGACCGTGTTTGGACTAGTTAAGAAGCACGTAGCGAGCTTACGGTTGATGTTGGATACTTGCCGCCGACATCAGATTGCGCTAAACTTGAAGAAGTGTACTTTCTTGGTCCCATTCGGGAACCTACTGGGCCACGTGGTCTGTAAGCAAGGCCTGATGGTGGATCCGACAAAGATCGTCATCATACTCAATCTACAAGCACCGCGAAGTGTCAAGCAATTACGTGCCACACTAGGACACACGGGCTACTATCAAAAGTTCATCAAAAGCTATGCTCAGATCACGGCTCCGATGGAACAGTTGCTGAAGAAGGACGCTACTTATTGTTGGAATGAGGAATGTAACAAAAGTTTGGAGACACTTAAGGAAAAGATGGCATTGGCCCCTATATTGGTCTTTTCGAAATGGGACGTCGAATTTCATGTGCACGTCGACACGTCATGTATACACGCGGAGGGAATTGACCACCCGATTGCGTTCGCAAGTCACCAGTTGTCAAAAGCTGAGAAGAATTACTCCACTACTGAGCGCGAGGGATTAGCAATGGTATATGCGCTTCAAAAATTCCGCCACTATCTGCTTGGAGGTCACTTTAAGATGTATACCAATCACTCGGCATTAAAATACCTAGTGAATAAGCCTGTGTTGGGGGGCGCATCTGTAGATGGTTGTTGTTATTCCAGGAGTATGACTTTGAGGTCGTCATCAAACCGGGACGTCTAAATGCAGGCCCAGATCACCTGTCCCGAATTGAGACCGGCGAAGAACCCACAAATCTAGAGGACAGACTTCCAGATGCTCAGCTATATGCGGTGCGTGTAGCGGATGGTCATTTTGAAGATATAATCCATTTTTAACTACAAGGACTGCACCACAGGGATACCCCATTCAGCAGAAGAAGGAATTGGTGATACGCGCAGCAGACTTCACCGTGATTACAGGACACCTCTACAAAATGGGCAACGATGAGATCTTGCGTCGATATGTCCCGGAGTTTGAGCGAGGACAGATCCTGGCTGAAGCACATGGGGGGGTTGCTGGCGAACATTATGCGGGTCGTGCCACAACCCAGACGATACTTCGCGCAGGATTATGGTGGCCTACTCTGCATCAGGATTTGAAAGCACACTGTCGAGCTTGCGATGTATGTCAATGGACGGGGAAACCATCGTGGAGAGATGAAATGCTGCTCCAGCCACAGATGACGCTACAGCCCTTCGAAAAGTGGGCAATCGACTTCGTAGGACCTATCGAGCCTCGAGGGAAAACAGGCGTGCGCTACATAATCACCACGACAAAGTATTTGACCCGATGGGCCGAAGCACAGCCAGTTAAGGATTGCACGACTGCAACAACTGTGAAGTTTTTGTTCGAGAACGTACTAACAAGGTTTGGATGTCCCAAAATTCTCATGAGCGACCGGGGAACACATTTTCTGAACAAAACAATCATCGCACTCACTGAGGAATTCCAGATATATCACCAACAAAGTACGTCGTACCACCTGCAAGTGAATGGGACCGTTGAGGCATTCAACAAAATCTTAGAGACTGCATTAACCAAGGTCTGTAATGCACAGCGAAATGACTAGGACTTACGCATCCTTGCTGTGCTATGGGCATACCGAACCACATGCAAGAAGTTGACGGGCTAGACACCTTTTCGGTTAGTCTATGGCAAGGAGGCTGTTATGCCTATGGAATATATTGTGCCTAGTCTGCGGATCGCGGCAATCATAGGTATGGCAGACCGCAGGGCTTTGGAGGAAAGGCTCGCGCAGCTCGAAGAACTGGAGGAGGAACGGTTTTTGGCTGGATTCCATCAGCAAGTACAAAAACAACGTGAAAAAGTGTGGCATGATCGCCATATCAAGGTGCGCACTTTCAAGGAGAATGATTTAGTATTTCTATACCACAGTAAATTCGAGAAATTCCCTGGAAAGCTCCGAATGCATTGGCTGGGACCCTATGTCGTCAAAGAAGTTACCGATGGGGTGCAGTTCAGCTTGCCTAACTAAATGGGGACCCCTTCCCGGGCCGAGTGAATGGCAGTCTCCTGAAGCTCTATATGGGCGGGTTGGCCACCTGACTAACCGTTCAAGGGACAGTCTCACTGCTCCAACCAATTGAAAGAGAGCGCGGGACGATAAAGCAGTCTGGGAGAAAGAGCCGCGAGTTCCAAGATATGCATCAATCTGGCTCATCATCAAGATCACGGTCGCACGATTAGAAGCACGCTGTTGCATTACTCCGAGCAGAGGTGACTATTCATGTCACTATTCATGACAAGATGTCTGCATTATGGCGAAAGGGAGTGGGCGGCGGGAAATTTAGAGGAAGATTACGAGCCAAACATGGCACGAGCTACCACAGAATCCCCACGGGGACGCTGGAACAGGCAGGAATTAGGGAATTTGAATTCTGAATCACTTATAAATCACTGAGGGGCATCCATCGAGTGAATTATACTTCCGCCAAGCATATGGTGTGAATTATACTTCCGCCAAGCGTATGCTGAGTATTGATATGGAGCTGGTTAGTATCTTTGCACACGGAATAAGCCCGAGGGTGGTGATATGGCCGATGGAGCAGCAAGACTATATAAGGAGCATGGTGTTAACAGTTGCGGGCGTTCCACAGCCGGCTGCCTTGATAATAGGGGATGTACTGGAAAAAGGGAGACAGGAAGCAGACTTGGTCCAGATGCTATTGCACCGCCCATGGGCAGGTCGGCGAACCACAACAATTCAGCAAAAGAATGGAAAAATGGAGACCACGGGTGGAAACAAAGTTACTAAGGCGTCTCTAAAAGACCTTAAGGAGTGGGATCTCACGGACAACAGCAACAGTCTTGCAAAATTGAAACACAAGCTACAACAGACAGGACGAAGAGTGGATATGAAGGTTGGAAGTGGCTGCGGTGGTACAAGGAGGTTCTGTACACGGCTCCCCCACTCGAGCTAAAATCTGATGAGGGGGTGTTTTGTGTTAACCGAGCAGAGCAGAATGAGCAGCATCGGTCGCAAGAAGTGGCAAAAACACTGAAGTAGGAGCTAGACGAAGCGTGGTAGGAGACAACGAAGAAGCAGTTGGACGACGAGCGTCACTCAGAGGGAGGTGAACTGCGAAGCCACGGCAGCGCGTCTTGCCACACCAACGAGTGACTCGGGACGAGTCACGATAATTGTGTTGGGGGACTGTTGGGTAGCGGAGGTCCCGCATAACAGTTTTGGGTCTGATAGCCTAGAAATTAGGATAAAAATATTGTAAACCTCCGAAATATGCGGAGCGCGAAATGTAAAAGACCGAGTCAAAGGGTTGTCTGCCCGAAAAATAATATAAAATAATAGGAAGTAAGTCAGTCCACGGACCATAGATAGGTATAAATAGAGCACGACTCTATGAGGGAAAGGCAGTTCTTTTTGGGCATAATCTTGGAGCCAAATGGTAATGGGTTGTTAGAAGCAATCTGAAAGTGTCTGTAAGTTCGATTCGAGGGTTTGGGTAAAGGATAGAGGCTCTGCAGTTGTGTGCGCAGAGGCCTGGAAGAGTCTGCATCTATGTGCATGGACCCCTGCAGCTAAGTGCGCAGGGCGGATCTGGATGTACTAGTGTTAAGTGGAAATAAAGATAAGTTCATTCTAAAAATTATTTGTAATATTTGATTTATCACGAATCTGGCATTTTGTATGGTTAACCAGGCTGTTTTTGTCTATGCGCATTGATTATTGAATACTTGTGAATCGGGTTTTAATCTTAATAAGCGAATGGAATGAAAGTGATAAATGTTTGCTTAAAGACCACCTTAAAGTAGATCTGAGTTGCAATACTTCATCTGCTAGAGTAGATCTGTAGACTGCGCGAGGTATTTAGGGTCCGCGCGAATACAGTGCAGTGCGAAGCTGCAGAACGGAGCGTGAAACCTCCAAATCACATCCAGACATCCCAAGGGTGTGGAAACCTAGTTCCAGCACCCTCCCCTGCTACCTCAGGTGAGACCTCAATCTGCGCTTCGTGGGCTGTTGCCGAAAGGGCCGGTAGCTGCAGGATTTGCTTGGCTAAATAACTCTTCCAAACCTGGGTCAGGCCCATATAAGCCAACAATCCTCATGACTCCTCCTAAGCCCTCCTCAAACGAAGAAATGGCCTTTTCCGCCTCCTTGAGTGACAAATCTTCCACCTACTTTTTCCTCTGAGCCCAAGTCTTGGATAAGTTCTTCAACTCCATATTGTGGAGGAAGTTTTGAGATATGTCCCCCGATATGCCTGGGGGGTTTGCCTTCCAAAATTCCATCACTAGTTTGATGTAATCCAAGTCTTGCAGCCAGGTAGAATTGAACTTGAAAGGGGACTTAGGCTTATTAATGACATCCTGCAACTCCAGGTATATGGGTCGGTGGTCCAACAACCCTCTCGAGCTCACCCATTGTCTGATGCTGGATCCTTCGTTAACCAGAAATTCTTTAGTGAGGAAGCGATCAAGTCTTCTGGCCAAACTTGCTTCCCCCACTCTGTTGTTCCTCCAAGTGGGCAGCTTTTTTGCTGTGGGGATATCTATGAAATTATGGGACTCCAGGAGGTTTTCAAAGAATCCCGACAAAGCGTCCACCTGAGCGTGATTGCCCCAAGATTCAGAGTACCCCATAGAGAAATTGAGGTCTCACCCTAAGATTATATTATCTTGTTGTAGGAGGGATGAGTTGAATAAAGATCTCCAAAATCCCACTCTGTCCTGACATGGCCCATACACATTGAGAATCCTGAACTCCAATTCAAGGGTTGGAGAGTATATATCAGCACCTAGAAAACCTCGACCACCCCAGACCTTCAATGCTTTAATGGTTCTTTTACAAATGCCTAGGGTTAATCCCCCTAATCTGCCCGAGGCATCGAGAGAGTGAAAATACCAGCTTGGAAGCCATGATTCAAGAAGAGAGGAGACAGAGAAAGCAGAGCCAAGGGTTTCTTGGAGGAAGATAATGTCAACCTGTTCAGAGGCAAATAAGCACTTGAGGGCTAGTTTTTTATCCGGGCTAGCCACCCCACGACAATTAAAAGAGAGTAGCTTCATGGAGGGGGGGGGGGGGGGGGGGGGGGGAAGAGGGGCTTGCTCTGCTCTAAGGGCCCAGTTTAAGGTCTTCTGTTTGCCAGAAGCAACCTCCTCCCCAGCCTGATGCTTGGCTTTGGAAAGGTGGGAGGGACGCCCCCTGGTTTTGGGAGGGGGGGGGATGGCGACGACCTCAAAGCCTATGATATCCAAGCCTTGAGAGCGCATTCGGGAGTGGAGAGGGTAACGAGGTTCGGGATTGTCAGAGTCGGGATGAGGGGAAAGGGGAGCCTCAATGAGAGAAGGCTGAGGGAAGGAGAAAGTGGGAGGGGGAGGAGATATGGTGCAATGTTGGACCATAGGGGTCTGATGAAAAAGCTCGGGGGGGGGGAGGGTGGGGCGGTGTGGAGGGGGCGCATAAGGGAGTACCCGGGAAATCCACTAAACAAATCTGCCTCGACCGAGAAGGCATAACAGGAGAAACAATAGAAGAAATATTAGAGGAGAAAGGAGGAGATGACATACCCGTGGTGTGAGCGTCCCCTATAGTCGCCCGTGCTCTAGTCAGAGGTGGGGAGGGTGGCCAGAGAGGAGCTTTCCCACGCTTCTTCCTTTGATCTTTCTCGTGTATCTTGTCCGCTTCAGTCAGATCTTGTGAGTTCAAATCTTCCCTTTCTATTGCAGATTGAGGTTCCTCCTGTGGAGATCAGACTTCCTCAACATTTTCCACCGGCTGTTGTACTCTCTCGTCGACCAAAGGGCAATATTTGTACACGTGCCCCACTTTGTGACATTTGCGGCATCTGTATGGAATTCCCTCGTAGTCCAGAGGTTGCTTCCAAGTGAATGACCTCCACTGAATATTAATGAATTCCCGCAGCCCTCCCCTTGTGTCCATATGAACCAAGATCCTGGCAAAGGCCATCTTACTAGTAGATAAATATGATTTATCTGATTCCATGCAAGAGCCGAAGGAATTCCCTATTCGCCTGAAGATGCCCTCCGATAAAAAATGTAACGGGAGTCCTGGTAATCTTACCCAGATCGGCCCGACTCCAAGCTGCTCCGTGTCTGGGTCGAAGAGAGGGGACCAACATTTCAGAAGGACAGGGGCATGCTCAAAATGATAATAAGACGAAAGGACCCAATTCGTGAGGTCGGGCCTGGAGAACCGAAGAGCGAACCACCCCTTTACGAACATTTGCACAGTGGGCAAATCGGCCAGGTGATTCCCCCAGACCTCAAAGACACAAGTTTTCAAAGGGGCCGTTGTATAGCTCCAGCCCCTAATTCTTCCCACCAATACCCTATCAGCAAAATCCACGGTCTCTTCCAACCGAATGTCTTCCTCCAATCTGAGGAAAGTATCTACCTCCTTAGTTTGGAAAAACTTCATCTTCTTGCTTATCGTGACCTCAGCTGCAACGCTTTCACGGCTTCCTAGAATGTGCTCCTAGGCAGGAGGACTCACCGGGGAGGAGATGAGGCGATGGGAAGGCTTTCCGATAAAGGGGGGATGCTGGTGAAACTGCCTGAGGGGATGGAGGTTGTGCACGGCGGGATCTGGGGCGTCAAGGAGGAAGGAGGAGTGTGGGGAGAGGCGGGGTTAGCGAAAAGCAAGGGTTGAGAGAAGTGACCAGGGGAGGGGGACGAAGGGTTAGGGTTAAGGAAACCCATAGCAAACCCTAGGGAAGACGGGGATGACGGGGGTGTTGAGAGAGATGGCCAAGTTGGAGGGTCATCCGGCAAAACTATGTGATGGTACGGTGGTCCAGAGAGCGAGGGGAGGCCAGAGATAGCCTCATGCAAATCGTTGCTAAATGAAATAGACCCCAACTTAGCAGGTCTCGAGGTTGCTCAGATAGTGCCCTCCGCTATCTCGTCTTCTGAATAATCTACCATCTCTAGATCCATCACTGTCAGGGTAAAAATATGCGCCAAATGCCTTGGTAACCGCCAGAGGGAGGAGCAGCAAGTCGACAGAATCCGGCAAAGAAGGCCAGAGGTCAACCAGCAGGGTCGTAGAGCGGGAACGGGCGTCCAGGTAAAAAAATGTGTAAAAAACCTAAGCTACGGGCCATGGCTAAAAGTATTAGATGCACGTGTTGATGGGGACGTGTACACTGCTGGTATAGCCAGCTGCTACATTTTGTTGCGTCCACGCACCCGCTACCCATTTTCGCCTGTAATCCTATCTGACGCCTCCATTCTCCCACCTGCACCAGAGCTCCATGTTTATCTCCAACTTGTTCAGAACAACTCATTACAACATTTGTTATTCTTAGAATTTAATTATTTTCAACTAGTATCTATAGCCTATACGTTGACGTAATTTAGGAACTGCAAAGATGAATATGAGATATATAAAATGTGCAATTATTTTTGTACTAATTGTTGTACTACAAAAACATTTTCTATTCTTAGAATTTAATTAATTTCAACTAGTATCTATAGGCTATACTTTGACGTAATTTAGGAACTGCAAAGATGAATATGAGATATATAAAATGTGCAATTATTTTTGTACTAATTGTTGCACTACAAATAGATGCAGATACTCTCTTTTCTAGGGAATTCGTGGGAAAAGAAGAGTTATCACTTATTGCTTCATCCATTCCAGTGAAAGCTCCGGAGTGTGGCTGGAAACTTTTAACACTACCAAAGATGCCCTTCTCTCTAGCATGTGACTGAGTTGTGTTCAAGATCTGAGGATCTAGGGATCGGTTTAATTCCCTCCTCTCTAGCCTCTAATTCAAAGATAATTTTTTTTCCAAAAAAAAAATCTTTTTTTTTAAGGATAATTTTAAAGGGGAGTTTTTTTACTTGGAATACAAATTGTATTTTTTTTTCCCTTTTTCTACCAAAGATAATTTTAAAGGAGAGTTTTGTTATTTGGAATACAAAATTGGTTTTTGACAACTTAAACCTCTAAGGTTCACAACAAATAACTAGTTTAAGGAATTTAGACTTCTGTGATCCATAACATTGTTTAGATATCTTCGGCAAAAATCACATAACCAATATTTTGTCGACGCGTTTCGAACCAACCAGTGTGGTTCATCGTCAGGACAAGATGAAGAACTGATCTGGCTTAGCGAGAATAAATAGAGTGTGCAGAGATTCCAACAGCTAAATCCTAACGGCTAATTTTGACCAGGTCAAACCACTAAATTAGTTAGTTAATATTTCTCGAAGAAAGTAAAATAAGGTAAATTAAGGAAATTCAATTGTTAATTTAAGGAAAAGAATAATATTAATATTATCCCAAATATTAAGAAAAATTGTTATTCTAATAATAATGGTCATATTATATAATAATAAATCTATAATCCCTTATTATTCCAATATAACCTACAAGTAAAGATAACCCATTACTAATATTATTAGAATTTATTTATCCTAGGTAATTTATTCATAATTATCTAATGGTAAGATAGATCATGTTTTTTAGAATAAATCATATATAATGTTTAAAATCCTTGGTCAATAATAAAAAACAATATATGTTTATTAAATCATCTATATCTACTAATAATTAATATTTCTAGAAATTAGTTATATTAGGTAAATCCATAATCTAGGGTCGTTAAAGCTAGGACTATTAATATTAATAATAATAAAAATATTAATATTAATATTAATATTAATATTAATAATATTAATATTATCCCAAATCTTAAGAAAAATTAATATTATAATGATAAAGGTCATACTATATAATAATTAATCTATAATCATTTATTATTCCAATATAAATTATAAGCAAAGATAACCTATTATTAATATTATTAGAATTTTATTTACCCTAGGTAATTTATTCATAATTATCTAATGGTAAGATAGATCATGTTTTTTGGAATAAATCATATATAGTGTTTAAATTAATTGGTCATTGAAATGATAAGTTATATAAAAAATAATTATAAACAATTTAAGTTTATTAAATCATCTATATCTACTAATAATTAATATTTCTAGAAATTAGTTATATTCTGTAGATCCATAATCTAGGGTCGTTAACTCTAGGACTATTAATATCATAATTAATAATTAAACCTAATGGTCAAATAATCAATATTAGAACTATATTTTTTATTCCAATAAAATACCGAGGTTAACTAAGACTATAGGTAAGCATATTATTACTTATAAGATGAATGTCAAAATCTAGGCTTGATATATCAAAATCTATCCTTAAAACTTAATGGTCAAAATACATTATATAATTATTTCAAAATTATAACAGTTAACTATGCCATTAATAAGGAACATATAAAGAAATAAAGAAATAAGGAAAAACAAATATGCCCAATAGTAAGTAAGGTTAATAATACTAAGCCCGAAACTCGAAAAAAAAGAGAGGACCCAAACACCCCATAATAACAGGACAAACTTGCCAAAGGAGAGAAAAAAGAGGGGGAAACAGAAACCCTACGACCTAAAAAAGGGGAAAAAGGTTAGGAAGACAAGGCAGGGACCCAGCAACTGCTAATCTTCCAGCCATCATCCCTATTAAGATTGATCGGCCTTTTCTCAATCTCCAGGGCCTCTCTAAACTTGCGGTGGTGAAACTGCGCAATCCTGGCAATGACTTGAGCCTCCTCTATACACACATGATGCATAGTCTTTCCCGCATGCTTAGCCAGGGCCGAGGACTTGGTCCTCCCATGTCTTAAGTCAGCCGAATGCTCGCTAATCCGCTGATTGATCGAGCGACCAGTCTCACCAATATAAGGGGTTTTACAAGAACAAGGAATAATATAGACGCCCTTCATGTCCTTAGGGTCGATCGGGTCTTTTACAGACCTGAGGGATCCACGGATAGTATTGAGAGGTCTAAAAGTAGTAGGTACATCATACCTCTTCAGAATCCTCGCAATCCTGTCCGTGGTTCCCTGGATGTAAGGAAGGTTCATCCAGGGAACCACAGACAGGATTGCGAGGATTCTGAAGAGGTATGATGTACCTACTACTTTTAGACCTCTCAATACTATCCGTGGATCCCTCAGGTCTGTAAAAGACCCGATCGACCCTAAGGACATGAAGGGCGTCTATATTATTCCTTGTTCCTGTGGAACCCCTTATATTGGTGAGACTGGTCGCTCGATCAATCAGCGGATTAGCGAGCATTCGGCTGACTTAAGACATAGGAGGACCAAGTCCTCAGCCCTGGCTGAGCATGCGGGAAAGACTATGCATCATGTGTGTATAGAGGAGGCTCAAGTCATTGCCAGGATTGCGCAGTTTCACCACCGCAAGTTTAGAGAGGCCCTGGAGATTGAGAAAAGGTCGATCAATCTTAATAGGGATGATGGCTGGAAGATTAGCAGTTGCTGGGTCCCTGCCTTGTCTTCCTAACCTTTTTCCCCCTTTTTTAGGTCGTAGGGTTTCTGTTTTTCCCCTCTTTTTTCTCTCCTTTGGCAAGTTTGTCCTGTTATTATGGGGTGTTTGGGTCCTCTTTTTTTTTTCGAGTTTCGGGCTTAGTATTATTAACCTTACTTACTATTGGGCATATTTGTTTTTCCTTATTTCTTTATTTCTTTATATGTTCCTTATTAATGGCATAGTTAACTGTTATAATTTTGAAATAATTATATAATGTATTTTGACCATTAAGTTTTAAGGATAGATTTTGATATATCAAGCCTAGATTTTGACATTCATCTTATAAGTAATAATATGCTTACCTATAGTCTTAGTTAACCTCGGTATTTTATTGGAATAACAAATATAGTTCTAATATTGATTATTTGACCATTAGGTTTAATTATTAATTATGATATTAATAGTCCTAGATTTAACGACCCTAGATTATGGATCTACAGAATATAACTAATTTCTAGAAATATTACTTATTAGTAGATATAGATGATTTAATAAACTTAAATTGTTTATAATTATTTTTTATATAACTTATCATTTTAATGACCAATTAATTTAAACACTATATATGATTTATTCCAAAAAACATGATCTATCTTACCATTAGATAATTATGAATAAATTACCTAGGGTAAATAAAATTCTAATAATATTAATAATAGGTTATCTTTGCTTATAATTTATATTGGAATAATAAATGATTATAGATTAATTATTATATAGTATGACCTTTATCATTATAATATTAATTTTTCTTAAGATTTGGGATAATATTAATATTATTAATATTAATATTAATATTTTTATTATTATTAATATTAATAGTCCTAGCTTTAACGACCCTAGATTATGGATTTACCTAATATAACTAATTTCTAGAAATATTAATTATTAGTAGATATAGATGATTTAATAAACATATATTGTTTTTGATTATTGACCAAGGATTTTAAACATTATATATGATTTATTCTAAAAAACATGATCTATCTTACCATTAGATAATTATGAATAAATTACCTAGGATAAATAAATTCTAATAATATTAGTAATGGGTTATCTTTACTTGTAGGTTATATTGGAATAATAAGGGATTATAGATTTATTATTATATAATATGACCATTATTATTAGAATAACAATTTTTCTTAATATTTGGGATAATATTAATATTATTCTTTTCCTTAAATTAACAATTGAATCTCCTTAATTTACCTTATTTTACTTTCTTCGAGAAATATTAACTAACTAATTTAGTGGTTTGACCTGCTCAAAATTAGTCGTTAGGATTTAGCTGTTGGAATCTCTGCACACTCTATTTATTCTCGCTAAGCCAGATCAGTTCTTCATCTTGTCCTGACGATGAACCACACTGGTTGGTTCGAAACGCGTCGACAAAATATTGGTTATGTGATTTTTGCCGAAGATATCTAAACAAAATAACTAGTTTGTAAAATTTTTGAAAAATTATATATTTACCTAATTTTATAAACATTTTTCATCTTATTGAAGTAATTCCACATATTGTTTATTCACATGCCTTATTAAATTCAAATATCTTTTATTTATCTTAACTCAATTACATTTGATTATCTTATTGCATTATATTTTGTTTATGGTTTACTGTATAATAATTTTTTTTTAAGTATGAATATATGAAAATTGTATGTGAAGATTTTTATTAAATTTAAATTTAATAATAAAATATTAATTTAATTTTTTAATTGTTAAAATTATATAAGTTAAGTGTTTTGAAAATTTTAAATACACTGAATAGACTTATTTAAATAATAATGATTTTAATTCAAAACTAAAATATAAACTTTTCAATAAACATGGTTACTAAATTATTATTTTTTTTTAAATATTATTATTACTTTTTTTTTTAAATTATAAAGAATTAATAAATTTAGAATCTCCACAAAATTCATAAAGATTTTGATTTTTGCTCCATTTCTATTAATTACAAAAACAAACTCACTTGGATTTCCATGATTTCAGTGTCAATGGATATATTAATTTTTCCCAAAAATTGGATAGTTGGATATATTAATTTAGTTATATTATTTTTTCCCAAAAATTGGGTAAATGGATATATTAATTTAGTTGTTGGTAAAAAATTGATTCCCTAACTTAGAGCTATCACTAAATAAAGTTATATAGTATCACTAAATAAAGTTATATAGTTTCATAACAGTTTCACCTTTCAACAATCTAAATTTCAATTTCCCTATATTTAAAGTAAGTGACAGGTACTAGCTACTATGTAACACTTGTTATATATAGTATTAACAAGAGCCACATGGTGGCAATGCGACTGCCCTTGATTTTTGCACGTTGCCACTATGTCGTTCTTGCTAAGAAACCACAACCCAACAAAAGCATCAATCAATGAAAAATAAGGTGTAATAACAAGTGGCCTTGTAATAACAAAAAATGTATATGCCACCTACTAACATAATAAGTAATGGTTTTAGTGAAAATATATTTGTAATAATAACAAAATAATAACTCATAAATTTAGTTAAAAAAAGACAACATTGTTGTATTGTATAGGTAATTAAATCACATCTATCAAATAACCATGAATTAGATGATTCACCTTCATTAAATGATTATGAATTAATGATACAATCAAAACATTTATTTTTTTCTTCAAATTTAAGACTAACATTAAAAAATTAGTTTTTTTTATTAATATTTTTTAATATTATATATTAACTTTAAATTGAGGAAAAATTTATTATATAAATGTATTTTTATTTTAAATAATAAAACTATTTCTTAATATAATTAGTTTTATTAATTAAAAAACTAAAACTAACAGGTTTAAATAAGTTGAAAATTTCGTCATTATTAAATAATAAAATACATAACTAATTAGTAAAAAAAAATAACTATGAATGATGTAAAAATAAAAATATAAAATATAAAACCAAAATTATGTAAAATATATAAAACTATTAATTACCTTCACAGTGTAGCAAAAGTTATACAACATAATTACATAAATCTGTTGCAGTGATTATCTCGAGGTATTTAGAGAGACCATAATTATGCTTTCATAGTTTAGTTTTATTGAGTGGTGTAGTGATCGATTGAAATATCCAACTGTATCTTTTACGGGTGAAAAAATAATAAAAGAAAGCACACCATGTTATTTTACCATGGGATCAGTTTGGATTAACCTAGAAGACACCTATGCTTCTGATGCCATGCTCTCTGGTGTGTTGCATTTGTTTTCATGAATCAATCTTACATACGAACATGTTCATTTTTTTTTAATGATTTTGAACATGTACTTAAATATTGTTTTCTACAAAGGTTAACTTTAAGATCTGACATTGATATCAAGTATATATTCTCCCTTTCCTAAGATATGTTTATATCGTAAGGCCATACATATCTTAAGGCCATTCATATATTGGTGTTGAAACATAGATTATAGAATTCTTCGAATGGTCTAAGGCCACATTTACAATATTTTATAAGTAAATTTGAAATACATAAACCATCGACTTTTATTAGTGTCTAATTATTAAATGAAATATCTTGAATAATATTAATATATTTATTTATTTATAATATAAAACATATAATGTTATATCACAAAATTTATATCATTGAGTTGAGAGACTTATTAACCTAATATAATGTGTAAAGTTGTATGAATTTTATTAAAGTTGAAATTTTACTTATATTAACAAAAATAAAAATTAAATAATATACAAAACATTAAATAATGTTTGCTCATAAAAAAAATTGCAAGTGAAGAAATTAGATCCCTCTCGGCTCATGTTAGATCCTTATTTAAGATGGATCTATGTTGGTTTATTACACACTAGATTGTCACTTGTGGTTCTTGCGAAATTCCAACTATATAAAACCATGAGAAATATACCAACATCTACATTGTTGGTACATATTTTTGATCGTCATACGTAGTAAGGTATTTTGAACTAGAGATTATTTCGTCATATTAATGACATTGTTTTCACCAAGGACAACACACACACGAACGCTGTGTATTTCCTAGGGGTTGGTAGCCTTGGTGGGGATGGCGGAATTAGGTCAACCAGGAAAACTTGCATAAAATTTTAACAATGAAAAAAAATTTGCAGTACAGTTCAAAATAATGCTTCAGCGCGGTCACCAGATATCACCACTGTCGTTAGGCAGTGACATAATAAATTATTACACAATATTTAATATTTGCCTATTTAATCACTATTATTTTATTTTATTTATGCATGAGAGGTCATCTCACTGCAACCATTTTTTTTATAATATAAAAAGAAACATATAAATACATTGGAACATGTGTATAATTTGTTATATCTCTAGGTAATGACAAGGTGAAACATCTAAATACATCATAACATGTGTCTAATTTGTTAGCTCCTAGGTAATGACAAAGTGCAGATAAAATGTGTGTTTTAGGTTATACCATTGACCATGTTAGAGTCAGTATTTGCATACTACCATCAGTGATGAAAATTCCTCTTTTATATCATATTATTGTCCCATGTTAAAAAATTTATCATTCCACCTAGGTCATCATGTAAAAACTTACTCACTGATGGTAGCCCAAGTTCAAACTCCAAGTCCCTCTCAAAAAATCAATATTTGCTAACCCACCCTCATGTGTCTTGCTAGGCATACATCAATCATAAAAGATCATTTCGTCATGTCTTTATGTTAGTCAAGTCAACATGGAGTCTGGTCATTCAAGGTCCCATTAGGTCATTAGGGTTTCCAAGGTTCCAATAAAACTCCATTCCATTGCATAAGACCAACAAGTAAAGGGTGATCAAATAACATCTCTTCACCATGTGAAGATGATTTGTAAAGAGAAATGCTTATTTCATCATGTAATTTTGAGTTCAAATGTAATATTTTTAATTTTCATTTTGTAATTTTATGTCATTTAAATGTAATAAGTACAAGGTTCCCAAGTTGTTAACTCAGTGTTCCAAAGATTCTAGACCATCAAAAGATCAATTTGTCAAAGGAAATAGTCAAGTGAAAGGGTAAAGTTTCAAAGGGTTAAGTGAATGCCAAAGGGAGTTGTCTTTTCCCAAGGGTGTCCAAATCATCATTTTCCACAAGCACTAAACCCTAATTTCCTCTCCCATAGAGCTAGGGTTGGCTATAGAATCAAAGACATCTGAGTAGAGGAGGCCTAAGGGAGGTCATTTCAGCAAGTATGAGGCCATTCCAACTCATCAACATCATTTTTCAAGAATTCATCCCAAGGGACAAATCATTTGCCACACATAGGGCCAATTTTTCTTCAAAGTATGTTTCCAACCAAACAGAGATGAATTTTACAAAATTGAGAGAGTTTTTTGTCCATAATAGGAAAATCATGAAAAACCTCCTTCATTTTTTACACAGGTGTCATGGTTTTGGATAAATTTCAAAAATATAGTTTCTACAAGAGAGTTGCTACACTTTTGAAGTGACTTTGGGAAAATCAAATTTTATCCTATCTGGAGTGTCCAAATGACTTTCTTGATGAGTCAAATGATAACTAGAGATAAATATATTTCCAATAAGATATCATGAGCTTAATTTGGAGTTGAGTAAGACCTCCAAAAGTTTCCTACAAGAGAACACTTCATTTTTGCACCCTCATTCTGCACTTTTTGACTAGTCTTGGGAGAATTAATTTTTGAGGGGCTATAATTGATCATTTTTAGTTCTTGATAGGTCCATTATGTATAAAAGAGAAATATATTTCCAACGAGCTATCATGGGCTCAATTTGGACTCCGGGAAGGCACTCAAAAGTTGGTTTGAAGATGGCGCTGCGCGCTTGGCAAGTGGAGGGCGCGTTTCAGTGTTACACTGCGCATTTGCCTGAAAATATTGAGTCTTTCCTAAGGGCATTGCATGCGTGTTAAGAGTGTTACGCGTTTTTCCAGGAAGGCTACAATCACCTCCTCAGCTCCTCCAAAGTGCATTCAACCTCAAAACAAGTAAGTAGTAGCTAAAGGATGTGCTTTTCCTCCTCCTCAAGTCAATTCCTAAGTGTTTGAAAGGTTTTATTCAAGATTTGGTTTAATTGTTAGATCTAAACCCTAGATCTCCCCCAACAACTACCTTCCACTCTCATTCCCTTTTATACACTTCCCTCCACCCTCCTTCCCTTTCCCTAAACCTTTTTATCCCAGATACCCTCTAACCCTTTGTCCTAAAACCCTAAGTCCTAGGTGATACAACTACCTAGGCTCCCAAACCCCCTATATTGCAAACAAATTTCCCCCATCCCCAAACTATCATACTACTACCCTATATCCCTCTCCAATACAAATATCCCTTCACCCATCATCTTCATATTTACCCTTCCCCATTTACTATTCCCTAAAAATTGCATTCCCCCTACCTTACACCTCCCTAGGGTTTGATACTAAACACCATGGCAGAGGAGGAATACAGACCACATAGTGAGGAAGAGGAAACAGATAGAGAAAAAACAGGTGCCAAGAAGAAGGCCAAGGACCAGAGGCCTAAAAAGAGCATTGGAGCTTGAAAAACAAAGAGAGGCAAAACTAGCTAATCAGCTCACCCTAAATGAACAGTTTGCCAAAATGATGAATGAGAACCGAGAGTATTGGCTCGAGAGGGTAAATGGTCATCTTGAGAAACTCCTAGACAAGGCCAAAAAGGACAATGATATTCAGAGAAGGATGGCAAAGTATTATGCCATGAGAAACAAAATTGCAAGAGCCAAGCTCAAAAGAGCCCATGCAAAGATTGAAGCCTTGACCAAGCAAGAGGAGAAAAGGAGGCTAGACATTCTTGCTGAGGCATCACTCCATGCCTCAAACACATGATCAGCCATCATCCCACCAATTTTGACAAGTTTTGAGCAAATTTTTCAAGTTGTGAATTTCTGTGTTTTTGAGGCATTTTTAACACAGTAAAAAGGTCAAACACGCAACACCTAGGGTGTTGCGCTCTTTTTTGGGGCATCTAATGAGAAAAAGGTCAACATAATTGGATTTAGAGTGATGAGGACATGCACCCTATGCATTTTCTAGGCATTTGGAGACAAATGGGTTAGTCAAAAAGGTCAAAAACCACCAAAAAACCATGTTTCTGCCTCATTTCTGGCTTGGGCGTTGTGCATTACCAGTCTTGGGAGATTGAGTTTTTGACAAGGAAAATGAGCTCCAATTTGAAAACTGAAGACATTTCTAGAAAGTAGACTTGAAGGTCTTTCAAACAAGCCATCTTGGAGCAAATTTGGACACCGGGAAGGCACCCAAAAGCAGTCCTGAACTTGGAGGGCGTGTTTGACAAAGAGAGGGTGTGTTTGACAGTCTTCTCCAATTTTCTGAGTTTCTCTCCTGTTTTAATTTTCACCTTGGCAAATGATGATTTTACCTATGTAAATGATCAAATTGGATGTAATTATCATGTTTTACTGTTACCTAGGGTAAATGCATTAGGTAAATCAAGCAGATGAGGTGTAATGAATCAGTTCACTTAAGATAGGAATGAGTCACTTGGACCATCCTACAATTTAGCTATCAGTTCAAATTTTTGTGTAATATCTTCCTTACCTCATGGATTCGATCCCCAAGGATGAGGGGAAGTGGTTTTCAAGTCTATTTAGTCCCTTTCTTCACCATTGACAAGGGTGGGACTCAGTTGGATGTTTGGCTATTGATCAGAGACACTAGTGTAATTAGTATTAGGCAGAATTTAATGAATGAGTTGCAACTATTTTGGTGGAATACCTGTGGTATGGCATTTTGACATAACTTCTTCTTATGTTGCATATGTTTGAATGTTTCGTACTCCCATGTTTCATTTCACTTCTATGATATGTTGACTTTCAAGTTGATGAACAGGATACATCTTACATGCTCTGTTTTGGGGAAATCTTCATAGTTTGTCCATTTTCTTAAGTTTAGAAATAATACATGCATGTCTTTCTCTTTCTATTACCTCACCAGTCTTATCCATCTCACTTCAGAACCTTAAAGTGTTTGAGTGCCTACCTACCTTGCTCCATCAGATGTCTGCAATCATACCCTTATTTTCCCCGACCTAGTCTCTTTGACCTAATCCTCTTCCAACAACCCCACCAAATCAAATCAAACAACCTCTGCACATCATACCTAGCCTAAAACCCTAATCCATCCAGCCCTCTTGGCTATGGTCCTTTGGAGAGAGCCCTCTCTGACTTGGTAGGGCTAGGTACCAAGTCAAAAGATTGGTATGTGGTTACCTCAGCTGGACTCTTCCTCAGCCTTGGAGATCCGGAGGAGTGATAACAGACCACAGAAGTGGAGGAGTAGTCTTTAATTTATAGTCTCTGCACATTTTACCAATCTTCAAAATTATTCTAAAAATTATGGAAATTTCGGTAAAATGAGATAAAATGAGATAGTATTCTTGTAAATACAAATTACATTGTTAAATTTAAGGATTTTGGTT
Organism: Pinus tabuliformis; assembly: GCA_031772625.1. NCBI lineage: Eukaryota > Viridiplantae > Streptophyta > Pinopsida > Pinales > Pinaceae > Pinus > Pinus tabuliformis. Next base: position 611,030,552 of record CM062809.1, read on the forward strand.
CCAATGCTGAAAAATTTGGTTGGTGTGCATGAGAGAGAAAGAGAAATTCGTTGTTGATGGTGGTATACATGGAGATGAGTGCATGGAAGTTCAACAATTTTATTGGCCAGTGTCAATGTAATGTAAGGCCAGAGAAAGCCAAAATTATTTGGTTGGTGTTGGTGGTATGCATGGAGATGAGTGCATGGAAGTTAAACAATTCTATTGGCCAGTGTCAATATAATGCCAGGCTGGAGAAAGCCAAAATTATTTTGTTGGTGTTGGTATGGATAAGAGAGAAAGAGAAACTACCCTATTGACTGTGGTATGCATGGAGATATGCGCTTGGAAATTCAAAATTTTGTTAGTCATGTTAATGTAATGTACGGTTCTTCTTTACAAGGAGATAAAATATCACAAAATAACTATTCTCAAATATTATATATTAATAACTTATTACACAATGTTTAATATTGGCCTATTTAATCATTATTATTTTATTTTATTTGAGGAGGAGAGATCATCTCATTGTGACTATTTTTTTATAATATGAAAAGCAACATCAGAATATGTGTATAATTTGTTATTTCTTTAGGTAATGACAAAGTGGAGATAAAAGGTGTGTTTTAGGTTATACTATCAATCACAAAAGTGGAAGAGTTATCTTTAATTTACAGCATATGCACAGTTTATTTAGTTTTCAAATTTTCTTTAAAAATTATGGAAATTTCTCTAAAATTCTGATAAAATTTGACAAGATTTTTTGTAAATGCATTTTACGTTGTTAAATTTCAAGATTTTGAGTGTCCCATAGGTTTTTGATGGTGCTCAATCTATTTTCACCATTAAAAAATAGATTCAAATATTCTTATCGATAGATTTTTTTTGCCGACCATTTTTTAGTGTCCCAACAATTTGAAAGTAAACGCCATTATTGAAGTTGGGGAGACAACACCATTATTTAATATTGAAATTATCTCACTACAACAACATTTTGCAACATCTAAGTATTCGAAACATGTGTATAATTTATTATATCCGAGAACATAACTATAGCTTAAAACAAAAAGTATTATGTTATGGGGAGTTTTCGTTTGTGCCAAATGATTGAGGTTGGATGTATTGCATGTTTATGGAGATTCAAAGGGCATCATAGATTGGGTCTATGAATCACATAGTGTAGTCCACTTATCCTTTCTAACATTTAGAACAAGGGAAGTTTTATTTTGCAGCATTGTCCAAGATTCCTTGACAAATGTTGGATGCATTAATCTCTCTTCATGCACCTGATTAGTCTTTTTTTGTTTACTAGTTTTTGGTATATGTTTTTTTCATGTTTAGAGATGGAACTAATCATTCAGAATTAGGTGCTACCACCAAATAAATTGTTTAAATATTTTTTATAAAAGGTTTATGTATGTGAGAAATTCTGATAAATAGCTTATATAGATATTTATGTATATAAAAATTAATAAACGAGAGAAATATATGGAATACAACTAAAGAATATACATTGTCCATAAAGGACATGATGAACACACTATGATAAATATTGTACTCTCTTTACGATCAACTACAAGAATGGAGGAGCTTTGTTTAATTTACATCATTTTAAAAACAGTCATGTTTAGTTTACCACTGGTTAAAGAGAAATATAAAAGGAACAACCATGTTTACTTTACACTCCTAAAAGGGAAATATAAAGAATGCTTGAAATGTATTTTGCATTTTTTTTAGAAAAAAAAAAATAGTTTTTTTCTCAGTATAGAATGAGGTTATTGGTATTAGATCAGATCACAGATATATTCACTTTAAAGTTTTGTAGGCTAGCATTGTTGGTATTACATCAACTCACAGATATATTCACTTTAAATTTTTGTAGGTTAGCCCATAGGTATATTCATTTCAGTTCACAAGGCTCAAAATCAATACAATAATATTTATAGGTACAAAGCCACTATCAACACATTATAGTTCATCATATCACCAAAAAAATTAAATGTATCAACACATTATAGTTCATCATATCACCAAAAAAATTAAATGTAAATAAAAAAAATAACAACTATTATATTTAACCACAAAAAAATAACTCTAAAATAACCCCAATTAATATATACTTAACCTTGATATATACTTAACATGGATATAAAAATAACATTAATATAAAAATAATCATTATACTTAACATGGATATAAAAATAACATTGATATAAAAATAATAATGATTAATATTGAAAATTTAAAATAATAGTAAAACTTAAAAATAATAATAAAGAAAAAAATTGTGTTATTGGCACATTTTTTACTTTTAAAAAAATATTGAAAATTTAAAATTGTAAAACTTAAAAATAACAATAAAGAAAGAAATTGTGTTATTGGCCTCCGTTTTTACTCCTAACGATCTTTGAAAATAAAAATTCAATTGCGAAATAAAAATAGTGGAATGAGGTGGAAAATTCAAAATGGTTCAACCTTTAATGAAATTGAAAGTAATTCAAAAACCAATTATTCTTTCACTTATTAAATTTTATTAAAATAAATAAAGTTTATTAAAATTGATTAAGTGCATGAATATTTTAATGCTAATTATATAAAATATATTAAGGCTGATTAAATATATAAATATTTTAATGTTATTTACATTTTAGAAGGATGAAAATATTATTATTTTAGGTATAATTATTTCATAAATATTATAAATGAGTTAGTTATAATATATTTTTGAAGATTTGAGAGTGGGTTTTTATCTATTTATCTGTGTATGGATTTGAAAATTATATTAAATCATTTTTAATATAGTTTTTTAGTGTAACTACATATTTGACTACTGCATCAAAATATCTCTATGACTTTAGGATTAAGACCTCACAATAATTAAATCTTAGCCAACCTTGAAAACCTCTTAATTTTCCACCATTAAATCTAACTTCTTTCATCAATTATATGAAATATATTAAAAATGTATTAAATAAATAAATATTTAATGTTATCTACCATTCTAAAAGGAAAAAGTTTTTAAAATAAATTTATTTTTAAATTGAAATTAAAAATAATTTTTCATTTATTTGTTATTAATAATTAAATGGTTAAACATATTAAAATTCGGAATTTTAATTAAATGGTTAAACATATTAAAATTCGGAATTTGAAAATAAGGGTAATTATTTTTTATTTATTAGTATTAATTAAATCGTTGAATATATTAGGGATTTGAAAATGAATTCAATTTTCTTTATTGAATTTTTTGTTAATAATTATGTATAGAAAAATATTTAAAATCAATATGTTTATTTATGAATTTTTTTTATCAAATAAATTTATGAACAAGTTAATGTTAGGAATGTAGTATACAGAAGCCATGATTTTGTTAAATAATTTAATTTCACAAATATAGTATATAGAAGCTATAATTTTGTTAAATAATTCAATTTTATTGAAATTTAAGTTATTTATTTATTTATTTATTTTTAATAAGCATGAGAACATTTTGATTTAACAGAATCAGTAATTTTGTACAAATCATTATCAATGTTTTATTTAGTAGAACAATAATTTCATAAATATTATAACGATTAATTTAACAACCTGGCTCCAAAAACTTAAACCCAAATAATTAAATTTTACCACTTGTATTAAATTTCTTCACCATATTTTTTTAAATTTACTTTTTTTTTTAATTTACTGATTTTTTTAAAATTAAATTCACAATTACATCACTACTAAGTTGTTAGATACCTAACAGAAGTAAAGTTATGAATACGGTAATGCTAAGTATGTGAAACAAGGGAGATATAAGGTCGTGATTTTGAGAAATAAATTATTTTTTTTATTATTGAAATTGAGCCTTCCAAAATTTATTTTTTATTTAAGTTTTTGTTATTAATTAAACTCATCCATTGATGTTAATAATGGAGGATATAGGAATCATGAGTTTGAGATTTTTGTATTGAAAGTGATGGTTGTTAATAAAAATTATGAATATTAATACTAAGTATATTGAATATATGGATGATGTTTTTGAAATGAGTTTATTATTTTTATTAAAATAGAATCATTCAAAGTAGAAATGATGGTCATAAATACATTATTATTAAATGATGGTCATAAATACATTATTATTATATGGAACATAGAGGTGATGAGTTTGGTAATGATTTGACCATCTTTATTAAAATTGAATATCATCTAAAAATCAAATTAACTTTTATAATGACATTTATAATAAGTATATGGGATCACTATTACTTTATTGAAATTAATTGTTATTAATTAAATTTAAGTAACAAGGTAGATGAGACATAAAAGTGATAATGGAATGTTAATTCTATTATGGAATTTTTTTTGTTGATTGTTATGGAATCGCTTTGGTCGATTGGGGCATGGATGTCATGCCCCTACACTGGCGGTACTCTTCCAACCACACTATAGCGAGGTGTGACACCACTGACCACTTTCTTTTCACCAATACTTATGATCGTGGACTACGCCTACCATTCGTACTTAGTTTATTTTTGGTTACCAAGTATTAGTTTATCCTTTATACAAGATGAAAACCATGAACATTCATCATAACAACATTAACATGTAGAAATGCACAACAATATAAAGGGAGGGGCAACTCCCCGATGTGAGTCTACCCGTATATCAATATATATAATTTTCATGTACAAGTTAAATCTTGGAGGAAACCCCAAATTTACACTTAGCCAATTTTTCACAACTTCGGCAAACTCGGTTGCCCAGCCTTGTCAGCACCTCCGAATGGTTGCCACACGTTCTGCCCAACTCTTCATTCACCCCTGAACGCACTCGTTCAGCTCGTCATGCCGTTTGCCCAACTTGGGCGCCCACCCATGTCACCGTGCATGCCTACCCGGCACGTCCGCACATCGGTCGCCTTTGTTCACAACCCGTCGCACTTCTTCACCCGACTCGCCCTTCATTCGTTCAGCAAATGCCCTCACCATGTTACCCTGCCCGACATTATCGTTCAGCCCAACCATTCCTTTGTTCGGCGGGCGCACACGCACCTGTGTCGCCGCTCACCCGAACTCTCGTTCACGGTTTCGACCTCTCTTCGTTCAGTGGGCCGCACGTAGTATCGCCTACACAAACTCTCATTCACAACCTCCGGTTCAACCACCCTTCGTTCGGCTGACGCCCTCACCGTGTCGTCCTGCACGAACTATCAACTAGTCGTTCAGCCTTACACTCGCCCTACTCGGGTTGCCCATCGTTCAGCCCCGCACGAACGCCTTGAACGGTTTGCCCATCGTTCAGCTCTGCAGGAACGCCCTGAACGGTTCGCTTGTCGTTCAGCTCTGCACGAACGCCCTAAATGGTTCGCTCATCGTTCAGCTCTGCACGAACGCCCTAAATGGTTCGCCCGTCATTCAGCTCTGCATGAACGCCCTGAATGGTTCACCCGTTGTTCAACTATGCACAAATGCTCTGAACGGTTCACCCATCATTCAGCTCTGCACGAACGCCGGAATGGTTCACCCGTCGTTCAGCTCTGCACGAATGCCTTCGCCCATTCTGCCCATCGTGCAGGCACATCCGCACTGAACCTTCGCACTTCTTCGCACTTCTCACTTAGCTCGTCCAAGTGATTTGCATCCAAGTTTGTTGGTTGAATGACTCATCTCCAACTCATCCTCCACTTATTTATACGCTTGAATGCCCATTGTTCAAACGCCTAGCCGACCTGCCCATAAAACGCTCTTCCATCAGCTTTGCTCCATTTTAACATGTCGGCCCACCCACATATCGTGTGGCCGCCCCCATCGCATGTCGGCTCGCCCGTCGGCTTACCCGCTCCTCGGGTTGCCCGGGACCGCTCATACGATATATACATACCACGCTCAACACTTCACATTTTTCACTCGCGTGACCTTCCACCGTGGCCGCAGCTCGCCCATCCACGTGCCCTGCAGCTCGTGGTCCTCACATTCTCCCCCACTAGAAATCATTGTCGTCCTCGACAATCTCTCATCCCAGCAACCATCCGTCACCAAGATACCCATACCAAGGCATATACTCCATCGGTATGTCATACATCAGAAAGTCATCTCAATCCATGATCATCAACCACCTCGTCGCAATCTCCACATGTTGCTCCCATCGTGGAAGGCTGGCCCCTCCATCTCAAGCTACATGCTCACTGCAACATCTCATGTTGACCTCATCATGTATCGTCATCGTGTGAACTGCTGCCATGATACTCCAACATAATGCTAACACATCTCTGTACACTACTAGTCCCCATGACTTGAACTAGTTGGATGATCAATCCAACTATCACGCTCAACTCATGAGAATGCATGCCCTCATGCCATCATTAGTCATTTCTCAAACTCTCATCACAACATTAACTCGATCAAGGATCCATCTCCATATAAACCATGTCGAGGTCCATGAAGTAGTCCTCATCTCATTTGCAACATGTTGTCCATGTGCTGCCCATGATCATAGATCAATCAACTCCCATGTGTCAAAAGTGGTTAAGTCTCAGCTCAACCCATGCCTAATTGTTGCCACCAAGGCATCATCATTGTTGTAACTCCATCACTCCAAGGTGTCTCATATCGATCCTCCACATCAAGTTACTCTTTCAAGCACACCCATACATGTACTCAAAATTATGCACCCCATTCTACATCAAAGTCCCTGACCTCAGCTCCTCAATGCATCAGATCCTCCAAGTCCACCATATATGAAGTCCCCAAAAGTCACAACCTCATGTCATCATGAGCTCCATGAATCATCTCTAATCAACACTCTAGCAAGTATACAAGTCTCAACCCAAAGGTCTCTGCAAGATGCCTCGGCTCTCCATGTAGTAGGAATGCTCCATAGCCTGCTGACAACTCCATCCAAGTCCATGGCCTTGTTGTACAAGAGTGCACAACATCTCCATCGTCTCATAAGTAAAACATCTCCATGTCACACCAACAAATCCACTTGCACAACATCCCTGCCTTGGCACTCCTCATTGGATGCCCATAAATGACACCTCTACAAGTGCTCCTGCATAAGACTGCCATGCTCCATGTCTCCAACCTGATGTCCATGACTAAGTTGCCGATGTTGTCCAACTAAGTAGACCCATCACAACAATCGGTCATCATCATCCAAGCTTGCAATCTTCGATCTAGTGAACTCGCTCACCCAACCATATCATCAACATATGAGTCTCTTCCATCATAGCTCCCCCACTAAAGGTTCCACCAAGACTTCCTCTTGGTCTTGGCCATGAGAATTCCACCCAAGTATCATCATACTCAAGTGTGTGCCCTCCTCCAATCTATCCATGAGTCATGCCGAGAACTTAGCCAATTTCTCCATGTGGCTAAAGCATGACCCATTCTTCCGCAATGATCATCATGTTCCTCCCTTGTCACGGGCCCTTGTACCTTCTACCATAAGGTCACAAACAACCCCAACAAGTCCTGCAACAGTCAACAATCCTTGCCTTTCCATACAAGGTCTCATCATAGACATCCATGGTAAGATCCTCCCTTGCATCGGCAAACTGATTTTTCTCTTCCCTGCATATGGTTCATCTACCAAATGCTCAACTGAAACACAAGTATCAATAGTACTTACTTCATCATGAGGCTGATCCTGGTCCAACTTGATTAATCTCAAGTTCATCCTCCATTTTTGTCATATCTGCAACATTCTTGTATTGGTCCTTGAGTTCTTCAAGTTCTTCTTTGATCTCCGAACAACCTTCCTGAATCCTCATGTTCTCGGCCTTCATCGAAGCCCATTCATAACTCGATATACTCATTTGTTCCAACACTTTGTACCGGAAAGATTCACCTGCATTATGGCTAGATTCACCTGCCATAGGTCCTTCCACCATCCCTGCCATCCACTTTCCTTGCAAACCTGAATCACCCTTCAGATTTCTTCACCATTCACCAGGCTCTTCCTACAAACTGGATCAGCTCTGATACCACTTGTCACACCCCTACACTGGCGGTACTCTTCCAACCGCACTATAGCGAGGTGCGGCACCACTGACCACTTTCTTTTCACCAATACTTATGATCGTGGACTACGCCTAACATTCGTACTTAGTTTATTTTTCGTTACCAAGTATTAGTTTATCCTTTATACACGATGAAAACCATGAACATTCATCATAACAACATTAACATATAGAAATGCACAACAGTATAAAGGGAGGGGCAACTCCCCGATGTGAGTCTGCACGTATATCAATATATATAATTTCATGTACAAGTTAAATCTTGGAGGAAACCCCAAATTTACACTTAGCCAAATTTTCACAACTTCGGCAAACTCGGTTGCCCAGCCTTGTCGGCACCTCCGAATGGTCACCGCATGTTCTACCCAACTCTTCGTTCACCCCTAAATGTGCTCGTTCAGCTCGTCGCGCCATTTTCCCAACTTGGGCGCCCACTTGTGTCATCGTGCACGCCTACCCGGCATGTTCGCACATCGGTTACCTTCGTTCACAACCCATCGCACTTCTTCACCCGGCTCGCCCTTTGTTCGTTCAGCAAACGCCCTCACCGTGTTACCCTGCCCGACATTATCGTTCAACCCAACCGTTCCTTCGTTCGGCGGGCGCACACGCACCTGTGTCGCCACTCACCCGAACTCTCGTTCATGGTTTTGACCTCCCTTCGTTCGATGGGCCGCATGTAGTACCGCCTACACAAACTCCCGTTCACGACCTCTGGTTCAACCACCCTTCGTTCGGCTGACGCCCTCACCGTGTCGTCCTGCATGAACTGTCAACCGGTCGTTCAACCCTGCATAAACGCCATACCCGGGTCGCCCGTCGTTCAGCCTTGCACAAACGCCATGAATGGTTTGCTCGTCGTTCAGCTCTGCACAAACGCCCTGAGCGGTTCACCTGTCGTTCAGCTCTGCACGAACGCCCTGAACGGTTCACTCGTTGTTCAGCTTTGTATGAACGCCCTGAACAGTTCACCCATCATTCAGCTCTGCACGAATGCCCTGAACAGTTCACCCGTCGTTCAACTCTGCACGAATGCCTTTGCCCATTCTGCCCGTCGTGCGAGCACATCCGCACTGAACCTTCGCACTTCTTCGCACTTCTCACTTAGCTCATCCAAGTGATCTGCGTCCAAGTTTGTTGGTTGAATGACTCATCTCCAACTCGTCCTCCACTTATTTATACGCTTGAATGCCCATCGTTCAAACACCCAACCGACCTGCCCATCAAACGCTCTTCCGTCGACTTTGCTCCATTTTAACACGTTGGCCCACCCACATATCGTGTGGCCGCCCCCATCGCATGTTGGCTCGCCCGTCGACTTGCCTGCTCCTCGGGTTGCTTGGGACCGCTCATAGATATATATATACCACGCTCAACACTTCGCATTTTTCACTCATGTGACCTTCCACTGTGGCTACAGCTTGCCCATCCGTGTGCCCTGCAGCTCATGGTCCTCACAATGGAGGTGATGAAAAACCGAAAATTTCAACAATTTTATTGGCTTGTATCAATATAGCAAAGCTATAATAATATTTTTCCACATAAAAACAATATATACATTAACAATAATTAAAAATTAATTGCCACAAATACATTAATACTAATCATGTTGGATGATGAATTTAGGATATTCTTAATCTTTTTTTATTGAAACATAGGATCATTTAAAATCAACTACTACTTTATTGAAAGTGATTGTTGTCAATTAATCCTAGTAACAAGGTATGTGCACATGGAAGTGATGGATATTTGTATCCATATAATGCTAATTCTATTGTGGTAAAGTAAAATGACCATATTAATTGGGGCATGGAGGTGACGAAAGACTCAAAATATCAACAATTTTATTGGTTTGTATCAATTTTGTACAAAGCTATGACAATAATTTTCCACATAAAAACAAAATATACATTATCAATAATTAGAAATTGATTGCCTCAAATACTAAGTATGTAGAGTGATGAATTTAGTAACTTCGTAGCAACGAGTGTCACTATTTCACCATTAGTAAAACTATTTCATAAATGTCATAAGAGCCAATATACTACTACAAAATCAACTTCTACTTTATTGCAAGTGATGGTTGTAATTAAATTCAAATAACAAAATATTAAGACATAAAAGTGATCGAAATGTTTATCCATATAATATTAATTAAGACATAAAAGTAATAGAAATTTTTATCTCTAAGGAAAAAAACTTAAAATTTCACATATTTATTATCTTGTATCAATTTAATACACAATTATAATAATAGTGTTCAAAAAACAAAATATACCTCACTAACTAGAAATTAAGTAAAAAAATTCCATCTATATTTAATCTTTTATAACAATTATTGTTATAAAAAAAGTAATCTCCATTCCTATATATTTCTTTATAACATTAATTAATTTCCCCACGTATATATATAACCCGTTATTAATCATTATAATGAAGGGGCCATGTTTAATTCTCAACCTTTTTAAAACGAATAGGACATGTTGAAATGTAATCAAAATTCATAAAATAAATGAAGTTCAAACCATGTCACCTAGATGTTTTATTATTTTTTAATTTTTTATTATTATTTTCAATATGCCATAGCTGTAAATTTTAAAAACAATGAATAATGGTATTAATGGTTTTCTCGATGTTATAAAACTATAACACCATTTTAATATAAATTATAAAGAGACTTATAAAAACTAAATTCAGTAACAAAGAAAAATAGATGGGGATTACAGATAAATGAGATAATTTTATAAAAATTTAACGCTAATTTAATAAAAATTGATTAATGATTAATTTAATAAAAAATTTAAGAGACGTATAATCCCGAAGGAAATGTCTTTATGGAATGGAATTTGAAAATCATGATTGTGATTATGGAATTTTATAATTTTGTAAATTAGGACATTACATATGGATTCATAAACTCATTTTTTTATTATTAAAATTTGCAATTTTAATAATTATTATTTGTAATTTTAATAATTATTATAAATTTTTATAATTTTATAAACATCATAATATATATTATAAAATTATTTTACTCCACAGTAATAAAGAAAATGATTTGCGTTACAAAATTAATTTACTTCATGTATTAAGCAAAAATAATTTTATTATAATTTTATTCAAAATAAAAAATATCTAAATCAACACTTATTTTATTAAAATTAAGTGTTAAATGCCAAATGTGGTAGCTAGGTTGGTTCACTATAGCAAGCTTGTAACCAGAAGCCTCTGCTGGAAAATTGGTATCAGAGCATTCAGAGGTCGGTATTCTAAAAATTCTTATACTCATTATAAAGAATGGAACATGCCTGGAAATCAATTTCTTTCTGAGATAGAAGAAAGAGATTCTCAGACTGAAGAGAACCCTTTATGGGATATGTTTGCTGCTAGTTCTAGTAGAGTATTAAATTCTGTTGAACTTTCATATGAATAATCCCAGCCTTTAGCCCGTTGGGAACTACCGGCAATAGCTCCCTCAGAAGTGTATAGTGATCTGTCTGCTTTTCATTTAATAGCCGCCACTAGAATAAGCATTAAAGAGTCTGTAAGCCAGATCCAGGAGAATTCAGATAATATATAGACTATATCTCTGTTAAACCCCAAAGAATTACAGGCAGAGGCAAAGAAACTAAAGACAAATTATTTGCATCTAGGATGCATTCGAGTAGGGATCAATGCCTTAACCCACAAAGGCCTAAATACTTTTGTGCTTGCTACTATCAGAGATATGACGCACAACAAGTATACAGATTCCCTAATAGGCGGGATCGTTGCTCCTCTATCTGATGGCCTGTCTACTTTGATTGTTACCCTAATTTCTCTGTGTACACCTTTGACGAAACCATAGATCAGATTTTGCAATTGCAGATTGAAACAACTGGTTTCGACATGAAGAAAAAGAGACATAATATTGCCATCCCACCAAGGGTTGTTTCCGACATACCAATACCCTTTGGCCAGCCATCCGCCATACACCTAGCAGAGACTCAAAGTCAAGTATAGTCGTCCTCATTGATGCTAAAAATCAAAAAATTGAGCATCAGACTATCCGATGGGAAGACTTAACATTTCCAGAACACTGGGTTATCAATAATCCTAAGCCTCTTATTCCTAAAGCTATAACCTTCACTGCTATCACAGAACATCCGTCTTCTGCAGTTATCTCTTTCCCTAGAAGATCTACCATAGATCGAAGACGAATAGAGTCAGCCTGTAAACAATCCAAATATTACAGAGATCCCTGTACAGTTGATACTGCTTGTACTACTTCATCTTTTTGTAAGCATAATTATTTGTATGAATTAGCCCAGCTTGTAAATTATTGTTCTTTAGAAGTTAAATGTCCAGATTGCCAAGAACCAGTAAATCTGCTTACTTTGGTAGAGTCTGACATCCATGCAAACCATAATCCTAGAACTGGTACAGCCCCTCCTTCCACTTCTGTAAATTCATGCCCAAATCCAAAATGCTCAGACATCCCCTTCCCTCATGAACCGGATGCTGACCATGTACTCATGATGCATGAAATTGGAGAAGATCCTAGAATGACTGAAATGATGTGTTCAATGAGACCAGCTAAGCCCGGATATGGTTTGGGATACCTTGAGTAGGCAAATGGCCTGATTCCAGATTACAGATTTCGCCCTGTTCCTTCTGACTGCAAAAAGCCTGCAGTAATGGAAATGCATAAATTCTTCTCTCTCATGAATGGATGCTTGAAGTCTGAAATTAGTGCCAAGTGGATAAAAGCCATGTTAAATTGGGATCTGTAAACTAATCCTCAAGCAGATGAATTTGACCAGAACTATACTTCAGTAGAGAAGAAACAATTTGCTGAAGATTGGAAGCACTATATGGAAATGAATAACACTTGGATATATTTCTATTCATGGAAAGATAATATTGCTCCATTAAATGTCTTCATTGGTTCAACCAGCGCCCCTACAAGTAAGCATGCTTGGACTGCACTAGATAGATCAAAAGTTGAAACCCCTACAACTTTTCCTCCTTACAAAGGAATTGTCATAGGAGAAAATCAAAATGCAGCCAAAGCCATCCCACTCATCCAGAAAAGATGACACTGCTTTAGGTATTGATGGCCGAATACAGAAAGCCAGTGAACAAATAAACTGGACAAATACTGCAGTAAAAGGCTTGGAGATGAATGTTGCAAAATCAGCAGAAGTTAAGGAACAAATTGACACTGTCCAAGTATCAATTAATGATGTAAATAAATGTTTGAACAATGTACAGTTTGAATCCAGTATGCTTCGTTCTTATGCTAGAGATTCTTTGACAAAGATAGAAGGAGTTGAAGAAAAATTAGTTGATCATTTAGATGCAACTAAACATATTATAACTGGTTTAACAGACAAAACTTGAAAAGACGAATCTGCCCAAAATTGACAAACCAGTCCCAAACTCTTTTCTTGTAAAAAGAAGCATAAGAATTCAAGATCCTGTGAAATTTGTAGATAGATTTCCAGCATTATTTCCTAAAGAGGTAGCCACATCATCAGACTCCGAGGCTACAAATAAAATCACCATTGCATCCTTATTCAAGGATGAAGAAGCAGATACAGGGAAAGAATCCAAAGATCAAAATACACAGATCTTTCCCATATATGAACCTCTTGATCATAGGTTCACCAGATATCCTGCACCTGACATAGAAGGAAAAGGAAAGCTTCCTGAAGCACATACTTTTTTCCCAGACTCCCACAGAGAATGGAATATAGATAACATGAGTGTTGGCCAAATCAGGCAAATGATTGACATGATGTATACAGAATATAAACACATGTGTCTAAGATGGAAATCTGAAATTGATGCTTGCAGGACAATTATTCAGTGTTTTACAGTGGCACTCCTCAGGTGGTGGGAGACAGAATCATCTCCAAAGCTTATTGAAACAATGGAAGCAGAAGTACTTAAAGATGAGAAAGGAGATGTAATACATAATCCTGATGGCACAGTTATCAGCAACATGATAGGAGCACTTACATCAATGATCTTAGAACATTGGTGTGGAAGTGAAACAGAAATTGTTGATAAAAATGAAGTTATTCTGATGAATTTAAAGTGCCATAAAATGTCCCAATATGATGACTTCCACAGGGATTGGATGCAGAGGATATATGAAGTCAAGGACTCAAAGAACCTGTTATGGAAACAAGTATATCTTGCAGCTCTGCCATCTAAATTTTTTGACTATATAAGAATGCAGGAAGTCTTCCAATTACCTTTTGAGTCATACACATGGGGAGAGATTTATGCTCTCATTACAAAGACACTGGTCAGTCTTTGTACTAGCTCAAAGGTAAATAAGTCTCTGGAAAAACTTTCCAGATTACCTGATAAGAAATCCATCTGCAGTAAGTATGGATTAACATTGGATGATCCTTTGGTTAAACGAAGGAAGGCTAAGAAAAGAGCCAGAAGAGAGTTTAAAGAAACTTTCTACAAAAACCGAAGAAATTATCCAAAGGCCAAAAAGAGATATTCAAAGCCGAGGCAAGGGCAAGCCTCCGGACAAAAGAGAGGGTATTACAAGTATGTTCCTAGGACACACTATTATGATCCCTCATAAATTCATTTGCATACTACTAAGCAAGACAAATGGAATAAAATTACTTGTTGGCTTTGTGGGAAAACTGGACATACTTCCTCCAGATGTCCAGAAGGAGAAGAATCAAAGCTGAACAGAGGCAAGAAATCTCAAGCCTTTGCCCAAAGAAACAAACAAGTAAAGCAAGAAGGGAGAAGGCCAATAGTATGCATGAAGTGTGGCTCTCATGCCCACAGCACAGAACGTTGCCCAAATTTCACAATCAGAGATATAGCCCAACAACATCAAGTAGAAGAGTCTTCTTATGATTCTTTCAGTTCTTCATCTACAGAAGAACTCCATGCTTATATGGAAAAATATTCAGACTCTGGTTCTTCAGATTGTTTATGTTCTGACTCTGAAGAATGTGCTTGTCAAATACAATATAATTCTGAGTCTGAATATCTCAGTGAATCCAGTTATGAAGAAGGGGAAAGCCTAAGCCCCAAAAAGAAAAAGTCCTTATGGCCGCAACAGAAGAAGAAGAATTGAAGATCTTGTCCCAGATTCGAGCCATGGAGGATGGAGAGATGAAAAACCGCCTGACTGAAGCTTTTATGGATCAGCTAAAAACAAAAGCTTCTAACGGCTCAGGTAAGAAACCTCTATTTGTTGATGCTTCATATGAAAGAAATACAAAATCATTCCAGAGACATCAGCAGAAGCCTGATAGAGTAAGATCACTTACTCTGGGAGAAGTCAGTCGAGAGATTCATAATCTCAAGATAGAAATTTCTGCAATAAAAGCTCAAGGTGCAGAAATACAAAAAGGGAAACAACTGACAAAAGAAGAAGATGGTGATCAACCATGGAAGGCTGCTTCACACAACAATACTCAAGAAGTTCAAATTGCTGAAGGTATGAAAGATCCAAATTTTGGATTCAGAGATATGAGATTATTAACTATCTCATACCAACAGCATCATGTCCTGATAAATATCTGTATAAAAGGGCAAATGTTTGAAATGATTGCTCTTATTGACTCACGAGCAAATATAAACATTCTGAATATGAAAAATATTCCAGCAAAATATTTGGTAACTGCAGAAAGAGAAGTAGTAGGACTTGGTAATAAAAAACTCAGATATGAAGTACCCAAAGCATCTATTTGTTTTGACAGCCACTGTATTTATTTAAAATTTGCAGTAGTTGACATTCCAGTAGACTGCATACTTGGTAATGTCTTTCTTGCAGCAGTAGAACCTCATGGGTCACTCAGACTTAAAGGAGGAAAAGTTGGATATTTTATTTCTGTCCCCACTTCAAAAGGGACAAGAAAGAAAATTGAATTTCCATATATCTCCAATCCTAGGATTTCTATAATGGTACACACTGTGCAAGATCTGGATAGAGCTGAAGCCAGATTGTCAGATCTAAAAGATTTGAAATCTACTTTAAGAATCGAAGAACAACTCAAATCACCCCAGATCAAAACCAAAATTGGAGAAATAAAGAAACAAATAGAAGACGATTGCTGCTTAGAGGAACCTAATGCATTCTGGCATAGGAAGCAGCACACAGTGGAGCTCCCCTACAAGGAAGGATATGCTGGTAAACCTTGTAAGAGCCGAGCTATTCCGATGAGCAAAGAATACAAAGATCTTTGCCAGGAAGAAATTCAGCAGCTCCTTAATAGAAGATTAATCAGAGAATCCAACAGTCCCTGGAACTGTTATGGGTTCTATGTAAACAAAAGAGCTGAGCAAATCAGAGGCATCCCAAGACTAGTTATCAATTATAAGCCTCTCAATTCAGTCCTAGCTGATGACACCTATCCAATCCCACATAAAGGATACCTAATCAGAAGGATAGCAGGTGCCAAGATCTTTTCCAAATTTGACCTGAAAGAGGGATTCTGGAAAGTGGCCATTGCTGAAAAAGATAAATTCAAGACTGCCTTCAGCGTTCCAGCAGGACATTATGAATGGAACGTTATGCCTTTTGGACTCAAGAATGCCCCATCAGAATTCCAAAAGGTAATGGATGGTATTTTTAAGCCATACTTTGATTGGTTGATTGTATATATTGATGATGTATTAATATTTTCCAAAAACATTCAAGAAAATTTTAAACATATAAATACATTTAAAAATCTAGTTAAGCACAATGGATTGGTGCTTAGCAAGAAGAAGATAGAGGTCTTTCAGACCACTATCAAAATTTTGGGTCATACAATCTGCAATGGGAAGATATATCTGCAGAAACATGCTTTAGAGTTTGCAGACAAGTTTCCAGATGTCATATCAGATAAGAACCAGTTGCAAAGGTTCTTAGGCTGCCTCAAATATGTCAGCAATTTTTACCAGGACTGTGCCAGTGACAGAAGGTTACTAAACAAAAGGCTAAAGAAGAATCCTCCAGAATAGACAGAAGTTGATACAAGAGTAGTCCAAAATATCAAAGCAAAGGTAAAATATTTTCCCATCTTGTATGTTGCTGATGATCTTGCTTACAAAATTGTTGAATCAGATGCAAGTAATATTGGATGGGGTGGAGTCTTGAAGCAAAAAAGTTGGAAAGGATGAACAAGTTGTTCAGTTTGCTTCTGGAGTATGGAACCCAGCCGAGTTAGATTACTCCACAATAGAGAAAGAGGTCAAGGCAGCAAGGAACTGCATTAGTAAGTTTGAAGTTTATCTTATTAATAAACCTTTTTTATTAAGGACTGATGCATCTGCTCTACAGAAGGTATTAACAAAAAACATCAAGAAAGCAGGGGAAGCCAAGTTTGCCAGATGGCAAGCTTTATTTGCAAATTTTGATTTTCAGGTAGAACATATTAAAGGAAAAGACAACAACCTCCCTGATTTTTTAAGCAGAGAATATATTGAATCAAAAGATCATGTCATGATGATCATCACTGAATGGGACCAGCACCAGAAACAAGAAGTCTTAAGGACCATCCCGGAAAACCAAGACTGGGACACATATAAAAGAAACTAGAGACCCACCTGGCAGTTGAGGAATACTAAGGTCCTAGATGCCCACCTACAGCCTCATACTGACATTCAACACTTTGTACCCGAAAGGAAAGTGTACCCTAAAGGAGGCAAGTGGATTCATGATATGATATATGACAAGGCGAGACGAGATGCTGACATTGCACAACGGGCATTGGAGCAAAATTTTCATGACATTGCCACTATTTGGTACCATGGTGGACCCAGCACAGGCATTCATGAAAGATATGTCTGCATATACAGGACAAGAGATCTCTGGAATGAGCCAGGACATATCAAAACACAACCTGCTGCTCGATGGCCAAGAAATGATCCCAAGATCATTTTTCCAGACACAATGTACAATTTTGCAGGATACAAGCAACTCTGGTGGGATTTTCTGAATGTCGATGATAAGGTGGGAACCCACTACACCAAACTAAAATTCAGTGCCATTGGCCATTATCAAGGATATCAACAATGTAAGTGGCTCAGAGATTGGTGGACTAATTATGGTGTAACTAGGACCGCAATGGACCCAGTATGGCATGAAAAATATTGCAAAACCCATTGTGATATATGTAATCATCAAAACATAGAATGTATGCATCCTGCCTATAATAATGTCAAAGAAATGATAGAAAGGGAATGGAAGACCTACAGACATCTCCCTATAATAATTCCTTAGAAGAATATATGAGAGAACATACGGAGTGGCTTGTATTAACTAAAGTCGAATACCAGATTATACTAGGGAAACCGATGATTGTCCGCAGGATTTACACAAAAGCCTGGGACGAAATGTTGTACAAAAGAGGCAGATTCCATGATATAACAGTATTTTGACGATTCTCGTGGGATTTCCGATAAAAGCATCCATATTGTAAACATAAGTACCAGTCACAAGGGCTTAATTATGACCAGATTTCTCGTGGGCTTTGTTGTACTAAAGCCTCCACTATGTAAATAATTCATGCACTATTTTCCCGTGGGATTTTACCAAAAGCATCCACTTTGTCTTGTCGGGTCTATCCTTTCTCGTGGGCTTTGATAAAAGTATCCACCATGTTCTGCCAAACCCATTTTCTGTAAGATTTACTTTTTCGGACGAGAATCTACTATCAGATTTGCTTTGGTGTTACCCGAAAGCAATCATTCTGTCCATCAGATTGGAATCCTTGTGTGGACGTCGCCCTGGCATTATCCAAAAGTTATGATTCCATCCACCTATTCACGAATGGCCTATAGTAATGTTTGTCCCCCCTCTCTCCTTATATAATGAGGGTAAGGCCCATTGTTGAGGCATCGGCATTTAGAGTCAGTTAGAGTCTTTGTGTGTTCTGAATCGAGTGCCTCTCCTACTCTGCATCTGCGGAAATTCTGTCTGATCTGCTTGCAACATGAGAAGAACTCAAGTCCTTAGGTGATTTGGGAGCCCGCGCAGCAGTGTGCTCGGAATTGGTGAGAACCTAAAGTGGCCGAATCAATTAGAGGGTCTTCCAGTCTGTAAATGAGGTGTGTCATAATCTGAGGCAGAGCCTATCTTTCGCCAGGTAGCCTTCAATATTGCTTGTTCCTTGAGAACGACATGAAGTCCGATAAATGCGAAGATAGTCAATCTCTGTAAGGATCTCTCTGTAAAAAGCATTATCCATTCTAAAATAAAATGAGTATACCATTCTGTATCTGAATACTTTGTGCATACATAAAGTCTGTTGTGTAGTAGTTGTCCCTGAAGCTTTCATTCGAAGTTCGCAGGAAGTTCGCCAAAGGAACGAAGGGATGCCAAGGCCTTTGTTAGGTGAAGAAGCCGTTGTTATGGCCATGAGAGCGTGAAAGTTCTGAGTAGGTTCACCACTGGTTCACCAGGAGTCAACATTCAGAGATAATCAAAGAGACACAGCAAGGTCAGCAGAAAAGTGACAGCAGCACAGCGCGCGGTAATGTAGCAGCAGCACTGTAGCAAAGAACTGCAGCACATCACTATAGCAAGCTTGTAACCAAAAACCCCTGCTGGTATGCAGGCAGGCATCGTTAATATCCTAAAATAGACATGCCCACAAAATTATATTTTAATCAATTAAAATTAATTGAATTTAATAATTGGTTTTATATTTAATAAAATATTTTAATTAATATTTATAAAAGAAATATAAATTATTTTAAATTAACTATAAATGACCATGAAGAAAATCCATTGAAATTATAATTGGTTTATTGAATTTTTAAAAAGAAAAGTAAACAAATATTTTTATAATCTTAGTTTTATGTTAAAAAATAGTGAGAGAAGTTTTCCAAGGTTATTATAGTTTACATTCTTCAACACACAATTGTCTACATAGCTTGGTTTGTATTTGATTTGGACTGGATCATTATATTATTTTTCATTTATCTCTATGCTTTAGAGTGGAAAAATTTGGACAAATCAATTTTGCAGGGTCATTTTCAAGATGGTCCCATTTTGGAAAAATAAGGGTAAAAAAATCTTTATCCATTTTGAGGAATAAAATGACAACTTATTTTGGTCCCAAAGTTACTATGGACTGATATTCCATATTCTACCCACGAATACCTTTCTAACAATATAAGAATCGCCTCAATTGGAGCTTGTATGAGAAAGTTATGCCTCTCACAAGTTGACCTACCTAGTCGACCACCATGGTATAAGTGGATGTCACATAAGCTCCCTTACTCACATATGGGACTAGCCACGTGTGGGATTTCAAGAAAAATATAGAAGGCCCAAGAACTCTATCACTAGTTTAAGGTTGAGGAAGTGAAACCTTATAATTATATGGCTATTAGGTATGTTAATACTGAGTCACGAGTGGGAGCAAGGGTTTCATTCTATATGATTAAATATTATTCCATAATTGAGCATAGAAGTGAGAGTGGGAAGATAAAGAGAAAAATAGAGTGGGTTAAGTTTTTGTAGCGGTCATGAAAGCCACATGATTCAACGAACTCCATAAATAGTACCATTTTCTTTATATTTGCATGGTTTTCCATACCAGAGAAAAGATAACAAAGTAACCACACCTTCTAGCTAAGTTTTGCCCTATAAAAGTTTCCTAGGGAAAATATTTGTGCCTATTGTGGATAGTTTTGTGTATTTTTTTTATTTTTTTTGCATTTCAACTAATTTAATTAATTAAGTAGAAAATCAACTAACTATAGAATTTAGAATCCAAGGAAAAATTTAAGATAAGCTTTTAATAATTTTATTAGATCTATTGTGATGCCCAGTGGAATATATGCATCAATTTATAGATTAGTATTTTAACAATGTTAATTTTCCTCTTTGTGTTAGTCATAATTAAACTTTTGATCTTCTATATTAGGGTTAACCAACTTCTTGTAATATTGCAAATGTAGCTTAGAAGGTGCTTTTGTATTGATCAAGTCATCATGACATGAAATAAATCAAAAAAATTCTCTCACAACTAAATTATTTAAATATTTCCTAAGTTTGGACCTTGGGCATATAATCAATCAATATATATATATATATATATATATATATTTATTTATTTATTTACTTTATTGGTCGTTTTTTTATAAATTTAAGAGGTCAATGAAAGATTATATCAGGATTGTTGATCTCAAGTGTGGAGGTGCAATCTCAGCCCTCCATCACTTTGGAGATTAGGTCAGAAAATTATAAAAGAAGGAAAGGGGTTGTTGGAGAGATCAGTTCGATTTGGAGTAAGATCTAAGCAATCATTGGTCATAGGAAATTGAATTGACTATGGAGTTTGGATCAACGAAGAGGTTATCTTTTATGGGCAACGAATAGACTTGTGGAGGTCAAGATATCAAGACGTATAGGTCGATTTAATTGACCAGATATTAGGCCAATCCATGAAATTCGTGTGGGTTGAAGAAGATCAAATTGTGGACTGATTAGTTGGGCCATATAGGGCAATTTGCATTAGATCGTACAATTATTTTTTTGATGGCTCAAAGTGCTGAAATTTTTGAGTGATCTGATGTTGTCTAATTCCTTAGAAGGATTGTTGCAATCAATTTTTTGAAGTTGAATCAAGAGCCCATGTTTGCTTGTTTTCCCCATTTTGGGGTTTCCAAGGGAAAATTTTGTCAAAAAAAAAATGTGCTTAGTTTTAAGTTTTACTTCCACTATGAATAACTAAGTTAGGAACCTAAAGTATTTTTTGTTATAAATTTTCATATATGAAGAAATTAGTTTTATTTAGGTTCTGGGAAATTTTATTGAACATTAAATCTGATATGGGTTCAAGAAATACAACATGGTATTAGAGCAGTAGTCTATGAGTACAAAACTAAGGGAAATTGACACAGGGTATTCCGTTAAACAAAAAAATTAGTGCAAGTCTTCAACAAGCAAATGTTTAGGGGTTTAGTCCATCATTGCTACCAACGTTTGATATGAAGACAAATTGGAAGGGTCCTCAAATTATCTTCAATGGACGGTTTGAATCACAACCATTTTCAAGGAAAATAAATTGTGGAGCATCGTAAATACCATAGTGGTTCTATCAATTTCATATCCAATAACCCTAGATCTGCATGAGGTAAAATAATCAAGTGTGCAAAGGACATTTTTGGATGGATTCAAAGATCAACTTATTCCGCCCCTAGAAGAAGATAATGAAATAAATGTTTGATGCGCTCACCAAGTTATAATAGAGTGACTATTAGACTTGAAATATGGTACTAAGGGATTAGCTACACATCACAAGGATGTCCAAAGGTGACGGTGTAGCTTCCTATTTGATCAATATCAATCAGTTATGGGATGATATGGTAGATGTAGGATAAATTATACATGGAACCAAAATTGGTGTGTATATCCTTAAATGGATTTATGAAGCAATGGGATATGTTCGTTAAATGCATCGTGGGTCAAATGCACCTTCTCAATTAGGAAAGTATGTGGGATGATTTAATTCAAGAAGAGATCAAAGAAGGGGCTCAACATGGTGATCAAAAGAAGAAATTTGAGGAGGAAGAAAATCTTGTCCGACCTTTAACTTGTTTTTTGGTATATGTTGAGACTAGCAATTACCCTCTTTTAATCATTCATTTTTCCATCATTATCCTTTTCTAAATACACAATTTTATCACTTCCTTGCTATTACTAGTCAATTATTCCCCATTCACCATTGAAGATATACATTTATGCTTGAATTTATATGGTAAATAGATGGTACTTACAAAATAAATGATGAGAATGTATAGTTTGTAATTTTAGAATTGTTATCTTGTTTGAATGTATACTTAAGCCTTATATAAGGAAACTTACCTCCCGGTTAAGGAACCCTACGCCCTTAGATAAGGAAAACCTACCCACCCCCGACCCCCCGTTATATATAAAATGACTCACTGATATAAGGAAATGGACTCCTTGTTATAAGGTAATATACTCTCTTACCCACTGACTCTCTCTGAGTTTCTCATTAACACCAAGATCCAACTTTGAAAATATCAAATGTTGATATAACTTTCCCAAATTATACTATGTTGATTTCTCTAAACATCCAATAATCGTCACACTACAAGGAAAATCCTTTTAGTAGAGGTTTTTGTGGAAGCCCCTATAAAAATAACCCAAAAATTCATTTGTATTGGAGGTCACTAGTGGAGGTGGGTAGGCAGAAGTTTGAGCGAATTTTTTTTGGACTATGCATCTATAATATATAAACACATTGGTGCTTTACTATCCATACAAGCACCTGTGCTACATAGAACATGTTGCACCATGGAAAAATTACTTTATAAAATAAAAAAACACGGTCCGCTAAATAAAACAACACACCGGTGCTTGAATAATTGATAGCACCGAAAAAATGTTACCTTTTAAAAAAAATTGTGTTATATACATCCAAAGCATCGGTGCCCTTCATGTAGTAAAAGGACCCGGTGCATACCAAGAAGGAGCACCGCTATAGTTTGTTAATTAAAAAAATAAAAAAAAATCAATGTTGTTTTCCAATGATGCATCAGTGTTGTAAATGTATGAAAACACCCTGAATCGCCTTCTAAAGAGCACCGCTAGGCGGATTTCAATTTTTTTTAAAAGAGCGGTGTTATAGTCAAACAAAGCACCAATGCGGTAACCGTATTAGAACGCACCATTATAAATTTTTTAATTTAAAAAAAACTTGGTGCTCTTGGATTTTTTCCACACATGTGTGGTTATCCTATCACACCATGGGAGGGTTAAATAAATAAATAAAAAATCTCGACCGTAAATTTCATTTTTACCATCTACACTATTAGAGAGCTCTGAAGCACCAATGCCACTCTTGCCTCATGCAAGCGCCTTGACGCCGATGCTTCTCTTGCTTGTCATCCTTTTGTATCATGCTCATTTCGTGAGTTTCCATTTTTTGCAAATCATGATAAAATTTATTTTTCTCCATTACATGTCAACAATGCCTCCTCAATGAGTAAATGCCCAGATAATGTCTATGTTTCTCTCTAATTTACTTTTTAGCAGATTATAATCACAAATTAGCTTAACGATTCCATTTTTTTTATAAAAAAAATTGCACGGTGCACCTGAAATGTTTGCCTTGCACTGATAGCGGCACACCCTCTAAATTTACAAGGGGGATCATAGTTCAATGCATGAACATAATGCACCACTAATGTTTCGGTGTGTTTCGTAAACAAAACTACAGCGAGAAAGCTATAAATTGTACATAGGTATGTACAATTTTTACGTTACGCATGGTACGTTCATATTTACCAAACACACCGCAAAAATAATATTTTAAAATATAGTTGTAGCTTAGTGTGTTCGATAACCTGAACGTTCAGTACCAATGCAAAAAGGTTATATGTGCACATCAGTGCATAAGTGTGGCACTCCGCTATGAAAATGTAAATTTGTGAACCAACAATGGTGTGTCATACATATATGCGCACCGATGTTGGTGTAGTTGTGTTTTACAATGCACCAGAGCTGGTACATGACTCTGTTTTTAGCACACCGATGATTTTCTTTTTTTTAATTGAAAGTTATGTTTCCATATTTGAAATAAATTTTTCATCTAATAAAAAAAAAATTGTATTTTATGTATGAGGCTGATGTAATTTATATGTTAATCGTGTAGCAGAGACGTCAGTAGAGGGAGTATTAGTAGGAGCAAGAGCAAATGGCATACCCATACAATATGGTCCAACCATGGGAGGCCAGAGAGAGGGAGATGTATTTATACCCTCACCCTATTACTACAACAACTTGAGTGCTCTTAAGGAATGCAGGCCTTTTCAATTATAATGAGGAGGTTACATCCCTGAAGACGCACTCTGTCTTATTGGAACATATGATCTGCCGATGGAGTGCCCAGGAGCAAGGTTTTCATGTCAATCCTCGGGCGTGGTATAGGCCCTTTGAGGAGGAAATATACTTTATCACTGGCATATCCAGGAGAGGGGAGGACTTTCCTTAGTTCCCTGATGCCCCCATGGGGTTGCAACTGAGATTCATCTTTCCTACACTTAGAGATATGTCGGGCCTGATGCAGTCCGTCCAACAAATTTTTAGGTCTGTTGTTGACAACTGCGGATTTCTTCTTTTGTTGCACAGGAGGTAAGGTGCCTCTCGTTATTAGTCACCACCATTGCATACACTAGTAGTGATTGGCGACACATTAGTTTCCCTCTTTTGTATTATGTTTAATCTTTGATTTAGGTGCCAAGTTGTATTAGACGGGTTGCCATTTTTTTGAGGTAATTTTGCATGGCTTTAGATATATTTCATGCGTTGAGACATGGGAGGGATACCTTCCCTTTTGCTTCAAAACTTTATTTTTTCATTTTTTGAGAGGTTTCCAAAGATGAGGCCTATATTTGAATGTCGCCTTCCTAAGTCAATCACTGAGGTTTGAATGCACATGTGGGCGTAGATGATGCCCAAGAGGGACCTGTCAAAGTATCCGACCAGGATTTCTATCGAGGCACTGGCGCTATTGCCCAGTTAGGGTGACCATGTGTTTGTCGTGTTGGCATTTCTATATGTGGGGATTGATTGGAGATAGTGTCCCATTATCCTCTTCACACAGGCTGAGCCTCCAGATGATAGAGGTAATATTAATGTTTTCTTTAAATTAATCAAGTTTCATTTTATTCTTTTAATTAATTAGAATAAAATTTATTCTAACACATTCTTTAACTTGTTTTATTAAATTGTTTAATGAAATTTTCTAATTATTGTTGTGTATTTATATTTTGTAGATATCGACACATTCGATGGGGACATGCCTCCTCCCCCACCGGATGGAGGAGATGAGGAGATGGGTGAGGCCCAAGATGGTGAGGCATATCCTTATGGGGGTGTGGACGTCTGGGGCCATATGGATGGTCTGTTATTTCAGATGGAGACAGTGTCCCATTATCCTCTTCACACAGGCTGAGCCTCCAGATGATAGAGGTAATATTAATGTTTTATTTAAATTAATCAAGTTTCATTTTATTGTTTTAATTAATTAGAATAAAATTTATTCTAACACATTCTTTAACTTGTTTTATTAAATTGTTTAATGAAATTTTCTAATTATTGTTGTGTATTATATATTTTGTAGACATCGACACATTCGATGGGGACATGCCTCCTCCCCCACCGGATGGAGGAGATGAGGAGATGGGTGAGGCCCAAGATGGTGAGGCACATCCTTATGGGGGTGTGGACGTCTGGGGCCATATGGATGGTCTGTTATTTCAGATGGAGACAGTGTCCCATTATCCTCTTCACACAGGCTGAGCCTCCAGATGATAGAGGTAATATTAATGTTTTCTTTAAATTAATCTAGTTTCATTTTATTGTTTTAATTAATTAGAATAAAATTTATTCTAACACATTCTTTAACTTGTTTTATTAAATTGTTTAATGAAATTTTCTAATTATTGTTGTGTATTATATATTTTGTAGATATCGACACATTTGATGGGGACATGCCTCCTCCCCCACCGGATGGAGGAGATGAGGAGATGGGTGAGGCCCAAGATGGTGAGGCACATCCTTATGGGGGTGTGGACGTCTGGGGCCATATGGATGGTCTGTTATTTCAGATGGACGATTGCGATAGATTAGTGAGAATTTTGGTTTAGGAGGGAGTCTACCCCTGTAAGGGCTCAAGATATCAACGTGGATTTGAGGTTCGTGGATCTCTACAGGCACTGTCCTCACAAGCTGATGTCTCTTATGCATCATATTGTCGAAGCCAGTAGACTATTGGCAATGATGAGGAATGTGTTCCATGTAGTGGTAGATACATCAGATGAGGGTGGTGATCATGATGCTTCTAGTAGTACTACCCCATCAGATCATGGTCGTCAAGATTTTGGTGATCTATCTGGTAGTGCACCTCCTCAATCACCTGATGACGAGATGCCAGAGCTAGAGGGTGTGCCTTATGTTTCTCCTAACAAAGTAGACCAACCACCTCCTCCTCTACCTTAGAGTTTTTCAAACCGCATTGGGGTAGTATTTGACCATCCATCGTCTTTTGTTGTAGGTCACCTAGTACCTCTTCCTCCACCTCATATTTAAACAGACATTTAGGCAGTAGTTGATCATCCATCGTCTTCTACTGCAGGCCAGGCTAGCACTACTACGTTTGTTGTATCAGATATTTGATTGTAGTTATTTGGCTTGTTTGTGTGTGTGTATGTATATATATATATATATATATATATATATATATATATATATATATATATATATAACATTTCTTTTCTTCATGTTTATGTACTTAATTTATATGTTGGTGTTGATGTGTATATTGTTAGGTCATGTTAGATATATTCATTTAATGTGCTTGCAGATAGATGTGTATGTGATAACAATTATTTGACATGAGATTTATATTAATTTGAGGATATGTGTGGTGATGATGTTATATTACAATGTTTGTGTTTTGTTAGATGTGATCACGATGATGATACTGAGTTAGATTATTAGATTTGTGTGCTAGCTAATGACGTTTATATGTGCTAGAGGTGTATATAATTAGATGATGGTAGTGAATTTGAATGTGTATATTAGATGATGTTTATGTTTGTTAGATGGTTATCATCATGATGTTTATTTTTATGAAATAATATTTATTATAGATTATGTATTGGTGAACTTATATCAAACTTTTATATATGAAATTGCATGCAAAACGACTTATTTAAAAAAAAATGCAAAGATATTTTTATAAATTACAAAGTTTAGTATGGTTGAAACTATGATTATAAAATTACGATAAATAATTTTCTATTGCTTAGATAGTTCATTCATATTCAATCTAATTTAATTAGTAAAATATTTCAATACTCACAAGGAAAAAATAATTAAAGGTAAAATAATTTAGTTAGTTCTTAATAAGACGAAAATGTGTAACTCATTCAATTTTTAATATAAAATATTAATAATAATAAATTAATCAAAAATACAATTTAACCAATTCAATATTGGTTTATAAAATTTAATCTATTGTTAAATTTTAAAAATTTAAGTCATAATTTTTTATAATTAATTTAGATTTAATATAACTTAAAAAATTCTACTTTTATAAAATTTAATTTATTACTAAATTTATGAGATTTTTAGGCAATTTAAATATAATATTTATAGCAATTTACCAATTTAAATTACAAATTTTTCTCTCTAAAGTTGAGGATCAAGAAATATAAAATAAGGCTTGTTAAGTTATTCGCAGTTGGGGATTTGCTCTATTGGAAGTTCTCCCTTAAAGAGGCATGTGAACTTTTTTCTAGTAATAAAGATTTAAAATTTTAAAAAATAATATATTTTATTATTTCTTAATGAATAACTCGAAAAATATTATTTTTTCCACATACTTATCACGAGATCATCACTAAAATTCATGTTTTCACATTTTTCCTAGGTAATATTAGGTCATATTCACAATGATAAAGACATGTCTACTTTAAATAATTTACTTATAAATACATAAAAATATATATTTATTTTACATAATCTAAGTAGGAAAGAAAAAATGCATCACCAAGTCTATTTGAATGTCAAACAAATGTCTCTTATCACATTATTTATCATTTAATTCTTAGCCATAAAATATTTATTAATTCAACTTTTATTTATAATTATCATTGAAAAGAAAAATCAAAATTGTTCCATTATCAATGAAGAAAAAATTAAAACCTCTCATGCATCCATGTAAGCCCATTTGTTTCTCTTATAGTCCATAAAAAGGTGTAATCAATATTTTATGCATGCATAATACCCCCTTTTAGTTGACATAATGTTGCAAGAACTATAATTTAAATATAGTAAACATGACTTTACCTCTCATGTCAAGAATTTAATATTAGATATTAATACACAAAACTTTCATTGTTAAAGTCCTCATGGAGTTATCCCTACATGATGATTTATATTGAATTTGAACTAAAGAAGAAGAAACATGATGTGAACTAAATAATAACCCAATAAGTATCTAAATCGAGACTAAATCTTCAATGTTATTTCTAAATTCACTATTTTGTTCTCATTTTCTATAACAGCCATGGTGAAAATTCCATGTAATAAAAATTATTAATAAACGAAAAATAATAACCTTGGTTATGGGACACTTATTCCAAGTTGAATGTTGGGCAAAACATATTAGTGTGGGTGCTCTTTTGGTTTATTATGGTTGAGGAAATTGGCAAAGGCAATGGATAAGACTTTGGAAAGGAAAAATGGAATTTTTGAAAATTTATTTATGAAAATGATGGAAATTATGAGAAAAGGAAGGTGAAAGGTCACAAGTTGCATGTGAGGAGGAAAATAATGGAAAATGAAGAAAATAAAGGCCTCATTAATAAGAAGGCTTCTGAGGATCAGTTGGTACCTTTAGTTAGTTCAGTTTTGGAACTCTCTCTATTCTCTCTCCCTCACACTCTTTGACACTTAGAGTTTTCTTGGAGCATTTCAGCATTGGATTAAGAAAGGAAAAGAAGGCGAAGAGGAAGAAAATATCAAGCAAGGAATATTGGGATCAAGCAACTAGATCGGGTTTACTTGTAGGTATCCATTTGCATGTGTGATTTCCTTGCTAGATTTAGAATGCATGGTTATGCATTTTTGTTCTTGGTTCTCTTGTTTTTCATCGGCATAGGTTTTTCCAAGTGTGAGAGTGTTCTTCAGCCTTCCCTTGCCATTTCCAGATAGCCATGGTGTGATGGGGTTCTCATGTTTTAGTTGAGTTGGATTACCGAATGGATTCGAAATTGGGTGAGGTCGATCTTTGAATGAAAAAACACATGGATTAATGATCACTTAACCAAACTGTGGATTGCAGTAAATCTACTGGCCTAGTAACCGTTGAACTGGACTATGGATTGCGGTAACACCACATATTGTGTGCCTCAGTGAGCCTAGGAATCCTCAACCGGTGAATGGCAGGATATACGGTAAAGCCTAGAGGTGGCTGCCCTTGATAAGGCCTAGTAATCCTTGCTGGTGAATGGCAGGATATATGGTAAATCCTGGAGGGTGGTGTCTCGGTTATGGCATAGTGATCCCT
Source organism: Pinus tabuliformis (assembly GCA_031772625.1). NCBI lineage: Eukaryota > Viridiplantae > Streptophyta > Pinopsida > Pinales > Pinaceae > Pinus > Pinus tabuliformis. The sequence continues at coordinate 611,060,603 of CM062809.1, forward strand.
GGATCAAACTATGGATTGCAGTAAAGCCTAGAGGCTAGGAGACACGAAAATCCCTCATGATGTAGGTGGAGAAATCTGGTAGCATCCATGCTTGTTTATGGCCTAGTGATCCTGTGAGGATTATGGTAAAGCCTGGTTCTATTGATGAGGGTGAGGTGGTTTAGCCTCGAGAAGCTCTAGTTGGTTCTTTTGGTTTGAGTCCCACATTCATGCTTGGAATATGACATGGGGGTGATTGGCTGAAGAGAGATTTGGCTCAACCAATCTATGGTCGGGTGGAACGTGGTAGTCTCATACCGGGTTGGCTTTTGCATTCATTAATAAGAGTTCATTTCCTTGGTATTTTATGTGTAAATGTACTGGATCGTATGTGGAATTTATCATTGTTGTATCCTCATTATTTATGTTGTTTATATGCTAGTTATGAATATGTTTTATGAAAATGAAAATGTATGTTTCTCATCATGTTTTGATTTGTAAATGAATGAACAATGAATATGTGACCTAATAGATGATAATGAAGCTAATGTGATAACATCAGTGCTTCTTAGTGATTCTAAGATAAGTATAAGACCATTATGCTCAGATTTTTTATTATGACCTGTAGAATGAATCTTTGTGACATGTTTGACGAAATGTTTTTCATGGCTAGTAGGGGTCCAGTCAAGTCTTTGCTCAAGAATTTTCATTGGTATCATTGTCTCTATGTTCCATTTCATTTATGTGAATTCCATGAAGTTATGGGTAGTGACTAGGTCCTAGCCCTAGAATTTAGCCTTAAATATCATATTCATTCTCATAGCACTGGCAAATAAATGCTACATTCGCACTCAGGTGGGCTCATGGGAGCAACTGGGGCTCTCAGTCGCTTGGAGGGCTTCGCAAGGGAGCAACTAGGGCTCTACGTCCTTGAACTGTTAAATTTCCTCAGGGGTTGGCCACCTAGAAATGTGGGGTAGCTCCTGGAGGTTCTATAGGATGTGTGGATGGTCAGTTTGTTTGTGTTTTATCGATTCCACTTCCTTAATGAGGTTGAATCAGGTCACAGTAGCCTCTCATCACATGTTTACCCTGGTTGGCCAGTTATTTGGGTAGATGTGGGAGGAGGGTGCTACATTTTCCTATTTGAGAAGGGTTGTGACCTTGAATCCATATTATCATAGATATTTTACACAATTTGAAAAACTTTCGTAAATGAAAGTGCATCAAAAAAGGTAAAAATTGTACGCTTGTGCATTACGCCACGTGTGTTAATATTTACCAAACGTGTTGTAAAAATAACACTTAAAAATATAGCCATAGATTAGTGCATTTAATAACCTGAACACTTTGTATCGGTGCGAAAGGGTTATACATGCGCACTGGTGCATAAGTATGACAGACCAAATGAAATTTAAATTCGTTAACCAACAACAGTGCATCATACGTATGTGTGCACCGTTTCTAGTGCAGTTGTGTTTGAGAGCACACCAGAGTCGATGCATGACTTTGTTTTGGGCGCAACGATGTTTTTTTTTTATTTTTTATTGGAAGTTATGTTTCCATATTTATAAATACATTTTTCATTTAATAAAAAAAAATGTATTTTAGGTATGAGGTTGATGTATTTTATATGTCAATAATGTAGCAGAGACGTTAGCAGAGGGAGAAATAGCAGGAGAAGGAGAAAATGGCGGACCCATACTATAGTGTTTGACCATGGAAGGCCAAAGAGGGAGAACACTTAATTGTTATCCTACAATACACACTCCAGGCATTATTTTGGTTCTTTATTTTTCCTTGTAATGGTTTAAATTTAACTTTTTAATATTAAATATGAGTTAAATAATACAAAAATGATACTATTAGATTTAAACTTTTGACAAATAATATATTTGATTATTTATTAATAAAAAACTCAAAAAATAATATTTTTTCCACATATTTATCATGAGATAGTCACTAAAATTCATGTTTTCACATTCCTCCTAGCTAATATTACATCATGTTCACAATGATAAAGACATATCTACTTTAAACAATTTACTTATAAATACATAAAAATAGATATTTATTTTACATAATCTAAATAGGTTAGAAAAATGCGTCACCAAATCTATTTTAAAGTCAAACAAATGCCTCTTAATCACCATCACATTATTGATCATTTGATAATAATGTGAAACGTGTAAAAAAACGTTTGTGAATCTTACCAATTATATTATAAAAATCTAAAAGACGAATAAAAAACAATATAATTAGCGAAATAAAGAAAACAAAAACATACAACAATAGTATAAATGATGAAATCACACAAGTACATATCACTCTCCATTGTCATCACCCTGATTATCTTCCTCACTTGGCATGATAACGTTGTTGTTCTCAAAAATATGTTTTGATCTCGGTTCGTGTATTAATACAAACCACCAATCCCTATCCAACACATCTGGGTAAAAAAAACACCTAGTTGCGGTGTTTTGGGAAAAACAAAGGCTCTCTAGCTTCATGCCACATCTTTCTAGAGTTGATAGATATCATCCCACTATCATGATATTCTTTTACATTATTTCGATCAAAGGTGTCCCACCTCTTGCACCTAAAAATAACACACTGGAACGAAGAGAAGTCCACTTGAATGATCTCTTGTATTTTTCCAATGTAACCTAATGTCTTATGCATTAGGTTTTTATCGTGGTGGCTAGCACGACTAGATTGGTCAAACGTGACTTCCATTCAACATTCTTGTGTCATGCATCCATTATTGGCAGTTTCCGTGCAAAAATGAAGTCCATATGCCCACGTAGATGGGAATAAATGCACCTATAAAAAAAGTGAAAAAATCACAGTGTCATGTGTCTAATAACCTGAACATATATATATATATATATATATATATATATATATATATATATATATATATATTACAATTCAAAGGTGTAGTATGAAGTTAAAACTATACAAAAATAGATTATAACTACAGAGTTGTTGCACCTAATCCCTATGTTTAGGGCCTCTTCTTAAGCACGCAGGTAATGACCAAATGCACTGCATTTCTCTCTAACTTGATCAGCAACCCAACTATTAGGGCATGTCATTGGCATATTTTCTTTTAAATGATCAGGATAATTATATATATATATATATATATATATATATATATATATATATATATATATATATATATATATATATATATATATATATATATATTACAATTCAAAGGTGTAGTATGAAGTTAAAACTATACAGAAATAGATTATAAATACCGAGTTGTTGCACCAAATCCCTATGTTTAGGGCCTCCTCTTAAGAACGCGGGTAATGACCAGATGCACTGCATTTCTCTCTAACTTGTTCAGCAACCCAACTATGAGAGCATGTCATTGGCATATTTTCTTTTAAATGAATTATCTCTTGGTAGTGTCCCATTTCCTCCTCTTTTGTTCACACAATGTGACCCACGATTGTGTCGCTTCCATATTGTAAATAATGAATTTGTTGATGGCTTCAATTTTTGAATTCGCTGGTGAAATCAAACCAAAATATATATATATATATATATATATATATATATATATATATATATATATATATATATATATATATATATATATATATATATATATATATATATATATAGTATGTATGATATCAAAATATATATTAATATGAAATTCAATGTGAATATTTATTGTGTAGTAATTTGATAAATGATAAGCCTAACTTACTCTTTACCATGCACCTATTTCCATTCATTTCAAGAAGCTCCCTTTCTCTTTTGTCTTCATCCCTTTCGTCATCCCAATTCATCGCACCTGGTGTGTTTTTAATCTACTTGATGTACTCACTGGCATAATAGAAAGACTCGTACGATATATGCCCCTCTGCCATAGACCCCTTGGGTTTTACCCTTTGTTGAACAAAACCTTTCAATTTATTCATGTACCTCTCTAAGAAGAACATCTAGTGACAAGAAACCACGCCAACTAATTCAACCTCATCTACTAGGTGAATTAGAAGATGAACCTGCAAGTCCATGAAACTCATCGGCATTTCCTTCTCAAACATACAACCAATTTCAGTTATCTCTTGATGCCACCATGGAATGATAGCCATATGAATCTCCTTTGATGTGATCCAACATACAAATGCAGATAATTTATATATGGAACTTCGTAGGTCTTGAGGGAAGTCATGGTTCACACACCCATGCACGAGCAAAGGATAAGGACATTGCACATCAAATAGTACATTATGCAACAATTAATTATAAAATATCCCAATACATAAAAAATTAATAATAAAATCATGTTTTTGAGAAACGTTCTCTTAGAAGGTTCAAATGGTCATGAAATTTCAACCCCAACAAATAGCCTTCCACATTGAAGAAACGTTGTAGTGAAGACCCATATAAAGAAGGCACCCTCACACTCATTAGAACTTCCTTTTCCAAAGAAATATAATCTTTTTTTAAAATCCATGGGACGTCACCTTCTTTGAAAGACCAAAAAGGACCAACCTCTCCTCTAGTTTCTTGTCTTGGCCAATGTTTCTTTTTAGTTTTTGAAGAAATAAGATCTCTGCTAACAGCCAATATGTCATTTTCTTTCGATGATATGTGCCTCCATAAATAAGATGAAACATTTTTAAATATATGCATGGTATCTAGTAAGTGGGTAATCTTAAGATGCTTCTAATATGGGAGCTTATAAAAGACAGATTTTCTTTTCATCCCAATGGGAAATTTCTCAACATAGGTGTCAAAGAATTCTGGATCCTCAAGCATAGGCTCCCCATTTGAATCCAACATTTCTGCAAACTCCTCCTCCTTATCTCTCTCATATGCTCTAAGCCATTAATATGGTGTCATTATTTCAATCCTTTGGGTTCTCTTTGGTTTACCATTGAAAACAGATGTTTCTCTTCTGTAAGGGTGTTCTTCTAGGAGGAATACCTTGGAACAATCATACATTGGCTTTTGTAGGTGGTTAGACCACCTAGCCTTCAGAGAAGGTCCACAACATTTACATACATGATACCCTTTTTTTTCAAGACCCGCGAAATCATTGTATACAGGTCGACACTTTGCCTCTTTGCAGCTACCCAGCAAGACATTATCACTTGAAAGAGCCTTATCTTTTAATAACCTACATTTGGTAGGGAATATAATTGTTCAATTTCAATAATTAACGTTCATAAAATAAACCATTTTTAATGTTGATTGCATGACAAGATTTCTTAACATATAAGGGACTTGATTGATCATGCAGGTGAATTACCTCAATATTTCCAAGAAACATGCATTCAACATGCCAAAATTTGCTTTCAATTTGTAAAACAACATTGTTGTCCCCAACTAAGTAGACTTTGACTTGCCACCAAGTCCAAAGAGAGGGGTGGTGGAAGCATATTTCAAGCTTTCGAATAAGGTATCTTTGATATGAGCATAATCTGTAGCTCATAGTTCTGTAATGCATCAAACAACATTGCCTCCATGGAAGTCATATCACGTAAGTAATCATCCATACCAACCTCTATTTGATTGCCTCCATTGCCAACTTATGATGAAGAACTACTATTGTTGTAGTCATTCCTAATTGGTGAATCTAGACATATTGGGAATTGAATAGGTGGTTGATTCAACCATTATTTATATGCTTCCTCTCTTAGTATTTATCTTAATGCAACCTTCTCTTGATTTGACGTTATAGTCGGGTGCACCTAAAGATGGTAGTTGGATCACTCACCATCACTAAAATTCTAATCTCAAAAAATATTGAACGTCATTAGTACAATATCGATGATATTAGTAAGCACGTCAATGCAATTGGTTTGTTGAAATTACATTATACTAAACAATTATTACCATCGTTGACCTAGGATTGTGGCTAGAAGATGCCATGTTCCAATTGAAAGGGTAAAGAGGCTACCCATTTTTATCTACCAACTGCTTTCAATATGTTGCTCCTGATAAGAGATTTCGATGTTTTTGAAATGGAGGAATATTTTCTGCATCTGAACTCAATTTTGAATCAGGATCCTCCAAATTTGCATACATTTGACATGGATTAAAAAATCAAATTCAATTAGATAATCAAAATATAAATAAAATATATTCTTACTAGAGATGGAAAGGGAGAATTTCATGAAGGAATTTGATCAACAATATGGAACGAGCTAGAATATGAAGAATTCACTATTTGATATTATTGAGATTTTTTCCCTGCATTTGAAAAAAATCAAAAATATAATTTTGTGTTCATATCTAAAATTAATCTTGAGAAATATATAACCACAATCTGAATTTCAATATAGTTTTTGAATCAATTTTCAAGAAAAAGGTGACATTGAGTGGAAAATGTATATTGTGAACTACTGTAATTCATGTTGATGCATCCTAAAGGATAATATTATATTAATATGCCATTTTATGTGAGAATAAAATTTCAGATAGTTTTTAAACCTTTCTGATGCGCTTATCAAAACAAAATGCATCGACCTGTTTAATAAATACGAGCACCATGGCATTCAAATAATACCCGCACTTGTTTCCGGCATCCCGAAAAAAATATATTATCACATCAGTACTCTTGTACAAAAACACATCAATGTGTTTAAAAACAAACAACATTGCTATGCAATGATTTCCATATTTTAGAAAATAAAAACAAATTCAATCAACTCGGCTCTCTTATAACAATGAGAGAATCAATGTTTTTAATAGAAACTACACTATTGTGTTAAAAAAATTAATTGCACGTTTCAAGATTTCGAAAATAAAAATAAAAATGGTATCATGTTGATGCGTTGAAAAATTTTGGTGCCCTGGTAATGTCGGTGCACTTTTCTTATAAATGCACGGGGGCGCTTGACTATCGACCATACTGATGTTTGGATAAATTGAAAAAAAACAAAAACAAAAACAAAAAACACAATTTATTTATTTATTTTTATTTTTATTTTTTTAATTCAAAAGCGAGCGGCAATTGATTTTCTGAAATATAATTTCATAAAAAATTTGAAGTAGTAAAAAGTTATTCACTATTTCATTATTTACCCAAAATTTAAAGGGAGTGATTTGCAGGATAGACATACCATGAGCACTCTAAAGCAGCAAAATACTTTAGAGCAATAGAACTATTTAGAAGATTGGAAGTTGAAAGGTATAGTGCTTCACTCAAAACCCTGCATAGTAAAATTTTTAATTTTTTGTTAGGGTTTAATTAAAAGAGAGATCATTTGCAAGGGATACATATTGGGAGCATTTTGGAGCAACAATATATTTTGGAATCGCAGAAAGATCAAAATTCGAAAGGTATGGTGATTCACATAAAACTCTAGATAACAAACATTTTAAATTTTATTGTTAAATTTTTTTATAATTTTTGTTAGATCAATTCATAATTCAAAAAAGAAGAAGTTAAAAACCCAATATAATAAAAATTTACTAAAGATTTTACTAGTTCAAATTTTTATGATATTTGTTCCTATCTAAATTTAATTAAAATGCAAAAAAAAAAAAAAAAAACAATACTTAAACCCTTTCTTCTTCCTACAAAATTTCACCTTAGGGTTAACTTCCTCTACCGCTTCGCAATTAGGGTTTTTCATTTTAGGCATTTTAGATTTAAGGAGTTTGTTTTTTTACTATAGATAGGTTGTTTGACATGTAGAGTAGGGGAATCACTTATTGAATTAGATCCAAACCTTGTTGGCCATGTTCGTTTCTTTTAAACGGATATATGTTTCGTTGTGAGCCCTGCATAATATAATGCACCAATGTGCCCTATGTAATAAAACACACCGTATATTATAACATTGTTGATTTTATCCAGTTTGTTCATCGTTGCTCCTAGTGTAATATAATGCACTGACACGCCTCTTCCAAATAACATTTTTAAATCATTGCAGTGTATTTAGCATTATAAATTGCATCGTCATAATATAAAATGATTTTTAAAAATCAATTTTCCCTGACGGTGTCAAACAATTAAATGCCCAGTGAGCTTAATGGGATAAACCTACCAATGCGTTTATTAAGATAAACACATTGGTTACCGAAGCTCTTTTTGGTTGAAAATTATTTGATTTATTTGTAAAATATATTTAATTACTTTGTATTGAATGGTACAGGTTGTATATTGATGAAAAATGTCCCAGAAGGTGTCAAGTAACAAAAATATTGATCGACACAATGATAACACATAAAAAAAAGTGGAGAACGCAAGTTCTTTGTAAACTCTTTACAAAATCAATATGTTTGAATTATATATAAGTTTAACTAATATGTGTTGGTTGGTGTATGTCATGCAAAGCCACAAAATGAATAAATTTGATAAGATTATTACTAATAAGTGCAGAAGAGCATAAAATCCTGATAGAAAAATTGCAGAAGGATGAATTAGGTGATTGAAAAAATACTATTCAATATGAGTCTTTTTTTTCATTAATAATATACTTAATAATATTATATAGCATGTTTCAAAAAATCTATTAATTCATATATGTTTAATGTTCTACAAGGAGCAACAACGAAGGAAAATATCAATGTTGTTCTAAGAAAAAAAATTATAAAACATGTAAATGACGACGAATTGGTCCTTATCCCATTTGAAGTAGTGCTGGAGGTTAATGAAAAGAGATTTTTTTTTACAAAACTATGAAGGATCTAATGGAATGAACATATAGATGTAATTTCCACTTACAATACAATAATAAATCCAATTATTCTAAGAACCAAATTATATCTAAACTACAGGAAGCTTTTCTAGAGCAATGGTCAATGAGACATGTCATACTTGCAATAGCAAAAATATACAACAACAGAAAAAAATCATTCAAAAAGTAATATTCCTAATTAAAATGATTTTCTAGAATTATATGTATATATTACTACAAACCATTTATTTATTCATATCAATTTTTTTATATTTACTTTTCACATATCAATATAAAAATAGCTTATTACTTTTTCCAGGAAGATTATGAAAATCTCAAATGATCAACAAGTTGATATGTGAAACATGCTAGTAGAAATGTCTGAAAAAGTGTACAAGGAGATGGTAAAAGAAACAAACATAATTGCATCATGGGAGGAACCATCTCAGCAACAACGTGCTTAAATTATATGTAGTCATGATTGACTCTGTGCAAGTTTAAACAAAAGTACCAACACAACAATTATTTTTTCTATGCCCCAGTGTCGTTCCTTATAAGAATGCCTTGTGGATTTTTATATCTATTAGCACCGGTGTGGTATATATTATGCACAAGTATTTTTTGCATTCAGCGTCTCGATGCTTTTAGTTATGTATGCTTCCCGATGCGTTTATATATGTAGCACACCTTTGGTACTGGTTCTATGAAGTGCACTGTCGTTAAAACATCTAATCGCCCAAATTTTTTCATTTGTTATGAAGTTCTGTTGTAATCTCCACTAAAACATCCGTTATCACAAACAAATGTTGTAGTGGATATTTTTTTGACAATTTTTTTCAATTTTATAACACTAAAACCCTCAATTATAACCTCTGCTAGAAAATGTTTTCCTTGTAACGTCATTAGAAACACATAAAACTTGTAATGAAAGTAGAAAAGTGAAAAAACAAAAAAAAAATAAACAAATGAAAATCAACCAAGTTAGGGTAAAATTAGATCTACAATAGGATAATGAAAAGTTAATATTTATTGGTTCCTTAATTAATTGGTAAATACCTCAAATTGTGATAAATTAATTGATAAAAATTCTCTTTCTCCCAAATTTAAGGCCTCCTTTTTAGAACTATTTATAAATTTTCATTATTTTTCTTTCTCCCTAAGATTTAATTCCATGCAAAAAAAAATGTTGAATATTTTACTTTAATCGTTTAGTCAAAATTTAATATTAACATTTTATCCTAATTTATTTAATATATCTTATACTCTTTTATGATTCCTTTTTCTACTATCACCTTGACCTTGATTAACTCTTGTCATTCTAGGGTCCTATTATATTTACCCTTCTCATTTTTTATTTTCATTTTTCTAATTCATTCCTTTAATATAGTTCATTTTATAATAACAATTTTAATTTGATTTATTTCATGAATTTATTCCTTAATGGTATTTCTAAATTTTTTACTTTTAATTAGAACTATTACAATTAATTTATTTTGATTTGGGTCAATTACCAATTAATTAAGGAATCAATAACAATTATATTTTCATTGTCTTTTAAAGGATCTAATCCTAATTTGGTCCATTTTTAATTTATTTTTTTTAAATTTTGGTTTTGCATTGTTTTCATCTTCATTGCAAGTTTTATGTGTCTTTGTTTATGGTTGGGGTGTCCACTCAAAACATAGGACATTTTAAAAAATTTATCTATTTTAATTCTAGAAATTTACATCGAAATAATAACAAACTATGACAAGTTTTTCAAATGTCAAAGATAAAGTGTTGTAGAGTTTTCAACAACATTAGGAATAGTTTTGGAAAATGCACACTATTACATAATTTATTGTTAGCAATAGTTTTGTTTTGAGGATGTAAATATTTTCTTTATTACTTTTTTGAAAGTATTGACTAATCTACCACGTCAACCCTATTGTGTTGAAGAATGTAGATATGGTCAATCTTCATAATCCTTGATGTATTTATAATATTATGTAAAAACAAGAAAGAAAAATAAATTTTAAATTAGAAGAAAGGAAATCAACAAAACCACCTAAAATTAAAATCCTTGAAAATAGCTCATACTCACATAAATAACATATTTACCATCAGTTACTACCCACCATAATTTAAGCAAGTATTTGCATAAAAAATGAGATAGGAACAAGATGTAAATAAATATACTTACCAGGAGTTATTGCCCACCATTATTTATGTGTTATTTAACATTTTAAGAAATATGAGTAAAATTATAAATGTGCAGACATATTAGTGGTTACTACCCACCAAAAATTAATTACAAAGAGATGTGATTTAATTTTATAAGAGACATACTTCTTGGACACCCTAAAATCACTATAAAAATACACATGAACTTTTCATTTTTATCACTCACTTAATACTCAAACATCCCTCTCTCACACATTGTGATATCTACTTTCCTTTCACGGTTATTCGTTGAATTTCTAAATTGTGATTGCTTGATGGAGATAAAAGAACTACAATATATATGCACAAGTAATTACCATAGTTTAGAAATATTTCTTGCATTTATTGCACTCTATTTTTCAACCCGGTATCAGAGCATTTGTAAAACAAGGAAGTTGAAGATCACAATTTGGTGACTCCCTCTCTCTTAAGAAGGAACAAGAAGGAAGTCTCTCTTCATCTACTTACTCTTGAAAGGAAGACCCTTCTCCTCATTTACCTGTAGAAAATCTTGTAGATTCACAAGCTAATGCAATTTTCTAAAGCAAGAGACAAGAATCTACTTCTACTCTTTACAGCAGAATCCCATAAATATTGAACAAACAATAATCGATAGAAGAAGAGAATCAAAGGCACATAACACAATAAATATTCGAGGAAATCCACGGCTCAAAACCCCACTATTTGTTTTGTATTAATCCGGAAAATCAAGATGAAATTGCAATGCTTGTTCTCTCTAGAACAATCCAAACACTCAGAAAATTAAATCTCCAACCCATAAGCAAGCTCAAGGCCAAAGCTTAGCCTCTTCACAATCTCTCCAAGTATTTATTCCAATGTGTAATTCCTATGAAGGATAGCTTGTATTTAAAAAGAAATAAAGCCTCTCAAAACTATGCAATCCCTTAAGGATCAGTTCTTGATTGCATCCACTATCAGTGCAACTCATAAAAATCTAAAACAAATAGTACATTGTCCCTGCACTCTAGCCTCAACTGGGTCTTTCTCATAATCGACATGCATGAGTTTCTGATGAGTAAATATTAAGTTAATTAGAGTAGCACTGGTGGAGTTCATTAGTGTCACCACTGACTGTTAACTCACTATTAGTTCTCTCAATCAGTTGAGAACTAATTTAACTGAACTGACTCATGAAAACAAGTCTTCTATTTTACAACTCACAATTAACTCACACTAGACTCCTATAAAGTAGGGAGAAAATATACATGAATTCGAAAAGACTTCCAACTCGAATTTCCTAAGTTAAATAAGTTTAATAAACTTAATTTAATTCTTTTAAGTTGTTATGAGAATATAATTCGAATTTAATTCAAGGAAAAATTAAATTGGAATTTCTTGTTGCCATTTCTCAACACTCCCTCTCAACAAGAAAGGGATTATCAACTACCCCGATCTTGTCTCTGTGAAACTCGAATTTACATCTTGACAATGCCTTTGTCAAGATGTCAACATCTTTCTCCTCCGTGGGAATGTAATCTAACAACATGATCCACCTCAATACATAATATCTGAGATGATGATATCGGATATCAATATGCTTGGACCGATCATGAAAGACTGGATTTTCAGAGAGTTTGATACAACTCTAATTATCACAATAAATCACTGTCGGATCCATCTGCTGACCAAACAAACCAACCAGGATCTTCCTCATCTAGATAACCTCACATGTTGCCTGACTTGCAGCCATGTACTCCGTCTTTGCCGAACTAAGTGCAACTGATCTCTGTTTCCTGTTGTACGAAGAAACTGTCGTTGACCCAATACTAAAGATCCCTCCTGATGTGCTCTTCCTGTCGGATGGACTCCCTGCCCAATATGCATTGGTGAACCCTTGAAGCTTCACTTCCTCTGTCCGTCTGTACCATAACCTAAACTAAGTAGTTCCTCTTAGGTATCTCAATACATGCTTTGTCGACTTCCAATACAGCTTGGTAGGCCTAACCATCGCTTGACTAAGTTGGTTAATTGCATAGCACATATCTGGTCATGTGTTCACCAAGTACATGAGTGAACCCACAAGCTTCCTATAAAAAGTGTCTTCCACTACTTCCCCTGAATTAGCATCCTCCTTCCTCCAATTACCAGCTAGAGGAGTCTCCATGGGTTTACTGCTCTCCATGTGGAATCTCCTGAGTATCTCATTGGCATACTTGCCCTGAGATACAAACAACTCCCCATCTCCTTGCCATACCTCCATGCCAAGAAAGTAATGCATGAGTCCCATGTCCTTCATCTCAAACTCTCTTGCAAGGTCCTCCTTGAAATATTTGATGAGCTTCTCATCACCTGGAAGTATAAGATCATCTACATAAAGTATGATGATCAACAGCTTACCTTCCACCACTATGTGATACAGGTTCGCATCTGCTTCACTCTTCATGAATCCCAACCCAGTGAAGTAGCTATCTATCTTGGTGTACCAAGCACGGGGTGCTTACTTCAGCCCATACAACGCTCTCTTGAGTCGGCACACATGCGACTCACGGTCCAAGGTTTCAAAACCTTCAGGTTGCTCTATGTACACCTCTTCCTCAATCATGCCATTGAGGAAGGCAGTCTTCACATCCATCTGATGGATCTTCCAACCCATCTGTGTTGATAGTGCCAAAATAGATCTGATTGATGAGTACCTTGCAACAAGAGCAAAGGTCTCATCATAGTCAATCCCCTCTACCTGTGAAAAGCCACGGGCACAAATATGGCCTTATGCTTCTCCACACTACCATCTGTAGCTTTTTTTACCTTTTAAAGCCAATGGGAGCTCACAACTGACTTCTGTTCTAGTCTCGGGACCACATACCAAACATTGTTTCGAACTATGCAGTCATACTCCTCCACCATCGCATCAACGTAAACCGATTGCTACACTACTTCCTGAAAGGAAGATGGCTCTATCACAACACATGCACCCATAAGTGTCGTGTATCCAGTGTACCTCTCTAGTGACCTCCTCTGTCTACGCTGAGAAGAGGGTACTCCCACATTCTTATGTGCATCATCCAACAATTTTTCAGCCTATCTAATGTGCTTTCTTCTCTCTCTGGAAGACTCTACCTGAGTGGATGTCTCCACTCTCTGAACCTTTACATGTGGCTGCTCCACATCAATTTGAGGCCCCTCAACCTTAGGAGCTAAAATATCCTCATCTGCATGTAGCTCAAGCTCCCTCTCAAGGGATGCTCGCATGACCTTCTCCTCATCGAACCTGATATCCCTGTGAACCAATGTCATCAAACTGGTTGGCATGTACACCCGATAGTTGTGGGGTGTATCAGTACCCCACAAAGATCTCCAACTCTGTTGTTGGCTCAAGCTTCTTATGTGCATCTTTGGTCACATGGAAAGCCACGGCTCAAAGCCCCATTGTCTGTTTTGTATTAGTCCAGAAAATCAAGATGAAATTATAATGCTTGTTCTCTCTAGAACAATCCCAACACTTAGAAATTCAATCTCCAACTCATAAGAAATCTCAAGGCCAAATCTTAGCCTCTTCACAAGCTCTCCAAGTCTCTATTCCAATGTGTAATTCCTATGAAGGATAGATTGTATTTAAAGGGAAATAAAGCCTCTAAAAATTGTGAAATCCCTTAAGGATCAGTTCATGATTACATGCACTATCAGTGCAACTTAGAAAAATATAAAACAAATAGTACATTGTCCCTGCACTCTAGCCTCAACTGGGTCTTTCTCAAAATTGACATGCATTAGTTTCTGATGAGTAAATATGTAGTTAATTAGAGTAGCACTAGTGGAGTTCATTAGTGTCAACATTGATTGTTAACTCACTATTAGTTCTCTCAATCAATTTGAGAACTAATTTAACTGAACTGACTCATGAAACTGAGTCTTCTATTTTACAACTCATAATTAACTAATACTGGACTCCTACAAAGTAGGGAGAACATATATATGACTTCCAAAAGACTTCCAACTTGAATTTCCTAAGTTAAGTAAGTTTAATAAACTTAATTTAATTATTTTAAGTTGTTATGAGAATAGAATTTGAATTTAATTCACAGTTTAATTCAAGGACAAATTAAACTGGAATTTCTTGTTGCCATTTCTCAACATTACCTATGTCTAAGTCTTGTGAACAAATGGATCCTTCTTTCAAGGAAAGTAACAAACTTGAAGGAGCATCCAATTTCAAGTCTTGGAAAAAGAGGATTGATTTGGTTTTAGAGGAACATGATGTCCTTCAATATGTCAAAGGTCAAGTACCTAAACCAAATGAAAATGATCCTACAAGGAAAGCGAAGTTTAGGAAGGGTGAGGTCAAGGCTCAAAGAATTCTATTTGAATCTTTCAAGGACCATTTAATTCTTATTGTATCATAATTGACCACATCAAAGGAAGTGTGTGATAAGCCGGTCAATCTATATACATTTATAACACATGTTAAAGGGTATCATCAAGGAATCAACTTCATGATGTGAGGATAAACAAGGGTGAATATGTGGCCTCCTTCTTTATGAACATAGCACAAATAAGGGACAAACTTCAAGGCATGGGTGAATTGGTCGCTAAATTAGAATTGGTAACCACAACAATCAATGGGCTACCTAATCTATGGGATGGATTTTCGGGTGGAATTTGTTCTAGAAAGGATATCCCATCCTTTGATGAACTATGGAAAACCTGTACACAAGAAGAATTGAGACTCAAAGCTAAAGGAAAGATTTAGGAACCTGACTAACTGGCTTTTACTACACGATCAATAAGGTTTAATGGGAAAAATAAGTTTGGATTTCAAAATAAAAATGCTAATACAGGATGAAGACATCCTTCTCAAGACTTGTAAAGTTCAGTGCTATGAATGCCACAAATATGGACACTATAGAAGTGAATGGCCTAAAAATTCAAATGAAAAAAAGAGGAGAGGTGGGAATCATGCTTCAATAGATGATGATGTGGAAATTCCAAAGAAGATCAAGAATGAAGATGTTAAATATTTCTATTACTTCTAGCTCTTAAAGGTTCAATTGATGATGATTATATGTGGTTCATTGATAGTGATACCTTTGTAAGAAACATGACAGGTGATCGTGATAATCTCTCAAGTTTATCAAAAGAAAAATCATCTCATAAGGTCGAGCTTGGAGACAAGAATATCTATCTGATTGAAGGAGTTGGATCTACCTCTATCAAGTTTGAATATGGTGAGAATGTTCATCTCAACAAGATACTCTATGTACTAGGTTTAAAAAAGAATTCGGTCTCTATTTCATGTCTAGAAGATAAAGGTGATAGAGTAGCTTTTATTGATGGAAAATTTATTGTTTGGCCTAAAGACTCTAGTATAGAGACTATTAGAACTATTGGTGTTTGTTAAAGAAGGTTATATAGACTCCTAAATCAACCTCTGCAAGCCTTGGTCCATAATGATGTCAATCCATGTGAACTATAACATAAAATGTATTCCCATCTTAATTGCAAAGCATTGCCTTCTTTAAGTGAAATGGTGGCAATCATGCCTAAGCTTCATATTACCCATGAAGGAACTTGCAAGGGATGTGCCCTTGGGAACAATGTCAATAAATCATTCCCTAACAATGATAGTATGGCTAAAGAAATTTTAGATCTAATTCAATCTGATGTTTGTGGTCTTATGTCTTTGAAATTTCTTGTGGGTTTCTTGTAATATGTATATTTTATTGATGATTTCTCTTGCAAAACATGGATATACCTCTTGAAGAGAAAATACTAGGTGTTTGATAAGTTTCAAGAATTCAAATCCTAGGTCGAGAATCAATATGGAAAAATGTTCAAGATCTTGAGATCCAATAATAGAGGAGAATTCACATCTAAAGAGATGGTTGCATTATGTAAGGAAGGAGGGATAAGAGGGAGCTAATAGTTCCCTACAATCCACATCAAAATGGAGTAGTTGAAAGGAAGAATAGATCTATTGAAGAGTATGTTAGAGAAATGCTATATGATCAAGATATTCCCATGTTCCTATGGGGAGAAGCCATCATGACCGTTGTATACATTCAAAACACAAATCATCATTAAGTGTTGAACAACATGAGCCATAAAGAAGCATTTATTGGAGAAAATCCAAGTGTGGATCATTCAAGGATATTTGGTTGTCCTATATATATTCACATACCTAAGGACAAAAGGAAGAATTTGGATCCTTCAGGAGAGAAAGGAATCTTGGTTGGATATAGTGAATCCTCATAAGCCCATAGAATCTACCTCAAGGGACAATGACAAATTGAGCTTAGTTGAGCTATTAACTTTGATGGAAGTGTTTCCTTCAATAATTCAAAGTAAGCTATCATGGGTACCAATGAAGAGGAATAACTAAGGCCCATCAAGAAGGAAGCTTGGATCATCCTACTGAATCATCTGCTAATCACTTGGAAGAACCTGAAGAACCAACTAAACATGTAGATCCTATCATTGTTCCTGAAAGTAAGAAGAGAGCAGTTTGGTTACGAACTACATTACAAGATGCAGAAGGACATGTTACTCCTCATGGCACATTCAAAGAAAGTAAAAATCCTAAAGGATATTCTGGGCATGCAACATTCATGACAAAGCTTATTAATTCTGAGCTCTTTACCTGTGAAGAAGCATCTTGTCAACAGGTTTAGAGAGATGTTATGGCATAGGAATATCAATCAATTATGAAGAATAATTCTTGGGAAATCATGCCAAGGCCTAAAGGAAAATCTATTATGACTGCAAAATGGATTTATAAGATTAAACATGCAACATATGGAAGTATTGAAAAAAATAAGGCGATATTTGTGGCTGGAATACTCTCCCAAAAAGAGGGAGAATATCATGATGAAACCTTTGCTCCTACTACCAAGTATACAACAATCAAATCTCTTATTTCTATTCTAACACCTATGGCTTGGAATATACATCAAATGGATGTGAAGACTTCATTCCTCAACGATGTAATTGAGGAAGAGGTGTACATAGAACAACCTCAATGGTTTGAGGTTTATGGGAAAGAGTCTCATGATGCAGGTTGAATAAATCCTTGTAAGGATTGAAGCAAGCACCAAGAGCATGGTATTCTCACATTGATGCTTATTTGAAAAGGCTTGGTTTTGTCAAGGGTGAAGATGATCTGAACCTTTATATAAAAGTTTTGAAGAATGAACATGTGATCTTATTATTAAATGTAAATGACTTACTTTTGAAAGGTGTGTAGCATCTCATTCTTTAGAGTAAGAGAGTGTTAGCTATTGAATTTGATATGAAGGATCTTCGATTGATGCATTATTATTTTGGTCTTGAAGTTTGGAAAAAAACCTGGCGAATTTTTTCTTGGATAAGGAAAGTATGTTATTGAGATCCTATATAAGTTTGGGATCATGGACTACAAACCTATGGAAACTACCTTGATAACTAACATAAGGAAGTTAAGGGGTTACGATTCTCATCTTATTGATTCATCCATGTACCAGTAGGTGAATGGTTATTTGATGTACCTAGTTAATACTCACCTAGGTGTTTGCTTTGCAATAAATACATTTAATCAATTTTAGATGGAGCCAAAGCATGATCATCATATTGCTGAAAAGCACATACTTAAGATATATTTGTCATACTATTGATTATTGTTTGGATTACGATGCAATCGGTGAGATTCATCTGCTAGAATACTCTAATTTTGATTGGGTTGGATTTGCTGAAGATGGGAAAGTATGGCTAATGGATGTTTTTGTTTGGGATATGTAATGGTTTCTTGGAGTAGAAAGAACCAGTCATCTATGGCACTTAGTTATGCTAAAGTTGAATATATGGCTTCTTGTGCAGTTTGTTGTGAAGCAATTTGGCTTCAAAAATTGCTTACTGGAATATTTTATCAAGTGTTGGATTCTACTATGATATTTTCTTACAATCAAGGTTGTATGAAGCTTTTAGAGATTCTAGTCTTCCATGGAAGGACAATATTTGTATCAAATATCACTATATTTGTGAAATGGTGAAAAAGGGAGTTGTGAAGCTTCAATACATCTCCACTAATGAGCAGATATATGGCACTCTAACAAAGCCTCTTTCCAAAGGGAAATTTGTATATTTCAGAGATAAAATGGGACTTGTTGAGAATACCCCTCTGGAGGATAGAGAGCATTAATTTGAATAGATAATGATATTCTTCCTGTGTCACTTTGAACACAATTGGGGATATTATATCTCTGTCAATTTGACCAGAATTAGGAAGATTAGTTTCATGGATAGAGATTCTTCTTACATCCTATGATGTGATCAATTAGGGATGTTATCCCCCATGTCAATCACATTGACCATAATTAGGAAGAATGGTTTGATGGACTGTTGTTACCATAATTATGGATGTTATCCCTGTGTCAAGTACTTTAACCAGAATTAGAAAAATGGTCCTAGAGGTTGAGTTGCATCCTCCTAACATCATGCTCAGATCTCTTTCTAAAGAGAGCTTGTTTGATTGATGTGTCTTTGGAAGACTATGTATATGATTACCATGATTGTGAGGTAGCGGTTGTTGAATGATGTTGGTATGTTGATATTGATTTGATAATGATGTTAATCTAGTCTTGATTTTTCCTTAGAAAACTCTTCAACTTATTGACATCTTGTTAGGCATCATGAATACCGCCCTAGCTAAGAGGGAGTGTTGAAAAATGTAGCTATGTCCAGTCTTCATAATCCTTGATGTATTTATAATAATATGTAAAAATACAAAAGAAACTAAAATTTTAAATTAGAAGAAAAAAATTAAAAAAAAGGAAATCAACAAAACCACCTAAAATTAAAATCCTTGAAAATAGCTCATACTCACATAAATAAGATATTTACCATCAGTTACTACCCACCATAATTTAAGAAAGTATTTGCATAAAATATGGGATATGAACAAGATCTAAATAAATATACTTACCAGGGATTACTTCTCACCATTATTTATGTGTTCTTCAACACATTAACAAATATAAGTAAAAATGTAAATGTGCAAACTTACTAGTGGTTACTACCCACCAAAATTCAATTTACAAAGAGACTTAACTTAATTTGCAAAGAGGCATGCCTCTTGGGCACCCTAAAATCACTAAAAAAAAATACACTTGAACTTTTCATTTTTATCACACATCTCTCTCTAAAACACATTGTGATCTCTACTTTCCTTTCATGGTTATTGGTTGAATTCCTGAACTGTGATTACTTGGTGAAGATAAAATAACTATAATATATATTCACAAGTAATTGCCACAGTTCAGAAATATTAGTGCTTGTATCCATTGCACTCTACTTTTAAACATATTGAGTGTCACTTGTAAGGGTGATCATAAATTCGTACACCTAGCCCACTCAACTGAAGTGTAAAATATGGATTATGTAATTAATGTAAGAAATTAAAACAATTAGTTTTTAATTCTATGAGTCATATTTTAGGGAGTGTTCACCTTTTATTTTTCCTCCATCTTAAGAAACACAGTTAAATCAATTTACGGTTAGTGGTTTTCATGAATCTAAGCAACCACTTTAGGGTTAGTTATTTATGTATAAAGATAGAATAATAACTCAGGGCTTGGGGAGTCAATCATTATCTTATTCTTTAGAAATGTAGAACTTGTTTTGCTAGAAATATTGGTTGTTATCATTTGTAGTTGGTTGAATTCGTACAATACTGGTGGAGTGTAGAATAAGGGCCATTCTACAACCATGGTGATCTGGTTCATTTTTATAATTTCAATTCATTATTCTTAATTTTCTATTTCAAGAAAGTGTTTTTTTTGTTATTTTTATTGCTCATTTCATTTTATGCAACATCAATAATAATATTGTCATTCCATTGAGTTATTCATTTTTATGTATTAAGTTTTATTTGGGATATGTTTCATCTTTTAGTTAATCGTTTTCCCATTTGTGTTGATTAGGATTGGACTATCCAAATTAATTTTGAATATTAAACATTGTACTATTTTTATAGGTCGAATGAAGTTTAATTAGATTTAAGTATTTATTTTCATAACAGAGTTAAATTATTTTGTTGTAATTTACTTTATAAAAGATTCTTCTAACATCTTTTTTTGTAATTTAAGTTGCATTGCCTCAGAAATTCAAAATATCAACATACATCTACCATATGTCCATGTTTTTCAAAGTTCTTCCAAGGCAGTCTCAATCTACCAATAGGAACACCAGATTTATTGACCACCTTCTATTAAAAACACATACCATTACAAAATTAACTGAAAGTTAACCAACCTATCAACTATATTATTGAAAAGGAAAATATCTTTGAACATCATAAGATCTCAAGAAACTGAGGAGGTCACACGTGAAGGGTCTTTGGCACTGGAGCCTAGAGGAGCTGAAGACTTAATATTACACTGGAGGTGACTCTCTAGGTAAGCTAGTTGGGTATCCAAAATTTACAAACATGAAAGTTGAAGTCTCTAAGTGTGTTCTATGTCATTCAAGGCTGCAAAAATATTGTATTGTTCTTCTTGTTTTTCCTTTAATACTTTTCCAAGGAGATTTTTGAGTTTCTAGTGAAGAGCTATATAATTAAGACATTGTTTATGTATTCCCTTATTATGACCAAGGTTGATAATCCAGTGAGAAACATCTTCAATGATATCAGAGTTTGAATAAGTGATCTTCTTGTCAACAGGAGGGTTCTCAAGGTGTCTAATCTCAACACGTATCTATAGTGGAACAATTGCATGATAGATGTCCACGGCCTGTGGGCCTGTGCATGAGCACAGGTCTGAACCTAAGTACCACAACCAAACTCACTTCCACATCCACCCCACCCATATCATTAGTTGCGCATGTAGTTCAAGGTTGGACACTCATATTGGGAAAAAATCAGGGATGATATATGGTGACAAAATAAATAACAAGAAAGGAACAAACAAAGGGGAAAACTAGAGCATTGTGCAGATGGAAACTGATATCAATTCTACAAATAAAGGGCGGCCAAAAGATGGAGCTAGAGGGGAGGAGGGAGAACAACACATGAAGCCTCTAAACAATAAAAAAATATCCAACCTTCTTGGCCACAAGGTTTAATAGTCACATGACCTCTACTTATAAATAAATTAACAAATAAAATTCTAAAAGTAAGAGGAATTAAGGTTATGGACATAGAGATTACCACCATAAGATTCACATGATGAAGCCCAAGAAAAAAACTAAGACAAACTTCTAAGAATGACCCTGCACCCACTAAAGAAAGAAACCAATTCCTGACCAATCTCCCTGCATGCAAGGGACCTTCTCCACCACCTGAAGCTTGGAATTATCCGACATCAAAGAGACTCGGCCTGTGAATAACTAATCCAATTAGGTTCTAGAGAGTATAATTCTACTACCATAGTGCTACATGCAGCATTAAACTGAACCAAAATGAGAGATGGAGTGATAACCTAAACTGAAGCAATAGGATAATGTACATTCAGTGAAAGCTTGCCATGTAAGTTCATTGGCCACATCCTTGTTTACGCTAGAGAAGAGAAAAAATTTCTGTATACCCTCACTTGAACTACTTGGTGAAAGAAAGCCAAACTAGAATAGAAATAGCCATCCTCGTCCACTTAAACATTTGTATGCATTGTGCATTGGGGAGGCAAACTACACCACCCCCTCTTAAATGTTGTCTAAGGTTGTGGGGTGGTGGGCTCATCCCCCAACACCTCATCCAACTGCGATTTCCACCCCCATCAAGGAATTTCTCGTAGCATATTTAATTTTATTTTTTTTAATTTCCTACAGTTGAGTTAAATTAGTCCATCGTATAAAAATTTCATAGCAATTTAAGTTATTTTATAGTGAGAATTTTAAAAATTATTGTAAGTTTTTTTAATTAAGATTTGTTTCTACAATTTATGATTGTTTAGGAAGGATAATAAAATTGTATATATTTCCCCCAACTTGTAAAAAAAATTCCAAGAAAAAAAAAGCAACAATTACAAATAAAATAATTTGAGCAAGTTAAGAATCTAAAAATGCATATACAGTGAAAAATGTTTTGAAAGGTTTATGCTCCCATATTGATAAATAAAGTAGGTTATTTTTATTATTGGACTATTAACTCCACAAATTGTCTGAGCCTGTCAATAGACACACGAGAGTAAGGATTTTCAAAAAAATCATAATCATCAACATGATGAGGTGGGGTTGAAACCTGAAAAAATCAATAGTTAAGATGGATTGGAAAAACAATAGACAAACACATGTGTCTATCAGATGTATGTTTTAACCTACCTTGCATCAATTTATTTGTTGTAATCAACATGTAACACAAACATTACATTATGGGAATTTTGAGGTCCAAAATGGGCCTCCAAACAAAAAATGTACTACGAAAATTAACTTTAAAAGAACCAATATGATTCAATATGATAATGTCATCCTCAAGGGCAAATATTTTGTAGGGAAAAGAAGAAACTATTTTTTTAAAGTTTTATTTTCAACTTATCTCCTTATAGGTTTACTTAAATTTCAAGTGTAGACACCCATTGAATGTGGAATTAAACTAGTGTATGCACTTGACATTTGAGTAAACCTATAAGGAGATAAATAAAAAAAATACAATAAAAAAATTAGTTTCCTTTCATTTTATTTAAAAAATCACAACTTTTCCTGCAATCAAGGTGAGAGCTGAGAGGAGGAGCATGGTGGGATTCACACCACCGCCATGCAGTTATAGGAGGTACAATGGGGGTAGTGGAGTGGCCATCACCACACAAGCCTTAGCATGTGTAAGAAGTCAAGGAAATTAAGTCACAGTGGGAGAGGGAATTCAATGTATTTGGATTTGAATATGTTTGGACTTACAACAGCTGGAAAATTTGTATCCCCTGCAAGCTTTCAATGACATAGGCATCTCTCCAGGGAAGTTCTCATAAATGGAAGTTGCGCCCAAGCTCGAGTAGTTGAAGGCCAAATTCCTCCTCTCCTTCACAACCCTTCCTGGTATGTTCAGATTGGCTTTCCTATGAATCCAATGCTTTTTGTGATATATATGTTTTGTATATGGTTGGGGACGATTGTTCCAAACATGACATTATGGATTAATGCATAATGTTTCCCTTCAATGATTGGATGGGATGGGGTTCACCCTCCTGCTTGCATCTTGGGGGTTTGAAGGCCCCTAAACAGGAAACCCCTGATTTATTTTCGTATTCTCGACTACCCAGGAGGTTGTAAACCTTGGGATAGGGATACTTCATTTTTTTTATACACGACATGATAACACCACATGTTTCTAACTCTATTCTCATGCAATTTCTGTAAGAAGCAATTTGTGACTGGTTAATGGAGGCTATTTCTTATTCTCATGAGGAATTGATTCTCTGGATAGAAAAGATCCTTCAAGAGAATTGGGATGGGTTCTTAATACAAATCCATGAAGATAGTGGGTATTTAATATGTAGAGTGAGGTGCAATGGTTTTTTTTGTCATGTTTATGTTCCTATAGACCCCGCGGGCTCCTTAATTAGACTAAATTATAGGATCCTCCATCCCAGATGTCCTCCCAATCAATTTTTAGTCGATATCATTGCAATAATTGTAAGTCGGATCCCCACCTTCCTGGTTTATTTTAATTCTTCATACAACAATAGTCAATCGAAGTTCATGCCTCGCCCAACCACACACCAAGGTCGCACCCCTAATGCAGGTTGGGGGCGAGGCTGAGGCCATGGGAGTGGAAAACATCATACTACCATAGGTCAAGGATCTATTACTAGAACACGACCTATATTAGTAGCTGCCAGAGCATATAGAACTAATACCCATCTGCAGGTGTGCCAAACAGTTGATGAATGGGAGGCATATATTGTTAACTAGGCCAACATTAGTGACTAGGAAATATTGGAGGAGGTGGGGAACATGACCCCAGACCTTGGCCACACCCGTGGTCATTTTTCTCAGTACCAATAATCTTTATTTTCATTTTGGTTGGTAAAGACCCTTCTAGCTATTGAAAATTGTAGCAACAAAGTCTCAATTTGACTTTGCATTGGTCAAATTGAGAAAATTCAAATTTCCACATCAACAGACAACTTGGATGCAATTAACTTGTGTGACATGGATCTTGTCACTTACTTAGCTCAGTAAATTCGAGTTAGATGAGTTAGATTTTAGTTGAGCATGTGTGATTGCTAATTTGTAGCAATAAAGGTCAGTTATTTCAAGTTGTTTTCAGTTAAACTAGTTCTAACTGTTGGAGGAACTAGTAGAAGGTCAATTGTACAGTGGGAATTCGATCTAACTCAGTGATCATCAAGTTAAGTGATCAATCAACCCAAAATAGCTAATGCATGCATAGAATTCGAGTTCCCCAGCTGTGGTGGATATTCCAAGGCAGTGTAACATTAGTTGTAGTCTAGTTTTAAGTGTACATGTGTTCCATGCATTTAGATGATCAACCTTGGTAATTGCACAATCATTTTGGAGGAATTCCCTAAATAATAGGGGCCTAATTCCTCATGATTTTCACAAGGAAAAAGGGGCTCAAACTAGGGAAGAAACTGACTAAGTTTGGATCAGAGCTTCTTAGTGAGCAGAGAGATAGGTTATTCACATGCAGGTTGAACTCAGCTTGAGTTAGAAATTATAATATATCTCTATTCATCAGATAAATGTAAGTAGGAAAAGGGTTTTTATCATATTACCTTCCCCTAGAAAAAATATTGTGTGCATGTGCGTTATTTCTCATTGCATTTTTGTGATTGATGTTCTAAATTGTGCTTTGAATCCCATAGAGTAGTAGAGTAGGATTGTGTCTTGTGATTTAGATTAAAATTTCATGAGTAGTGACAATTCTACATGGTATTAGAGACAAATTCACATTAGAACAAGAATTTCTAAGTTGTTTCTCAGGAGGCTCGAATTTGCAGTTCAGTGTAGCAGGATCTTTATAGAGTTGGGAAGATGACATTCAATGAGCTGAGGCTAGAGTATGCCTTGGAAGGAAACTCTAATTTCATTTCATGGAAGCATCACATGGAGGTGGCGTTGGATGACAATATATTTTTGGAATATGTCAAGACAAACATTCCAAAACTAAGATCAGTTGAATCCAATAACCTTGCTTAGTGGAAGAAAGATATAGCCAAGACAAGGAGAATAATCTTGGAGGGAGTATGCAACCACATTGTCTCAAATCTCCATGGGAAATAAACTCCTTTCACAATATTGAAATCACTGACAGAATTGTTCGTGAACAAGAATGACCACAGGAAACTGGCACTCAAAGATAAACTTTGAAATATCAAGGTGCAGAAGAATGACACTGTTCCACAGTAGCTAAGCAGGTTCACACAAGTTCATGATGAACTTGGTGGGGTTGGTGTAAATGTTGTAGAAGATGACTTCATAAGCCTAGCTCTTCTAGGCCTTCCCAAAATATGGCACAACTACCATGATTCGGTGAACGGGAGGGAGAAATTACCGAATTGGGAACGATTATGGTTTGATTTGGTACAAGAGGAGATAAGGCAGAACACAAGAGATGGGAATTCATCCAAGGGAGAGGATGAAGAAAACTTTGCATTGGTTGGAAAGGGAAATAATGGAAAAGGGAAGAAATCTCAAACCAAACCAGAATCTAGACAAGGGGCAAGAAGAAATGTTTTTCCAAAATTAAATGCTTCAATTGTCATGAATTTTGGCACTCTGCCATGAAGTTTCCATAAAAGAAGTCGAGGAAGTAGACCTAAAGAGGATAAATAGGTGAATCCTTGGCTTCAAGATTCAAGATTTACTTTACCCTTATCGCATGCATGGACAACACAGTGATGGGGAGCGTGTGGTACTTGGACTCAGGTGCATCGTTCCATATGATAGGGTGTAGAGAGTTTTTATGTGACCTGGAGGAGAAATATATCTAGATGCACATCAAGTTGGGGGAAGATGAAAGGTACAACACGAACAATATTGGTACAGTCACCTTTTATAGGGATTCAGACTCCCCTCTCAGACTCAAGGATGTCATGTTTGTTCAAGGCCTAAAGAAAAATCTCATCTCTATTGCATTTTTGGAAGATTGTGGTTATGATGTGATCTTCATAAAAAGGGAAATAATTCCTGAGAAACATAGTCATGGGATAGGTGAAGCAAATCAGGGTTTGTGTGAAGGACATGTATAAGCTAGATGTGGAATATTGTGTTACATTAAGCACTAAGGAGGAGAAAGTGCAGAGTTGTTATGTCGGTGAACTTTGGCATAGAATGCTTAGCCATTTGCGTCATGGCGCCTTGAAGATTATGCAATAAATAACCACTGGCCTCCCTAAATGATAAATTGAGCAGCAAGATGTTTGCAAAGGATATACCTTGGGGAAATATGCAAAATCCACATTCCATGATCAGGACAACAAAGCATATGTAGTCCTAGAAAGGATCCATTATGATGTATGTGGACATTTCTCGACAGCCTCCACTACCAGACACAAATATTTTGTCTTTTTTATTGATGACTTCTCAAGGAAGTGCTAAATCTTATTCATGTGGAAGAAATATGAGACATTCTCTAAGTTCTTAGAATTCAAGGCACTGGTTGAGAAAGAAACTAGCAAGAAGGTGAAGGCTCTCGAGAGAAATAATAGAGGTGAGTACATTTCAAATGAATTCAAAAATCCTGTGGGAAAGAAGGCATTTGAAGAGAGCTGACACAACCCCACAACCCACAACATAATGGGGTGTCTGAGAGAAATAATCATAGCATTGTGGGAGTTGCAAAGGCTATGTTGCATGACCAAGGCCTACCACTACATTTCGGGGAAGAGGCATGTAACACAACAGACTATTTGCAAAACCAGAGTCCTCATCAAATTCTTGGTATGATTACAATGGAGGAGAATTTCTCAGGGATAAATTCGTATGTGTCACACTTCGGGATTTTTGGAGCCTCTATTTACTACCATGTCTCCAAAGATTATAGGAAGAATCTTGAGCCGACAACAGAGTTGGGGATATTTGTAGATTACACAGAAACTCCTTACAATTACCATGTGTACTTACCTTCCCTCAGAATGATAGTTGTGCAAAGGGATGTAAATTTTGACGAGGAGAAAGCGATGCAGTGATCTCTTGAGAGGGAGATTCAGATCCCACTAGAAGAGGAGCTTTTAGCTCCAAAGGAGGAACCTTAGGAAATTTTGGAGAAGCCACAAATTGAGGAGAAAAGAGTGGATACATCCACTCAAGCATAACCATCTAGATAAGGCAGAAAAAGAAAAACGAAAGCTGATAGACTTGCACAACATGTGAGGGAGAATGTGGGAGCTCCTTCAAATTTGCACAGGCAGAGGAGGTCACCTGAACGGTACACTAGCTACATGGCTTTAATGAGTAAGCTTGTAGAGACTAAGCCATCCTCTTTCGAGGAAGTAGTAGAGAAACCTGTATGGGTTGATGCAATGGTGGAAGAGTATGAATCCATTGTCAAGAATAGTGTTTGGGAAGTGGTCCCAAGACCGGAAGACAAATCAGTTGTGGGTTTGAGATGGATCTTCAAGGTTAACCATGCAGTAGAAAGAAGCATAGATAAGTATAAGGCCATATTTGTGGCCAAAGGATTCTCTTAATTTGACTGAATTGACTATGAGGAAACCTTTGCTCCTGTAGCAATGTATTCATCCATTCGAGTTATTCTTTCATTGGTTGTGCAGATGGGGTGGAAGATCCACCAGATGGATGTAAAAAGATCATTTCTCAATGTGGTTATTGAGGAGGAGGTGTATATTTAACAACTAGAATTTTTTGATACATTTGATTGATAGTTACATGTGTGCATACTCAAGCGATCATTGTACGATCTCAAACAAGCACCCTATGCTTGGTACACTAAGATTGACAACTATCTAACAAGTTTGGGCTTAACAAAAAGTTAAGCAGATGTGAACCTATATCATATCTTTGTAGAAGGTAAATATCTTATTATTGTATTATATGTTGATGATTTGATTCTAATTGGTGATGACCAATGGATCAGATCTTGCAAGGAGTACCTTGCAAGGGAATTTGAAATGAAGGACATGGGTCTCATGCATTACTTCCTCGGGTTGGAAGTATGGAAAGGAGATGGGGAACTATTTGTGTCTGAAGGAAATTATGCAAATGCGATACTACAAATATTCTGCATGGAGACTTGTAAACCCATGGAGACACCTCTAGCGATCAACTAGAGGAAGGAGGATGCCACTTCAGGAGAGGAAGTGGATGCTACCATTTATCGGTAGCTAGTGGGTTCACTGATGTATCTTATGAACACATGACCATATATGTGCTATGCAGTCAACCAGCTGAGACGAGCTATGGTTAGGCCAACCAAATTATTTTGGAAGGCAGCTAAGAATGTTTTATGGTACCTCAAAGGCACTACCCAGTTTGGATCATGGTATATACGGACAAAGGGAGTGAAGTTGTGTGGCTTCACACATGTAAATTGGGTGGGGAGTCCATCAGAATGAAAGAGTACATCAGATGGAATTTTTAGTGTTGGGTCTGCAGCGGTTTCCTAGCACAACATGAACCAAATATCTATGGCGCTCAGCTGAGCAGAAGCAGACTACATGGTTGCAATTCAAGCAACATGTGAAGTGATCTGGATGAGAACGATACTTGTGGGACTGTTTGGTCAAATAATGGATTCAACTATGATCTATTGTGATAATCAGATTTGCCTCAAGCTCTCTAAGAATCTTGTATTTCATGATTGATTCAAGCATATTGATATATGGTATCACCATTTACAGGACTGGTGCAGAGGCGGATAATGTTGCTACAATACATTTCGACAGAGGAACAAGATGCTAACATTTTGAAAAAGGCCTTGTCAAGAGGGAAGTTTGAGTTCCACGGGTGCAGGATAGGGTCGTTGATAATCCCATTCTTGTTGAGAGGGAGTGTTGCAAAATGCAGCAAGAAAGTCTCAATTTGACTTTGCCTTGGCCAAATTGAGAAAATTTGAATTTCCACATCAACAGACAACTTGGATGCATTTGACTTATGTGACATGGCTCTTCTCGGTCAATTAGCTCATTAAATTCAAGTTAGAGGATTTATATTTCAGTTGAGCATGTGTGATTGCTAATTTGTAGTAATCAAGGTCATTTATTTCAAGTTGTTTTTGGTTAAACTAGTTCTAACTGTTGGAGGAACTAGTGGAAGGTCAGTTGTGCAATGTGACTTCAGTCTAACTCAGTGATCATCTAGTTAAATGATCAATCAACCCAAAATATCTAATGCATGTAGATAATTTGATTTCCCCAGTTGTGTCGGAGATTCCAAGGTAGTTTAACATCAGTCATAGACTAGTCTTGAGTGTACCAATGTTGCATGTAGTTAGATGATTGAACTTGGGAATTGCATAATTATTTTGGAGGAATTTCCTAAGTAATAGGGGCCTAATTCCTTAGGATTTATGCAAGGAAATAGGAGCTCAATCTGAGGAATAAATTGACTAAGTTTTGTTCAGAGTTTCTCAATGAATAGAGAGATAGGTTATTCACTTGCAGGTTGAGCTCAGATTGAGCTAGTAATTGTAATACATATCTATTCATCTGATTAATGCAAGCAGGAAAAGGGGTTTTTATTTCTTTCCTCTGGAAATGTGCATGTGTGTTATTTCTCATTGCATGTTTGTGATTGATGTTCTAAATTGTGAATTTGATTATACCGAGCAATAGAGTAGGATTGTGTCTTGTGATTTAGATTATAATTTCATAAGCAGTGAAATTTCTACACTAGAAAAGGCTTCGATGATGAGTATTATAGTCATTTCAGGTCCCGCAAAATAAATTCAAGAAATTCACAAATAATTTCAGTTAATTCAGCACCAGATCCAGTAACAGAATGCTTTCATAGAACGTATCAAGAAGCATATCACATGTTTGCCTCATATTGCGCTGTAAGGTGCCAACGCTAAAGACCCAACATTAGTTGAATGTTCAGATGATTAGCTTGGTCACTAGATGAGTATGGATATTTTGTTATTTTAGTTTAGTTTTGTGTAGACGAGTAGAAAATAATTTTGGTACATAAGGTGTAGGTTTCTGGTTCATATTGATTATAAAGACAGTCAAGTTTATCTTGCTCTGTTGGACAATCTCAAACTATTCAGATTTTGGATGGCCTATAATGCTACCAGATGGTCAACATACTTGGTTTCCCTCTAGGAAATTTGAGACCATTTGACAGTGGACACTGATCTTGTAACACCTGCTTAGTTCTAAAATTAATACAAAAGTCCTGCCAAGCTTACACACAAAAAAAAAAGAAAAAGATCTAAACTCTTATTTTATTATTTTAACTATTAATTTATTATTTTCCTTAGCATACCCATTTTAGACCTCAAAATTCCCCTAATGGTATGTTCATTAAATAAAATATGAAAATATAAAACTAATGAAAAACATATATAATCACAATATTTAGTGATGGACAACTATAAATTATGAATCATAATAATCTCTTTCCTTAATTCAAATCAATTTTGTAATAGATGAACCTCTCATTTAGCCTTGAGCGCTATATCAAGAAGACATGATTTAGATGTGATATCTCTCCCCTAAAGTTGGGTACATCACAATTTCGACTCTCATGATCCCCTCAGGGTTAGGCTGCATAATAGAGGTTGGAAATTTACCCCATTTACCATCTGTGTATCATGGATAAGTATTGGATGGTTTTCTATTACGTGTTTTCCTCCTTCGAGAAAAAAAATATCAACATGTCCTTTTGCAAAGCTCTGCCTAGAATACCATGGCCCTGTTACCATGCAAATACTTACAAAGAAAGATAATGCAAATACTTACAAAGAAAATGATTAGACTTTCCAGTTATGATAACAAAGCTAATTTGACATTAAGTTTATTTACAAAATATTTTTTGCAAGATTTTATTTACTTGATGTATATTTACTTACAAGAAATCAAAGAGTTAAAGTGGGGAACCTTTTATTCTTCTCATGAAGGAATTCCACAAATGCATTAAATGCACTTCGTTAGCATCAACACTCATGTATGCAAGGCTAAACATTCATATTTAATAGAACTTGTAATGCACATTCATGCACAAATCAACTAAAGCATGTAAGTTTTTCTAAGAATTGATGAAGTAACTTTATTATATTCCTAAACATCACCCTTAAAAAGTATACAATTATTTTCTTTACAAGTTCACCCAAGTGGTGGAGATTATTCATAATGCGGCTAAAATGATTTCATCAAGTACCTATAATGCACTTAGCCACATCTTTTCTATTCTAGGAATGTTCTTCCAGTTGGAGATAGGAAAACAGGTGTTGAGGAGTCTAGTAAGAATTTCATTGAGGACTTCATAGACTTAGCAATGATGGATATATTGGTGAATAGGTAATTTAAATTCATGTTTACAATAATATTTGTTTGTTGTTTCCATTGGTCTTGGTGTATGCCAACGATAAGGAGGTGGGATAAATCAACAAAAATATCAAAAGGAGGACAACTTGCATAATATGAATATGATGGAAGCTCATTCATGATGGCTCAATAGATTTTTTATTATTATCTAATTTGTGATTGCATAATGTTTACAAATATCACTTGATGTGTTAGATTTGATCATGATTTGGTGGAATCGTGGATATGGAAACCATTTCTCTAGTGAGACCATAAATTAGAAGGGTTTCACCTATTCAACTATTGTAATACAAAAAAAAGCTTAATGAACCAAAAACTAGCCTAAATGTTTGAATGAACAGAAAATGACCTAAATGTTGAATTCAACTTGTATAATAAATAGTATTTTGTTAATTAGATAAAAGATGCATAACATAAAACTATTTCAAAACATATCCAAACACAATCAATAAATAACAATTATAAATTGTAAAACGTAATTACCTCTTTCCATAATTCTATTCAAATTATTATGGATTAATAATTCCTTTCTCATAAATATTGGTTTTGTTTCCAACCACATAATTTTATTTCCATTAATCCCCTAAAAAAAGCAATGGGATATCTTGTTTGAAATTCTATAAAAGAATCATTTATAAACCTTGCCACATTTCCCAAATCCCATGGTCTTCTATCAATATATCTAGATTGTCCTTTATTTTATTGGTTTATTTCATTTGATTATAATTTTCACAAACTTTATATGTATACATTCCCCATAAACAGTGTGAAACCATATGCAATCTAAATATTTTTATGTTGGGTCAATATTATCTATCAATTCAATTGTGTTCTTGTATGAAAAATTTACACCATTCACAAAAAAATAACCCCAACCCATGTAAACTAAATGGAACAATTTAAGATGTTTTCCCATCAATACAAAAATCAAAATCCAACTTAAGAATGGGCTTGGTTCATAGGATTTCACATAATGCATGTATCTCATTGGAACTTCCTTTTATCCATCAATCTCATTGTCATAAGAGCATGTCCCTCCTTCAATCATAAATAAATCCATATGTTTTTTTATTTTATTTATTCTAATATCACCACTTTAGGTGATCTCAACCTCTTACTTGATAGTTCCCTCTCCCTCTTTTTTTTAAATTACAATTTATATCTAAATCAATATTTGATAAATATATATTTAGTTGTTCGTGCCTATGCATAAAAGCAAATTAATGAAAATTAAACATTATATAGTTAGAATATAAAACATGTGAAAAAACATAACAATGAAAAATATTTTAATTGAAAACATTAGCATATGATGCCTACTACTTGTTTACTAGCCCACCCTTATGTTAGTGCAGTAAAATTATTATTAAGCATTGTACTTTCCTTTTAGGTTTGCTTTGGTAGGGATAGTTTTTAGATCTTCCTCATTTTGTATATTTTCCTATTCTTTTCGATCAATATATTTCATATGTCTTATCCATTGAAAAATAAGGGATAGTATAAGAGATTATTAAATTATTAATGGGGATCATTTAAGGTCCTTGGACATTCATCCTATTTTGGTCACTTTACGATGGGGTTATCATAACAAACACAAAAATATTATATTCACATTAATGACAATCCCTATGAGAGAAATACAATCTCTAGGAATGACATCTAGGGTTAAGTACTAGTGGTCATAAAGGGGCATGAATCAAAGATCAACTCATTAGAGGCATTTTAAGGTAAAAAATGGGTCTCAAAACAAAAATTGTACTAACAAAATTAAATTTAAGAGAACCAATAGGATTCAAGATGATGATGTCATCCACATGGATAAATATTTTGGAGGGAAAAGAAGTAAACTACTTTTTTTAATTGTATTTTTAGTTTATCTTCGTATAGGCTTACTCATATTTCAAGTGTAGACACCCATTGGATTTAGAATTAAATTCCACATCCAACTAGTGCCCACTTTGCATACTTATGAGTAAACCCATAAAAAAATAAATGAAAATACATTAAAAATTGTGTTCAATGCATTCTTTTAAAGCATTTTCATTTTTTTTCGATGTGGGTCTACTCATAAGTATGTAGAGTGGGCACTCGTTGGATGTGGAATTTAATTATGCATCCAATGGGTGTCTACACTTGAAATTTGAGTATATCGATAAGAAGATAAACTGAAAATACAATTTAAAATAAAAAATAAAAAATAAATAAAAATAAATAAATAAATAAAATTAGTTTTTTTTTTCCTTTAAAAATTTATAAATATTATTTTAACTATTATTTTATTATTTTCCTTAAAAGACCCATTTTAGACCTCAAAATTTCCCTGATGACTTAAACTTCACACACACCAATATTGAATCAAGAATCAAATACCTTTGATAATTATTACATCTTCTATCATAGCTCAAATCACTCTTGCAATACCTATAGAAGAAATCAAATCATGAATCCATCATAAAATATAATGGTACTAAAATAATGATATGAATTTGAATATTTAAGAAATGTATATAAGTTAATATAAATAATAAAAATAAAAATAATTCCTTATAATATTTTATTGTTAGAATGGAAAAATTAACATATTGTTTTAGTCACTTCATGATAAGGGTTATCATAACAAATATAATGATTTTATATTCACATCAGTGGATAATCCCTAGGAGAGAAGGATTAACGCTAGGAATGTCATATAGGGTGAAGTTCTAGTTGTTATCAAGTGGCATGAATCAAGGATTAAATATTTTGTCTTTGCAAAAATCAATATTGAATCAAGAAAGAAGTATCCTTCATAATTATTGTGTGTTCTACCGTATTTCAAATCACTCCTACAATGTCTACTGAATATGCCAAATCATGAATCCATGTATATTTATTAAATTAAATAGTGAAAAAAATGATATTTTTTTTAATATTTTAATTCTGGAATGGGAAAAAATTAACACCTTAATTTCCTCACTTCAAGTATTATCATAACAAATAAGACTGCACTATATTTGCATCAGTAAACGAACTCTACAAGAGAAGGACGAGCTTTGGGCTCATGACTTCGAGGGTTAAGTGCAAGTGGCTATCAATGGGCATGAATAAAGTCTCAAATACTTTATATTTACACACATCAATGTTAATAAATAACCAATGGCCTATCATCACTAAAATCACTCCTATAATTATTGGGACAATTAATTGTTCTAAAAGATCAACTAACTATTACACATTAAACTATCAACCTGAGGATTTGTTTGTTTATTTTAAGGTTGTCTGCAAGGTATATGCAAGAGATGGATCTAAAACAAATGCTAACTATGCTAACTAATTCTTTAACATAAAGTGGATGAACTAAAATAAGAAGAATTAATTCTTAACTCAGGACATGCATTCAAAAAATCTATCTTTAAGGCAAACCGTATGCTCTAAAAACCACTCAAAAGCTTTGAATTATGATCACTAATAAAAAATAAACAACAATAAAATCTATAGAATGACAAGTTTCTACTTAAGAAACAATAAATACATGATTAAATAAATAGCGCTAGCAAACCATACTTAGGAAACAAAGAAGAAGGAATAGCAAATAGAAAAGAAACACTAATATTAAAACAATGATAATTAAAAAGATAACCTCTAAGAAACAACAGTAAAGTAACAACAATTACAAATCAACTTTTAAGGAAACAACATCCACAAATTAGGAATTATCAGCAATATTATGACTATCAATATTATCTTTACTCAAAGGAAAGACATGATTTACAACTAATCTAGCAAATACATAAAGGACATGACTAATGAAGGAAGATAAATAACAAATGTGAAATTAATAATATGAGTGAAGACAATGCCTCATCCAAGAGTGGGCTCAAGCTACCAGAGTCAGACTACCTTGTAGAAAAGTTCATATTAGCACATTAATTCTTACAACGAAGACATTTTATCAAAAACTTTGCATTATACTGTGAAAACGATTACAGTTAGTATCGTTCAACAAAATTATCTAATAGATGAAAAGTTACAAAAATATCTTCTTCGGGACAAAAGACATTTATCTTTATACTACAGTCAAGGGAGATAAAATAGTAAATTCTTTTAACAAAGAGCAATCCTAAGAATCTAAAGATTCTCAGGATGCTCGTTTTTAGTTACAAATAAACTTTAATATCGCCTAGTCGACAAAACCAAAGGCTTTGTCCCTAAAATATCTATTAAATAAGAGTCAACTTCACTTGATCTTCCATGATTAGTTGGAAACAACATCATATTAGCCTTATTTTACCACGGGCATTCTGGAAATAGCATCAAGTATCAAATTCCCTTGATTTATTGCAAAATCCTTATTAATAACGAAGATTCAACCACGAATTATTAGTGCTTTTATAATCAAAATAACATGTCTAGAAGAAAAAAATAATAAAAGTGGATTAATTCCTATATTATGCCAATCAACATATCATAAATATGAGAAAAAGACAAGAAAACAACATTAAAACTAAAGAATAGGATAAGGAAATCATGACAATTGTGAGGCCCAACATCACCCCCCAACTGACCTTTTTGCATGTCCTCATGCAAATAAATAATTAACATGTAGGGTAGTTAAGGAGTAGGCTCTATAGGTTTCTTCTCCTCTGAGTCTGAATCCACTTCTATTTTTAATTTCCTCAAAAACTACATACTTACCTACCTCTAAAAATTAATAATCAAGCTTATAGTAAGGTTGAGGAAACCAAATCATAGGGCACTTGTATTGCATCACATCCATTTGATTCCATCCTCTAGTACAATATTAATGTAATTATGTACTCTTGAGATAGCTTGCCGAAAATTATATAGGCCAAAAGGTTCCCTATTTTTAACTTCTCTAGTTGACACTTGCCATCTTAATTTGGCTCCTCTGACAACATCATCCTTTATATATTCCAAACGTTCCCATCCTATGTTTAATACCGTGTCATGAATTTTCTCAAGTGAGGAGACAACACTAGGCTTCTCTATAAAGGAATTGTGGCTATGAATTGTAGCAAAGGGATTATATAGCTCACCTCTAATCCATAGATTACTATTATGTGCATTTTGTTGAAAGGTGTGATAAGATTTCTTCCACTTTATTTTATTTAGTGCAAACGATATGAAAACCTAAAGTTGGACATTTCCTACAAATGGAATGAAATTTTCATTTACACGTTTTGGAAAAAGGAAGTTATGCATGTAGAGTTCACATAGGATATACCTCATTTTCTCATATTTATTATGAATAATAGTGATGAAATCCAGAACACTGGTGAATTCGTAAGGTAGGCTACATTATATAGCCTTAACTCTAAGCAGCGAATATTGTTCAATTAAGAACAAAGCATAATTATGTGTTGGAGATTTGCATACCAGGAAATCTAGAATAAGAGAACAAATTCCATCCTTTTGCTATGTGACTTTACGAATATGTTTTTGCAATTCCTTAAATTTATACCTGACAACTCTTAAATTTTCATATGTTTCATCTTCTTCTATAATTGACACCTAACAACATTGTAACAACTTCTAATATTCCCCTTGAGGCACTATTTCTCCTTGACACTTAGCTATAATCTCTCTATGCTCTTCTAGGGTTTTGTTCAACACCCTTATTACAACATCTACAATCAATGTAGTGTAAGGAGGCACACCATCAGTTTGCACTATTCTTTCAGTCTGGGTCTCAGCTTCAATGAAGGTCATTGCAAGATCAGTTTGAGCTTTTGCTTCAATGGAAATAGGTGCAGGGTCAATTTGAGCTTCTTCTTCAATGGAAATAGGTGCAGGGTCAGTTTGAGTCTCGGCATTTTGGACCTTAAAAGATTCCTTCCCACCATCAGTTCCAAGTTGTTCTACAACTTTATTCTCATGACTCTCATAAGATTGTCTACTAGTTTGTAATCATTTCTTCAATTGTGGTACTTTCCTTTGTAACTTATGGTTTTCTTTCCTCAGTGTAATAACTTCCCTAAGAAGTTTTCCTTTTGTTTTATTTTTCACAGTTATTGTACCTCTAGATTTTTTAGCAAAGTTTCTAGCCAAAATTGTAGAAGTAGTAGTAGTAGGAAAAATAGAAGTTGTTATTTCAGAATCTTTGACAATAGTCTTTGGGGAATAATTAACCACTAAGGAATCACTAGGTGAGTTAAAAACTTCCATTAGCACTCTTTCGACCAAAGGTTATGAGGAAATGTTAACTAGAGGATCAGTTTGAGGTCCACTTGTTATGGTTGAAGGAGAAACATTATTCTATTGACTTACATCAATTAAATCATCAGAAGGAAATTGTGGAGCCATATCTCTTGGAGAAGAGGGTTCTAGCACAGTGGAAACAGAATCCATGGAGTGATATTGAGTTAAAATATCTTTCGAATTGATAGATGGCTCTAAAATGGTAATGGTTTAGAATTCAACAGGAGTTGTATTTGGAGAATTGGGTAGAACATCTTGATTAGAATTAAAGGGGCTACCCATATGAGTTACAGGCTCCTATATTGTGATAGGTGTTAATTCCCCTTGGTTCATTGTTTCTAATAAATTTTACAATCCTTCCAATGCTTGAGCCACCTCTAGTTGTTGTTCTTCCTAGCCTAGATTCATTTTTTTTTAAGCTAATGAATTCTGAGCCACATTTTCTTCAGGGGTTTCCTGCATTTTCTCATAATGTTGTGTTCCTTCCTCATTAGAAATTTCTTGAATAACATTTTTTTTAGTTGACTATTCAATGGGGTTTAAGGAACTTTGTCCCTAGTGCAATTTAACTAATTTAGTTGATCTTCTCCTCCTTTTGGGCAAAGAGGCCAAAAAGGAGGCTACTCTTTTTCCTGCTCTAGTAAGTTTCTGAGGAGTTAGGGTTTCAAGTTGCACAACTTCTTGTGAGACATTCCTATCATGGAGGTTTCATTTTAATCAGTTTCACTGACTTTCTGTTCCTACTCATTGTCAGCTAAAATATTTTTGGGTGTTTCAACAATTCCTTCGCTTCCTATGGGAATTTCTTTCTCACCCCAAGAGTTTCCTAAAAATACTTCCCAACTCTATTGCATTTGGTTAAAATTCCTCGCAACTAGAAATTTAATAAGTATGTGATGGTTGAAAACTGAAACTTGATCTTTATACCTTCTTAATCTACAAGATGTTTCATGTAAAAGAGAATGCAAAAAATAAGGGAGGTTCAAGATTACCTTATGTCTCAGATGCACCATTAGCTTAATTTGGTGACCTCAAACTACATCATACCTTCCATCACAAGTGATGTATAGTTGAACAATACTTGCTAACCCTTTCCACAGTTATGGAAGTGAATTAAGGTTATACCCTTTTCCTTTCTTAACTAGTTCTTCCCATGGATTCGAAAATAGAAGGATTGCATTTTGTAGTGAGGTGTGTATTTTGTACTATTTCTCTCCTTCTAGTTGGAAAATTGTTACCTTTGCTCCTATTTCTTCATTAACCTGTATCTCCACATTCTTCACCATTGTTACCCCTACATTCAAATTCTACATAAATTCAAGTGCAACTTCATTGTCAAATCCCTGCAAATGTCCAAAATAGTCTAGCTATCCTACACGATTGAAAATACTGCGTGCTTCTTTTGTGGCCTGCAACTGGGTCATCTCATGTCGCATTGAATTTAATCCCATTATTATTTGTTCAAAAAGGAATGATTACAAATGGAAACAACAAAGCATAGAGTATAGTATGGTAGCAACAATGCACAAAATATGGGAATTTAGCAAAATTCAAGTTATAACATGCAGCAAATGCCTTCTCGCCCCCAATAAAATTTGAAGGTCACCCGTGACCATTGATTATCTTAATAAATTGACAAGACTTTTTCATAATTACGAGATAAAGTGGGATTAATTAATCACGTAAAACAACCATAAAAAATAGCTGTGTAGGACGAGAAAGGTTTATATCATATCAAATAATAATTAGGCTGACCATTTAATCATAAATGAAATAATAGAAAAATCATTACGACGACCAAAATTTCAATGTCAACATGAATAAAGAGCATGGGAATGCAATGACTTCAAAACAATAGATGATTGGAACTATTTTTAGTTAATGAATATCACAGATAAAATAAAAGGAGTTAATAAAGAAAGATGATAGAAAATACTATATTTTTGAATGTCCTATAATTTTTGTCCCTAATATGTAGAATTACCATTAGAATTGATTAACAACCAACACCATCACTTTATAGGATTTATTTTAAATGGTACCCCATGATATATTTTAGCAAATCTAATGGTTTTCTTTTGTTTATTATTGATTTTGAGTAGACAAGATAGCGAACTAAATTGTAGCCATGAAATTTAATTTTGATACCACATGCATGGCCACTACTGCCAACAAGCATCCATAGCCTCGACAAGGTTTCCTTTTAACCCATTTGAGATTTCAGTGTCCCATCTATTAGAAATAGGTGCATAGCTATAAGGTAATTTATATTTTCTTAAATGTCTAACAAAGGCCATCATTTTGGCGTGGCGACCAGTTAATAACAACGTCATTCATAGGAACTAATAAAGTGAATGATTTCGCTCGTGATGAGACTTATTGTCCTTCAACCCTAAGACCGAAGGCCATAGCTTGCCTTGGTGACTAAAATTTGTAATGTCGCTTCACTAGGTCTTATGATCATGGTAGGCCATCTCATGATGAGACCTCCTATCCTCCAGTGAATTTTTATTATTATTATTTTTCTGCTATGATTATTGTTAATCATAGAAGATTACTTAATATATGGGGTGGAAAATCAACTCCTTAAGAGTTAGGGATGGCGTAAATTTTTTTATGATGAATACTCTTTAGCTGGCTAATCTTGCTTCCAAAAAATAATTTCTTCAAATAACCATAGAATTGTTTTAAAATTGGAGTAGAAAGATGGCTCCATAGGTGGGGATAAAATTGTAAAATGAGTACTTATGAATTTACAAAATTAGGGAATTAAATATTTCAGGAAATTCAAAAATCCAAATGATAAAATCATCTTAAAAGAAGTTCTCCTTTCTAAAATAAATTATTATTTGATAAACATTAAAAAATGAGTTACCCAGCCATCATATTGAAGAGGCTCTTCAAGAAAATGTTCCTTATCCTAAAAAAATAAATATATTTACAATTACTACTGTAAACAACCCATAAGTGATAGCCATGTCTAAGGAAACAACAATCGCGTCTTAGGAAACAGAGGTTGTGACTAAGGAAACAACATTTGAAGAAACGACAATCGTGACTTAAAGAAATGGTGTTGTGACTAAGGAAACAACAAATGAGGAAACATCAGTTGTGACTAAGGGGACAACAACTAAGGAAACAACAGTTGTGGAAATAGTTCTTTGACTAAGGAAATAACAACTGAGGAAACAACAATTGTGACTAAGGGAACAACAACAATTGTGGAAACAATGTTGTGACTAAGGAAACAACCACTGAAGAAACAGCATTGTAACTTAGACAACAATGTGTTAGTGTCAGTCTTTGAAGCCTTCCACCAGTGATCAAACATGCTCTTACAAAGTGGTCTTAGGGTGTCAAAGTCAAATTTTATCATTTGAGTGAGTCTTCAAATAACATTTGGTCACTAGGTATTAGGTCTAGGATTTGTTTTCACTCCTTCCAAATTCTTCCAAGTATTGGTCCATGTCACCATTCGACTGAGTGTACCATCATTAAAAGAGTTTTCATCATCATTTCAAGTTCCAATGGGTCATTTTACACCTTGTTCATGCTTCAGTTGTGCTCAGGTAAGGCTCATTTCCCTCTCCTAGGGTTTTTGTTTCTGAGCAAGAAAAAATAAATTTCACAAAAGTGAGAGAGGTTGTTGTCCATCATTGACCCAAGAAGAAAAACCTCTTTCAGTTTTTACACAAGTTTCATGATTTGGGAGAAATATCGAAAACATCATTTGCCTCAGGAGGTTGATGCACCTCTAGAGTGACCTTGGTAAAATCAAAGTTTCTCCTAGATGGAATGACCAAATGACTTTCTTGAAGAGCCCATTGATACGTAGACACAAATATATTTCCAATGAGCTATCATGAGCTCAATTTTGAGTCAAGGAAGACCTTCAAAAGTTGACTGCAACAACACTCTGCATTTAGGCAGCCTCATTCTGCACATTTTGACCAGTCTTGGGAGATTGGACTTTTGATAGGGAAAATGAACTCCAAATTCAAAAATTAAATATGTTTTGGAAATTAGACTCGCCAAGATTTCCAACAAGCTATCACACACCCAATTTGGACACTGAGAAGGCCTTCAAAAGTGGTCTGCAAAACGGCGCTACACACCAAAGCCCCGCGTTATGCATAGAACTAGCGCTACGCACCTCGTTTTTTCTGCAATGTAAATTTGAACTAGCGCTATGCACCTGGGTGAGTGAACTACGCACCTGGAAGTTAGGCTCCATATTATTCAAAATCGCTCCAATTCACCTCAAAACTCCCAAATTCCTCTATTGCAAGTAAGTAACACCATTATTCTTGCTGAAAAGAATTGTTGCATCAGTCTTGGGTTGTTTTGTTTCTCAAAGAATCAAACCCTAATTGGCACTAAATTATCTCATATATTGTAAAAATACACTCATTACTGTTGTCCCATATCATGTTTTACTGCTTCCCTAAACTCCATCCTCCCATACATAATTCCCTAGACATAATTCCCAAACCCTATACCCATACATCCCAAACCCTATGCATATACCCTAAACCCTACATATACCCTAAACCCTACACTATTCACTAACCCTACTCACTCCCTACATCCCTTTCCCAATCTTGTTCACACTCATCTTACCATCATCCACCAATCCACCACTCCGCATTCACCACAAAGAGAAACATCTGTACAACAATGGAGATGGATAGTGAGTATGAAATGGAGGAAGAAACCCATAGTTACAGTTCCAAGGAGAGAGACACATAGGGAAGAAATCCTCATAAGGGAGGAAAACATATCAGATAGGAGTCCACCAATTTGAGGGAGCTGCAAGCTTTCCCTTTTGCCCTTTCCTATTTCAGACATTAGTCATGTTTCAGTTTCTATGAAATGGTGGAAAGGGTTAAATCCCATCATGAATTAGCAAGGTTGTTTGATTTGGACAACAATGAGGTACGCCTTGCTGGAGTCACATTCACTTTGTCACCCGCTGTCATTTCAGAGGCTATAGGTATTCCAAATGTGGGTGAAAAGTGGAACAAAGGTCAGTACATTGACAGGGAGTACTATGAGCCTTACATTAAGGCTAAATATCATAACAAACTCAGCAGAGTATTCCCCTTTAAATTCTTGGAGGATAGGTTTGCTCCATTGATGAAGATCATCATCAAGTACTTTACTTGTGAAGGTAGGTTCTCCCGACTGTATGCCTACCACATTAGACTGTTGATGCATTTCACTAGGGTGAGAATGATGAATATCCCCTACTTCATATTCAGAAACATTGAGAAGATGGCATTCATTGTAAAGAAGAAATCATACCCCCAGCAACTAACCAGCATCTACCACTTCTCTGTGATTAAAATCATTGTTTTACATTAGCTGAACCTACTTAACATACCATGGGAGACCTTCATTTCTCATGAAATGTTCAAAAGCCCTCAAGTCTTTTCATCAGTGCCTCAAGAAGAAGGTGGACCTTCAAGATAGTAAAAGGTCCAAGAGACTGAAATTGTGTGAGTGTCAGTGTTTGTGACATATGAGAGGGGAACTAGGAAACTTTTTGCAGCTGTCAGGTGAGTATTATCCCCACAAGGAGTGGAATGGGTCTCGCCTTCATCTTCAGGCCACAGGAAAATGCTATCTCCACAAGGAGTGGAAGGGGCTTTGCCTTCATCTTCAGCTAAATAGGTACAAGTTGGGCAGCACAGCAAGGGCAAAGGTAAAGGCAAGAAAAATATGCATGAGAAGGATCTTAGTGATGGGAAAGAGAGAGATTTTGACCTTGTTGATCATGAGGAGACACAAGGAGTTGATGTCATTGATTTGGAAACTCAAGGTACAAAGATTACTCGAGACATGATCATTAAGGAACAAGAGGCTGAGATACGAGACTTTTCAGTCAATTTAGAGAGGGATAAATGGGCCATCAATTATCTAGAGCAAGAAAACAAATAATTGACCGACAAGAAAGTCCTCATGGAGTTGCAAATGATCAAGGAGAACTAGCAAAAGGTAAAGAAGGCAAAGGTCAAGATGACCTCCATTGAGCAAGAGATTGAGAATGACCGGGAAACTTGGATTGAAAGGGTCAACATGCACCTTGAAAAACTGTTTGAGAAGGCCAATAGAGACAAGAAGATGCTTCACCACATGGCCTATCACTATATGACCCGGAACAAAATATGTAATATAAGGATGAGGAAACTTAAGGCAAGGTTGAGGAAGGCCTTGAGGAGCAAAAAGGAGAAAGACAAGCTAAAAATACTGGCTAAGGCCTCACTAGCCCATCAAATCAATTAATGAGACTACCTTGTGCCAAATCTGGGCAAGTTTTGGTGAGTTTTTGTCATTTTGAAATTTTCCAACACAGAAAATTGCATTAGGTGCGTAGCGCCACCGGTGCTACATTTTTTATTGGGAGAATTTTTGGAGAAATGGTTTGCATATTTGGATTCAGCATGATGATAACATCAATCCTTGAAAGTTTCAACAATTTTGGAGCAAAACTTGGTCACCTAAAGGTCAAAAAACCATCAAAAAATTGCCTC
Organism: Pinus tabuliformis; assembly: GCA_031772625.1. Classification (NCBI taxonomy): domain Eukaryota; kingdom Viridiplantae; phylum Streptophyta; class Pinopsida; order Pinales; family Pinaceae; genus Pinus; species Pinus tabuliformis. The sequence goes on from CM062809.1 coordinate 611,105,564, forward strand.
TCTGCCTCTTTTGGACACACAAGAAGCAGCCTTGGGAGATTCCACTTTTTAGGGGAAAAATGACTTCGAAATGAACAAATTCAAGATGTTCCAGAAACTAGGCAGGATGACCTTTCCAATGAGCTATCTTGGGCTCAATTTGGCTAAGTGGAAGGCCTCCAAAATCAACTGAGAAGTGGTGCTATGCATAGAGCTAGTTTGCTCAAAAATCCAAATTTCGCCTAGTTTTTCTACAAGTTGACTTTTTCTCTCATCTTGGATGAATTTATGATTGTAAATGATGCTATTCTATGTAAATGTAATTTTAAAATTACCTTAAAGGGTAGATTCATCATTTTGAGGTGGTTTGGGGGTGAATGAATCAGTTTCCATGGTTTTAGAGGCACGTTGTTCCACTGCCTATATTCTTGTTCCTAGTTTAGATATGGTTGAAACAGTCCATTATCTCTTGGATTTGACCCCTTATGGCTAGTATAGGTGGTTTTCATGTCTATATTATGTATTTTTTCATTCATTAGCAAAGGTTGGACTCTCTTGGATGCTCTGAGCTACATTGTACATCTCTACAACAGTTTGGCAAGGAAGTAAACCAGGATTTGCAGCTATTATTATGGGATTCTTGTGGTTTGTTTCTCCTTCTGTCATTATTTTTTCTCATGTGTTATATGTGCCAAAATATATTTCATTCTTCTTAACTAAATGAAATCAAGATAGATAGGTAGAATACATTGGTAACAGTGCTCTTCCTTGGTAATACATTTAGTTTTTGATGTTTTCAGTTATCTAAAGAGGACTCATGATCCTTGCATGCCCTCCTTAGCTCCTCACCATTCTTAGACCTACCATCTCACTCAATTCCAAGTGTCAAAACATCCACCTACCTCGCCCCACAAAACACCTTGCAATTCTGACTTGATTTCCCGGACCCAAATCTGCCTGCTTTATTTGATCTAGCAACAAACTCATCAAAATCAACCAAAAACCCTAGAGCTACTATACCTAGCCTAAAATCCATATTTAAATTAGTCATCTCAACTGAGATTAACAAGAAGAGAGCCCTCTCCCGGCCTGGTAGGGCTAGCTACCAGGTTAAGCCTGGTTTGTAGTTATCCTAGGATTGCCTCGCTTCAGCCTGAGGTCAATCTACGCTCTAACACAATGATTGCAATAACATTTTCAAAAATGTTCGTAATGTTTTCCAAAATAAATAAAATATACACACCATAAAAAATATTTACATTATGTGCATGGCAATAAAATATTTCGAAGAAAATTTACCTGATTGTGGTTGTGGGGACATGCCCCTTCTCGGCTACAACCTGCAAGTTTACATCATTAGTGACTTCGTGAAGAAAATACTCTTTTGTAAGTGGCTGATGATACAAGTGAAGTCGGTGACCATTAACAAGAAAAGAAATGCCAAAATCGTCAATCGTAGTAAGGCATACTATCCCATTATCATAAAATTCATTGACCTCTCAAGGACCTAACCACCACGTTTGAAGCTTACTTGGAAGTCCTAAAATCTGGAATCCTATAATAGCACCCAATCTCCCTTTTGAAAGGTACTATTTTCAAATGATCATTCCACTTAGCTCTTTGTTGTTGAATTATAGTTGTACATTGAAGAGCAACAAGGCACATTTCATTCAGTTGTTGAAGGCGTTGTTTTTGTGCTTCTGAAATGTCTCGAATGACTTCCTTGGAAGTTCTAAGAGTATCAACTTCAAAATAAATTAAAAAAATAGGCTCCTTACCAAAAACAAGTTGATAAGGTGAAAAACCAGTAATATTATGCCAAGTTGTCTAATAAGCCCATAATGCTTCATCGAGTTTAGAGGCCTAGTCTCTACGATTTGCAGATATTGTCTTAGTTAGGATTCATTCCAAGACTTTATTTGTCCTTTCCACCTAACCGTTTTCTTTTGGATGGTATGGTGAAGTAATTCTATTCTTAATGTGATACTTTTGTAAGGTTGCAAAGATTTTATGGGTTGTGAATTGTGATCCTCTGTTAGTTACAAGTTCGTGAGGCAGATAATATTGAACAAACATTTCAAATATAAAGTTAGCGGCTACCTCTCTATGGCTTTTGAGATAGTTACTGCCTAAACCCATTTTGTTACATAGTCCATTTATACTATAATATATGATTTTTGGTTTGACGGCAAACTGATGGGACCGACGAAGTCCATCGCCCGTCTCTCAAATGGTTCCAATACAAGTTGTGGATAGAGATGAATTTAGTTGAACTGAATGGGATGTCCCATTTTTTGACAATTATTGCAGGCCTGGACATTTTTCTTGGCATATTTGAATAGTGTGGTCTAAAAATAGACCATTTGTAATAATTTATGTCTAGTCTTGTGGTCAGCAAAATGTCCTCCACAAGGTTCGTCGTGGTACGCTTTGAGGATGTCATAGATTTCATCCTCTCTAATGCATATTTGAACTTGGAGATCCACCCTTGTATAAAAAATATAGCCATATATCCATGAGAATTGAGCACTTTGCTGAATAATGTGGTTCTTTTCCTGGGGTGATAAATGTAATGGAAATTTTCCAGCAACAAAATAGTTTGTGACATCAGCGTACCACAGTGTTTCGAATGCCCCAACAAACAAATGTTCATCTAGAAATCGATCTTCCACAAGTGAAAAAATGGTCATGGGTGGAATTCTAGACAGGAAATCTGCAACATGGTTCTCCTTTCCCAGCTAGTCCTTTATAGTGATATCAAATTCCTGTAAAAAAGCAACCAATGAGTCATTTTGCCATTAGTAACATGTTTATTGGCCAAATATCAAATAACAAAATGATCGGTATACAAGAAAACTAGACAACCTATTATATTATGATGAAATTTGTTTATAGCATAGCCAACAGCCAGGAATTGTTTTCTTGTCACAATGTAATTTAGTTTTGTGGGTGCTAAATGTTTGTTGATATAATAAATTGCATAAGGTTCCTCATCTTCTTCCTATCCCAAGACTTCTCCTATCGTCATGTCAGATGCATATGAAGATATGTGGAATGGAAAACTATAGTCTTGTCCCGACAAAAGAGGTGTTGTTGACACCAGCTTCTTCAACTCTGCAAAAGCAATACCACACTTATCAGTCCATTCGAATTCCACATGTCCAGTTAATGCATATAACAATGCTGCAATTTTTGAAAAATGTGCTATAAAACGACGATAGTATCCAACATAACCAAGGAAGCTACGTACCTCTATTGGTGTATGAGGAACAAGAAGTTTAAGGATTACCTTGATTTTAGTCAGATCTACTTGAATACCTGCAACAGAAATAAAGTGTCCCAGAAGTACACCTTTTGTCATCAACATATGGAATTTTTTATTATTAAGGCATAGTCTGGTAACTATACATATTATAAGAACCTTTTCTAAATTATTCAAAATTTCATCAAATTTGTTACCATAAGGAGTAAAATCATCCAGATAATTCTCAAGTCCATCATTAGTTAAATTAGAAAATATACTCAAAATTTCTCTTTGAAAAGTGGTTGGTGCATTACAAAGCCCAAATGGTAAGAATCAGTGTGTAAACTCCCCATGGATAGGTGAATGTAGTTTTATCTTGATCCTATGGAGCAATCTAAATATAATTGTATCCATTGAATCCATCCAGAAAGGAAAAATATTTCTTCCCAGAAAAAGGGTATCAAGAACTTAATCTACAAATGGAAGAGGAAAATGGTCTTTTTGTGTGGCCTTATTTAATTCTTTGTAATCTAGACAAAGCATCCATTTTCCATTATTTTTAGAAACTACAACCAATGGTGAAACCCACTAGCTGTCATATATAAGGTATATAAAGTCGACATCAAGCAGTTTCTAGAGTTTTGTTTGACTATGCCCTAGAGATGTGAGTTTAACCTCCTTTGTGGTTGATGAATAACATGAACATATTTTTAAATGTAAATATGATGCGTACATAATTGTGGATCAATGCCTTTCATATATGTGTAATCCTAGGCAAAGTCTTGTTTATATGTTTGAATAACTTGTATCAATTTCTCACGCAAAAGATTATCAAGATTGGCATTAATATTCAACGTTTTTCCTGGTTCAATCTCAACAGGAATATTGTTATGGATTGTTGTTGTGGATATGTGATCATTGTTTGGCTCTTCTATTAGGTCATCTTTGGCTTCATTATTGACTACAACTTTTAGCATTTGACATGTTCCTTGTCTCATAGTGGAGGGTTGACTGATAAAGTTATTGATTGTGTCATCCTTAATCTGTCTCTTGAAAGTAAGAGCCTTTTCAATAGTAAGAGTAGAACGTATTCTACCTTCGTTGTACTCAAGAGGAATTCGTTTAAGATTTTCATGTAGTATACTGGGTTTAGCAAGTGGAGATAGAGTAAGGTTCTTAATGGTGGTTCTTATGGAAATAGTCATGCTACTAGTCTGGCATCCAATATATGCAACAATAGTGGCAAGCCAAGGTTTTCCTAATATAAGAGGGGGTCCTTCTAGCTTTTGTTTAAGATTAAGAAACAAGAAATATATAGGATACTCCAAGGAATCCACTAAAACAATGATATCATCTAGGACTCCTTCCGGTTTTATCACATATTTATCAACTAACTCTAGAATAGTTGGTGTTGGTCTTGATGTGTTAATTCCAAGAAGGGAACGAGTTTCAAGTGTTCTAATGGTTATATCTGATCCTAAGTCCATTAAAGTATTTGGAAAGTTGAGGCCTTGGATCTGGATGGTGACCATAGGGTTTTCGGGATCATCGTAATTCATGGGTATCTTCCTTCCTAAAATAAGGTCAGAAAGTTTTCTAATGATGTGGACTGTAGAAGGGTATTTTATTTTTCTTCCAGGTTTCTTGACACATAAATATTTTATAGTTTTAGTGTAAATGGGTATGTCTCTAATAGCCCATAGGAGAGGAATTTTTACACACAAGTTTTATAATTCCCCTACAAGATCGAATTTGGGGTATATTAATGGTTTTGTTATGGCCAATATTTATGGAAACAAAGGATAAACATCTATAACTTTATTAGGTTCTTGATTCTTGGTGAGTTTACTGGGTGTTTCTGTTTCAGTGATAGTTACAATTGAAGGGGGTTTTTCTAACCAATGTTGCTATTTGGCAAAATTTCATCTTTTGATTGTTCTAAATTCCTTAGGGGGTCTTGTAGAAAATGGTCCACCTAGATATTAAGCGGAGCTCATTACATTCCAGATAAGGAGGATAATAGTCATAAGTGTTAAGTATTTCTAGTAGCTACATAGGCCTATTAATTAGATTTAGATTTGGCTGTGCAGGTAGCTAAGGGCATAACAGGGGTGGAGCGTTTGGAGGTAATTGAAGTGATGGTTGTAAGGATTGTAGTAATGGTTTTGATTGAGGAAACGTATCCAATGATTGATTGGTAGGACCAGAGGGGCGCTTCCAGTTTTTGGGTCATGTTGGCCCTTGAGTAGGTTGGTTTGACCATTTTGAGGGATATAATTTCTTGATGAATTTTTCCATGGTGGTGCAAAATATTATTGATTCGACTAGGAAGGTCTAGGAAACGACTGATTTAAATAATGTGATGGGAGAGACGATTTAGTTTTCCAAGTCTTATTGGAATGTTGTTGACCCTACCAAGTTAGTTCGGGAAACTTTTGTTGATTATATTTTCCAAAAAAAAACATGGAAGGGTCCTGAAATGTACCTGTAATATGGGCTTGCCATTGTCAACATTGTGCCACAAAATGCATAGTTTCTACCTCTTCTTCAGCGTCCTTAAATATAGTCTTCAATCTAGGAAGAGACAAACAATTACCAATGAGGTGTTCTTTAGCATAGATAGTGCAGATCTCAACTGCATCTAGTGGACAGTCCTTACGACCATGCTTCCGTCGACAATGATGGGCCTCCAAATTAGACACAAATTAAGGCCCATATGACCATCCTTTGACACATTAAACCTCTCTTTTTGCATTAGATGACATATTTTTAACTTTAATATTTTCATTAGGAAGGTTTAGAGATAATTGCATATGTGTGCCTAATATTATTTATTTATGTATAATATTGTGAGAATATTGGGCATATTTTGAAGATTTGGAGGAGGAGATAATTTAGGGACTTTCTCCCTGGTACAAGAGGACAAATATTGGATAATAAATTAACAAGATATTATAAAATTATTGCACAAATTCTGGACCTCCAGGGATTGAGAAAATCTAGGAATGTGTTCCCTATCATTTAATGTAAATTCCTAGTGTTGGGAACTAGATGCACTTTTTGAGGGATTTTAGATGGGAAATTTTCCTCCTTTCAAGGAGAATGCTTCCTTATCACTTTATATAAGTATAAATTCAATTTTTCCTCTAAAGACATGCATTTATTAGTCTTCTTGTGGAGAAAACTTGTTTTTTAGCAGCTTCACTTTCATTTCTAACAGGGATGTACTTGGATTAATTCAAATAATGAAGTTTGGTGCCATTTTTAGCTTCTAAAGCTTGGTTTCCTTCATAGGAATTTGTGTATTCTTGGGCTTTGCCATCCTAGGAGCCTCAAAGCCCTTTTGTCCAATTTCTTTATTTCCTTTGAATGTCTTTTTCACTTGCATTTCTTATTTATGCATTTACTATTCATGCTTCTTTTGGTGTAGTTCATATTCATTAAATGATTGAAGTGAGTAGTTTTTTAGGTCATTTACATATTCATAAGCATGATTTATCCTTTAACAGCTTTTAAAAGTCAAATCCATCACTGAGTTACTTGGATTGGTTTACTAGTTCACAAATCTAGAATTTCTGGAAGTCTCTTGTAGCAAAATAATAGTAATTTATTGATATTTTTTATAACATGCTAATGAGCTTCAATTGAGTTGATTCCAATTGTTTGGGTCATAAAAAATTCATGTTAATAACAAAATTTACGCCATTGAATTTTCACTTGCTTAGGTTATGCATTTGGTAGGTTAACTAGCTCACTAATTCTTGAGTTTCCAGTTTTTAGAGTAGTATTTTTCTGTTATTTTTTAACACATGTTAATAGGGGTATTCTTAGTGATTCCACTTGGAATGGAGTCCTAGGAAATCCTAAATAAAAAAATTCCCCATATCATTTTCATCTGATTTTCTCGGGCATTCGACAAGTTATCTCACTCTTGTAGCACTCTTATAACACGAGTAAACTTAACCAAATCTATTGCAAAAGCTCAGTTTTGTCCCTTAGGCTTGAATAATGGCCCCTGGAATTTGATTTCATGATGAAGAAGACTCCAATACCACTCCAACACTATCTTTTCTCCACTGCAAACACAAAACAACAAGTAGAATTAGACTTAGTTTTTTGAATTCCATAGTTGTGTTGAAGATTTGAATTCCTCCTTCTCAAGGAAGTTGTAATTATATAAATGATTCATACAAGTAGAATATTGGTAATATTAGTGTGCAAATAGAGTAGCACAGTCTATTTATGCAACTAGAATAGTCTATTCCTTTCATGCAATTACAATTAGCCTTTACATTTAGTGAATGGTATTGTCATTTATGTAGTTAGAATCATGTTCATTCCCTTGCAATCATGATATGCTTTCATATCAATTCTCTTTGTAGTTAGTTGAAGGAGTGGTCTTTCTATACCTTGATCTGATCTAATGGCTAAGGGTGACATGAGTAGAAATTAACCTATTGTGTGTATAGCACTATCACTTCTAAGTTTGTACCAACCCTGGGTTGATAATTTAAGTTGAGGGCCTTGGAAGTTGCAACATACTTGATCCAATACAAGGGTTCATCACTTTTTGGCGCCATTGCCGGAGAGATGTCAAAGTATGCATTGTTTTCTTCCCTAATTGATCCATTTCTTCAAAAATAAAAATAAAAAGTGCATTAGGCATATTTCATTTCAGAATTTTGCATTTCATTTGCATTATTATTCAATTAAAAAAAAAAAAAAAAAATTACTTCTCCAACACCAACCCCCCCCCCAGATTTGATCACGTGGTGTAGTAAGAACCACATCACCATCCACTTTTGTAGGTAGAAGAAAAATAGGCGGCAGAGAAGGTAGAATAAATGGATGGAGATGATGACAATGAGGAAGATCATCTTGGATTTCCCATTCAAAATATTGATATCAATTTCATATGAAGAACATCCCTCCATATTTCCATGATATGAGGTCAGAGGATCCGGAAACCTTTCTCTTTGAATTTGAAATCCTTTCTAGATCTTATGGTTACTTATTAAACACTCAAAAATTGAGATTGTTTCGGGCAAAATTGAAGGATAGAGATTTGTTGAGGTGAAAAATCAATACCCCCATTTTTATCTTATTTATTTCAAATAATGGGTTCCATTTTCATAAATTTTGGCTAAATCACATTTTAATATTTTTTATTGGTCAAGTGTTCTACAATTTTACTAAAATTTCATTTTTTTTTTTATTCTTCTTTTGATTGCTTCATTATGTTTGATTTTCGACTAACTTTCCATCGGTACTCGTTTCATCTCATTTTGTTGCACGGTTTGCAAATGGTGTTTCTCCGAAGTTAGATCATTTTTACCGCCAAGGCTAAAAAATGTACAAAATGTATAATATTTTAATTTTTGTAAATATTGATTTTTAGTTCATTTTTACTAATTAATTCATTTTTCTCTAATAGTCCTACAAAATCGCCACAGCCAAATTGTAGAACAATTAAAATTATGGTGTTTTCGGATTTCAGAAATCTATGTTAAATCCCAATTTAAAAGAAATTACGAGATCTAAAATCTCAAAATTGTAAAGTGGTTGTAGTTCTTTATGTTAAGACTTTTAATTATAAAGTGGTTGTAGTTTTCTTTGACCTCAAAACTTTTAATTATAAGGTGATTGTGATTTATATAAAAGACAGAGGGTCGCTCCCTCCTCTCTCTCCTCTCACATCACCTCATTTTCAAGACCTTCGATATACATCGTAACTTTTTTTTATAAAACTTATGATAATCCTCAACTCCGATGTACCTTATACCTCACCACGTTATGTTATCAAGTACTATCAAAATTAAGTCTCTAGGTTCTTCGATGGGAACGTTATAAACTTTGATAAGCTTGCTATTATAAAATATTGGTTATAGTCAGACATCATCATAAAATCTCATGAGGACCTTTTCAATTAAACTTCCAATATTGAAGACCCCCGATGCCTGATGCCATATCGAAACCTTGGGACTTATGGCATTGAGGCATTTTCTTAGAAAAACCTCCGATTAAAAAAGATCCGATGGGTTTGTCACATTAGAGCTTTGATTGGGTTGTTTAAAATTTGTCATGTTGGGTTCACCTTCCTCCATTTACAAAAGCTCGTGTACTCGAACCAATAACCACTTAAATAATGACATGTGTCCCCTTATATTTTAATATGATTTAAATTAATTCAAAATTTAAATTATTTCATTTTTATTTAATTTGTAATTATAATATAATATTTAATCTGAAAATTAAAAGCAATACACCCTATCATATTTTCCTTATAGAAGTAGGTCTTTCCCCTATCGAGAGCCTAGCTATGACTAGGCTTCTGTTGTACAAGCACAAACTCAATAACATAGGAGATCATAGACTTCCTAAGCTAGCTTTAAATTCCAGCCAAAACCACCTAAGGCTCAAGCGGGGGTGGTATAAAGACACGAAGGCCTAGTTAAACCTTTGGGAGATCAACGAGAATGATGCTTTGCAAAACATTAATAACATTAAAAATATTGTTACTTCTAAGTTCAAAGAAAAAATGTGGTGTGAGAAAGATTTAGCAGCTAAAAGAAAATTAAGTTATTATAAGAAGGTCATCAACCCCACCCTAGAAGATCAAAAGTATCTCTCTGTTTTAACTAGCTCAAAGAAGAAAATTAATATAGCAAAGATTAGAACGAAATCTCATGAGCTCCATAGTGAAACAGGTCGTTAGGCAATTCCTAAAACACCATGGATGGAAAGGATCTGCCATCTCTGTGAGAATTGGAACATCGAAGATGAAAACCACTTCCTCTTAGAGTGTCCCATGTACAACCACATTAGATCTCAGTTTCATAATCTTTGTCACAATACTGACCTTCCTAGCCCTTTATGATGTCAAAATTGTAATGAGCTCAAGAGGATTCTCTCCAAGCTTTTTGAGCATATGAATAAAATCTTAAATCAAACTAAATAATTTGTTTCTTTAGGTCCGATAGACCAAAGCTTGGTCTCAGTAGACGTTAACCATCATCATCATCATCATAATTGTTAATTACTTTGTAGTTAAAATATTTGTAATTAATTTAATAATATTAATTAAATTTGTATATATAATTAATTTAATAATTGTAATGAATTAATGATTAATTAACTTTAATTATACAATTAATTAGGATTCAAATTTTATTTAAAATTTCTTAATTTTGGCCTAGCGATAAATTTTTCTAAAACTATGATAATTTCGACACTTCAACTTTGGAAGCACAAAAGTTGAGTTTTACTTGGCCAAATGGGGCTCGGGATGGCTCGTTAGATAGATAAAATAATGGAGAATATCTATTAAGTTGTTGCATGACTAGATTTAGTCATTAATTAAGTCTAACATGTATTATAAAATTAAGCTCTGAATTTGTAACCAAAACTGATTTTTTGAGTTTAGTTTTTGCAATTTCATTTGCCCAAAGCTTCTAACAACTGCAGATCCATTCAATTATGTTTTCTTTGATCAAAAATATATTCATAAGGATCAATGAGAAGCTCATATTTCTTTTTATTTATTTATATAATTAATTTTTTATTGGAGATGTTTGTTTTCTCCAATTTGGTATTTTTTATTTTGATTTGCATTTTAATTTAATTTTGATTGGTTTTTGCAGGAGAGCAATTGGGAGGATGAGGAAGAGAAGATTTGAAACAATGAAATTGCTCCAGCAAGAGAGGAAAAAGAATTATGGCCAATCAAATTTGTGGGAGAAAATTTATTTCTCTCACCGCTCTCTCATTTTGGTTTTGATCTTGTAATTATAAATATAGCTTTTACAGTATAAGATTGGGAAGTTTCAGATCTGAGACTTGGGGAGGAAATTTTCTGCAAAGAGAGGGATTTTTTCACTACTGTAGAGAGCAATATATTTGTAGAGAATTAGCTAGTAAGGACCACACTTGTGGAGATTAAAAGAGATGTATGTCAGCTCTGAAAATTTCATGTTATCATGAATTTTTCTAATAATTTCATGTACTCAAAGGCTATGATCAAATTTTTAATTCTTATACATTATTGTCAGAGATAGAGGTTGATTAGTGGCCTGCATTTAATAAAATTTGAGGCAATTCTTGATCCAGATAAGTATGTGTTCTTGAACTATTGCACTATTTTGAATTCGTTTAATTACATGCTTGTCATAATCATTTGAAAGTTATCTTTTAATGATGGATCTAATTGCTATCAAGTTAGATTATGAATTCGAATAGATAAACAAGACATACTTGTTAACTATTCAACAAAATTCATGTCAAGTTTATCTTGGTTTTAATAATGTTTGTTTTATGAGAACTATTTCCTTAATGCAATCATATTTGTTTTAGTTTGAAATCATTTTAATTGAATTTGGATGTATGTGCACTAGAGGTCTGATGACTATTCATCAGATAGTTGAATACATACACTTACTTAAACTAGTAATAAGTCTTGGAACTATTTCCGTAGATTATTGACTTCATTTTTATTCCAAATTCAAAGTTGGTCCAGATCCCCTTTTACCTTGCTCTTGGTTGAGAAATGGACTAAAATTTCTTTCAATCAAGATATATTTAGGATTTATTTTATGTTACTTAGAGTAGATTTGCATTTAATATTAATTATTTCATTTTATAAGTCCTCTTACACAAGTGGCAGACTTTAGAGTGGCATGGCTAAGCCATTAATTCATATTAAGGATCACTTTCTTGCAAGAGCTTAGTGAGAGGGTTGATGTGATGTCTCTTCTCTATTGGTAAGTAATAGACATACTTTAAGCTAGTATAGATAGAGATAGGGTAACTAGACCCAGCTTAACTAGTCGAAACCACCATTCGAAATGGAAAAGGAGTTGATTTAAGTTCCCGACTGGGTTGTCTCCCTTATAATGTTGAATGATCATTTTGGGTCATAAAAAAGCTATTAAATGGTTCATGACTTTAGGGACTGTTGATGCCCCGAAAATCGTTGTATCAACATTGGGGGATAACCACCCGGTCCGGACCTTAGTACAACTCCTTTTCCGTTTGGAGTGGTGGCTCCGACTAGGGATAATGGGACCAGTTTCCCAGAAATGGATAAACGGGATGAATGAATGATTGGTTGACTAATCTAATTATAGGCGAATAAATTAGTCTATCGGCGAAATAAAAGATCTACTACTAATCCCGGGAACTATTGTACTTTTAAAGTGCAGCGCTTGATGATCCATGTTTATAAACAGGCATGTAGATGACTCTATTCAATAAACATGGACTTTTATTCATTCAAGAATTACTCTGCTTAAATCGTTAAACAAAGGGATTAGCGCAATATTGCTACACTTTATATATCATCGATACATATATGATCAAAGGAAAAGCATCCCATAAACATCCAATAGTCGAGGGAATAAAGAAATGTTGTTAAAACACATACATATATTCGATAATAGCAAAGGCAATCAAATAACAATTCATATGAAAAGAATGAATTAAGACATAGATAATAGTACCATATGAGTTGCTAAACACTCCCAATATCAATCGCTATTTGAGATTCTTCTTCCAACACAGAAATACTTTCAAACAAAGACAGTAGTGCACATTTGCATAAAAGCTTCCTTGTCAAAATTAGAATAACTGGTCCAGTTTTATAAAAGAATATGGCTGAAGCACAATAGTGAAAATTCAGTCTTTAAGTCAAATACAAAACTTTACGACCATTTCTAAAAACATGAAAGGGTCTATAAATACTTAATTAAGCTAACTATCTATGAAACTGAAATCCTACTTAATTGGTATCAATTGATTTTAATCATATTCTTCTCAGCAATCTGGCAGTCGGCGGCATGACTCATCAAGTAGGTTGTTTGCCTTTGAACCTGAGCTGACTTATCGCAAGCATTGGCTCCACTTCGGGTGGTCTGTTGAGACGAGAGCTAAGTTGGGCGGCATAGGTGGCATCCTGATTATCGGGGATAATATATTCGATTGCATCTGTAAGGCACTTGAGGGCGGTTCTTTGAGTGTGTGGTTTTACCAAGAAGAACCAATATGTGTCCCATGTTAAACTGTTAATTCCAGCAATTAATCTCCCCTTTTCCTCTAGATCTGGATAACATGACTGCTCCAATGTTTTCATCGCTGTCAATTTTCCTGGTGTGCATTGGGAAATCATGTTTGACAAGTAGAGAGTGTTATTAACTAATTCAACCAAATTGCTTGTAGTTGATTTGCACCTTGAAACTGCACTCTCTGCTTTCATTAACTGGGACTACCATTCTGTAAATAATATATCTTTATGTGACTCTAAAATTCTTGGTAAATTTGCCGCTTGTCCCTGGTCAGTATCTTGCCAGTCAAGAAATGCAGCTATCGTTTCTTCAGCTTGATCCAATTCCGTCCTAGCCTTTTCTATTTTCTCACTTATTGATGTCGTTAATTCACATAGTGGCTCTGCCTGGGCGATTTGTTGACATAGAAGTTTGATTTGTGCTATTAATGTCGTATTTATCTGTAGTGCTTCTACTCTGAATTCAGTTATTTGTGGAACGCCCTTTGTCTTCTCAAGTTGTGCTGATAATTGAGCAATCTGCTCATCTTTTGTTTTCAGCATTTGCTCATTTGCTGCCTTCAGTTGTGCCAAGGCCTCTGACAATTCTTTTTGCTTTTGGATTGCGTTGTGGTCAATCCTTTGTTTCTCTGCCTGCAATTGTTGAGTTAGTTGATTGTTTACTTACTGTTGTGTCAACAATTGCTGTTCTGCCTGCTCTGCTTTCTGATTTGCTTCAGTTAGCTGTGCCTGTAATAAGAAGATTTCCTGGTCTTTTGTTTTCAATAAAAGGCTCACCTCTGATGCCTTGTCTATTGTTTCTGATGAATAGGCTCCAACATATTGTGACAGTTTTGTCAGGTCATCAGAGGGGTCAAATTCCTCCTTCCAAACCACATTGCCCGTGACCATCTGTTCTGGGAAAAGGGAAGGTTGATCAGTCCTTCTTCTCTTCCTCTATCGTTTTACTACAACTTTATGACTTGGGTTGTAGAAGACATCCAAGGGAGGAATCTCTTCTACTTGCAAAATGATTTGATCGGAGGGGTCCTTTGGTATTATTTCTACTTCCTTTGAAATGGGTGGGCCGCTGGTTCCGCTTGGAACCTGTTGTGAAGTGGTTTCTTGTGTGTCTGCTGCTTTTGAAGTTTCGGTGTCCTTTGAACATTCCAGACTGCTGATAATAGAATCAAATTGCTGCCATTCCTGGAGCAATTTTGGATCAATATGAGTATCCACATTTACTTCAATGTTGGTCTGTTTCTGCTCTTTAGTCTGGGTCTCCTCCCGCACTTTCTCCTGCTCTTTAGTCTGAGTTTCCTCCTGTGGTTTTTCTTGTTCTTTTGTTGTAACCGGAGGTTCCTTTGACTGTTCCCGTTCAGGCTCGCTTGATGATGTTGTTGGGGTTGTTGCTAATAGATATAGAGGCAGAGTTTGCAACCTCTGTTCTCTAAGTCTGTTGAATTCAACCAACCCTTCATCTTGATATTTCATTCTGGAAAATGCCTTAACCTGCATTATTGACTCGGCTGAGGAGAACAGGTCATCGAACATATCTTCTTTATGATCAAACTTTGCCAATTTGGCCTGTTCAAGTGCATTATAGGCGACTTTGTTGGGATCAAATTGCCTATTAGGGAGAGTTGCTAGAGTTAATGATTTTATCTTTGTAGCTTCTTTATCTGCATGTTTGAAATCATGCAACGTGTAGACACCACATCTCAAAGAAAAAGAGGGCCAGCCCTACTTCTTATTTTTCTTGAGGGTCTGTGTGACTCCCTCGGCAATGAGCTAATAAGCTATTTCCCTCGCCAGTAGTTTATCAGGTATGTACAAGGGAAGGACATGAGGTTCGGCTTGGCTACCGAAAACTCTTATATAAGTAAACTTCTCCTCCCCGAACCATCTTCCTATTGACGTCAAGTCAATCCCTGCTTGGTAGGAAACCTTGGGAGCAGGTTTATCAAAAATAGAGTTATGAATGGGTAACATAAAGCCATTGCAGACTTGGTATAAATGGTGCTTATAAGAGGATTTCCATAATTTCTGATGGCATATGTGAATAGGCATGGGGTCTTGTGATGTCCACCTCCAGCCGAGCACAGGAAATTCAGTATTAAAACACAAGGTATCTAAAATATAGGCACTGTAGTAGAATGGGGGAATTAACCTTTCAGTAATGCGGGTCTTATTTCTAAACTCAAGAACAGTTGTTGCTAGTTTATATGAGAGTATAGTTGCCCAATCCATTATTTCACTGTTACATGCCGCTTCCATCAAGGGAACCATTTCTATAGTGAAATTAGAAGAGTTGTGCAACCCCCACAATCTACACATCATTATTCCAGCATAACAATAAGGAGAACATAGGGAATCAACCGAGTACTTACCGGAAGATTCATGTTTGTGTTTTGCCGGATTTTGTCTCCAATCCCGAATGGGTTCAGATTCAATTTCATTCTCTTTTTGGAATTTCTCGAAGAACGCCTTGTTGTACTTCTTCTCTGGCTCAGGCAAATGATACATTTGCCTTAAATCATCAGCCTTGAATGACCCGAAAATTCTCCCGTCTCTGGTGCAGAAGGTTCAGTCCATGATTGGGATTTCCTCAATTGCCCACCGCACTACATCCGTATATGGGAGAATTTGTTCCCGAGATGCTATCCGATGAAGGAAGGAGTCAGCTAAGTCCTTTAAAGTACCATCAGATTTCCGAGTTGAATCTGCAGAGGCTTGTACTGTTGTCACTTCAGGTTCTTCGGCTTCAATCAAATTGTAGGTACTTTGCCAAGTAGTTTTGCCGAGACCAGAACATGTAGTATCAGATATCAATCCTTTCTTTTTATTTGTTGGATCAGCGACGGCTTGTCCTGTGGCTGGCGCAGCGGAAGCGACTGTGGTTTTCTTAGACTTCTTCCCCATTCTGTTTGAGTTTTCTGCTTTGGAAGAATTCTGCACAGGAGTGAAAATAAACGTAACACAGAGAATTGGTAATGAAAATCGAATATGAGAAAGATATATTGATCAATGCGTGATGAGGGATTAACTTTTAAAGTGGCCGCGGATACAATCTATGGGAAGATTTTAGGACTTACAATTACATTAAATGGCCGTTTTAAAACCTGCCAATCCTTTAAATGCCCATTATATCATTAATCGGCTGAATGATTTATTTAAGCGTGCCTTGGATGTTTTGGCGGTTGAGCGCAGGTAAATCATTGTTCGATAGATCAAGCTTTTAATATGAATTGATCGTAATATCCCTTTGTTTTAACGGCTTTTTTGAAATTTGCGCTTTTGGCTTTATCGCAATCGGGCGTCGGGGAAAACTTAACTCCTTATATTGACAACTTTTAAAATCCCCGATCGCCGAGAGCGATATCGCATCGCATCGGGAGTATGGGCACTCTACGAAAACATGGATAGCATATCGCCGATCGTCGATAGCGATATCGGATCGCATCGGGGTGAATTACCTGGGGTGCTTTAAGAACATGCATAGTATACTGCTGATCGTCGATAGCGATATCGCATCGTATCGGGGTGAAAGGAACATTATCGCCTCGGGGAAAACCAATGGGCCGTTAAAGTATGCTTCCCATGTCATTGCGATATGCGATCTTGCGATCGCTTTATCGCAATGATAAAAGATTGATTATTTGTATTATTAAGATCAAAATGGGTTTATCGAAAAGGTTTTCATAATGTTTTTCATTTTGTTTTCGAACCTTTTTTGAATAATACAATTTTGATACCAATCAAAACTAAAGGGACCCATTTCATATGATAGTTTTTCTAAATAAATAATGATATGAAATGGGGGGTTGTTGTAGAGCACAACAATTGGCGATTCGCTGGAAGAAACAATTATCTCTGAAAAGTATGGAAATACTTAAAACTTTTTCAAAATAGAGTTCTCATTAAAGGGGAAAATTCTAATATAACTAGGTATATATGCATTCTAAATAAAATGAATCTATCTTTGTTAATTTCCTCTCTTGTTTAAAATTAGATACATTCTAAGTTTTAAATTGGCGTTTATTGGTTTATAATGATAAAACAGAGAACCTTTCCAAATCAGCTTTTTAAAATTGACTCCTTTGTCATAGGTAGAGCCTCTGCTGCCAGCAAACGTTCATAGTTTCGACAGGGATACCTTTAAACCATATTATTGTCCATAGTCCCATCCATTCAAGAGTGTGATTAACAGAATGAATTCAAAACATGTTTTCACATTTTGTATTTCCTTTCTTTTTCTGTTATTGCTAAGATAAAAAGCCATTGTCCTGGTTTGGTGGCCAGCTATTGACAATGCCATTCACTGGTAGTAATCTAACCGAACAAGCTGGCTCGTGATGAGACCCCTTGTCTTATAATTCTAAGCCATTACCCTGTTTTGGTATGCAGTATTGGTAATGTCGGTTAAACTATTTCCCTATGAACATGGTAAGCAGGTTTTTAATAAGACCCCTTATCTTTAACATCAGATATTTTAGAATTACACTCTGAGTAACCATAAACTTTGGTGAATGGGATGGACAATTTTCTCCTTAAGAGTAAATGGATGACAAGGCAAGAGTTAAAGATGCTGAAGTTGGATTAGTTTCTGTTTTGATATTGATAACCCTTTTGTGGCCAATCTGAAAACATAAAATGATTTACAATACTTCTAAACTTTGAGAAGGGTTCACAAAAATTGAATTGTGATTTTGGAATGCAATTATACCTAGTTTCCTAGAAATTATCCCTCTTATGTAAGACTTCTATTATTTAAAAGTAAATATCCACACTACTTCTGTGGAGCAACTTTCAAATACAGCAAAGGTCAATGGAAGATACCTTACAACTTTATTTTCTAATGGTCCTACAAACTACAAAACTCTATTAAACTAAAAAAGGAGAAGGGGTTACCTCCTCAATTAAAGAATTTCTTTAAGATAAGGCCATTAACAGGGAGAGAATCTCTCAAACCTGATAAATATTGTAATATGAAGGTCGAATGGCCTATCTTCTCACAGATCTGAAATGGCCCAAGCCACATCTTCTGGAACTTGGTGTGTTTTCCCTTGTCCTCATGGGCTTTGTCCCATTTCAGAACTAAATCACCGACTTGAAATTGTTTTGAATCGGATGAGACTGAATCAAAGGATGACTTGATGATTTGCTGATGTTTTGCATGAATAACCTTGGCTTTTTCCCTTTCCTCTTCTAATTTTAGAATTTGGTCATGTCTAAGTTGAATAGAAGAAGAAGGGCTTTCCTCAATAAACTGAACTAAGGCTAGAGAAGGAAGAACAAGATTTGTTGGTAACACTGCTTCTTTTCCATACACAAGGTTAAACGGAGAAGATCCTATGGAAGCCTTTTGTGTTATCCTATCAGCCCATAGTGCGAATATTAAGGATTTGTGCCATGTTTTATGGTTCTGTTCGATAGTTCGCTTAATAATTTTAATCAGATTTTTATTTGTAGACTCTGCTAAACCATTACCCTGAGGATAGTACTTAGTGGAATATTTTAATTTAAATCCTCTTTTAATAGCGAAATCAAACATAGCATTGCCTGAAAAGTAAGATGCATTATCAAAAACAAGAGCATTTGGGACACCAAACCTGGTAATGATGAATTGATCTATAAACTCAATGATTGCCTCAGAATTTGTTGTCTTCAAAGGAATTGCTTCAACCCACTTAGTAAAATAATCAGTAGCAGTAAGGATATACTTATGTTGTTTGGAAGAATGCGGAGTAATTTCCCCAATGATATCCAATCCCCATTGCTCAAATGGTTGTTCAATGTTGACCGGCTGCAAAGGAAAAGCTGATTTTCTTTGTCTTCCACTAGAAGTTTGACAATTTTGGCATTTCCTTACATATTCATGAGCATCTCTAAACAGAGTGGGCCAATAATAGCCAGCATGAATGATTTTATGGGCTGTTGTGTCAGCTCCAAAATGTCCTCCTGTTGGTCTATCATGTAATTCCTGCAAAACCTTTTGTGCTTCAGGTTTTTCTAGGCATCTTAATAAGATTGAATCATAATTTCGCCTAAAAAGCACATCATCAATAATTGTGAAATTTTTTTCTTTCAATCTAATGGCCCTTTTGTTTTTGTAAGACAGGTTAGGAGGTGCATATCCATTTTTCAAATAAAAGATTAAGTCAACATATTGTGACTCAGAATCAGTAATACTTATTTGGTTGATTTCTTCGGTTTGATCTGTATCACCTGATTCTAGAATGTTGGATGCTCCTGCCAATAACCTGCAAAAACCTTGGCCTCTAACAATCTTTGCTGGTTTAATTTCTAAGTCATATTCTTGAAGTGTTGTAACCCAATTTTCCCTTTTTTCACATAGTTCCTTTTGGATCAATAGTTTCCTTACTGCAGGGAAAGGAACTATAACTTTTGTGTGGGCTTTTAAAAGGAAGGGCCTGTAATGTTTGACAGCTTTATATACAGCAAAGGCTTGTTTTTCTACTTCGGAGTAATTCAATTCAGCACCCTGAAGATTTGAACTATAGAATGAAATGGGTGCTTCCAAATTGTGATCATTAAGCTGTGTAAGTACTGCTGCATAAGACAAGGTGGATGCGCTAGTATACAATGTAAAATGATTAGAAAAATTAGGAGTATTTAAGGCTGGGGCATTGATTATTCATTGCTTGATTAAATCAAATGCTTCCTTTTCTGTTGATCCCCACTTAAAGACTGAATTTTTCTTAATCATAGTTTGAAGTGGCAAAATAATTTGAGAAATATCTGGAACAAATCTTTTGACAAAATTGATTTGGCCTAAAAATGACTGCATGGATTTTTTATTATGAGGGAAAGGGATTTCAGAGATTTCTTTGATCCGGTCAGGATCAATATAAATGCCATCTTTAGACACAATAAATCCTAAGAGCTTTCCTTGGTCAAGAGCGAAGAAATATTTTTTAGGGTTAAGAGAAATACCATATCTTTTGCAGCGTTGAAAGATTTGATTTAAATCATGAAAATGATTGGATTTCTCCTTAGAAAATACAGTAATATCGTCTAGATAGACGACTATTGTTCTATTAATCAACCCTTTAAAAGCTATATCCATTGCTCTTTGGAACGTCGCTCCTGCATTAATAAGTTCGAAAGGCAGTTTCTGATACGCATATGTTCCCCATTTTGTTCTAAATGTGGTTTTAAGCTGGTCATCAGGATGGACCAAAACTTGGTTATATCCTAAGAAACCGTCTAGAAAGGACATTAACTCAGAGCCTGCTACTGATTGGAGTATCTGCTCCATAGTAGGTAATGGGAAGTTATCTTTTAAGCTCGCCTTGTTCAAATTTCTGAAATCAATACAAATCCTAATGTCGCCATTTTTCTTTCTGACTGGCACCATATTGGAGACCCAGTTTGAGTGCCGAACGGGAAAAATAATCTTAGCTTTCAAGAGTTTGTTAAGTTCAGATTTTATTTGACTCTCTAAGTTCGGATGTATTTTCCTCAACTTCTGCTGAATTGGTTTCTGATCGGGAAGCATTGGAATGGTATGCTGGATGATGGATGTATCATATGTCTTTAAATCATCATACTTCCAAGCAAAAACCTGTTTATTTTTCCTTAACAGTCTAATGAATGCCTCCTTCTCTTCCAAGGAAAGTCATAATCCTAAATTAATGTTTTGAGGAGTTTGCTCAGTGCCAAGATTTATCAACTCAAACCTTAGGGTAGAACTTTGGAGCTTTGCATTAGTCACAGGTTTAAACCTGTCTTTAATATCATAAAGATCCTCAAGCTTTACCACAGGCTTAGGGATTGAGTTTTCCTCAGGTTTACCTCTCATTTGAAGGTCATGCTCGTTTTCCTCGATGATTTGATCATCATAGGACTTTTCGGAAGTTAAGAACTGTAAAATGTCTTCATCATCGTTGAACACTCTCCAATTCGTGACATTGTCAGGAATTGATGGCCTAAAAAGCAACTCTACTGAAAATCTATCTGGGCTGTAGTCATCGGAAGGTAGGAGCTTGGAGGCAACATTGGCTAGCAGGTCAGCTGCCGAATTTTGAGACCTGGGAATAGAAGAAATATTGAATGCCAAAAAGTGGGAGGTGAGTTCCTGTATCAGCGATTGATAATGCTTGAGATGGGTGGAAAGACAATGAATTGTATTCCTTACCTGTTTGATAATAATTTCAGAATCTCCAAACACTTTCAAATATTGGACCTTAAGGCCAATAGCTTTATATAGTCCTTGGACTAAGGCTTCATACTCTGCTGTGTTATTTGTGCATTCAAATTCTAACCTACAGGACAACATTGTTTTTTCCCCTTGGGGACTAATCAAAATACATCCTGCTCCTGAGCCCTCACTAGATTTGGACCCATCGAAATATAACGACCAAAATAAAGAAGTATTAACAATTTTATTTACAGTTTTCTCAGTACCATTGAAACATCTTGACCTATCTGTTTGTGAAAAAATTTCAATCTGAGATGTAAAATGGTTTACTGAGAAAGGGGATGGCTGGGCAGCGAAGTTGCCAAAGAATGACTCTGATGAATAATTCCCCAAAATGTTGTTATTAAATGCTATTGGTTGGTTTTCTTGCTCAAACTCAGTAACTGTATGGGTCATATGTTTTTCCCGATCGATCCTTATTTGATTTGGCTTTCCCTTATAGGGAAGCCACATATGTGACCAATCAGTAGAAATATACCCATGTAGTTTCTCAGACCAATCCCTACTCAAGATTAAACCGTAAAATTCAGGTATATCGGCTATTAGGATATCAATCCTTTGTACTATTCTGGGATCAGCAGATAACCTGATAGTTACGGAATTAATTTCTCCCAAGACCTGTACTTTAGTCCTGTCCAACTGTACAATATTAATAGCAGACTTCTGGGGTTCAATGTTCAGTTTGGAACAAACTGAAGCTGGCATTATGTTAGAAGATGCCCCTGAGTCAATCAAGCAGTTGTGCAGGTTTCTATTGTAGATCTCATAGGTTAGAAGAAAAGGTGGAGTATGAGAGTTTGATCTATCTCCTATTAGGACTGCATCAGTAGCTTCAACCATACCAGAAGGTGGTTGACCTGTATCGTTAGCAGCTTTAGCACTGGGAAGAGGTGAAGTGGGAACAACATTTAATTCTTTTAGAAGCAATTTCTACTGATGTTTTAATTTGCTAAGTTCAAACATGGTAATGTTTGCCTTAGTTTTCTTCATATCATCAACAATATTGTAATCCATCGAATCGGATACTACCAAAGTTTTAGATGTTAAAGGAGTATTTGAGGTTGAAGGTTGGTTTTGAGGAACTGCTGCAGGTGGCTTCTTTGTAGATACTTTTTCCTTTGTTGTAGCAGCACCTGCACTCCTTTTCTTTGAAGTTTCCTGAACAGGTTCGGAGGTACTTTTACTCCTAGTAGTGACAGGAAATGCTTCTTCTTCATTATCTGTATCGGAGTTAGGCAGTATGAAATCCCACATTCCATGACATTCAAAAACTTCCTCTTCTTCATCAGTAGGTGTAATTGTTTCTTCTTCTCCTTCTTCAAGATCTGAATCTGCATTTGATATAACATTTGGTGGTTTTGATTCAGTTTTCTTATAATTTCTAAAGGGTCTTTTGGTTGAGGTTTCGGCTACCTGTTTTTTGATTTCAACCATTTCGTTTGACAAAGTCTTGAGGACCTTTTGCAGACCCTCCATGTCATATGGATCTTTTGGGGTTTTCTTCCTTGAATCATCTTTAAAAGAAACTTTTTTGGCTTTTCTATCTTCCAGAGCAGTTTTCTTTTCTAGAGCATTAACGCGTTTCTCCACAGCAAGTGCTTCTTTCATGTTTTCAGTTAAAGTAGGTTTCCTAGCCCTGTCTACAAAAATAGATATATTGGCAGGTAGGGCGGTTATATACCATTCGCTTCGTATTTTCTCACTTGGTTTGGAGGCCGTTGGGATTTTATTCAAGAGTTTATTGAATCGGGCGTTAAATTCCTTAATCGGTTCCCTATGCTCTATCCTAAGATTGGAGAGATCATTTATTAGTGTAGCCAAAGACCTATCATCTCCATACTTAGTAAGGAACTGTTCTTGGCAAGTGTTCCAACTGGTAATGGAACCAGAGGGTAAAGAAAAATACCAGGATCCTGCTGATCCTTGCAAGGTATAAGGGAAAAGTCTAACAACAACATCTTGTTCTGTTACTCCTTTCAAGTTGACTGCCAACATGAAGTTATTAATATGTTCCTCAGCTTGGGTCCCATCATCTGGGTTAAACTTGGGTAGCCATTTTTCAGGAGCATCAGGTAATGCATGCAATGGTGCAGGCATGTTGACTGCACCAGGCCTGGTCCATGGATCTGCCATTATAACAGTAGTAGTAGATGATACTACTGTTGAAATTCCAAATGTCTGGGAAGGAAATAATGTTGCGGAGTGAGCAGGTTGGGATGTTAAAGCTCCTAATCCCTGATGAACAACAATATGTAATGGGGGAGTGGATGATTGACTTCGCACAGGGGAAAGTGAGATGGAGGATGTGGATGAAAGCTCTTCACTGTCAGATCCTTCAGTATATTTCTTCGCCTTTTTCCTTTTGGGTAAAGGGAACTCAGTGGGTTCAATACCGAGCTTTTCACTCTAAATTCTGGTGAGAGGGTGAGGTAGATTAAACTGCGAAGTTGCACTGCTTTGTGATACCTCAGATTTCTGTCGTGAAATCGAGAAGCTCTGAAGTTTGTGGATAAGAGACTGGACTTCAGGGGATTCAAGACTTAATTGTTCTGGAGTATGATGGGTTTGAGCAGTGGTAGTTGATTCCTCTTCTAATTGTTTGGATACTGGAGAACCAGCATGCAATTGGGAAGTACGAGGTGATACGGAGGGAGAATTACTCTTAGAATGGCCTGCGGATTTGGGTTTGCTTGCCATTCACAGTTGGGGCCCTCCTTCTAGAGCCAAAAATGTTGATGCCCCGAAAATCGTTGTATCAACATTGGGGGATAACCACCCGGTCCGAACCTTAGTACAGCTCCTTTTCCGTTTGGAGTGGTGGCTCCGACTAGGGATAATGGGACCAGTTTCCCAGAAATGGATAAACATGATGAATGAATGATTGGTTGACTAATCTAATGATAGGCGAATAACTTAGTCTATCGGTGAAATAAAAGATCTACTACTAATCCCGGGAACTATTGTACTTTTAAAGTGCAGCGCTTGATAATCCATGTTTATAAACAGGCATGTAGATGACTCTATTCAATAAACATGGACTTTTATTCGTTCAAGAATTACTCTGCTTAAATCGTTAAACAAAGGGATTAGCGCAATATTGCTACACTTTATATATCATCGATACATATATGATCAAAGGAAAAGCATCCCATAAACATCCAATAGTGGAGGGAATAAAGAAATGTTGTTAAAACACATACATATATTCGATAATAGCAAAGGCAATCAAATAACAATTCATATGAAAAGAATGAATTCAGACATAGATAATAGTACCATATGAGCTGCTAAACACTCCCAATATCAATCGCTATTTGATATTCTTCTTCCAACGCAGAAATACTTTCAAACAAAGACAGTAGTGCACATTTGCATAAAAGCTTCCTTGTCAAAATTAGAATAACTGGTCCAGTTTTATAAAAGAATATGGTTGAAGCACAATAGTGCAATTTCAGTCTTTAAGTCAAATACAAAACTTTACGACCCTTTCTAAAAACATGAAAGGGTCTATAAATACTTAATTAAGCTAACTATCTATGAAACTGAAATCCTACTTAATTGGTATTAATTGATTTTAATCATATTCTTCTCAGCAATCTGGTAGTCGGCGGCGTGACTCATCAAGTAGGTTGTTTGCCTTTGAACCTGAGCTGACTTATCGCAAACATTGGCTCCACTTCGGGCGGTCTATTAAGACGAGAGCTAAGCTGGGCGGCATAGGTGGCATCCTAAATATCGGGGATAATATATCCGATTGCATCTGTAAGGCACTTGAGGGCGGCTCTTTGAGTGTGTGGTTTTACCAAGAAGAACCAATATGTGTCCCATGTTAAACTGTTAATTCCATCAATTAATCTCCCCTTTTCCTCTAGATCTGGATAACATGACTGCTCCAATGTTTTCATCGCTGTCAATTTTCCTGGTGTGCATTGGGAAATCATGTTTGACAAGTAGAGAGTGTTATTAACTAATTCAACCAAATTGCTTGTAGTTGATTTGCACCTTGAAACTGCCATCTATGCTTTCATTAACTGGGACTGCCATTCTGTAAATAATATATCTTTATGTGACTCTAAAATTCTTGGTAAATTTGCCGCTTGTCCCTGGTCAGTATCTTGCCAGTCAAGAAATGCAACTATCGTTTCTTCAGCTTGATCCAATTCCATCCTAGCCTTTTCTATTTTCTCACTTATTGATGCCGTTAATTCACATAGTGGCTCTGCCTGGGCGATTTGTTGACATAGAAGTTTGATTTGTGCTATTAATGGCGTATTTATCTATAGTGCTTCTACTCTGAATTCAGTTATTTGTGGAACGCCCTTTGTCTTCTCAAGTTGTGCTGATAGTTGAGCAATCTGCTCATCTTTTGTTTTCAGCATTTGCTCATTTGCTGCCTTCAGTTGTGCCAAGGCCTCTGACAATTCTTTCTGCTTTTGGATTGCATTGTGGTCAATCCTTTGTTTCTCTGCCTGCAATTGTTGAGTTAGTTGATTGTTTACTTGTTGTTGTGTCAACAATTGTTGTTCTGCCTGCTCCGCTTTCTGCTTTGCTTCAGTTAGTTGTGCCTGTAATAAGAAGATTTCCTGGTCCTTTGTTTTCAATAAAAGACTCACCTCTGATGCCTTGTCTATTGTTGTTGTTGAATAGGCTCCAGCATATTGTGACAGTTTTGTCAGGTCATAAGAGGGGTCAAATTCCTCCTTCCAAACCACATTGCCCGTGACTGTCTGTTCTGGGAAAAGGGAAGGTTGATCAGTCCTTCTTCTCTTCCTCTGTCGTATTACTACAGCTTTATGCCTTGGGCTGTAGAATACATCCAAGGAAGGAATCTCTTCTACCTGTAAAATGATTTGATCGGAGGGGTCCTTTGGTATTATTTCTACTTCCTTTGAAATGGGTGGGCCACTGGTTCCGCTTGGAACCTGTTGTGAAGTGGTTTCCTGTGTGTTTGCTGCTTTCGAAGTTTCGGTGTCCTTTGAACATTCCAGATTGCTGATAATAGAATCAAATTGTTGCCATTCCTGGAGCAATTTTGGATCAATATGAGTATCCACATTTACTTCAATGTTGGTCAGTTTCTGCTCTTTAGTCTGGGTCTCCTCCTGCACTTTCTCCTGCTCTTTAGTCTGAGTTTCCTCCTGTGGTTTTTCTTGTTCTTTTGTTGTAACTGGAGGTTCCTTTGACTGTTCCCGTTCAGGCTCTCTTGATGATGTTGTTGGGGTTGTTGCTAATAGATCTAGAGGCAGAGTTTGCAACCTCTGTTCTCTAAGTCTGTTGAATTCAACCAACCCTTCATCTTGATATTTCGTTCTGGCAAATGCCTTAACCTGCATTATTGACTCGGTTGAGGAGAACAGGTCATTGAACATATCTTCTTTATGATCAAACTTTGCCAATTTGGCCTGTTCAAGTGCATTATAGGCGACTTTGTTGGGATCAAATTGCCTATTAGGGAGAGTTGCTAGAGTTAATGATTTTATCTTTGTAGCTTCTTTCTCTTCATGTTTGAAATCATGCAACGTGTAGACACCACATCTCAAAGGAAAAGAGGGCCAGCCCTGCTTCTTATTTTTCTTGAGGGTCTGTGTGACTCCCTCGGCAATGAGCTGACAAGCTATTTCCCTCGCCAGTAGTTTATCAGGTATGTACAAGGGAAGGGCATGAGGTTCGGCTTGGCTACCGAAAACTCTTATATAAGTAAACTTCTCCTCCCCGAACCATCTTCCTATTGACGTCAAGTCAATCTCTGCTTGGTAGGAAATCTTGGGAGCAAGTTTATCAAAAATAGAGTAATGAATGGGTAACATAAAGCCATTGCAGACTTGGTATAAATGGTGCTTATAAGAGGATTTCCATAATTTCTGATGGTATATGTGAATAGGCATGGGGTCTTGTGATGTCCACCTCCAGCCGAGCACAGGAAATTCAGAATTAAAACACAAGGTATCTAAAATATAGGCACTGTAGTAGAATGGGGGAATTAACCTTTCAGTAACGCGGGTCTTATTTCTAAACTCAAGAACAACCGTTGCTGGTTTATCTGAGAGTATAGTTGCCCAATCCATTATTTCACTGTTACACGCCGCTTCCATCAAGGGAACCATTTCTATAGTGAAATTAGAAGAGTCATGCAACCCCCACAATCTACACATCATTATTCCAGCATAACAATAAGGAGAACATAGGGAATCAACCGAGTACTTACCGGAAGATTCATGTTTGTGTTTTGCCGGATTTTGTCTCCAATCCCGGATGGGTTCGGATTCAATTTCATTCTCTTTTCGGAATTTCTCCATGAACGCCTTGTTGTACTTCTTCTCTGGCTCAGGAAAATGATACATTTGCCTTAAATCATCAGCCTTGAATGACTAAAAAATTCTCCCGTCTCTGGTGCAGAAGGTTCTGTCCATGATTGGGATTTCCTCAATTGCCCACCGCACTACATCCGTATATGGGAGAATTTGTTCCTGAGCTGCTATCCGATGAAGGAAGGAGTCAACTAAGTCCTTTAAAGTACCATCAGATTTCCGAGTTGAATCTGCAGAGGCTTGTACTGTTGTCACTTCAGGTTCTTCGGCTTCAATCAAATTGTAGGTACTTTGCCAAGTAGTTTTGCTGAGACCAGAAAATGTAGTATCAGATATCAATCCTTTCTTTTAATTTGTTGGATCAGCGATGGCTTGTCCTGTGGCTGGCGCAGCGGAAGCGACTGTGGTTTTCTTAGACTTCTTCCCCATTCTGTTTGAGTTTTCTGCTTTGGAAGAATTCTGCACAGGAATGAAAATAAACATAACATAGAGAATTGGTAATGAAAATCGAATATGAGAAAGATATATTGATCAATGCGTGATGAGGGATTAACTTTTTAAAGTGGTCGCAGATACAATCTATGGGAAGATTTTAGGACTTACAATTACATTAAATGGTCATTTT
Source organism: Pinus tabuliformis (assembly GCA_031772625.1). Lineage (NCBI taxonomy): Eukaryota > Viridiplantae > Streptophyta > Pinopsida > Pinales > Pinaceae > Pinus > Pinus tabuliformis. Next base: position 611,133,977 of record CM062809.1, read on the forward strand.
AAAACCTGCCAATCCTTTAAATGCCCATTATATCATTAATCGGCTGAATGATTTGTTTAAGCTGTTAACACCCAGGTTGTTCCCTATGACTCCCAAGGGAATACGGCCGGGGTAACCACTAACCAATCTTTGGATCACCGTTTCTAGCCAAACTGTGATCAGAGAGGGCTCTCTCTTTATGATTTGTCTCTGTTATGATGGTGTTTTAGGCTAGCTATTATGCTCAGGTTTTGGTTTAAGTTTTGGTTGAAGGATTTCTTTCAGGTCTTATGATATAGTGTTTAGATAGTGAAATACCATTGGGCAATGGAGTCTGGAGTTGTGAAATGACTTGATATGCAGGACTGGTGGTGTTCAAACTGCAGGGCCTATTGTGTATTTTAGACAAACAAAATTAGCTTGAATGGTGATGTATGTCAAGCAACAGAAAGCAATTAAGAATTTTCTATTAAGTTGGTGAGGTGAAAGTGAACACACTGCACATGAGCAAAGCTTGAATTCCTGTGACAAAGGCCACTGTGAAAGGTGTATTCTGAAAGTGCAGCAATTAAGAATTACACTTTATATAGATTACAGCTGAAGAAAACATTCATAAACAACATAGATTGAACTCAGGGTACTCAGTGAGTAAATCCTGAAAGTTATTCTTTTTCTTTGTTGCTTAGTATTGAAAATCAGATAACATATATGGATTTTAACACAACAACTAATTGACAGAGAGAGATACAGAGACTTATTGTATGGTGAAATACACAGGAATCCAGCAGTCATCAACAGACATCAGAACGCATTCAACACTTCAGAAACCCGAGAAATTCCATCACTTTCTTTATTTGACTTCAGAAAGGATTACAGCATAAGAATTTCTTTAGGAGAAATCAACAACAACCCTTGCAAGCTCATGCGAAGGGGACTTTATAGTAATGCTTATACAAAATATCTCAGGTATTGAGTCATCTGAGAGAGAAAATATCTTCATAAATGCGTACAGAAAGTAGGAAAAGAAGTTATTGCACTTTGAATGCAGCATAAATGCTCTTTATGTCTGTCAGAGGGTAATTTGACCTTTGGAGGTCATTGAGTCGGTTGAGCCGGCTTGCTTTAACGCTGAATGATGCGTCTTTATTTCTTGCTGCGCTGTATTTTCTCGGCCCTGCCACCTGTAGTCTTCTTTTTCTGCTTTGTTGGCCGATGCATCTGCTGAGTTGGCTCAACTTTAACCCATCATGCATGCTGATCTCGTTGAACTGTGTTTTGCATGACACCTGATACTCTTTAAGAAACAAAATTGTTAAGTGGCTCCCTGTTTACAAAATCTTCTGTATTGCATTTGTCCACCATTCTTGCGTAGGGAGTTGATGCCTGAGAATAGCATCCATTGTCTCCTCTGCCTCTGTGTATTTGAAGAAATTGGGAGCTACCCCAAACAGGTGATTGATCTCATTCATTATAAAAAACAGATTCTCTACTCTGTTGTAAAGAGACTGTCCTGTGGCTGGCCCTGTTTCCTCTGAGGTGCTGGGCTTATCATTGATCTGGCTGGTAGCAAATGTATTGACCCTTTTAGCATATTGGTCATGTGTGAATAATCTCCCTGCGCTGTTCAGTAAGCCGGGGAGTCCTCTGCTTTCCAACACTTGAAATTTTTCCAGAAACTTGTTCACCTCAGTCTGCATATCCTGGGTTCTCCTTTCCAATGTCTGCACAAAGTTTCTCAGTGTGAGAACCCTTTTAACCATTTGGATAGTGTCAGTTCTGTTTGTAATTCCCATGGCAGTTAACTGGGAACTTGTTCTGTGGTTAAGTACATTGATCATTCTGGTGGCCACTTCAGGCATACTGCCCAATTGAGCTCTTAATCTGTGAATCTCCCTCTGTGCCTTTGGGATGAGCTCTAGTTGCTCATGGATAGTTTCAATGTATGGCCATTGCTCATTGATAGATTTACCAATGTTAGCCCATAGCACTACTTTCAATTCAGCCACCACTTTATCTAACTTGAGATCATTTTCTAGCTCTTTTATTTTGTTTTTTAGGGCTTTCACCTCCCTTTCTTTCTCTGCCACAGTTTGTTTGGATTTATCATATCTATCATTGATTTTAGCCAAAGAATCTTTGGCTGAATTGAGCTCCAACATTTGAGCTTCCAGGACTTGGATTTCGTTCTTCAGCTTTTGCATATCTAGGCTTTGGGCCTGCTCTGTAGTTGTTGGCGCTGCTGAAGTAGATGTTGCCGTTTTCTCGGTCTATTAAGGAGGAGGGGCAGTGATAGGAGCAGTTTCCTCCAGATTGATGATCTGTGGAGGAGGCTGAGAAGTCTGCCCTTCTTCTCTTTGTTTTAGAGATGCCTGTAATGCTGCCTTTGCAGCCTCTGATTCTCCCAACTTCTCTTGTGCTTGGACCAGCTGTTTATAAATGGAGATTAATAAATCTGTGGTGTCCTTCTCATGCCTTTGTTGGGCTACCTCATCTGTCTGAGGGTGAATGGTAGCTGGGATCTTGATTTTCTTTCTCATGGTAGCCATGTCAGCATCCCTTAGTTTCAAGATTTCCTGTATCCCTGAAATATCTTTGGGATCATGCCCAATTTCAATGATTATGTCTTCAAGGGACCTTATTCTGTTGTCCTTCGCCTGGGATGATGCCCTCTCCAATTCCAGTTGAGAGGCTGTGGCATTGAGGCTGCTCTTTAGCTTATAATTTTCCAATGTTTCATCTGCTAAAGAGGCATACACCATTTCACCAGTCTGTTTATGCAGTTCAATTTTGTCCATTGGGTGTATGTCTTTGGCCATGACCTCCAAGTTGGTCCTGAGGTAATCTGAGGCAGATTGGGGCTGCAGTGCTGTAGGCATAAAATGGCTCATTATCATTTTGCCTTCACCTACATCAAAGGCAGACATAAGTCTCTGCTGATTAGAAGGAGCCATGTTTAGCAGATGATTGTACAGCTGTACTTTGATAGGCTCATTCCTCCTTTTGATGTCTATAAATTGTTGTTTGATGCTCACTTGTCCTTCTTTTTGCTGGCTGGAGGAGCTGACCTCCCCTCCCATAGCCCTGTCCTGTTCCTGCTGGAAGGAACTTGCTGAAGCTTCTCTGCTGGGTGGGCCCATGCCCAATGCCTCTCTTATTGCTGTGTCCTCCTCAGAAAAATCATTTAATCTTTGTCTCTTTTCTCCCTGGTTGATAGATGAAGTGAGGGGAGTTTCTCTATCCCTTTTTCTGCTTAAGTCCTCTTTTTGAGGAGTTTGGAGGACCGAGGCATCGGTGGTGACTTCTGGCCTAGGAGGCACTATGTTCTGAGCCTGTTGCTCAGTGGAAGTTGGAGTATTAATTACTCCCTCCTACCGTAAGGGCTGCTGACTGTCATGTTGCCCTTCTTCTTGTTGCAGATCTTGTTGCTGTTGTTGCTCTGCCTGCTGCTGCCCTCCTTTATCTGTTTGCTCTTGGGTCACTGGAGGTGACTGCTCCTTCTCCTGATATGTCTGCTCTGTTTCCATTTGCTTTTCTTTGCCTCTGCTGGATATATTCTCAGTAGCCTTGGTAGTTTGCTGCTTGGCAGTTGTGGAGGATTCAGCTGCTCCCGTTTGTGTGCTTGCAAGTGTGAATACCTGTGAACAAAGCTCAAGGTCAGCCATCTTCTTTAGATTCCTTAGTGCCCTGTTGTTCAGCTCTTCTTGTGACAAGGGCTCTTCTAAGGTCCCTCTCCTCCATTTGTCTTGGTTTGCATACTTTTCAATGTGAGGGATATTATGGTGATCATAGGCAGATAACTTGTATTTGAGCCTCCTCGTAGTTATGAAATGATTAGGGTCATAGGGAACCCATAGGAAACTGGTTTGCAGGCCAAGGGCCTCAAGCATTCTCTCTGCTTCCCTCCATCCTTGCTCCCTCTCATTATAGATAAAATGGCCAAGTTGGCTTTTGACCTTCAACTGTGCCTTTTTGCCTTTTCCTGAAAAGTGAAGCACATCAACTCTGCCAAATTGTCTAAAGTACTCTAGGGCAAATAGCCTCATAGGCACATACTTGGGTAATTTGAAAGGAGGTAGATCACACCCATATATCCTGATGACAGTGTGGTTTTGGTAGAAGTACCAATCCCCAATGCTATAAGCTTTTGACAGCTGAAGAATCCTTTGCATATCATCAGTGAGTCTTGGAGGAGGTGAGCTCATCAGCATTGCCATAGCTGGATGGATGAACAGATCCATGAATTCACAGTAAGTGTATGGAGACTCAGGTCTGATGTGGAAGATAGAAGACCAATAGACCACTGATCTAGGATTGCCTTGGGCATCCATTCTTTTGATTGAAAAGTGAAACTTCTCATGTTGATGGTACAAAATCAAATGGTAAATGTAGGAGGTGTATCTGAACATCCTATCCCTCCTTAAATTCATCAATTGCTCATGAATCTTGTCTGATATGTAGGTGGCGTAATCATAGCAGATTGGTGACTTGCCAGGAGCAAACATAAGCATCATTACCAGCACAGTTGAATCAATATGCTCAATTGAACTGTATCCCAAGATGGGAGAAATCATATCTACAAGGTCTCTGCCCAGTTCATTGAGATATACATGAAGAATTGGAGGGCCCATCACAATCTTAGTTTTGATGTATAATTGATTAAATTTAACAATTTGAGCATCTGTGAGTTTATCCCCTTGTTTTATCAGGTTTACCAGTGACATAGGAACCAACTTCTTCTGAGGGTTGAAGCAGAGCATGTCTCTGATAGCTTGAGGGGTAACATAGAAAAGTACTGAACCAGATGGGTCAATAACAGCCCTCTGAGAGACATCATATTGTTCAGCACAGAGGTGGATTAGCTCAGGGAACTGGTTGACCTGAGGGAGTTTGAAAGTAGGGAGGGAAGACTCCCATAAGCCCAATACATCTGTCCCATTTTCATGCTTGGTTTTCAACTCTTTCAACAGATGAAGGTGGAATTTGCTGCTCATAAGCTTCTCTTCTGTAATTTGGTAATCCATATCTGCCAAGGCTTGCCATTTCAAATTCTTTTGAGGGGCATTCAGGGGTTGAACATTTAGTACTACAGGAGGGACTGATGGGTCCATGGTTTTTCTAGGATTGTGGGTAGAGTTGCTATGCAGAGCAACACAATCAGGTTTTCTTCAATGAAAGATGTGAATTGTAGAGGACAGAGAGTGAATGGGAAGGTTGCAGCAGTTGCAATACTGCTTTTGAACAAAATAGAGCAGTAGCAGAACTGAGCAGAGTTTGCTTTGTGGTGAATTTGTTTCTTGCAGGTAGCTGGTTCACGATTGCGCGAACCAACGAGGAATTTCCACTAAATTTGCCCAATGTGGCCTCCTAAACGTGTAATGGTAGCACTGGTTTGGTATGAATGCTGGTACGGTGGAGTTTTAATGGTGAAATTGGCGTTTTAAGGTCTGCTCACAGGCTATACCCGGAATTCACGGAAAAATGGACTTGCAGAGTGAAAATGGAGAATACCTGGTGAATTTCGTCGGCTCAATCTTGCTAATGCGCGAGTGATGGACGCTCTGGCGGTCTCGAAATTTCCTCAGTAGGCTGGTGCAAGTTTTATACGTAAATTGCATGCAGAACAAACAGTGCAGCTTTTGCCAAAAATAGCAAAAAACGCGAAATTTTCGGTCTAAATATGGATTTTGGCGATTTTGGCGCGTTTTTGTGCTGACGTCAGCATGACGTCATAGGTGGGGTCAGGGTCGGATGACGTCAGCATGACGTCATCAGGCCAGGTGGCGGGCTCTGATTGGTCCACGGGGATGGTGAGGTGGCAGCATAGGTCAGCCAATGGTTGAGCGGGAGGTTGACGTGACGGCATAAGTGGCAGTGACGTGGGGTGACGGGGAAATGACGTGGTGATGACGTAATGCAAATGGAATGGGGGGAAACCAGAAACCGGAGGCGGTTTCATATCGCACCGCTTACGGTACGGTGGCGGTAAGTGTCAGTTGTACCTCCGATGAGCCGTGGAGGGGACGCGTGGCTACCGCATGACGTAGCCAATAATACGGCCGTCGGAAGATATCGCCCGGACAGAGGATCTGCTCTGATGCAGTGATGGCCGTCAGATCTGGGGGGCATGATCGGACGGCTATCGGAGGGTTGATGTGATAGGGGGATAGGGCGGGTAACCAACGGTCATCGGAAAGGGTCCGATGCCTTGAGAGCCGTTGGATCTTCAATTCTTTAATCGGACGGTCGTCGGGAGGACGAAGGGATCGACAGGTAAGGGGAGGGGTGGGGATTATTTTAATAATTATTCTGGGGATCTGTGCATGGGCGGAAAACTTTGGTATAGTGGGTTTCCGCGAATTTTCTGTGGAAATGCGCCCGCCCTTTGGACTTTAGGTAAAAGGGAAAAAGTGGGTTTTCCATGTTTTTAGCCATTTGAAGCGGGTAAGGGTATAAACAAGGCTTTTTTAGGAGGTTTTATGTGTAAATGGGGGTTAAAAGTGAGAAAATGAATTTGTAAAGGGGAAAGGGGGTTTGGCTTAGGCTTATCACAATGACCAGATGTCATTTGATCCCTTTAGAGAACATATGGCTATAATGCCAAGGGGAGGGATATTTATACAAAATTTGGGGTTTATACACCATGGTGTTAATACTAGTAGGGGAAAGGCAATATAGGGGATTTACATAGTAGAGTTAGAGTTAATATGGATGGGGGGAGTGAATGGAGGGAGAAAATACTAAGTTTACTTGAAACTCACTTAGTTTAGGGAGTAGATCAAAATGAAAAGATTTTAGACAAGAAATGTGGCTTCTAAAAGATTAAGAACCACCATGAAACCATAATTTTTCCATGAATCTCAGCTGATGAGGGGATGGTAGTAAATGACATGAAAAAGGGAAAAGGGAAGTTAGTCATGCTTTCTGTTGCAACTTGATGAAGAAGAACACCTTGTCAACTGATTGACTTTGCTCTGGTAACATAGTTAACACATTTGCAATGGTAAAGATAACCTTTCTGCAACCCCAACTACTTACCCAGCTACTTGCCTAGCATTTTTTATTTCTTCTTGGAGGGTGCACTTGGACTTGCAGACCCTTACTTGCCTTTTCTTTTCTTTGGCTTTTCTTTTGTTTTTGCTATCTACTTCTACCCTTATCTCTTCCAAGGTCCCAGATTAAGCTGTTGGGAGCCTTTTGTTCTCTACCTGAACTACTTGTCTGCCAAGATTAAACAGTTTGGACAGACTTTCTTCTCTAATCTTCAACTGCAAATTTAAACCATGGAATGATCCAGATTAGACTGTTGGACCCTCCATCAAAATTGGGATGTATTAATCTATTTACACACCTTGCACTTCCTTGGAAATATGTGATCTTTGCATGATCAAAGCAGAGCATATTTGGACCTTCCCTTTCCAATCATGAAATATGAAACCTATTGGTATAGGTAGCTAACATAAGCGTGCCTTGGATGTTTTGGCGGTTGAGCGCAGGTAAATCATTGTTCGACAGATCAAGCTTTTAATATGAATTGATCGTAATATCCCTCTGTTTTAACGGCTTTTTTGAAATTTGTGCTTTTGGCTTTATCGCAATCGGGCGTCGGGGAAAACTTAACTCCTTATATTGACAGCTTTTGAAATCCCCGATCGCCGATAGCGATATCGCATCGCATCGGGAGTATGGGCACTCTACGAAAACATGGATAGCATATCGCCGATAGCGATATCGGATCGCATCGGGGTGAATTACCTGGGGTGCTTTAAGAACATGCATAGTATATTGCCAATCGCCGATAGCAATATCGCATCGTATCGGGGTGAAAGGAACATTATCGCATCGAGGAAAACCAATGGGCCGTTAAAGTATGCTTCCCATGTCATTGCGATATGTGATCTTGCGATCGCTTTATCGCAATGATAAAAGATTGATTATTTGTATTATTAAGATCAAAATGGGTTTATCGAAAAGGTTTTCATAATGTTTTTCATTTTGTTTTCGGACCTTTTTTGAATAATACAATGTTGATACCAATCAAAACTAAAGGGACCCATTTCATATGATAGTTTTTCTAAATAAATAATGATATGAAATGGGGGGTTGTTGTAGAGCACAACAAGGACTAATTCAATAATATCATGGAATGATATGAAAAAGATATTTCTAGAAAAATATAAAGATCATGATATTAAAGGATAAATCTCCTTGAGGATCTAATAGACATATTTATGTATAATTTTAAGAGGGAAAAATTACATCATTAGGATATGAAACACTAAAAACTCTCTTACTTAGAATAATTAGATATGAGTGGAGTGATCTCCTTGATCTCATGAGTAGAGGTGATGTATACCAATTACCATTTGAATAAATGTGTGAAACATGCAAGCACATATCAAGAGGAAGGGAAAGTAAATCAGCATCAAGATCAGTAAATCAACATCAAGATCAGTAAATCAAGTTGAACTTGGAAATTTGTTTGATGACTTAAAAAAATAAACTCTTAACAATCTAAGTGAATAAGTAGAAATGTTAAGAATGAAAAATGAGCAAAACTAAGATGTTGATATTTGTGTTATCCATGCGGAATCACATGCTACTAAATATTGTCCATCATTACCAAGGTTGAAGGAATTTTACCAAGAAGACAATGGAACAAGTCAATCACCAAAGCAGTTATGTTATGTAGCTCCAAGAGGACCATGGTAGTCTATTCAACCTAGTATGATGCGATAACCTACTTCACAATTTCAAGGTTATGCACATCCATCTCAAAGTAATTGGAACACACTCTTTCCTTGGCAACCTTGGCCATCTCAACCCCAAAATCAATCTTGGAAACAAGGTTGGTAAGGACAATATCCTCAATATTTTCGTCAACATCCTCCACACCCAAATCCATGTTATCCCTACCATCCACCTCCACCACAACCACATCCATCACAAATATCCACTCCCACTCAACTACCTGTACAACTATTTCCACACCCAAACAATCTAATAACTCAACCCACTTACAATGTTAAGGTACAATACTTCAAAACAAGTCCTCTTGATGTGAATGTTATTCACCTTAGATTGAGAAGTGTATTAAAAAAAGAGATTATCTTGATGCCATTGAAGAAAAACATCCAGAAGGAGAAGATTCAAATGAGGAAGACCAAAGACCACTTAGGATTTTCCTTTTTACCCCTGCAACACATCTCAACAATTTGGGTGAATGGACACATTTATGAATTGGATAACACAATAATGATTTCCTTGATTGTCACATGAAGTATCTAATGAACTCTTTCAATGGATCTAATCTTTTTGGAATGAAGTGATTTATTACAACTATTTCCTTCATGCATGTTAGATTAGTTTACTTTCTTTATTATTAAGCTAGAGTTTTTATTTCAAGCACTATTATTTCCATTCCATAGACTAGGTTCCCTTTTCAATGCAAATTTCACATTTCTCAATTAGGCTAGTGTTTGATTTCATGATATTCACTTGATTGCATCAGATCAACGAAAGAAGGACACATTGCATGTTGCACATATAGTGTTGACACCTCTTAATTTTGTATGAACATCGGGTTGATAATTTTAAGTTGGTAGCCTCAGATTTGCAGCATTCTTGTTGGAATACTAGGGCTCATCATACAACGAGGGAAAAAAACTGCCAATGCATGTTATGTTTTATCATGCTTTTGTTTTACCTGCAAGATGTCAAGTTGTGTAGTTAGTGTGCTTAATATATCAGTTTTAAAATCTTCCCATATATTACCGATTTTTACACGTGTGACTCCTTTGACTGTAATTTTACTGGTTCTATTGAGAGGATCGCGAATTCTGAGCTTATTCGTTGTGCTCCCACGTGAACACCTAATATACAATTTTAGAATATCATCATAATCTTCCTTATAAATATCATTATTGGTCCTCAATTTTGATCAATTTTGGTTATTAAAAAATCCACTTAAATTCCATCATATTCCACCTTATATCATCCATATATGCCTTATTTTGACCTTGTTATGCATATTCAGGTAAATAAATTATGTTTTTCAATTTTTAGATACTTTTGCAAAAAAATTGGTTTTAAGAGCATTTTTTGACAGAACTAGAAATTCCCGTAATAGCTTCGTTAAAGTGATATATGCAAGACACCTAGGCTCGACCTGAATACATATTCGGAAAGCTTAGGAACCAAGGAGGGATGAGAAACTATTGTCTCAGTCAAAATGAGAAAATACAGGTGTTATAGACATTTTTGTGCCTTACAGCATTGAGCATGAAATGTCCATAATCTAAGGGATCCAAAGTCCCTAAACATGATGTTCCTACCCCTAGAGGAACAAGGCTAACAAACCACAGCAATTCACAGAAGTTCTCCTCCAGAAACTGCTCAAAAACAAGTCAATTCAGGATCATGTCAATGGCTCCACTGGCTGTCTGCGCTGAATGTCAAAGCCAACACTAGCTACCTGCGCTGAGCGAGAGTGGACATGTGGCAAGCTAAACCCAGGAAGCTTCCAAAATGACATTTGCCTCAGGGAATTCGACTATGATGAGTAAGAGGTTCCAAAACTCCAAGTGGAAGCAAGAACCTCCAAGTGGAATCAAGAACTCACAGAGGGAGAGGACACTAGTCAGATCTCAAGCTGACTCATCCTCTCTCCAAACATCTATATATGGATCTCTCCTCCATGAGATCTAGAGGCTGGAATTTTGTTATTGCAAAGAATTGCTGTTGGTTTGAGATTTGAATCATTGGGTGCTTAATGCTTTGAAAGGGGGTGAAGATAGGAATTCCATTTGCTGGGAAGGAGATGCTAGATTGGAGCCCTCTGGGTTGTATCTCTTCCTGAACCTTGTTATTCATCAATAAAGCTATCTTGGTTTCTCCTATATACTGGTGTATCTTTGATGTATGATTGCATTAGTATGTTTAGTTTATTTCTAATCCTGAACTAGTTATGAATATGAATCCATGTCTTGTGTAGTGTTCTCTTCTTGTGATCTTGCAGAAACCTCTTGAAGTTGGGCGAGCGAGAAGGCAAGTAGCTGGGAACTCTCAAAGAGAAGGGAAACTAGATCGAGGGACAAACGGAAGACACCGGTTAGTCCATCCATCTCTCTTCATTCTTAATTCATAAAGGAAGAATACTAGAATAGCTGCCTCTGTTTGTTGCTAAGGCACTGTCACACCTTAGGTGGATAGGATCGTCCTGCATAGGCATTTTTACCCACAACAAATTGGCGACTCCGCTGGGGATATTTGTTTAGTAATTTTATTTGTGTTTCTATCATTGTTTGTTTCATAGACTCGACAGCAACAATCGAACTGCATCTGCTATTCCCGGATGCAAAGTAGACAGTTGCTGCTTTGATCCAATCACTGGACTTGTCTATGATCTGAACAACGGACTCACAAATGATTTGGTGATCCTTTGTGATAGATCTTAGTACCCCCTCAAAGCATCCCTTTGATTGTACCTTGCTTGTTGCTTTGATTTGGCCTAAAACAGTAGATTAAATAGCAATCTGTGACCCAGAACCAGTGAGAAATGAGAGTTTCTCCTTCAGCACAGACCCAGTGAAGGGATTCTGCATTTCAACGCAGGTCCCGTGAAGGCTACCTGCGCTGAATGTCAAAACCCCTGTGTTGAGGTTGCGCTGAACCAGTTTAGCCTTATGCAGCTGGGGTTCTCTGCTCTGTTTTGCCCTATTTTGATCTCTGATTTTTGCAGCCTGTAACCAGCTTAGGTACCAGTCTGATAACTCCTTTTCTCTGCTTAAATTCCGCCTCCTTTTGTACAAAAAGACTGTGAGTGTTTTTATGTGTTTGTGGCGTCATTTACAGTTTTCCTTTGCATGAGTGAAATAGTCATCTTGTAGACCTTGATTCAGATCTATTGATTGTGATCTTAGGAGAGAGTTCATTGGCTGTTTACAGTTGATTATACATTTGCATTTGCTTATTGGTTTGAGTTTGTCTCTTTTAAGTGTCAAAACAAGTATTCCTTTCGAAAATCGTTAAGTGTTGTATTCTCTTCTACCCTTTCTGATTTCGAAAAAGTAAACTTGTTTGTATTCGTCATTTAAAAGCAAATTCAAAGTTGTACAAAAAGCTTTCTTTGTAGGCATCAATACTAAGAAAGCGGAAAACAAACACCTGCATTGTGCATTTGCATCTTGATAGTTTGCATGTTTGATTTAGGAAAAATGCATTAGAGTGTGTTGATTGCTCTTTGAGAAAAGATGGTGTCTTTCTTTTCCCTTAGTAGCTAGGATTTTCAAAGTTGAAAAGATATAAAGCTTGCTTATCATCTTTAGACTACATTTAGGAATTGTATCATACATCTCGTGGTGAACCTCAAAAGGCAAACTTCTAAAAAGATCAACCTAAAATAAATTGAATGAACTTAACAACGCTTTGCAACATAACGCACAACATAGAGGTCTAGGCTAGAGACGTGTTCCGGCGTCGTAAAGCCTGGTGATTGTCGATCTCGTTGATGGTGGGTGATTCCTCCTGAGGGACGATAGCGCCAGTACGGATTGTGCTCCCACGTACCGTCGCGTATATATTGGGAGACCCCTATAGGCATAAAACCTTTATCCTTAGGAAGCCGTGTCGGCCGCCCTACTGATCGCAATGCCCTGAACACAGCATTCAAGAAGATCGATCGCCTGTACCCTAAAAAGTATTCTGCGGTTTTGCGAAAAGTTTGGCACACCCTCTGCCTAGAACTCCAGAGCAGTTCCTTTTGGCCTTTTTCAGACTCTATAATGGAAAAAGTCCATCCGAGCATTTGTCACTTCGGGCTCGTTAAAACATCCAAGGAGACTAGAGTCATCTTTAGCTTTTTCTCGACTCTTTAAAATTGAAAAAGCAAGTTGTGTCTAAAGCGTCGTTAACAATTTATTTTAAACGGAACAATCACCCTTCATTCCCGCGTTGATCTTTAGGTTGAAAAGATGGAGCCCACCAACCAAGGAATTCCCCTTGGTGGAAATCCTAGTCCCTTCTCCTCTTGGGGAGATGTTGGTGCGCCCCACATGGCCACATTGTCGCTTCCAGGACTGACAATTGGCCTACCGGTCTGGCTCTTTTCAACCAATGTCGTTCAGAACACCACCATTCCTGAACAATCGAGTCAACAGTTAGACCAGACCAGAATTGCCCACCAGCCTTTGACTTCATATAATTCTTCCTCCCCTCCTTCCTCTTCACTTGACGGAACTGGTAAAACAAAAAACCGAGTTCCTAAGAAGAAGAAAGAGAAGAAGAAGAAGGAGCCAAAGGCGACTGGGGGCAAACAAGTGTCGTCTAACAAAAATCCACACACAGCACTGACCAGGCCTAAATCACCATGTGTCATATGCAAGGGAGACCACTTCCACAGAGATTGTCCCTGCATCCCTCAGATACTAAGGGACTGGTCTCCCCGTTTGCACAATTCGGTAGCGTCAACCTCTTATAGTCATGTTGACTGCTCACCGTCAACTAGTGAAAGTGAAGCCACAGGACAGAGAGGGAAAGCTAGATTTCCCTGCAAACTGTGTGAAGGCGATCATGCCATCCACCGTTGTCCCTTCTTAGACGAGGCTAAAAGAGTTTTGGAAGATCGCCCGATTTTACGAGCGCAACTTCCTGGATATCAAAAACTCCTGCCAAGTCCTTCACTAGTTGAGAACCCGGCTGACCCGCTCAGGTGGTCAGCCGAAGCACCTATCATTGATGATGAACCGTCTGAATCCATACCTGACGAAAGTCAAAAGGTTGAAGCGGCAGTTGACCCGGTTTTGCCTTCAAAGGCTCTATCTTCGAATGATACCATCACAGAGGAGAATAAAGATGACACCGTCCAAGTTCTCTTCATCAACACTGAATCTGATGAACAAGGGGGAAATGCACCCATTCCTTTATCACAGGAAGGAAGTTCATCAGAGCGATATCCGTCCGTCTATTTGGTCCCACCACCAAGCAACCTGATTGTGTCCTTCGACTGGAACCAACTAGGCAGACCCTGGTTACCAGCCAGTATACCATTCAGAATTATCGTTCAAATATACATAATGGTAATGGCTGGCACTATCATTGATGAGAGGGCATCTGTGAGTATCCTTTCCTCTATTGCTTGGAAAGCGCTTGGTTCGCCAGCGCTTTTGCCTGAAATGAGAAATCTATCAGGCTTTGATAAAGGAACCAGTCGACCTTTAGGGATCCTCCCCAATGTGCCCATAACATTGAAAGGGAAGATTGTTCAAATGAACATGATGGTCGTTCAAGGACCCTTGGATTATAACCTACTCCTTGGACGAGACTATATATATTACATAGGAGCCCTCGTCTCCTCACTCTTTAGAGTAATGTATTTTCCGCATGAAGGAAGAATGGTCAAGCTCGTGGACCAACTTTCGTTTCCCGGATCACACATCGCAAATAGTCATGTACCATCCCTAAATGGTCTCTTCACGTAAGAAGTGTCTCAACCCACGGTCCGTCCTCCTGATGAGCGCGAGTAATCCGGGAGGATATGACTGAAACCCAGGGGGCATGCGTCCTGGTCTGCTTCGGCAGGGAAACTTTGGGTATAGGGTAGGTTTCCGCGGGAGAATATGACTAGTCCGTACCCCATCTGTCTAGGAAGAGGGTTGTTCTAGAATAAGATTCTTTTGTCAAAGTTATGTGAGTTGGCGGGCTACGTCGCTCACCTTTGCCTATTTCGGTAGACATTGTCGAAGAAGTGTTTTATTCGTGCCCACGAACGAGACAATCTTTGGGTAACCTGAAAGAGGTAAGCCTCTCTCGTTGAAACAAATGTTTTGGCGGAAGTGAAGTAGAGGTAACCTTGAAATTGTACTTTATGCCTGGGGGCATGCAAACCTTTTGGAGTGCAAGCAAGGGGCGGCTATTTATTTTTTTAAATTTTTAGGTCCTCCCTTTAAACCTGTAGGTCTAACCCTTTAAACTCGTAGGATTAGTCGTTTCCGAACTTGCGTGACGAAAGGATCCGGGGCAAAGCTTCGTGAGATGAAGCTCCATAAAAAATAGAATCTCAATGAGACACTCTTATCATATGATTGGTATATTCGAGCAGTTTTAGCAAACAGTTCATGCTCGTTAAGAAATAAACGCAAGATCCGAGCAGTTTTAACGCGGACTTCATGCTCGTTAAAAAATAAACATAAGCAATGAGCAAGTGTTTCCACCAGCGTTTAAGCTCATTTTAAAATAAAAAATGAACCACTACCCGGTAAATAACCACTGTGAATGTAATTTATCAGCCATTAAAGCCTTGGTCGTGTTTGCACCATCACCTCCACTTTTCATTGGCCGATCGTTCACCCCCATATGATTGTTTTTCCATTTTGAGGAACAGCTGCGAAGAGTGATTTCACCTAGCCATCCTTGTGACACTGCCGTGATTGGAAAATTCCAACCTGTACCTGGAATCAGCTGCTAACCCTGTTTATCACTCGTTCCTCAAAAGACGAGTCTTCTTTAAGCTCTTTTCATCTGACTCGTAAAATATGAAAAGATTGCCGAGTTTTGGCCTTCCAGCTCATTAAAGTGACCGGAAGTGCTATCCCTCCTCTAGATTTTAATCTTTTTGGACCTGAGGGATTATTGCACAAAAAGATCGAGCGCTTGTTTTGTTCGGCTCGTTAAAACTATCGAAAACTCATCCCTTCTGTATTGTTTTATACTTTTTCGGACTTAAGGGATTAGATGACGAAAAAGGACTTTTGGAGTTAACTTTATGTACCTTTTCAGACTCTCTAAAAATGAAAAGGACCGAGTTATCTTTGTCGTTAGACTCGTTAAAATCATCAAATAGCGACAAACTTGTCTTTAGACGAGAACGAGTTTCCCTATCGCTAGGCTCGTTAAAACATAGCGATGGGCTTGCCCGAAGGGCAGGTTATAGAACAAGCATATGTTATCCTCCTCAAGCTTGACAAAAATAAAGAGGTACTGGTCAGCAATGACTGGGGAAAAATTGGGAGAAACTCAAGAAAACTTTGATGGTAGCAAGTCGCTCTTGAACATGACACTTTTCCTCCGTACCACAATCGGGTTGGGTTGTTTCATTCACTGGTCCCATCACCATGGTCTCGCCATACCATCCATATTTGGGGTAATGCTACCGATCCATCGCATCAGTGTTGCCATATGTTCAAGAGAAGTCGTTCAGAAAAGTCAACCGTATCCCATTCACTGCCATACATTATCCTTCATCCTTTCATGACCGCCACCCTGAATCATATGTCACAGATCGTTTTCACCTCCATCACAATCATTAGCTCCGTTCCGTGTCACTGATGTGGGATTCATTAAGGCCCTCCTTTGACAGATCACTTCTTGTCGACATCAGCTCATTATCCAAGAAGTTGATCTAGGAACAACCCCTTCAGTACTTTGAAGCTTGCATGCCTCAATGGCAAGTTTCTCACTTCCGGCGACAGGTATACATCAATGACCTTCGACCGAAAGATTTTGCGTGGTGTTCGACGCCAAGTCCTTTATTCACACCACGTAAATTGTACTGCAGTACCTTGAGGGTCATTATCATTATCGGTGATTCCTCTCGCGCTTGTTAACGGTTTACCTCATTGACCGGTAATCAAGCGATGTCTTTCCATGTTCGACTTTAGAATATTTCTCACATGGATCGACTTGTACTTAGAGTGAAGATCGAACGAGTTTGAAGACCTCGGATCTAGTTTCATCCATCTGGGATGCGATATATATTCAGGAAAGATAAAGACATTGACATGTACATCATTGCAGCAGATAATCATCCTACCCAAAGGATGATAATTTCATCAAAATTATCAGTCTACCATCAGACGATTGTCTGTTCTATGTACAGAAAATTGAATTTATAAAGCTGAGCATGGGAATGCCCGCCTCAGCTAGATCATGAAAGCAGTATGAAAAATAATGTATTGTATTGTATCTTATTACAGGTCTCCTCCCAGCATTGGATGAACTTCGGACCCTCCTGGATAAAGCATTTCACCCGATAAACGGCCTCATACTTTAGGGGGCATCTGTTATAGACATTTTTGTGCCTTACAGCATTGAGCATGAAATGTCCATAATCTAAGGGATCCAAAGTCCCTAAACATGATGTTCCTACCCCTAGAGGAACAAGGCTAACAAACCACAGCAATTCACAGAAGTTCTCCACCAGAAACTGCTCAAAAACAAGTCAATTCAGGATCATGTCAATGGCTCCACTGGCTGTCTGCGCTAAATGTCAAAGCCAACACTGGCTACCTGCACTGAATGTCAAAGCCAACACTGGCTACCTGCGCTGAGCGAGAGTGGACATGTGGCAAGCTCATTTCTCAAGGTGTCAAAACCCAGGAAGCTTCCAAAATGACACTTGTCTCAGGGAATTCGACTATGATGAGTAAGAGGTTCCAAAACTCCAAGTGGAAGCAAGAACCTCCAAGTGGAATCAAGAACTCACAGAGGGAGAGGACACTAGTCAGATCTCAAGCTGACTCATCCTCTCTCCAAACATCTATATATGGATCTCTCCTCCATGAGATCTAGAGGCTGGAATTTTGTTATTGCAAAGAATTGTTGTTGGTTTGAGATTTGAATCATTGGGTGCTTAATGCTTTGAAAGGGGGTGAAGATAGGAATTCCATTTGCTGGGAAGGAGATGCTGGATTGGAGCCCTCTGGGTTGTATCTCTTCCTGAACCTTGTTATTCATCAATAAAGCTATCTTGGTTTCTCCTATATACTGGTGTATCTTTGATGTATGATTGCATTAGTATGTTTAGTTTATTTCTAATCCTGAACTAGTTATGAATATGAATCCATGTCTTGTGTAGTGTTCTCTTCTTGTGATCTTGCAGAAACCTCTTGAAGCTGGGCGAGCGAGAAGGCAAGTAGCTGGGAACTCTCAAAGAGAAGGGAAACTGGATCGAGGGACAAACGGAAGACACCGGTTAGTCCATCAATCTCTCTTCATTCTTAATTCATAAAGGAAGAATACTAGAATAGTTGCCTCTGTTTGTTGCTAAGGCACTGTCACACCTTAGGTGGATAGGATCGTCCTGCATAGGCATTTTTCCCCACAACAACAGGCCCGGTCAAAGCTAGTCAAACCTGACCTATCACCTAGAAATCCCTACTAAAAAGGGGTAGTTTTAGGATTTTTTGGAATTTTTCCAGATTTCTTGTAACTAATGGATGGCTTCAACCTGATGAAGTGGGATGACATTAATGGTGGTTGTTTCAGACCTTTTTATCTTATCTGGCTATCATTTTTCCTATTTAAAAAGATACATTCATAGTTAGAATTATGTACACAAACTTATTATTTTTTAGATAATTGAAGATAGAACTTTTGCTTCATGATTTATTTGTGTTTGTTAGAGTGAATGAGTTGTTGTAGCTGATTATTTTAGCAGTGTACCAGCAAGGTTGGAGGGCCCCCATCCAATCTAAGTACACTTTGTTGTATCATGTTTATATTTGTGCATATGCTAGTTTGATTTTCCATGTTCATAATCTTCATTTTCTGTAAATAATTGGAGATATCTTTATTATGAATTTATTTTATGAAATGTGTTAAGTGAATATTTCTTCTTTCAGTGATTATCTTGAATGTGGAAGGACAACTAGGTCTCGTTGAGGGAGCCTCTTCTCCATGAGCTAAAACTAAGACTAAACAAGATTCACTTCTTGCAAGTTTTCTTAGATTAAGTTTTTATGCTTTCATTACATTATTTCATGCTTAATTAGATATCAGCAATGTTATTATAGAATTGTTGAGGGAGGACAACCAGGTCTCTTTGAGAGAGCCTCTTCCTTGTTTTTCTAAAATAGCCTAATTTTATGAACCAATAATGTATGCTTTTATGGAATAGATTTAGATAGTTTTTCTTAAGTTGTGAGAAGTAATTTATAATATGTATTTCCATTCTTAAAATGATTTATATTTTTAATATGCACTTCTGTTTTCATAACTACTTCCTATATTAGTTTTTATCCAAAAGTCCATAAATTGTGGTTTTCTTCTAAGATTACCAACCTGGATTGACAGTTAAATACATGTCTTAATTTACACAATAAATTGAGCTGACAATCACCCTACCCCATTAGATTAAGTGTTTCTATCCATCCGTCCTTCATTCCTCTAATTAAGGCAATTTTCAACACTTCTTTACATAGAGTGGTGTATGGCAATCTTTGCAAGATTTTTTTTATAATTCAGATGGCTCCTCCCAATGCACCTGCTTAATAACCTAGTGAGGTTTTAAACAGACCTCCTTACTAACGAAAAAATTTCTCAATCGGTTGTGCTACTCAGACTCGACGACGATCTTTGCAAGTTATATTGAAATTTCTCTATATATTCTTCTAAAGTCTCATTTTCCTTGGATTTCATTTTAAATATTTCTTCCTTTAAATCTCTAGATCAACAGTAATCCTGGTACTTAGTAAGAAAGTTCGTCTTCATTTTATCCCACGGATTAATGGTACCAACCCCCTAATCCCATTAACCAACGTAATGTTGCTCCTTTTAGAGTAGAAGGAAACAACTTTAATTTATGGGGGTTAGTGGTGTAGTCATATCCCCGAAACAGAATGTCAAATTCAAACAAGAATGCATCTGGGAATTCTGAGGCCATCCCGTGAAAGTTTGGAAGGCCTTGAAGTGGGATAACTTTCATGGGTGCATCGGCTTGTGGATCAATGATAGGATATTCTATGGTCAAAGTTTGTGTTCCTGATACCTGCCTCACCATTTGATTAAAAATATGTCAGTAACCCTCGGGAATCCCAAAATCAGGGGGTACTAACTAAAAAAGGTTGGTATGGTGGTGAGACTTTGAACCCTATCTATGTATTGCAATGCTACTCAATCGAGAATTTCAATTCCCTCTTTCACAACAGGTGCCACAGGAGGTTCTTGCATAGAAGGTTGAAGATGAAGGTGTAAGTTACTTGTTTCACCTCTTCCTTCCCTTAAATTACAAGATTTACCCTCACTCTTGCTAAAAGGATTGACATGCTCACTTGATAATTCTTGGAATATATGCTCATATCCTCTAGTCTTGTCATGAATCTCAACTTCATCTACAATAGAAGATTTTTCTATTGGAGGGGGAATAACAATAGAGCCCTTCAATGATACCATTCCGTGGCCTACTGAGGTTTGAGATTCTACATTTTAAAGGTCTCTCATCCAAGGCCAACTTGACCTTGCATTTTGCTACTTTTTGAAGCAGATTTTTGATCTATTTCTATATGATTCCTACCTCCAATTTTCTTCCTAGTGATGCATACTAAATGACCTAAATCTGTCAGTCGAGGGAAGACAACACCACAAGTTTATTTTTACCAAGGTGCGTGCATAGGTTATTACCTTCTATCTTCAATATCCAACCCTTAGGGTGTCATGTATGCAGCTAAATACAATGGAACTCTCTTTTGACAGCCTCCCTAACAATGGCACCAAAATGTTGGGACAATTAATTGTTCTAAAAGATCAACTAACTATCACACATTAAACTATCAAACCAAGGATTCGTCTATTTATTTCAAGGTTGTCTGCAAAGTATATGAAAGAGATGGTTCTAAAACTAATACTAACTATTTCTTTAATAGAAAGTGAATTAACTAGCACATGAAGAATTAATTCTTAACTTAAAGCATGCATTCAACAAATCTATCTTTAAGGCAAGTTGTATCCTCTAAAAACCACTCAAAAGTTTTGAATTTTGATCACTATTAAATAGGAAACAATGGTAAAAGCTATAGAATGCTAAGTTTCTACCTAAGAAACAACAATTGAAAGATTAAAGAAACAGTGCTAGCAAACCATACTTAGGAAAGAGAGAAGAAGGAATAACAAATAGAAAAGCAGCACTAATATTAAAACATTGATAATTAAAAAGATAACCACTAAGAAAAAATAATAAAGTAACAACAATTACAAATAAACTTTTAAGGAAACAACATCCATGAATTAGGCATTATCATCAATATTATGACTATCTATATTATCTTTACTCAAAGGAAACAAGCAATTTACAATTAATATAGCAGATACATAAAGGAAATGATTGATGAAGGAATATAAATAACAAATGCAAAATTAATAATACAAGTGAAGACAATGCCTTGTCTAGGAGTGGGCCCAAACTACCAGAGACAATTTGTCTTGTAGAAAAGATCATATCAACATATTAATTCTTAACAATGAATACTTTTTTATCAAAAACTTTGCATTATACTGTGAAAACGATTATAGTTAGTGCCTTTCAGCAAAATTATCTTATAGATGAAAAGTTACAAAAGTATCTTCTCTGGGACAAAATTCGTATGTATTTATACTATAGTCAAGGGAGATAAAAGATTAAATTATTTTAACAAACATCGATCCTAAGAATATAAAGATTCTCAAGATGCTTCTTTTTAGTTACAAATAGACTTTAATATTGCTCAGTTGAGAAAGCAAAAGGCTTTGTCCCCAGCAGATTTCTTAAATAAGATTCAACTTCGTTTGACTTGCCATGGTTAGTTGAAAACAACATCATATTAGCCCAATTTTACCATAGACATTTTGGAAAGAACATCAAGTATCGATTTCCCTTGATATATTGCAAAATCTCTATTCATAATGAATATTCAACCATGAATTATTAGCACTTTTATAATCAAAATAACACATCTAGAAGAAAAAGTAATAAAAGTGAACTAATTCCTTCTAAGTCATATATTATGTCAACTAATATATCATAAATATGAAAAAAAATACATGAAAACAACATTAAAACTAAAGAATGTGATAAGGAAATCATGACAATTGTGACGTCAAACAATAATATCCATGGAATAAGCACGGGCGCTTCACTCAAAGAACCTCTGACATATCGCGTGCGTTCGTGGCATATTAAACAATACCCCTAATTGGACTACATATTGGAAAGTACCTCTAAAAGTCACATTATTTAACCCCCTACCAATATGAACCCAATATACCTTCCCAACTAAAAAAAGCCTACTTTCACTGGATATTGTAGATATCCATTTTTTCATTAACATTTTTTATACCCCTTTATATTTTTTCATTAACTATGAGCTCCAATTTTTATACCTTCCAATATAAAAACCCTTTACCCCCTATATATTCCTTAATATATTCTGTCAATTTTTCTTCAATATATATCCCCCAATATGAACCCACGTGGTATGGTATTTCTCCCCTAGTGAAGCCCCTGTGGGAATAAGTCAAATCACGAATCCATAGCTAAAATATAGTATTATTAAAATAAAATATTAATTTGAGTGGTTGAGAAAGATATATTTGATATAAGTTGCATTGGATATTCCATTGGAATAGTTCATCACAAAATATGTGATAAAACACTGGAATATTTATTGTGGCAGTTCTTTTTCCTAAAGAAATATCTTTACATTCCATATGAGGAAAATACATATTTCGGTCCTTGAGGGACTCCCAAAAGTCTTGAATCCATAACAAGGATATACTCATTATGAGCTTAGAATGTCCCATACATGAATTGAACCTGAGTGGGGAGGATAAGAACATTTATCCCAACCACCTGGGCTACACTTAATTGACCTTTATTGTGAATGTTAATTTTCTTTAAATATTAGATCTTATAATCATTGGTTTTATACTTAAATGTACGAAATAATTTAAATGTGAAAATTTGTGAATAAAAAATACATGCACACCATCCACAAATAAAACACAATATTTACCCCAAGGAAACCCATACGAGAAAATATCTAGCTAGAAGTTGAGTCTGCTCTACTCTCTTTTCTCTAGTATGAAAATATGAAAATACAAAGAAATGGGTACTCTCTATTGATTTACTTGAGACTTGTGGCCCATGAGGCTGCTACATAATCTTATTCCCCTCTCTTCTTCTCTCTAACTTTGACCCCCTATATTATCTCCTCAACTATGGAACAAATATAATGTCATAGAATGACACCTTTCTCTTCCTAGTGTCTTGTTATTTAACATTACCCAATAACCATCTAGGCGTAGGTTTTTGACTTCCTCAACCCTCAATTAGAGTTACATTTGTGGACCTTTTAGAACCTTCTTTAAATTCTACATGTAGATATCTCCATATGCATGAGTAACAACAGTTGATGTAGCATCTTCTTGTACCATGGTGGTCAACATGGTATGTCAACTTGTGAGAGGCATAACTTTTGCATGCAAGCTCCAATTGACATGATCTTTGTGTTTTATAGAGTATATGAGTGTATATTAGCATCAAAGGATCCAATATGAAGCAAGGAATGTTTTAATCCCCAAAATTATTGGTTTATGCCTAAAAAGGCTCTAGAAGGTTTCAAACCCTAATTTTCCAAACTAGGACATGCTCCAAAAATGGCCTTGTAAGATGATTCCTCGAATTGTTTCTGCTCAAAAATCATTAATATAGATGAAAAATAATAATGGTCCAATCCAATCATAGATCCATATTAGGGAGGTTTTGGTCCCCAAATTTTTTACTAAATAATATGAGGAAATTTTTCCTTTACCTTCTCCCTGCAATACCACTTTTCTTTGTCTGGAATTTGTCCTTTCAATCTAATCTACGAAAAGTAATTGCACCCATGTCTTGTAGTTCTAGGCCTATTTTGCAAAATTGTGTCTTCTGCAGCCTTTACTTTAACATTTGGTGCTAATTAACTACTGGAAGGTAGGACTTCCTTTGACTCGTAATCTAATATAAAGGGATCATAGATCGATCCACTACATTAAAACAATAAATTTGCGCCAGATTTAGCACCAGATTTTAGTGCATTTTTTCTTTTATAAATTGGGATGAGAAACCTGGCACTAAATATGGCTCTATTGTACGATTTTTAAAGTATATTTTTTACACCAAATTTTTCATTTTTTTTACGCCAAATTTTGCATCATATTTTGCACCAAGATTTGCATTTAGTTTTACAATAGGTTTCGCTTCTAGTTTTGTGCCATTTTTTGCATCATTTTTTGCTTCCTGCTTTGTGCCAGTCTTTGCTTCTAGTTTTGTGTCATAATTTGCATTGATTTTTACACCATCTTTTGCATCTGATTTAGTGCTTTTTCTTGCATCTTGATTGTGCCAGTTTTTTGCATATAGTCTTATGCCATTTTTTGTCTTATGCCATTTTTTGCTTCTAATTTTGTACTTATTTTTACATCTATTTTTGCGCCAATTTTTCTGCCTTTTTTTACACCATTTTTTGCATCCAATTTTGCAGCATATGTTGAATTTGATTTAGTGCCAAATTTTGCATCCATTTTTGCACCATTTTTTGCATTTTATTTGTCTCCCTTTTTTGCACCATATTTTGCATCATTTATTGCATCCAATTTAGCATCATTCTAACACCATTTATTGCATCCAATTTTGCATCCTTTTGAGCATCTAATTTTACATCCTATGTTCAACCATGTGTTGTGTCCACCTTTGCATCCCATTTTGTGTCTAATGTTACGTTCAATTTTGAGCCATTTTTTTCATCGAATTTTGCATTTATTTTTGCACCAAGTTTTGAATCATTTGTTTCACCTCATTTTGCATCCAATGTTGCATCTCAATTTACATCCAAGTTTGAGCTATCTTTATGCCCAATTTTGCGCCATTGTTTCTACTTTTGTGTCCAATTTTGCACCATTTTTTATGTCCAATTTTGCATCATTTTTGGTGTGTAATTTTGCATCCTTTTTGGCATCCAAATTTGCATATTTTTTTCTGCCACATTTTGTGTCCACATTTGCATCTCATTTTGCACCTAGATTTTAGTTTGAATTTTCATCTAGTTATGCATCATTTTTGGCATCCTTGGTTTCACCCTTTTTTGGTCCCATTTTGCTTCTTGTTTTGTGTCTTTTCTTACATCCTTTTTGCACCCAATTTTGCATCCTAATTTTACAGCATTCTTTGCATCCTCATTTTGGTGTCCATTTTTGCATGCTTTTTTGTGCCCAATTTGGTATCCTTTTGTATGCCCTATTTTGTTCCCTTCTTTATGTCTAGTGTTGTACCTTTTTTTAATTCTACTTTAAAACCCTTTTTATGTCGTTGTTTTCATATTGCTTTGATGGCTAGTTTAACATCCAATTTTAATCCCAATTTTGCATCCATGGTTGCATCCACTTTTGGCTTCTTGTCTAGAGTTTTATTTTTATTTCCATTTATGACCCCCTTTATGGGTTCATTTTACTAATTTCAATTACATAGTGAAATATATTACAATTTCTAAATATCATTTTGTTGTAGGATTTAATGCACAGTTAGATGAGCATAAAACCCTCTCATTTTATCCTGGAAACCTAGGACAGACCGATTAAGAGAAAGGTTGTTCTAAGGCTCAAGATTCTTAGTATATCAATATGTAGAGTATAGATTAAGAAAAAAAGAAGGAAATCTTGTGATTCATCACATGAAGGTCTTGTTGGAGTTTTTAGTATAGTTGGGAAGCGCTCAAAGCTAGATCCAAAGCTTTTTCCTACACATAAGAGAGAGAACAAATAAACCTTAACAACATAATATCTTGATAATCGAAACTATCATAAACATATAAATATTACTGAATAAATAAATATAAACCAAAATCCCATACATTCATTAGTTAAATAGAATAAGTAAAGAATGAATAGCAACATATGGAAGGAAGAACAATCTATCTATATTAATAAAGGAGTTGGAGGAAAGTTATAACCATCAGATGCAGTTGCACCAGCACCTCCCCCAACTCCTAGCTCCAAAAATCTCCCTCTCAAGATAGATCTCAGCAACGTGACAATACAAGAATTCCCATCCTTTTCTCAATGGCCAAGCCTCCAATATATAGGAAAGTGAAAGCTATGAAGATTTTCCAAGTTCCTCATTAGTTAAATTTGGGAAAAATCTTTTGGGTTAATAATGTTTCCTCATATAAAATGGCATTTTCCACTTTTTATATTGTTTTGTGCTTAGGAAAAAACTTCCCCATGATTTATGGTTCTTTCACGCTTTTGTATGCTTTTTGTTTTTAGGAAAAGTCTAAAGATGAGGATAAATAGATCACATTCCACCATATGAGTTTCTGAAAGTGAACAAGAGTGTCAAGTTCTAGTTAACTCGAGCGTTTTTGCTCATGACTGAGTGAGAATTTTGGTAACAAAAGTTAGATGAAGGGGACAACTTGTTATAGACTGGGATAACGCGATCCTCATGGTACATAACTTGTATTATAGTCTTATATAGTATAGGAGAAAGGGGTATTTGAAAAAACAACATAACATTCTCCTCCAAGATGATGAGGAGTATTTTCATGTATAACACATTTAAGAAGATATCACAATTAAAATTGATAACCTAATATTTGTAAACAAATTTAAGGGTAATTGATAACATTCATAAAGAAGATAGCAGTATCCTCATATATAACAATTCTCCATCAAACATCATTGACAATTTTCAATATACATATATGACTACTAAATCAACACTTATCGCAAATATCATTATTCCAAGATAAATTCACAACATTGCATCCAAAATAATAATATCATCATGCATAATGTTACACTAAAAAATGTCACCATGACTATTTACAGTTAGTATGGCCCTATCAACAGTCATGCCACCCTCTTAGGCAAGTCTTATGCCTCTGCTCTCCATGTCAAACTCCAAAAAAGAGAGAAAGTCTTTACAAATGTATTTATCTCTGGGTACGCAGGTTCTCTCAACCTTACCTGCGGGTACGCACCCAATGTTCACAAAAACTGCGTCTTTGGACGCTCTGTATGTAAAGCGGCAGGTGCGTCCCCCTGTAAAGGTCAAAATGCGCAAGTTTCATCTTTAAAAAGTTACTTGTGGTCATTTCTAGAGCATTCTAGAAGGTTGTTCGACGTGTATTGAGCGCCTCCAGATGGTTCATGTACCCCTATCAAAGAGGAACTTATCCCATCAATAAGGGAGCTATCCCATCCAAAGAGGGGATTATCCCATTGATGGTGGACCTGATTAACTTCCTCTTGAGCACTATAAATACAGGCATTGGGCCAGAAGGAGGGGAGGTTGGAAGCTATACATTTCTAAGGGTAAATGCTGCAGGAATTAGGACTCCCATTTAGAAGCTTGTGAGGAGAGATTGCCATCTTTGCTTGTTCTATTTGGAAGTGGGTGAGCTTTGTCAAAGTAAAGGAGAACTCTTGATGGACCCTGGGAGGGACTTGCACAACACCAAGGCTCAGGTTGTATTTGTTCCTTTTGTTACCTATTAATGCAAATGAGTCCATTCTTCTCAATAACTTGTTATTTATGAGTTGTTTCATGTACTCCTTGGTCTATGTGTTAAATATGTTTTATTCTATGAGATTATCAAGTGCTATTTAATCGTTTGATTGTTAGTGTATGCAGGTTTCAAAGTGAAGGAGGAGCTCATCCGGATCAGCGGAGCTGGACTGCTACAACAACGTTGGACTACAGGTAGGATCTAAACACTTGATTTCCCATATAGTAAATGCATGTTTAGAGAAGGATTGCTCTTGTTTGTCTTGTTTGTCACTAGAGAGTCTTAGGCTCCTAGGGAGGTTGGTTGTGTCCGCACAATCGACTCTTTCCGCCTGACAAATTGGCGACTCCGCTGGGGACTCCATTGATGTGATAGTCTTTTCCTTTGTATGTAACTTTGCTCTGAGAAAAGTCATTTATTTTCTGGTTTTTGGCTCTGTGACTTTGTTTTTGGGTGGGTTAGCTTAGGGTTAGATTCAATTTAGTTTTTCTTGAATTTTCCAGTAGGACGCACCCTCTGAGTGTTGCACAGTGCGTCCCTGCACGCACTGTCGTTGTGTGCACAGAGCCGGCTCGCACCTGGTTTAACTGGTTGCCTGCGTCCCCTGCTAAAATTTAAGAAAATTCCATTTTTTGCATTTTTTCTCTTAGATTTTGCTTTTTCTTAGTTTTTACTGCCCAGATCCATTAGTCTCTTGCCATAAATCTTCACCTAAGCTTGTTTCATTAGCATTCCTGCTCTAAGTTTTCATCAATTGGGTGTTTTTGAGTCTCTTTCTTGAGAAATTCTTAATTTGATTTCCTTTGGTCATTACTTGGAGGTTTGTCTCAGTCTTTTCACAATTTTGCATCTTTTTGCTTCTATTTTTGCAAATTGTGTATGAGTGTTAATCGCCTTTGAGTGTTTTTATTTTTTGATCTTTGGAACTCCCACCCAATTTTCGCGACTTGCACTTCATTGGTTCTTAGATTACATTAGAATCATCGTGTGTTTGAGAATTCTCTTGCATAGATCACATTTGCATAATTAGAATTCTCCTTTTCGGAATATGAATGAAAAATGTGCATAGATTACATTTGCATACTTTTCAAGTGAATTGTGCATAGATTACAATTGCATAGTTTACATTCTGAAAAATCAATTGTAGATTTAGATCAGCTTTCTTTGATTTGAATTTACACAAAAATAAAATAAAAAAAGGTTTGGAATTGATTTGCATTAGTCTTTCTTGATGAAATTAGTGCATTAGATAATTTGTTATATTTTCTCTTAGTGATCAATTTTTTGCATTGTTGGAAGTGAATGGAAACTCTCTCCTTACTTTAGTTAGGATTCATCGAATTGAAAGGATTACATTATCATATTCGATTGCATTCAGTTGAGTCGGGTCATAACACCATTGGTTTCATATCCATTTACCCATTTGAGTAATAACAGCCTTAATAACACAACGCTTAATTAAAATTCATCTAGTAATTTTTACATTTCTAGGGCTCTGATACACCAATATAGATCAGGCTAGTGTCTTGGAGTAGGAGAGTAATTAACTCTCCAAGACAGCAAAACCAAACAAGTAGCTCATCTTGTGGTAGGATAAATCCAACTGTTTCATTTGTACTCTGGGAAAGCTCCTCTTAAAGGAGAAGCACGAGCTCGTGTCCGAACCAGTGAGGGGATCAATCCTCCCTCGTTGGGAACGACGCCAGACACGCACGTATTACAAACGGTAAACCTCGGATTAACCACTGTCGAGGAGCCAGGGGTCACTTGTCGGTAAACCTTGGATTATTGTCAAGGAACCGGCAAGGGGATTGAGCTTGATACTCTGCCCTTGCGTGCTGTCGGAGTGTAGACTGTTCCCCCAGGTGCATTTGTTGCTGTTGGTAACCTTAGTGACCATTATCTTTAGGGTTCTACCCAAGGTGACGGTGGAGGGAAGATCCCACTGTACCTGGAGCAGACGTCGGCTAGACTCACTTGGATTTTCTGGGGGGTTCACTTCACTCGAGACGGTTAAAGTGGAGGAACTTGGTCCAGTCTATTCATTAAGCAGGTTGCCGGGGTAACTGTTCCACCCGCCACTTCTGTACTGAATTCTGCGATGTTGGATTTCATCCCCAACTAGTGTTTTCGGTCCAGAAGGTTACTGTTTGTGTATGGTTTGACTCCTAGATTTGATAGCGCGTGTTAATTTGTTTGTTTTTACTTTTAGAGACCATAGGTGTGAATTGTGAATTTTAATTGTTAAGTGTGAATTGTTAATTGTTAATTTTAGTTTTAAATTGTTAATAAAATTCATTGGAGTTGAATATAATGGCAAATGTTCCGGAATTTACCAACCTAGGCACCCCTCCTAATGAGAATCCTAGTACTTTTCCTTACTTTGGAAATGTTGGTCCTCCTTATATGGCTACTTTGTCATTACCTGGATTTACAATAGGTTTACCGATATGGTTATTTTCAACTTCGTTGGCCCAAAATACTCCAATTGTTCCATCTCAACCGGATGCTTCACCTCAACAGAGTTCACCATCTCAACATCACCAGCCTTCTGTTGACCCTTTACCTTCTTCGCCTAATTTTTCTTCCTCCATTTCTTCCTCTTCGCCTGGTAAAAGCCTTGATGCTAGTAACCAGGAGGCTAAGAAGAAGAAGAAAGGGAAGAAGAAGCAAGATAAGAAAGAAATCAATCAACCAACCATGGTTGTAAGTGTTAGCTGTGTTGAGGAAAATTCCGACATGCACCGTAAACCCAAATACCCTTGCAGGCTTTGTAAGGGTGACCACTTCCTTGTCAATTGTCCTGGTATTCCAAAGGTCTTGGAAGTATGGTCAGAAAAATCTCATCAACTTTCCATTGATCCATCAACCAGTGATAGTCAGGTTCCTAGGAAAAAGGGTAAAGTTAGGTTTCCTTGTAATTTATGCAAAGGGAGTCATCAAACTCACATTTGCCCTCACATGGATGAAGCCTCAACGTTGTTGGAAAACCTTCCTGTTCCACAGCAAGAATTTCCAACTGGTTACCGTAAACTTTCTCCCAACCTACCGTCAACTAACGGAGTGGTCGATTCAATTTCACGTACAGTCGATCACACTCTCCCATTGGAGAGTGAAACTCATGTCACTCAGGTTGACGATCAATTAGTTGATCAAGTGGTCGATTCAATTTCACAAAGAGTCGATCCCACTTTCCCTTTAGAGAGTGAATTTCATACCGCTCAGGTTCTTCTTGTTACATCAGATTCTTCTACGCCAGGGGGCATTTCACCTGTTTCTATAGAACCCCCTCCAAGCACTGAGGTCTTTTCCTTTGATTGGAATAGACTGACAGAACCTCGTCTTCCTTCCTCCATCCCTTTCCAAATCATTGTCAAGGCTGGTGGTAGGGACATACATCGCACTCAGGTAGATGAGGGTGCTTCTGTTAGTATTTTATCCTCAACTGTTTGGAAAGCTTTGGGTTCCCCTCAGCTTGTGCCTATTACGCAGAATCTGAAAGCTTTTAATAGAACCATTAGTGAACCTTTAGGGATCCTTCCTAAGTTTTCTATTACCTCGGAAGGTAAAACTGTCTGTATTGATCTTATGGTAGTTCGAGGTCCCTTGGATTTCAATTTACTCCTTGGGCGAGACTATGTTTATGCATTGAAAGTTGTCGTATCGACACTCTTTCGCGTGATGTCTTTCCCTCACAATGGCAATATTGTGACTGTAGACCAGCTTTCGTTCCCTAGTCTTGTTTCGACTACCAATAATATGACAACCCTAAATGTTCCTGATTCTAAAGTGGTATCTACCCTGCCACGGGTTAATTATGTGGCAACTGGTCCCATGTTTTCAGTTACCGATGTAAGTGAGCCTCTCACTGTTTGCTCATCTTCCTTTGATTTAGATCTGGTAATTGACATGGAAAACTCTATGGGATTACTTGAACATGATGTTCTTATCCCTTTTGAGTCCCTTGACATGTGTTCCTTCCAGAGAACTATTCTTCCTTCTGATGAAGACCTCTTGGAAGCCATGATCAAGGTGTGTCCATTGAAATGTCTTTCTTCCAGTTAGAATCCATGATCAATGTTGCGAGGACAGTTCCTTTTCCTGTGTCAACCTCGTTTAAAAATGAAACAGGTTGCAACGAGGATAGTTTGTTCCTGTCTCAACCTCGTTAAAAATGAAACTGGATGCGTGAGGAAAGTTCCTTTTACTGTGTCAACCTCACTAAAAAATGAATCGGTGAGCGTGAGGAAAGTTCCTTTTACTGTGTCAACCTCGTTAAAAAATGAATCAGTGTGTACGAGGATAGTTTTTTCCTGTATCAACCTCGTTAAAAAATGAAACAGGCTAGCATGAGGATAGTTCTTTTACTGAGTCAACCTCATTAAAAAATGAATCAGGTAGATTTTAGGATATGTAGGTAGATTGTAGAAAGTAGGGTTTTGAGGATAATTCCTGTTACTGAGTCAACCTCGTTAAAAAATGAATCAGGTATGAGGATAGTTCTTTTCTTGTGTCAACCTCCTTAAAAATGAAACAACTCCCTTTTCAAGTCAAATATTGAAAGTAAACCTTCATTCCTTTCATCCATCTAGTTGAATGCAATGAAGCCTGGGGGGCATGTACCTCATTTTGCATCATTAAACTGGGGGCATGCGAACTTTTGAGCATAGTTCCTTGTCTTGTGTCAAGCTCGTTAAAAAATGAAACAAGGGTAGGTTAAGTAGGTAGATTTTAGAGAGTAGTTACGAGCATAGTTCCTTATCTTGTGTCAAGCTCGTTTAAAAAATGAAACAAGGGTTTTGAGGATAATTCTTTTCTTTTGTCAACCTCACTAAAAAATGAAACAACTCCCACAAGTCTTTCCAAGATTTTGAAAGTAAAGCTTCATTCTATCCACCTCATTGAATGCAATGAAGCTTGGGGGGCATGTACCTCGTTTTGCGTCATTATGCTGGGGGCATGTGAACTTATAACAAGCATAGTTTTTCGTTTCAAGCTTGCGTAAACATGAAACCGAATCCGAGCATAGTTCTTTTCCTGTGTCAAGCTCGTTAAAAAATGAAACAAATCCTCCTCTACTTGAATCAAGAGTTTGACTAGATCTCGTAAATGTTAAGTTGTATATTTAGGTTAGTTATTTTAGGTCCAGTCTTTCAAATAATCTCGTACATGAACCTTCATTCCGTCCAGCTTGTACTTAGTTGAATGAAATGAAGTTGGGGGGCATGAGCTCTAGCAGTTATGCTTAGGGGGCATCAAGCACAGTTTTATCTCTATTTCAAGCTTGTGAAAAAATGAAACTGCTTTGAAGCACAGTTTTTCTCTGTTTCAAGCTTTTGTAAAAATGAAACCTATCTCGAGTCAATTTCGGTTATTTTCAAGACTCGTTAAACTCATGAAAATCTCGAGATTATTTTGCTATTTTTTATTCTCGTAAAACAAATGAAAATGCCGAGTTCTTTCTGTCTTTTCCTACTCGTAAATTAAATTGAAAGTCGGCCATATGAGTACATTTTTTATCATTTTTTCGAACTCATTAAAACTTACGAAAAAATGAAAACCATGAGTACATTTTTATCCCTTTTTCGAACTCGTTAAAACTTACGAAAAAGTGAAACCTTGGAGTTCTCTTTTAAGCCCTTTTCAGACTCTCAAAATATGAAAAGATTGTCGAGCGTTTCTTTTACACTCGTTAAAACGGAATTAAAAGACGGTCCCCTTATAGCCCTTTTCTGACCGTAAAAAACAGGAAAAGATTGCCGGATTTTTGTCGTTTCAAATTCGATACTGGAAATAAAACGACGTGTCCTTGATCGCTTTTTACTTTTCAGGTCAGTGACACTAATCATGAAAGTACTCCTTGGTCGCAAGATCGAGCGGTTCCCCCAGGTATTATTTTATACTTTTTCGGGCTTGAGGGACACAAATCTACGAAAAAGTTCAACTTGGAGTCTTCTTAAGTTTTTCAGACTCTCTAAAATTGAAAAACACCGAGTTTCTCCTATACTGGACTCGTTAAAATTTCACAGTAAAGGACCTGTTCAATCACAAACAGGAACGAACCACTCCTTCCTAGGGTTCGAATCAAAACTAGGTTGGACTCATCCGAAGGATGAGCTTATAATCAAGCATATGTTATCCTCCTCAACCTTGTTAAAAATAAAGAGGTACTTGCCAGAAATGGTGGGGGAAAAGAGAGAAGAATGAGCCTATTTGTTATCTTTTGTCTTAGAAGAAACTTTATTACCACTCTTGAACACGACACTTTTTCATTCACCTGGGTTGGGAAATCTTTCACCTCACAGTTGATCAAACCACTTTGAAAGTCTTCAGTCGGGTTCCGGGGATTAACTTTGAGTTATTCATCACCAAGCCATCTGTCATGTCGTTATGTGTTCAAGAGGTCTGCAAGCAAAATTTTCATCTGCAAAATACTTATCATCCATTTGACCATCCCTGAGTCAGTCCTTACAGCAACATTTCTTCAACTTGAACAATGATTTCGTGTTGTGGGCTTGCCTGCAACGGGTCGCTTTCTATCGACATCAGCACATTATCTAGAGAGATGACTTAGGAATCGTCAGTACCTTGAAGTCTGCATGCATCAATGGCAGGTTTCTCGCCTTTGACGTCAGTTTACATCATTGACTTTCGATCGAAGGACTCCGTGAAATGTTCGACATCAACTCATTCATTCACATCTCATGGATTGTACTGGGTACTTTGAGAACCATTGACATTACTGGTGGTTTCTCTCACACTTGTTAACAGTTTACATCATCCACTGGTAATCAAGTGGTTTCTACCATGTTCGACATCAGCTCATTTATTCGCATGGATGGAATCGTACCAATTCGGGAAGTAGAAGTGAAGATCCTGGATCTAGTTTCCACCATCCAGGCTGCAAGGAGTTTTGTATTCATTATCTAAGTAGACTAATCATAAACAGATGGATGCACCCATACTGTGTCTACAAAAGTCTATGATTATGATGTACTACAAGATCATTCTTGTATCAGAGTAGTTAGTATGTTAGTTAAAGTTTTAATCTGAGAATGGGAATGCCTACCTCAGTGATGATATAATCTTATACATGTATTTTGTGTTGAAAATTGCAGGTTCTGACCAGGCTCTCCACGAGATAATCCTTGAAATGATAAAGGGATTCACCCTTCCTAGATGATACAAAACCCTAATCTATTTCAGGCTTCACACTTTAGGGGGCAATCTGTTACACTAAAAAATGTCACCATGACTATTTACAATTAGTATGGCCCTATCAACAGTCATGCTACCCTCTTAGGCAAGTCTTATGCCTCTGCTCTCCATGTCAAACTCCAAAAAAGAGAGAAAGTCTTTACAAATGTATTTATCTCTGGGTACGCAGGTTCTCTCAACCTTACCTGCGGGTACGCACCCAATGTTCACAAAAACTGCGTCTTTGGACGCTCTGTATGTAAAGGGGCAGGTGCGTCCCCCTGTAAAGGTCAAAATGCGCAAGTTTCATCTTTAAAAAGTTACTTGTGGTCATTTCTAGAGCATTCTAGAAGGTTGTTCGACGTGTATTGAGCGCCTCCAGATGGTTCATGTACCCCTATCAAAGAGGAACTTATCCCATCAATAAGGGAGCTATCCCATCCAAAGAGGGGATTATCCCATTGATGGTGGGCCTGATTAACTTCCTCTTGAGCACTATAAATACAGGCATTGGGCCAGAAGGAGGGGAGGTTGGAAGCTATACATTTCTAAGGGTAAATGCTGCAGGAATTAGGACTCCCATTTAGAAGCTTGTGAGGAGAGATTGCCATCTTTGCTTGTTCTATTTGGAAGTGGGTGAGCTTTGTCAAAGTAAAGGAGAACTCTTGATGGACCCTGGGAGGGACTTGCACAACACCAAGGCTCAGGTTGTATTTGTTCCTTTTGTTACCTATTAATGCAAATGAGTCCATTCTTCTCAATAACTTGTTATTTATGAGTTGTTTCATGTACTCCTTGGTCTATGTGTTACATATGTTTTATTCTATGAGATTATCAAGTGCTATTTAATCGTTTGATTGTTAGTGTATGCAGGTTTCAAAGTGAAGTAGGAGCTCATCCAGATCAGCGGAGCTGGACTGCTACAACAGCGTTGGACTACAGGTAGGATCTAAACACTTGATTTCCCATATAGTAAATGCATGTTTAGAGAAGGATTGCTCTTGTTTGTCTTGTTTGTCACTAGAGAGTCTTAGGCTCCTAGGGAGGTTGGTTGTGTCCGCACAATCGACTCCTTCCGCCTGACACATAATGATTCTCCATCAAAAAGCATTGACAATTTTCAACACATATATAAAGTAACAAGATAATATTAATAATATGCTCGTCATCTTTAATCAAATCAACTAAGATTCAAATGTGTGATTATCATATCAAAATCTTTCGTGAACACCATTATTCTAAGGTAAATTCACAACATCCATCAAAAGATAGTAATATCATCATACATAATAATTCTCCATCAAAATAATGTTGATAATTTTCAATATATACATAAAATAACAAGATAAAAATGATAATATCATCATCATATTTAATCAAATCAACTAAAATTCAATGTATGATTACCAAATAAAAATGTTTCATAGATATCATTATTCTAAGGTAAATTCACAACATCCATAAAAAAATAGGAATCTCATCATACACAATAATTCTTCATAAAAAAAATGTAAACAATTTTCAACATATTCATAAGGTAACAAGATAGTACCGATAGTATCATCATCATTATTCGAATCAACTAAAATTCAAATGTATGATTACCATATTAAGACATCCCAACTAAATATAAAAAATAACACATGGCTAGCTAGCACCATGAAAATCATAGTCAAGATCATCCTCATGATCATTTCCATGATCATCATCCTGACCATCCTGATAATATCATCCACATAATCATCACCAACGCCATCACCATCCTTGTCGTCATCATCTTTGATATATGATGTAATCTAAACATAGTCTGTATCATCTTCTTCGTGGTCATTACATGTAGCATTCTGGGAAAAAAAATCAATATTACATGTTAGTACTAATTCTATAGCACAATGCATATTTTTATTACAATGATAACCATAAAATGAGGTGGGACATAATAGCATTTAATAGTACTAAAAAATAAAACGAGAATATGGCTTAAGATATATTGGAGATCCAACTAAGATTACACTTGTAATTCACATTAAGTAGTAGAAGAATTTTTTAATGCATATGAAGTAGGTACCCATTTGTTCTTCATATTATATTGTGAATGTTTCTTATGATTTCCATGCACGATTGGTAAATTAAGAGTTACTAGAAGCTTTGTTTCAAATTACAATTGTAATTCAGATTAGAAATAGAAAAAAAAAAATAACAAAAAAAGAATGTCACATGAAAAAGTAAATTGTTTTTAATGAAAATTTAAGTCACATATAATATGAATGTCACGTGAAATATTGAGTTGTTTTTAATGCATGTACTTTTCTCTATGATAAAATGGATCCTAATGTTCGTTCAAGAATAAATGCTCACAAATAATTACTTCATTTTATCCATTATCACACTTAATCCATTATACCTAGTGACGACAATGATTCCATTCAAATTGCTTTGAACTCCCTAAATATAATGTAAAAGAGAAAACTCCACGACCACGACCGCAACCCCCTCCCTTGCCTCTTGTCCACCATCAAAGGCATTGAACTTGGAATTAAGAGTACTCATATTTTCTTTGCTCTAATTAATCTCCAAGGAATCAAAACTTGATCAATATATCAAGGACTCCATCAAGGAATAGATATATCACATGCAAAGCTCAATAGGCTTTGCCAAAAGAGTGTGAAATAACACTTATCTTTGTTTTATGAAATAACTCAAGTGAGTGGAATGAATGGTGGGAAACACTTACTAGGGAAAGGAATTTTTTGGTTCATCCTTATTTCTATTATTATTTTTTCTTCTTAGAATGGAGGGAAGTGTTTAAAAAAAATTATAAAAATTAATATATATGTGTGTGTGTGTGTGTGTGTGTGTGTGTGTGTGCTTATATTTTAGTTTTTTTTAATATATATTTAGTTTTAGTATTTTTTTATTTTCTAAAAAAATATATTTAGTTTTTGGTATTTTTTTATAACAAAAAATATATTTTGTTTTTATAAAAATGGATTTTAAACATTCCATTCATGCTAAATTTGTGATTTTATGATAGAAGTTTAAATTATATATATATATATATATATATATATATATATAGATATAGATATAGATATAGATATAGATAAGTAACTTAATGCCATGTGTTGTGTCGCTGAGATGGGTATGATACATCTCTTCCTTGCTAAGTTATAGAATGGGCTTGGGTTTTCTTATTGCAATAAAATTAATTATGCTCTTCATTATACCTTGAGATGTTCAACTTGCACCTAATAAAACAATAAAGTTAAAATAGGTTTTCCTTTGTCCTTTGTAGATCTTTGTCCCCATTAATCTTGGTCTTAATAGATTAATTGTCTTATGGTGGCCTTGACTGGTCACTCCCATTATTTGCATGGTTTTTAGTTTTCTGTTAGTGACATTTCTTAGGCTTGATAACATGTTATTTAATTTATGAAAATGTGTTATTGTCCATATTATTGTTAAATATTAATCTTAAATGTGTTGGTTTTGAGCATGGTTTAGCAAAAAGTTCCCAAAAGGTTTATAGATTATATTTTATAATGTAATGATTCATTGCTTGATGAAATTGTTTTGGATATATATTTTTAATGATTCATTGATTGATGAAATCATAATGGATATTTTTTTTAGTATATTAACTTGTATGTGATAAATTGAAGTCACCTCTTTTTGAGATTTTCATTGATCAATTTCCCGTAAGTTCATCAAGTTCACCATTCGGTCCCAGGTTAAAGAAATATAGGAGTCATGAAGTGGCATTGTCCAAGCACTCAAATCTTGAAACATGTTTTTTTCTAGTCACATTATACTTCCTTTCTATGTAAATTCTCCATGAAAATAGTCTCATGGAACATAAGAGGCCTCAGTAGTAAAGGAAAACAAAGACTCCTAAAATAAAAATGGTATGAAAAGCACCCATCAATAATGTTTATATAAGAAACAAAATTATTAAGTGAGGTTCTACCTCATATAATTAGAAAATGGGGAAGGAATTGCCAAGTAATAGTGATTGATGCTTAGAGATACTTGGGTGGAATGGTTATTATTTGGAATGATCAGGACATCAAGGTTACCAATATGTTTACCTCTATTCGCATTATGACAATACAATTTTAGTTCATTGACATCGAGGACTACTACCATGTATCCAATGTCTATGACTCCAATATTGCAAATGGAAAACCTCTATTTCTCAATTCTGTTTCCAACACAAGTAATTTATACTCCCCATCTCCATGGATTATTGGGAGTGAATTCAATATTATCAAGTGTCACGAGGAAAAGAAAGGATGAATCACAATGTTTACCAAGATATTTGTAAGCTATACCATCAAAGCCCTAAAGTAGTCTCCATTAAAGTTCTCAAGCAATGAGTCTCCAACTCACACATGTGGATCAATGAGATGTAATACATGTGTGTGTGGTGACTAGCTTAATACATTTTTCTGATAACTCCACAAACTTAAGTATTTCACTTCGTCACACAAATTTACCATAGTGTGACATAAGTAAACCAAGAGTATACATGAAACCCTTAGGAAACAAACATTCCCTAGATCCTCAATTAGGTGCTTAAATGATGAAGTGAAAATTCAAGGGGAAAAGAGGACTTCATAATTTAACCATCACAAACATGTGATCAAGTGTGACTAGGAGTGTATATATTCATATGTTTTCCAAAGAGGGAGTGAATACATAAGTTACCATTCATTGGGCCTTATTTTTCTTTCTTTTTATTTTTCTTATATATAGGACTTAGGGAATAAGGTTTTCATAAGTTTGGCACAATTCATAGATATAACATTTACATGAATTTTCACTTTAACCTTAGAGTTTAGACTTAGATAAATAATTATAGTGTATCTTTAATGATTTTGGCTTTCAATTTTTTATTTTCTTTCATCACAAATGACAAAAAGGGAAATATTTTTCCACAAATCTATGAATGCTTAATCATAAAGTTGTCATGCGATGAAAATAAATTAATATTGTTATTCTCTATGAAAACAATGGGTATTCTTGAGAAAAGCTTATGCTTGTGGATGTCTCCTCCCCAGTTGAGAGGGAGTGACTGTGGACACCATAGTATCTATGTGTCATGTACTATGGCCAGGATTAACAGTCATAAGCCTAATAAAGACACTAGTAGGGATTGGTGGATTGGATAAAAATCCGGGACCAATATTCTTTGAGAATTTGTACTTTGACTAGGACTAACCTCCATAAGTCAAGTACATTAATCCAAGATAAGAATAGTCATGAGGATCAACATTTCCTGGTGTCAAATATTAGGATAGTGGATTAGGAAATGATCATGTGAGGACATACCTAGTAAACATCCCGGTGGGGTAAGTGCCTAGAGAGGCAGTGGTGTCCAAATGTATGCCTCCCAACATTGTGTTCTAATCTAATGGAGAGATAGAACTTGTTAGTCAAGGCCTTGCTATTTTGACAATGTTGGCTATGATGATGTAAATCATCGTTGATGCTTGTCAATCCAGATCCCTTCTTATATGCATATTTCAACTTGAGAGTACCTTTTTGTCTCATTGTGAGTACCTCCCTAGTTTAGAGGGAGTGTCATCATCTTCATTATCATCATCATCACCACAATCATCATCATCATTATTGTCATCATTGCATTATCATCATAATCATTGTTCATTTCGTCATCGTCATCATCATCATAATGATGATTATGGATATTGTCATCAATTATTCATAGTTATAGGTGTCGTAAGAAATATCATCAACCTAAAAAATGTTACAAGTGCTCGAAAGGGTTGTTAGGACACATTATATATGCAAGAGAAATAACAACTTTCTTTTTGAGAGATGATTGATGATCATCATCATCACTGCCATTATCATATTCATTATAAGTTTCATCATCCCCATCATCATAATTAATGTAATTTCTATCATCATTGTTGTCATCTTCATCATGAACATCATAATCATCATTCATGCCATTATTGTTGTTGATGATGACCAAGATTAAAATAATGATAATGATGACTTAGAAGACAATGCCAAAGATAATGATTATGACTATGACCATAACAACATTTAAAAATTGGGAATATTGGCCAAGGTCATTAGCATCATCATCATCATTGTCATTGTAACCCCCATCTTATTTATCATCATTGTCATTATCATAATAATCGCAATTCATGTCATCATCATCATCTTCATTATCGTCATCATCATAATTATTGGCATTGTTATCAATTGTTCATAATTTTCAATGTCATAAGAAATATCGTCAATGCAAAAAATATGATAAAGTGTTGGAAAATGGATGCAAAAGTGAACAAAAAAAATGGGGGAAATAATAAATGTAAAATTGGATGAAGAGTGGACACAAAATAAGTAGAGGAAAAACAAGATTTAAAAAAAAATATAATAATAATAATAATAAATTAATTTAAAAAATAATAATAATAAATAAATTAAAATAAAAATAAATAAAAAATAAAAAATAAAAAAAATTGACACAAAAGTGGATGAAAAAGTAGATGCAATAGTTGATGCAAAATTGGACACAAAATAGGATGCAAACATGGATGAAAAAGTGGAAGAAAACATGGGTGCAATAGTAGGCATAAAACTTAGCATGAATTGTGGTGAAACAAATGTGGATACAACAACAAACACAAAAAAGGACACAAACTTGGATGAAAAAAGGAGGAAAACTTGGATGCAAAAAGGGATGTAAACATGGACCAAACATGGGTGCAATAGTGGACACAAAATTAGATGCAAAATTGGACGTATTAGAAGTGGATGTAAAAGTGGATGCAAAATGGGATGCAAAAAACATAAACAATATTTGATTCAAACTTGGACACAAAAGAGGATGCAAATGTGGATGCAAAAGTGGAAGAAAATGTGGGTTGCAATGATAGGCACAATATATGGCACAAATTGTGGCACAACAAAAGTGGATAAGAAAGTGGATGTAATAATAGACACACACACAAAAAGATAAAAACTTAGATGAAATACAAGATGCAATAAGGGATGTAAAAGTGGATGCAAACATGGGTGCAATAGGAGAAACAAAATATGGATGCAGTGGAAGTAGATGCAAAAGAAGATACAAAATGAGATAAAAAACCCAACACAAAAGTGGATGCAGAAATAGATGCAATATTTGATGCAAAAGAGGATGCGAAGAAGGATGCAAATTTGTAAGCAAATGTGGGTACAACAGTAAGTACAAAACATGGCACAAATTGTGTCACAACAAAAGTGGATGTAATGATAGATGCAAAAAAAGAAGAAAATGAATATGCAAAATAAGATGCAAAAGTGGACATAAATATGGGTGCAACAATGGATACAATATAGGATGCAAAATTTGTTGCAACAAAATTCGAGGCAAAAGTAGATGCAATATGAGACAGAAAACCTAATGCAAATATTGACGCAAAAGTGGATACAAAGAGGGATGCAAAAATAGATGTAAAAGTCGATGAAAACCTAGATGTATATGAGGATGAAAGCGTGGATGCAAATTTAGAAGAAAAAATGGGTGCAAAGGGAGGTGCCAAACTAGGTGCAAATTATGGCACAAGAAAATTGGATGCAATAGTGGACACAATAATAGATGAAAAAGAGGATGTAAATATGGATGAAAAACAAGATGTAAAACTGGATGCAACAAAAGTAGATGCAAAACTAGACACAAATCTCGATGCAAAACTTGGCGCAAAGGGGATGCAAAAAATGATGCAAAAACGAATGCAAAAAAATATTTAAAGAATGATGCAAAAGAGGATGCAAGTGTAGGCGCAAAAAGTGGATGCAATAGAGGATTCAATAGATGATGCAAAAGTTGGTGAAACAAAATTAGGTGTCAAACTTGATGCAAAACATGGTGAAAAGGATGGCACAAAACTTGGCATAAAACCTAGTGTAAAATCTGGTGCAAAACCTATTACAATACATGGTGCTAAACTTGGTGTAAGACTTGGTGCAAAACTCGGTGAAAATTTTGCATCAAGTTTTGCACCATATTTGAAAAATGGACACAAATAGAACGAAAAATGGGCTCTGAAGCAAAAAAGGAAGCAAAAAGGGATGTTAATGACAAGGTTTTGTTGTAGTGTAGAGTTTGAAATTCTCCACATTCATTATTGAGTAAATGCACAAGTTTGGAGGCAAACCGAATATAGAGGCATTATCTCCTACCTTTTCCAATATATTGAAAGGACTATATTATACAACCTTGGTCTTTTCATCAAGACCCTATAATATTCCTTGTGCTAAGAATGAATTTTTTGTTTATGTGTTGATCTTGTCTAGCCTTATATTTTCCTATGACTTCTTTAGCATCTCCTGTACTTTTCTACTCTCAATGCATCTCCTATGAAGTCATCTCTCATTCCTTCTTGTTGTCCATTTACAACATCCAAGGATAAAGGTGAAAAATATTCAAATAAAGTTTCAAAAGGTGACTTACTGGTATAAATGTGGATTACTTTGCTATAAGAGTGTTGTATGTAGATGATATTTTTATCTCGGCTCTTCAAATGCTTTTGATTGTAACCATTCAAAGGTTGCACCAAAGGCCTATTGACTACTTATGTCTACCTATATGTATGTGGATGGAATTTTGTAGACCTCTTCTATTTAGTGTCCATATTCTCCCACAATGTCGGCTAAAATGCCTTAAAAAGCCTGGTATCCCTTTCTTGATACGACGCTTCTACATATCCCAAAATGCACCCAGAACTATTCAAATAACATGTTTTTTTCTTCTTGTCCTTTGATGGTATTTTTATATTAGCATGAGAATGCACATCTTACTAAAAACCAACATAAAAAGATAGTCATGCCTCTTCATGGTTGTTGGTAAACTTCACACAAAATCCATGAAAATGCTTTCCCAAGGTTTAGAGGGTACCAATAAGGGATGGTATAGACCTTGATTCATATTACTGGTCTTGTTGGAAGAACATACTATACTTCCTCTAATATATCATGATACATACTCTTACATTTTGGGTTAATACACATACCTCTTTAAGTTGGAAATTATCTTCCCAAGACCAAAATGTCCTGCAACCTTGGAGTTGTGCACCTCTCTGATAATCTATAATGTTCCACCTTTAAGAAGAAAACGCTTGTACATCTTGTAAAATAACATATTCTAGAGATGATAAATAATCTTTCTATCACCATTATCTACGTGAATCTTTCCATGTGGTTGTTGAAACACATTCGTGAAGTCCTCATTTTCTATGTATTCCTCTTTGTATGTATCATGGGTAAATGTATCCACGTGAATAAAAGTTCCAATAGCTATAATATTTGTTGTGGGTAGCCTTGAAAGCATGTTTTCCAACCTATCCTTGATTCCCTTCTTATACTTGATGACTATATGATTTTTTTCTAAAAACCCCATCCACTTGTAATGTCAACTAGTTTATTGTAGCTTATTCTAGGCCTGAAAATATTATAGCAACTAGTGATCTATGTGGATGATGGTCTTGTTTCCCATAATATAGTGCTTTCTTTTCTTAATAGCTTTAATCAAGGCATAGATTTCCTTGTCATAGGT
Organism: Pinus tabuliformis; assembly: GCA_031772625.1. Taxonomy (NCBI): domain Eukaryota; kingdom Viridiplantae; phylum Streptophyta; class Pinopsida; order Pinales; family Pinaceae; genus Pinus; species Pinus tabuliformis. The sequence continues at coordinate 611,178,017 of CM062809.1, forward strand.
AGGGTAGTTGAGATCTACCCCATGATATTTCAAAATGATAACATACAAACCTTCCTCCTTGCATGAATATTGATTCCATTACATACCCAACTGCACTTATCTCCACTTCAAAGGTCTTACGAAAGTTTAGTAACACAAGAATTGATGCTTATATATATATATATATATATATATATATATATATATATATATATATATATATATATATATATATATAGCGAGAGAGAGAGAGAGAGCTCATCAAAAACATTTTGTTGTTTCTTTCCCTAACATAAACTCTTACCACTCCTTGTTAGGGCATGTATTGGTGTATATACTACAAAAAATAAAGCTATGAGCTTCCACAAGTAATTTTTTCCCATAAAAAATCCTAACTTCAGTAACATTTGTAGGAATTTTTCATTTCATGATGGCCTCTATCTTTGTAGGATTTATCTTGGGATCCCCTCCATTGATCACATAACCTAAATACACCAAATACTAACATTTCTTGAGGTTAGCTAGCAATTGGTGCCTATTTAGAGTGTTTAACACCAACATGGGATCTGAGAGGTGCTCCTTCCATGTAGCACTATAAACCAATATATCATCCAAATAGAATATATTAAATGACTCTAGATATGGGCATAATACATCATTCATCAATCTCATAAACATATTTGGTTTTCTTGCATAAAGAAATTGGCATTATCAACCATTCAAACAAACCTCACCTTGTCTTGAAGGAAGTATTCCAAGTGTCAACTTCTTTGATTTGAACTTGGTGGTATCCAAATTTCAAGTATAACTTGGTGGAATACCTAGCATGCTACAACTAGTCCAACAAATCATCGATCCTAGGTCGCAGGTACTGATGCTAGAGTGTAATCTCATTCAATACCACGTAGTTGATACACACCCTCCAAGTCCCATGATTCTTTGGAACAATGATAATAGGTCACCCACCATGTGAGGTACTTGGTAAAACGACTCCATACTCTAGTAATTGCTACACCTACTTCTTCACTTCATATCATTCCAGGATGGATTATCTATACAACCTAATATTTAGTAATGAGGATTCATGAAATAATTGTATTTTGTGATTTACTTCCCTCTTAGGTGGTATCCCTTTAATCTCCTAGAACACTCATCTGCATACATATAACAACTCAACTGAAGTTTCTGCTCTTTATTACACCCCTCCAAGGATGCCTTTACTCTTACCAATTCACTATCTAACTGATTTTCTCTTAATAAAAGTAAAACATATTTCTTACTAGAACTAAGCAACTTATTAACTTGGTTGGCACCTACCAGTCAGATCTTTGACTCTCCCTTGTGTGCATTTATGATGTAGGATTTCCCATCCTTGATCATGTAGTATCGGTTTTCTCTCTACATGAATATTTCATCCCTTATATACATGTAGATGCTTACAAGCACTACTCCATGTACGTCAAGGGGTATTACATCCAATTCCACTTCATCATAAAATAAAAAATTACAAAAAATTTATTCTTCCATTGTTTCATTATCCTAATCTCCACATCCATGTTTATCCATCCCAATGGATATGGGCTAGGATGATTATAAACCTATAATGCAAGCTTGTTGATTAGATCAACTCGTATGATATTAGTCCACGAACTAGAGACGAAAATAGAATTTACCTTAGTCTAATTGACCTATATCTTAATTTAGAAAAGTTTGGTCATCTTCTTCTCTTATTGATGATAAAGGATATTTATATTCACCTCCTTCTACATTGATATGTAGGGAATCTTCTCATCCACATCAGATCTACTTTCAACTTGATTGCTCAAATCTATGGCTAGAAGATTCTTTTTCTTTGCATCCTTTTTGTGGGTTTTCAAGTTCATATATGGATGTAGTTTTTAATATTTTTCCTTAATGTGACCATCAATATTGTAATGGTTATAATGGTTGCTCGTATATTTACAATGATATGTGATTGATGCCCACTTCTTATCCTTCCGCCTTCCAACATTTATTCCCCTTCCAAATATTGTGCATATACACATGCCCATTCATTATCCTTGGCTTAAGAAACACCACTTGAATTTTTATATGGCTATGTAGGCCTCCCGTATACTTAAAAAGTACATATAGGTTCTTGGGAAAGATACCTAGCATGATGGCTATCATTCTAAACCCATAGGTGTACTCCTATACACATTTTCCTTGCCTCTATTTGAAGCGATTCCATTATATCCATTGCGTGAAAATTTGGGGAACCCCGAATCCTACTGCAGCAACTGATAATAGTTCTCCTATTTGTTAAATTTACTTAAACAAATTATTTACAGTTTTCTACGGAAAATATCGAAATACATACACTACATCCTTCACAAATAAAAATGTTGCGGAAGAAATAAAACACTGAAGAATAGATGCACACACATATATACAGAAATATTTTTGAATCAATGTCCCCGGAAAAACCCAACTTGGGAAAACTGGTGCAACAACTGAGGGTTTGATTATTATGCAATAGTAAATCTAAGTAAAAATCTATGGAAACTTAAACTAGGTTTCCATACAGAGAAAATGACTGACATAAACCTAATGAGAAAAAACTCGCTTCCACCGGTGATCTGACATTGACCTTGGCTCAAGATGAGTTGTTCCTTGTTGCTTTTGTGTTGCCTCTACATCACACTACTCAGTTCTACATCACCCAGTTCAAACCAGTGTCTCTCTCATTGAATGATCAGATGCTACTCTGGAAACTCGATCCTCCTAGCCTCCAGGCTGCCACTCCAGCTTCTGGCTTTGAATTTCAACCTCTCTTCAGCAAATAACAAATTTTCGTATGAAGCATTGTGTTGCCTCTTTGCATTGCATCAACCTCTCTATGGAGTTCTCTGTATCTCTGCTATGCACTCACTGGACTGGAAAAAATTCCTTTCGACCTTACTATCCTTGCCCCTCTCTTACTGCTTCGAAATTACTAAATCACTCTGTCAACTAACTGTTGCTACTTTGGAGTTCGATTTCCCGGCAATATCAAATTCCTTATCTCTCAAATGCTTTTCTCCAACCCTAGCGACTTTCCTCTTATAATCTCTCGTTGAGGCATCAACGACAAAGATTAAAACATAATCGATGGCCAAGGATAACTAGAAATTGGTCCATGTCATTTTATAGAAGATTCCCACCATGACTTAATTAATACCCTTTAATTAATCAGTTTTCCTAAGTTTAGACTTAGGTGCCTTTAAAAAAAGATTAGTCATTTTAATTAAGTCGTCTCTAGCTGGAATTTCCAAAAACTATTTCTGGGTTTTGGAGAATACATGTATTCTATCCTCTCCACAAAATTTTGTGGCTAGAACACATCTGATGCTACAAAAACTAACACTCCCTCTTAGCGAGGAATGTGTTCTAGTGCTACAACCAACTGAAGCAACACCCTGCCTCTGCACCACCTCCTGTCACATTGTTGATGTATGGCTCTACTTCCCACCAACTACTGTGCAACTTTGATATGAGTTACATCTGTGCTACTGCTAAACTATTGTCAACCACTGCATCTGCACTGCAACTCCTCCAACTGTTGGTGTTGCAAATACAACAACTGCAATGGAAAAGTATCCAAAATATTGAACCAATTGTGGTCAGTATGATGCATCTGTCACCTGATTCCTGACTACTTCTAGACTCTACACAATTACTGAAGCCTCTGGGATGTTGTTGACTCTGCTATATGCCAACTGCATTGCTGCCAATTCTGCTCTATGATGCTTAATATCTGACCGCTACTAGCTACTACATCTATCACCCTGGCACCTAACTACGCCAACTGCCACTAGTCCATCCTACTACTCTGTGTTATGGGCTCTGTAGCAAGGTATTGATTCATGAGGTGGACCTCCTCAAGAATCTTTCCCATCTTGTAGTTCTCTGGAGCTACAACACCAAGTCACCCCACTTGACTCCTGGATGTATGTTTGTCGTCATCGTGAAATCCGATCTACTCATACTGCTATTGTTACTACTCTATTGATGGATCTGTAGTGTTGTTGCAACTGCTGCAATAATGAGTCAGATCTCCCCAAATCATGAAGTATTAGATTTCATAGGTCTGCTCCCTCTGAAACTAGACTCCCTCTGAGTCTTGATCTCCCTATGGGAAATCTCTTTGCTCCCTCCTAAAAACTCACATTGTCCTCTTACGCTAGAAATTGGACTGCATAGCTTTGCGTTAGGAATCTCCTAGCTGGAACTGCACTTGCATACTGCAATTGGGCAATTCACACTACTTGTGTCACTGCAACTAGTTTTGCAACTATACCCCAAGTGCTGACTGCAACTACTTATGTAGTTGTCATAAAAATGACTGACTACACCTATTGACACTATGATCCTCTTTCTACTAATTATGTTGGGCTCCCATGGCAAGGATATTGATCCATGTGATAAATCTGCAGCAATTGGATTTAATGTGCTACTCTTACATAGATCTTGCCCATCTGTGTCCATCTCAGCAAAATAAGTTGAAATCCTCCTCTTCTCTTCTACTCAACTATTGCTAGGCTCTACGCACTCCCTGCTGGAGTGAGTAAATCTGCTCACAACAGATGCTGACCTGCAAGAGAAAATTAAAATTCTAAAGCTAGAAGTCCCCTGAGGAAAATTTCCCTCAGTATGTGCTCTTTCTTCCTCCTGATCTTATTTTGCACTAGCAAACCACTGCAATATAATTGCTTCCCAGCTGAAGATCTGCTCTGCAAGGAAAATATTGCTTCTCCCTCTTCCTCTAGTAAGATTTGAACTGGAAAATTAATTCTCTATCGACTCTCTCAGAGAAATAATTTTTTCCTCAAAAATTGACTACGTTGGCCAAAGGAATTATGCTGCCTCTTAGGGTTTCGAACTATTGCCTACACAAAGATTCAAAATTCCTCTTCCCTTCTGCAATTGTGCTCTCCAGCTTCTATCTGCACTCTGATACCATGTGAAAATTCGAGGAACCCTGTGATCCGGATTTAAACAGGAACGCAACAAATTACAGAGATAACCATAAATACTGAGATGCAGCGGAAATAATACTTCATTTCATTACTGTAAAATACTGAAATGTGCTTACAAACAGAAATGGAAATAAATCAGCTAGGGCGATGGTAGCTTATCTCTGAGAAGAGATGTGGCGGCTACATGCCTCTGAACTGTGTTACAATGAGGCTCGAAGGCCTATTTATTGTTGAGAAACAATGGAAAACCTTTCACATCCTGAAACATAACCATAGAAGATGAAACGCCAAATTGTGGGCCCCGTTTGGGTAAATTGGTACATCAATTTCCCGGGGTTGTAACTTTGGCATACGAACTCCGTTTGACGCGTACAATAGCTCATTAGAAATATATATCCGAGCACTACCACTTTGGGGCCATGGAACCATGTTGCCCCAGATTTCCCAAAAAACGTCGTTTAGGGCCTCAAAACAGCTCCAGAAGTTTAGGACCCGAAAAACTGCTAAAAATAATATATTGTGCTACAATTTAGGAAACTGAAAAAGCTGAAAGAGACAGTTGTGGGGGGTCCAAATGGGATAGGTGGGTGGCCACCAACATCCACCTGGATCATTCCTCCCCACTTAGGAAGCAATGGTCCCCATTGCATTGAGTTCCTCGCTGAGATGAGGAAGCTTCTGCTGAGTTGGGTCTCTGGTGAGTTGTTCTGCAATCTCTGATGTGTCCAGAAATGGTGGGAAGCATGGTCGACGATGGTCCACATTGAACACTCGGTGCAAGCCAAGGAATGGAGGAATGTTGTGCTTCAAAGCATTGCTGCCCATAGCCTTGGTACTGGTATAAGGACCATGTCGGAGTCGCCTGAGTTTCTGATGGGTTCTGGTAAGGCGTTCTCTCTGTAGATGTAACCAAACTTTTTCGCCCACCTGAAACTTGTGTGGTACCCCTGTGGCTGAGGGGAAGTTGTTCCTGTGCCTTGTCATGACTGTATCCCTTTGTTGTTGTTGCTGCATGGAGGAACCCTTCGCGGGGGTCATGGATGTGATGAGAATCTTCCCCTTACTTTGGGAGTGAACTAGACAGATGAATTTCCTGGTCTGGGAGATGAGCTTGCTGCCTTTCTTAGCGGTGATCAAATATGTGGCGGTAGGTGGGGCTACCTCCGGTATCCTGTATAATGAATTATTCAAAGAAATAATGACAGCACAAGGCCTTGGCTCATACACAGCATGTCGTCTCCACAAGTATGGTTGGCCTAGTAATACATCACAAACATCCAGAGGTGTAACATCACACAATACCTCGTCTGTGAATGGTTTGATGATGTAGGGAAGGCAGCACTGCTGGCGAACTTTGAGATCTCGTCCTTCATGAAGCCACCCGATACTGTACGGTTGTGGGTGTGGTGTAGTCGGTAGGCCCAACCGCTTCATGACCTCTGCTGAAATAAGGTTCTTTTGGCTGCCACTGTCGACAATGAATTGTAGTGGCGAACCCTTCACCCATGTCTGTGAGTGGAAAAGACGCTCCCCTTCCTCTGGATTTTCCGGCTCATTTTTCTAGATCTTGGCGGTGGCAACAGTGGCGCTGGGATCCGCATCAATGATTTGCTTCCCCTTTCCATTCCCCTTGTCGAGTTTTGGCTCAGGGTCAGAACATGCATCTGATTTAGAAGCCTTCAACTCAGCCACCAGCGACTGCTTGGTCCAACACTCACTTGTGTTATGAGTGGGACTCTTATGGAACTCACACCACTTTCCTGTGTCCTTCTTCGGCTTCATGGTGTTGTTCTTTTCTTGTGGCTTTGACGGGTTGTCTTGGGTCACCCCGCCTTGGCTTTGTCCTTTGGGCTTCGGATTTGCAGATCCAAAGTCTCGCTTCTTCTGTTTGAACTTTTGCTCGATTTTGACACCGTATCGGTATGCTGTGCCGAGTGAGGAGATGTTCAAGAACTCCATCTATTCCTGGATGTATCTGTGCAGGCAGTCGCGGTATTTGAGTACCAGATGTAGCTCAGAATCTTTGATACCCAACTGTGTGCGAAGGGTATGAAAAATGTTTGTGAACTCTGGCACATCTTGGTATCGTCCCTACCGCAGTGTGGTCCATTTGATGTATTTGTCCTCATAGCTTTTGACAGGGTAGTACTGGTCCTTGATGGCATCCCGGAAGTCATTCTAAGTGGGTGCGGCTGAAAATAGTGAGCCTGTACTTTCATCCTTCTGCTCGCAGTAGGTTTCCCACCAGTACTTGACGTGGGGGGCTGCTTTGAGAAGAGCGAAAACAATCTTTTCCCGACTCGAAAATTCATGAACAGAAAAATAACCCTCTAGCAGATTTAACCATTTATCTACGGCATCTGCGTCTATCTGACCCTCGAATACGGGGATTTCAAAATTAACTTGTACCTTAAAGGGCGTGGCGTTTCCAGAGTAGTTGTTGGAAGCCATGCGTCACTTTTGGGTAGCCGCTGAAGGATCTGGGCAAAGCTATCCATCATCGCATTCCTTGTCGCTCGAGGGCTTCTTTGAGCAAGATTTTGATAGGATCTCCTGCTCCCTCATCTTTCTTCTCATCCGCCATGGGAGGCCGTCAGGATTTGCGAGGTTGGTCTTGCAAAGGTTCGACCAGTTCAAGCCCTAACTCCTTATATCCCGACCTCGTTGGGGACATGCAAAGAAAAACAGAGAAAAAGCAGACCGCTCTGATACCACTGATCCGGATTTAAACAGGAACACAACAAATTAAAGAGATAACCATAAATATAGAGATGAGATAACCATAAATACTAAGATGCAGCAGAAATAATACTTCATTTCATTACTATAAAATATTGAAATGTGCTTACAAACAGAAATGGAAATAAATCAGCTAAGGCGATGGTAGCTTATCTCTGAGAAGAGATGTGGCGGCTACATGCCTCTGAACTGTGTTACAATGAGGCTCGAAGGCCTATTTATTGTTGAGAAACAATGGAAAACCTTTCACATCCCGAAACCTAACCCTAGAAGATGAAACGCCAAATTATGGGCCCCGTTTGGGTAAATTGGTACATCAATTTCCCAGGGTCATAACTTTGGCATACAATCTCCGTTTGACGCGTACAATAGCTAGTTAGAAATATCTATCCAAGCACTACCACTTTGGGAGGCAACATTGGTCCATGGATCCATGTTGCCCCAGATTTCCCAAAAAAACGTTGGTTAAGGCCTCAAAACGGCTCTGGAAGTTTAGGACCCGAAAAACTGCTAAAAATAATAAACTGTGCTACAATTTAGGAAACTGAAAAAGCTGAAAGAGACAGTTGTGGGGGTCCAAATGGGATAGGTGGGTGGCCACCAACATCCACCTGGATCACCCTGAATCCTACTGCAGCAACGGATAATACTTCTCCTATTTGTTAAATTTACTTAAACAAATTATTTGCAGTTTTCTACGGCAAATATCGAAATACATACATTTCCACCTTCACAAAATAAAAATACTGTAGAAGAAATAAAATACTAAAGAATAGATGCACACACACATATACACAGTTATTTTTGGACCAATGTCCCCAAAAAACCCAACTTGGGAATACCAGTGCAATAGCTGAGGGTTTAATTATTATGCAGTGGTAAGTCTTAGTACAAATGTATGGAAGCTTAATCTAGCTTTCCTTATAGAGAAAATGACTGACAGAAACCTAGTGAGAAAATCTTACTTCCACCGGTGATCTGACACTGACCTTGGCTCAAGATGAGTTGTTCCTTGTTGCTTCTGTGTTGCCTCTGTGTCACACTACGCAATTCTGCGTCAACCATTTCGACCAACATCTCTCTCGCTCACTAATCAACTGCTACTCTAGAAACTCGATTTTACTGGCCTCCGAGCTCCTACTCCAGCTCCTGCCTTTGAATTTTGACCTCTCCTCAGCAAAATACAGATCTCCCTTTGAAGCACTTTGTTGCCTCTCTGCACTGCGTCAACCTCTCTTTGGAGTTCTCTGTCTCTCTATTATGCACTCACTAGATTGGAAAAACTTCTTTTCAGCCTTACTATCCCTGCCCCTCTCTTACTGCTTAGAAATTACTAAATCACCCCGGAAACTGACTACTGCTACTCTGGATTTCGATTTCCCAACAATATCGAATTCCTTGTGTCTCGAGTGTCTTTCTCCAACCCCATTGACTTTCTTCTTATAATATCTCGTTGAGGCATCAACGGCCAAGATTAAAACATAATCGATGGCTAAGATGAACTAGAAATTGATCCAAGTCACTTTCTAGAAGATTCTCACCATGACTTAATTAATACCCTTTAATTATTCAATTTTCCTAAGTTTAGACTTAGGTGTCTTTAAAAATATATTACTTACTTTAATTAAGACGTCTCTAGGTGGAATTTCCATAAACGATTTATGGGTTTTGGAGAATACATGTATTATAGCCTCTCCACAAAATTTTGTGGCTATAACACATCTGATGCTACAAAAATTAACACATTGGTCTTATACATACTTGATAAAGTAGAATTTGGACTTAATGAGGGTTTTAAAGTCCTCCCATCTAGTTACTAGTATATTAAAATCTAGAATAAGTGTTTTTGTATGGATTTGCCACTCAGGTAAAACATGGCCCTATATCTTCATACTAGAAAATGATATCATTTGTTCTTCATTTATATGGTGATTTTTGAAATAAACTTCTAGTTGTTACAAACAATGATTTAGTTTTAGTGCATTGATCTCACCTTGGTATGGATTTATGTCCACTTTCACTTCCATATTAAATAGGGATTGTAAAGGGTTAACAACACTCAAACTTGACTACCCTTTCTTAGGTTCCTTCCTCAAATCCTTTTCTAAGTCTTCATTGTCTCCCACTTTCCCCTCCGCTCTAAACTTTGAGTTAGAACTTTCAACCTCTCCCAACGGTCCAAGCTTGCTTGCTAGATCTGCCATGAGGAGGTTCATATTGCAATTGATGTCAACAATTTTAGCTTCCAACACCACAAATCTATCTTTTTTCAAATCTTAAGGGTTATTGTGAACATACTCATTGGCCATGGATAGGGTTCTACTTTTTTCTTCTTAAGATACTTCTTATATCCTTGTAACTTCCCACAAATACCCCAAAGGAACCTTCTCTTATATCAATACAAACTATAAAGTACTATGGATATTCCATTGGAATAGTTCATCACAACCAATCTGGTACAAATACTATAAAATACTAAAATATTTACTATGAATGTCAATTTTCTTTAAATCTTAGATTCTTTAACTATCAGTTTTATGCATAAATGTATGAAATAGATTAAATGAAAAAACTAGAGGACAAAAAAGTACACACACTATCAACAAATCAAGCACAATGTTTTCCATGGGAAACTTGTATGGGATGAAAATCAGCTAGAAGATGAGGCACTTTTCTCTCTTTTCTATAATATGGAAATATGAAAATGCAAAGAAAGAGGTACTCTCTATGGAGTAACTGAGATATGTGGCCTATGAGGCTGCTACATAATCTTATTCCCCTTTGTTTTTGTCTCTAACTTCCCAATCCTATATTCTTTGCTTATCTATGCAAATGATAGAAAGAACCATCTTATTGCTATGCTAAAACTAACTTTTCTAACTTATCTTGATCAAGAGAGGGAATAGTCCCAATTTCAACCAAGAGAAAGGTGAATGGACTAAAAATGAATCTAAGATTAAAATGAACTAATAAATCACAGAAATAGTTCATGTGACTCACAATAATTAGGACACATTTGCATATATGATTAATAGAGTAAATATTTACCAAACCCATCTACATACATACTTTGATTCAAATAGTAGTAATTGAATTCAAAATAATATATACTATTGTATCATAGAATTTTTTCATATGAAACAACAATAATTGGAGTAGAAACAAGTGTGTAATTAAATTGTTAAACAATTATTAACCAACACATAGGTTCTCTGGAATCCAACATTCAACTTTAATTTAATTCTAACCAACCATGAGAATATATACCTTTTCATTGGTTTTAAATGAGCATGAAATTAACATCAATGCCAAAATCATATAATGAATACTAATTTAGAATAGAAATAAACCAAAATTGAATAAGTTTAAAAGGTCTTCAAATTTAGTTAACAATGTACAAAATTGAAGATCTGAATAGAAATAAACCAAAATTGAATAAGTTTAAAAGGTCATCAACCAGTCTTCAAATTTAGTTAGCAATGTACAAAAGTGAAGATCTGGTACTAGCTTCGGAGTACAAAAGGTTTAATGGTTTTTTCATTTGCATGAGCATGAGCTTCTCCCACCCTTAGTATCTCCCCTCTAGTCTAGTCCTATAGGTTTCTCAATTTCTTCGAAGAAATAACTTTACAACCGTGAAAATACCCTCTGTAATTTGAAATCGGACCCCGCCTTCTCAGAAGGTTTAGAAATTTTTTAAATGAAAAATAGTGAGATCTCAAGGTGGCAGGGAGGGAAAAATTTACGTTGGTTGATGTGACAATTCATGTCTTCTCGGGTCTGTCAATTGATGCATATTGGGACGAAAAAATTCTGGTTCTAAGACACAAAAATCCTCATTCCGAGACATACAAATTCCGGTTTCGAGATATGAAAATTCTTGTTTCTCGAAAGTTTAATTCTCGGGAATTTAAAGTGGAAAAGTGATGAGACAAATTCCTTTGCACTGACGAGATCTTAGAAATGGAAAATTTCCATTTAGTTGACGTAGTCCATATTGGGATAGAAATTTCAAGTGATTTTAAAACTTTTCTATCTAAATTTGGTGAGATCTGACATGAACTTGCATCCATGTTGTGGGTAGAGTGGTGACGTTTCATCTATGTGGAGGTGTTAGGTAGCATGTGGAAAAGACGATTTTGGGGTGCTAATAGGGTGAAAATGACACATGGCAATGATATAGAAGTGCCAAGTGTAATGTTTGACATGTAGGCTATGCCAAGTCAAAAATTCCATCTCAGCATGTCATGTAGGTTTCCATGTTAGCATGCTACCTCAACATTTCGCATGCCACTTTATCAGAACAGGGAAAAAAATGCAAAATTTCAGAGGGCCATAAATTTTGATCCAAGAGTTGAAATGAGACAAATTTTATATTACCAGAAATCTCTCGAAGAGAGGAAGATGATAGAAACCTCAAAACTTGAAAATTAAAAAACATATAAATTACTAAAAATTCAAATTCAAATGGAAATTAAAGTAACATTTTCAAAATTTACTTGGGAGACCCATTTATTTTTCGAGAAAAATTAAGGAGAGTTGTTGAGGCATCAATAGAAAGTCATAGAGTTATAATGGATAAGGGTTAAGGATCACAAGTATTTTAAGAGTTCAAGTTTACGAGGTATAGATATTAAGGGTTATGGATTTAGGGTGATATGAATATATCAGTTAATGGATATGGGTTAATGGATAAGGGTGAAAGGCTTTATCATGTTTAGGATGATATGGCTTATCATGTTTAGAGGTTACATTTTATTATGGTTATGCCTTAGGGAATAAGGTTTATAGGGATAAGGTATTATATAAGTCATAAGTTTTATGGATTTAAATGGATTAATTAATATTTAAAAGGATCATGGGGTTAGAATGGTTATATGCGATAAGGGTAAAGATTGATATAATAGGTAAAAGATAAATTTTATAATTATAATAGTTAGGTGTTATTCGGGTTTCATGGGTTAGGGCCCATGGAATATGGGTTATAAAATTTATGGATTTTTGTGTTATAAGGGTAAGGGATTAATGGTTTCTGGTTTTAAAAATGATATGAATTATGTATTATATGTTTTGTAAGGGTTGGAAGGGTTAGGGGTTCAATCTATAAGGGTTAAAGGTTATTGATTATAAGTGTAAGTTAGTGTATGATATATAGGCAAATAATTATAAAGGTTACATGTTAGAAACATTAAATGTATCATAGAGTAAACTTTTATAGGATTAAGGCTTATGGGATTGGGGAATATAATTAGGGGCTATGAAAATGAATATAAAGGATATAAAGGATATAAGGTTAGAGGTTAATATTATTAGGGCTTATGGTTCTAGCATATGAAAAAAATCAATATGGATTAAGAATTATAAGGGTTATAACAGATAGGATTTAGGGATTACAAAGGTTATAAGAATTAATATTTGTAGAGTATGAATATTAGGGATTATGGCCCTTTAGGGTTATATCAATATATGGATTGATACTTAGATTGTTAGGGTTATATGAATGTATGGATTAATACTTATATTGTTTAGGATTTATAGGGGTAATGGATAAGGGTGGAAAAGGTTATCATGTTTAGGACTATAGAGTTTATCATGGTTAGGGATTAGATTTTAACATGGTTATAATGTGTTCATAAGCAATTATAAATGTTATAAAGTTATGGAGTTTATATGTCTTAGCTAGTAAATTTTTCTTTTTCTTTTCTTTTCTTTTTTCTTTTTTTCGTAGGTACAATTATATACATTACATATGAGGAATATACATATACTAACTGTAAAGATCCATATTGTCACTTGCGGGAATTGAATCTGGGTGGGGAGCGTTCCATTCCTTCCTCCCAATCACCTTAGATAACCCCATTTTATAGGTATTAACTAATAATTAAATAGATAACGAGGTTTATAATGGTTATATGAGATATGGTGAAGCTTGATATGCATTACAGGGTTTGAGGGTTATATAGTTAAGATTTATGAGTGATATGAGTTGTAAGGGTCTAGGGTCATACTCAATATATGTCTTTTATTGGGTGTCAAAGGGGTTAGGTTTGGGTGTTATATTTCTTAGGAGTTAAAATTTGCAATTTATAATCATTAGGGTGCAAGGAATTAATGGAAAAGCATTATAAAGCTTAATCATTATTGGGGTGAGAAACTATGAAGGTTATAGTGGTTAAGATTTTGGGGTTAAAGAGGTTAAGATATATAGTGGTTACGTGTTGCAATGGTTATGGTTGCTAAAGGTTGTATTGTTTATGCATGAAAGGGAATATATGTGTTATTTGTTGGGGTGTTTAAAATTTGTTAGGTAGTATGTTTTAATTGTGATAAGAGAAAATATGGATTTGTAGTTATGAGGATTTAGGATTAATTAGTTAGAAGTTAAGAATGAATGAGGTTAAGTATGGGTTGAAGATCCTCCACCATCTTTGGTTTCTTGTATAAGGTGTTATTTTCTGGCTATGGCGGTAGCATCAGACATGTGATCTAGTCTTATATGATGCTAAGAGGCTAAGGAACACAGGAATTCCAATACTCATAAATGGTTTCACAAGATATGGATCTGAAACACCTTAATTAAATTAATTAGCTAATAATTAAATTATTTCCTAAGTTTAACTTAGGAAAGTTGGTTAATTAATTAATGATGTTTGAGATTGCTCTAGAGACTTCTATTGATGAAGTCTAATTGATATCGGTTATTAATGGAGAGTTAATATTGGTCGTTAAAGTGTCAATGAAAAATTATAAGAGAAACTCAAAGGGATTTTTAGAGATACAATTGTGAAAGCATCATTCATCTAGGAAGATCGAGATACCTAGTTCATAGCTTCATGAGGGTGTAGTTTGAGCCAGAGGGAGAGCATTAGAGATAAGGAGCAACAACAAGTTAGAGAGGAGGATTCCACATAATTTCCTAGCAATTTTCTAGTGTCGGAAATGCAGGAAAAGGGAGATTGAATTCTTCTGCATAGATATTTGTACAAGCAGTGTGAGTTATCAAGTCCATTAATGCAAGTTGTTGGAAGAAATTTGTTTCAGTTGCCGCATGCCAAATCTGAGCCTGAGAGGTAGAGCGAAAATTTTCCAGAGGCAAGGGGGAGGCTAGATGACCCAATTTGAGGCAGATCTAGGGCTGTGCATATTTCCTAGAGCCAGTAGTGTGAGTTCTATACAGAGTGATTTTATGAGTTTGGGGTTAGAGCAGACCAGTATAGGTTAAAATGATTGCAAGGGAGAAATATCTTCTTCATATATTTTTCCAGTATATTTTCTAGAGGATTTCCAGTTGGGCATCCAAATTGTTGTACTCTCAAATTTTTTGCATAATAATAAAATTAACCTTCATCTGCTACATTAGTTTTCCCTTCGAGGTTTTTCTGGGGACGATATAGTCCAAAATGGTCGTGTCAAAATTTTATTGTGTGCGTGTATTTATTTCTCAATTTCTATTATTTTCAACAACATGTTTTATTTTAGTGAAGATTGCAATTGTGAGTTTATCGATATTTGTCGTAATAAAAAATAAACTGTAGTCAGTAGGAGATAAATTTCTAGTTAAGTGAAATCGTGTATTTTTCACAAAAGGTTTGCCAATACATCAATTAAACATTGCTTAAGTGGCATTTATTAGCCATATATTAGTATAGTGATTGAAAAATAATTCAAAATGTGCATTAAACATCAAATTAAGAGACATTTGTAATCATCAGGGAAAAAACATTATATCTACAACATTGATTAAGTGACATTTGCCAAGGGAAAACAACAAAAATAGCAAATATCATGAATTTTGATTTATTTTTACGTTAAAAAATTATAATTTTGAATAAATAGTGATTCAAACATTGTATTTTGACCCAAAATGTAGTAGAAAGAGGTTTATATTCTAAATTTTTCCTAGCTACCCAATTGATTATTGAGCAGTGGCAACTTGTCTCATATGCTTTATTGCAAGCAAATATATCTTAGTCATTTTAATAGTTGTGTGATAATTAGATTATCATGATTTACTTAAAAAAATTGGTCATATGATGAAATGTGATGTGGGTTACACCATGATATTATGTTCCTTATGTTTCTTATCATGAGATTGTTGTTGGTGGTGAGTCATTTTGAGAGGCATTATGATAATTTTTGTTAACACCATGGTTGCAATACTTGGACTTAGCATTGTGGTTTTGTATGCTCTATCATCTAAAGTATGTGAATGTAGATTTAGATTATAATTTATATCAACATTTATATTACTATATGTTGGAGCAACTTTCCTTTTATAAATGTAGGTGAATACCCATTTCTTAGACCTCTTGACCCTTGAGTGGTCCTTTTTTTGCTTAATCTAAGATAGGTAAAGAATGTGAAAAGGTGGACACTTTTACTAATTACATTTTTCAAAGTTACATGTTTGAAACAAGGCCTATTTTTTTACTCACCTTAGTTATTGAAGATTCTTAAGCTACATATGTGGCTTGTCTAAGGCCCTACATGTGAATATATGAAATGCCTTAAACCTAACTACCCTTTTATAAGCAATTTTTATTTAATACCCATCTAAGTATGATTTGGGTGAGGAAAAGGTGATTAAGAAGATGATTTACAAAGGTTTAATGTGAGCTATGGTTTTCCGCACTATGAGATTCATAGACTACTAGGTTGTGAAGTTATAAAGTTGGTTGTGAGTTGGGGCTTGTCACTATGAGGGATCTATGAGTTACTTTGGATATGATGGAGGAATCTCTTGATCCAAAATTATCAACCCTTTACATTGGTCATAATAGGATGGCGGGACTACTCATCCTATAAGTTGTTTGGCATATGAGGTAAGAGTAGATCCCAAATTACTCAATCGATGATTGGAGGTAAATGGTTGGTGATACAAACTTACCATAGTGGGATTATTGTTAGGCTATAGAGTGGCTCTTGATTTGATAGAGGTACAAGGGGTCTAGTGGAATGTGGTGTTTCAGAGCTTGGTTCACTAATTTGATTAGGAGAATACCTAGAGCATTGATTACTGAGGAGCATAAGATAGTTGTAGGAGTTGATAAGTGGCATATTATTACCTATAAGTCCTATAAATATAAACTATATAGTTATATGAATTACATATAAAATATTATGGAATAATTTCATTTCTATATTTGAACATGATGGAAATGAAGATACTAAAATCAATATGGTTTTTACAAGTGAAGAGTTCCATGAAAATAATCAAGTTATGAAACAAAAAAATGTTACATCTCATTATTAAGGGTATGTATTTTTAAAAAGAGACATTACTGACTTGTCTTCAAAAATTAACATTGCTTAGTTTTCATAATCTGCACCTTCAACTTTAATTATTTTTTCCAATTTCAATTATTTTCCCATGTGTATCATTATATATTCTATTGGTTGCAATTTCATTTGAAAAATGATTTGAACATTGGGTTGAATTTCTAGTCTTAACCTTTATTTACACTTAACTTTTCTTATATTTATGACATTTATTAAATTGTATGCTTAATTATTCCCGGGATTTGGATGGGCTAATGCAAAAAACAATGTTTACCCCCTAAAGATGACATCTTGTCTTTTATATACACAATGACTTGTTCACTATAGTAATGTTAGTATTATTATTTAAAGTTTAAAGTTTTATTTTCAAGGATTGATTATCTAAATATACCTTAATTAAAACATAGCAATCCCATGCAGCTACATAGTTGTGGGAAATTATTGAATCTAGACAACTAGCTAGGAAGGTTGCTATGGCTACACTAATTCACTAAACCTAAACTACCTGAAGCAACCATGGAGTTTGATAAAATAATTTTAAATTGTTAACACAATAATTTTTTTGTTTTGTTAATCTTGGCAGGTCCTCTCTTTTTTCTATTCATTTATAGGAAAATTTACACCACATAGGTTGGCTAGGTGGCCTCAACTTGCCCATTGGGCAACCAAGTCAGTTGGCCACCTATCCGCATTGTATGTCATCCAAAAGCAATAAAATTTCAGTCTTTCTAGCCAAGCTATATATGTCTTTGTTTCATGACCATACTTTAGATTTCTATCTATACATATACTTTCAAGACGAAAAGTAAATGTTATCCGCATAGAAAACAAAAATAAACATGGGTGATTATCTAGTCCTTCTACTCCTCTGACGCTGATTCCACTGGCACAAGGTCCTTGACATTTGATCCAGGCATCTCAGACAGTTCCAGGATACATGGAATATGTCTCTCAATTCTGTCCAGCCTAATATCTTGCTTATGGAGCTGAAATTGAATTTTTTGGAAGTCTTGTTTGTAGCTTGGCATACCTTGAAGAGAAACAACCATGCCCACCAAGATTTTTTCCATAGCTTTGCCCATTAGGCTTTTCATTAGCCATTAGAGATACAAGGTTTTCTTAAATTGTGCTATCCTGCCTCGAGTGTTACCTGGGTCTGGGACAAGGGTCCTCCAATTTTCCATGTCCTCCTGAGTCGCGTTGTCTTGCTCAACTTCATCCTCCTATTCCTCTAAGATTTTTTGGATGACTTCATTAGTACCCTCGTGATATGCCTCAACAGCATCGCAAATAAGATGATCAATTGATTTTCTCCCCCTACGGGGCTCGGACGTGCTCAAGTCCTTTTCATTTCTAAGCACCCTATCCCCATGTTCCGTGTCCATGGCCTTTCATGGGTCGATCCATGGTGAAGGTGCCCAAAACTCGTGGGAATTTGCAGGTTGTCTATGAGCTTGAGGCTGAGGATGGCGTCGCCCTCTCTTTCCCGTGCACCAGTTCCTTCGTCTGTGATCAAACACACCAGCATTACCCATCTATTCACCCTTAAATCCTATACGACCTGCGCCTCCACCTGTGCTGCCACCTTGCCCACCATTCTTGCATGTAATCATGCCAAGGGCCACCGCACCCATCGCCTTGAGCATGTGGGGTGATGTGGTACAAAACTCAGGGGTACACTTCATTAATCCCCACCTGTTGTCCCAACCACCGATCGGGGTGTTAACTCAATAAGTATAACTAAGAAAGGGGTGAGGTATAGAATTTGATGGTGATAGTCTACCATTTGTTGTCTCATTTAATCAATGCTCCTATGCTTCTTCACAACCTCTAGTATAAGTATTTTCCTTAGCAACTTGGGGAACCAACTTCTCAACTTCCATGTTCCACCCTAACCATGTGTTCTTCTATAGAATACCACCTCCCACATTGACTTGTAAGTAGGTGAAAATAACTAGAGTGAAATGGGGAAGCAACTATATAACCTAGTAGTAATCCTATTATAATAAGTTTGTCTCATTGACCATATGCCTTCACTTAGTGGCCAATAAAGCTAGTATCTCCTCCCACCTCTTTTTCCAACACATTCAAACACCGAGGAATCCCTATCTCATTTTCCAACCAACTCAAAGGATAAGGTATCCCTCCCTCATATATTAACCAACTCAAATGACTCTATTAGACACAAGGTCTGACCCATAATTAACATGAGAATCTCACAACTTAATGGGATTTAACTTTCAAAAGAAGGGAAACCTTAGCCCAAATAGAATCTTAGAAAAGAAATTATTGTGCCTCTTTAATAACCTCCCCCTTCCCTCTTCCCCGCAACCCAACAAATCATACCTAGATGGGTATTAAATAAAAATTACTCATGAAGGGGTAGTTAGGTGTAAGGCATTTCACTTAGTCACACATTGTCCCTCCAATGGATTATGTAGGTAGCCTAAGGGGTTTAATGATCTAGGTGGATATTGGTGGCCACCTGCCAAGTCCACCTGGACCCCCACCATTGTTTTTCTCAGCATTTTCAGTTTCCTTAATTGTAGCACAACTTACTATTTTTAGCAGTTTTTCGGGTCCTGAACTTCCGGAGCCGTTTTGAGGCCCTAAACGACGTTTTTTGGGGAATCCGACATGGGTCCATGGAATGGACCGATGTTGCCCGTTCCAACAATGGTAGCGCTCGGATAGATCTTTCTAACGAGCTATTGTATGCGTCAAACAGAGATCATATGCCAAAGTTACGACCCCGGGAAGTTGATGTACCAATTTACCCCAAACGGGGCCCACAGTTTGGCGTTTCATCTCCTAGGGTTAGGTTTTGGAATGTTAAGGGTTTTCCATTGTTTCTCAACAATAAATAGGCCTTCGAGCCTCATTGTAACACCGTTCAGAGGCATGTAGCCATCACATCTCTTCTCAGAGATAAGCTACCATCGCCCTAGCTGGTTTATTTCCATTTCTGGTTGTAAGCATATTTCAGTATTTTCCATTAATGAAATGAAGTATTATTTCCGCTGCATCTTTGTGTATATGGTTATCTCTGTAATTTGTTGCATTCCTGTTTAAATCTGGATCATTTAAATCACTAGGATGAGTAAATGAGCAGGTTTTATTCCAAAAAGGTAATTGATTAATGTTTCCCCACTTACCAAATTCCTTACCTATTTAAAATTTAATAAATAAAGGATTGCGTAGAATCAACACGGCTAAGAACTAAGTATCTAAACATATTTGTTAAGACGTGAATTGCTCTAAACATTCAATGAATGTTGTGTGGGTCTCAATTATCATTCTAAATTTGCATGCAGATAGACCAACTAGTAACCACAATATACTATTGGATTAATATACCAACTCAAAGTAATTTCATTGGGTATTAACACAAAATGATCACAATGCATGTCAAAATGAGTCACTAATAACAACTATCTTAGAATAAGAAACATAACATCATGATCTAACTCAAATCATTGTTCATTGTATCATCAATGCATTCAAATAGAACAATATAAGCTAACAAAGCATTATGCAACTATGGAAATGGCCAAGAAAAAGCTACATGTAATCCAAGAATTGAGACAATTTCAATCGATCTACAATCAAACAATTGAGACAATCTCAATATGATGTCTAGACAACTAACATCACATCAATGCCATATAGGAATCGAGGTAGAAATCATTACATAGTTGCTACCTAGGAAACACATCACATGAAAATGTGTGTTACAATTCCTCCTCCCTTGGAGGTGACATCTTCATAACTAAATCAATCAAATAAGATCTCATCATTATATTGACACCTACACAACAAACCATATATTTCGAATGATGTCTATCATGTAATAATAGACTATAATATGATAGATTGATCAAATTGACAAGTGACCACTACTGAATAATTATAAGCAATTATAAAACTAAGAAAAATTTAAAAGTTACACCTCTCTCCCTTATATGCTTACCAACATATGGGTTGAGGCATCTGGGATCTACTCCTCACATAACTTATTTTTCCAAAATTTCAACCATTTTATATTTTTTTGAGATAATTTTCAGATTCTCACAAAGTTTTTTTTATACTAGATAATAACTATGTTTATCATAGGTAATTGTTGTGCATATCGTAATCTTTGAAACATATTTTAAAATAAATGCCATGCTAAGTGATATGAAGGTGTGTGTACCTATAATTATATTCATAACTGCATTTAGTTGTATAGAAGATTAAAATTAGGTTCATTTCAAAGAATTTGAAATATTGTACTAGTGACATAAAAATGTCTACAAATGAGTCTAAAAGTTCTATTTTCTTTACTTTTCTAACAAACATGACAATTTAGAAATGAAATTACAATTTTACATTATTTAAATTATTTTTAAGTATACATTCTCAAAACAATTTAAAACATTCGAATTATGATATTTTAACAATTTAAATATGGAACTATGGAATTGTACATTTTCATATTAGTTGGAAAAATATATTACAAAAATCATCCAAAAAAAAAATTGTTTAGACTATGTTTATATAAGAGGATATTTTTACCTACCACTAAAATTATAAACCATATTTTCTATAAAAGAATCATAGTAATTTTTTTTTTATTAGACTAACCTAAGTACCCACAGGGGATTTTAACCGGTGACCTATAGCAAGGAGTGCCTTAACAGCGCACCCATTCACCGTCAATCCAAAGCCCCATGGGCATAAAAGAATCATAGTTTACATATTACATTAAAATAAATTTATATAACAATGTTCCATATTCCCATTCCATTTTAAAACATATAATAAATAAACATATAAAAACTTTATAAATTTAATTAATAAGCATATAATTAAAAATAAAAATAAGGATTATATATATATATATATATAGAGAGAGAGAGAGAGAGAGAGAGAGTAAAATTAACATAGATTTATTTTAATTTGGAATCTATCAAGGAAATTTTGAGGTCTAAAATGGGTTTCCTAAGGAAATTACAAAATAATAGTGGAAATAATAAAATATGATTAGATTACATCATTAAATTTTAGAGATAAAAAGAAAAAACTATTTTTCAACTAGTATTTTCAACTTATCTCGCTATGAGTTTACTCAAATTTCGAGCGGGAACACTCATTGGATGCATAATTTGATTCCTCATTGAAGGAGTACCAATGCTAACGTTTTTTCATGTATTTCTCATTTTTGTGTAGCAGGGCCCATCGAAAGTATGCAATATGAGTACTCCTTGGATGAAAAATTAAATTTTGCATCCAACGAGTACTCTCACTTGAAATTTGAGTAAACCTTAAGGAGATAAGTTGAAAATACAAGTTGAAAAAATAGTTTTATTATTTTTTTTATTTTTTTACCTTTTTACCCAAAAAATGGTGAAACATCCCCCTTGTTGACATCATCATCTTGAATCATAATGGTTCTTATAAAGTTTATTTTGGTTGTACATTTTTCTTAGGAGACTCATTTTAGACCTCAAAAGTTCTCTAATGGTAGAAAGGGATCAAATTCCTCAATATGCTTTTTTTGAGTGCAAAACTTGAAGAAAAGCTTACACGACAAGAAATTTGATTCTTTTGAATGTTTGGTAGATTTGGAATTAAAATAAATCTATGCTCGTTGTTTTTTTTCTTTTTTTATTTATTAAAACCTTAATATTACATATAATTATGTCTATATATTTATATTCATATTTGCTTGGCATTTTTTTCACATTTTATAATTTTTATAATTTAACTTTTAATATAAAATGTATAACATTGATTTAATGTTTGACTACAACACC
Source organism: Pinus tabuliformis (assembly GCA_031772625.1). NCBI lineage: Eukaryota > Viridiplantae > Streptophyta > Pinopsida > Pinales > Pinaceae > Pinus > Pinus tabuliformis. The sequence goes on from CM062809.1 coordinate 611,200,806, forward strand.
TCATTTAAAGTATCATATCTTTCCGATGCTAATTCTACCCAAAGCCAAGAGGAATCATATCTCTCTAGGTGCAACTTTTCCTCAGCTTTTTCCTTCAAAAAGAGGTTTTCATATTGACATCTTTGATCTCTCTAACCACTTATCCTTAGAATGGAGGTAATTGCTTTGTTCTATATGTTTTTTTTAATATTTAAATGAATGGTTATTTAACCATAATTTATAATAATGATTACTAATATAATGAAACTTAATTAAACTATAACCATCATAGATCCATTTTAACTTCGGATCTATCAAGCACTGAGAGGGATAAAATATCTCAAGGTGCAAGCCTCTTTTTTGAATGCAAAACTTGAGAAAAGGTTTGCACCTCGAAATATTTGATTCCTCTCCGCCCTTGATAGATTTATAATTAAAATGGATCAAGATTGCTTTATATATATATATATATATATATATATATATATATATATATATATATATATATATATATATATATATATATATATATATATATATATATATTTTAAATTTTATTTTTATGTATAACATAATAGGACATTACAACATCTCTTCCACACTGGGTTGGAGAAGCGCAATAATCACACCTATCAAGGTGAACTCATTTATAAATTTATCTAATTAAATAAGTTGAGTTAACTTAAAAGAGTAATCATGATTAATAGTGCCATATTAAAAAGTAGTCAAATAAGTGCCGTTTCATTGATTTTCAATATAATTCATTCATATATTATTCTAATAGTGATGAGAATATTGTATTAATTCAATATCTTTGTTTGGATTGTGACCTATATAGTACAATGAAAATCTTTCTAGACCAACTATACTTATAACATCAGGATAGTCTTTATTCACAAAAACTATTATTTGTCTTATTATCCTAAAGGACACATCGTCTTTGTAGTTGTAGATTCTCCAAAAGACCTTTAGATACAGAAGAAGAAAAAAAAATGTAGTGCATAGCAACCCATTGTTAAGGAATAGTTGTGAGAGAATGAATACCATTTATCATTAGAACTCATGCATCCAAGTTTACACATTTTGTTGGCAAGATCATTTGCGACATAATTGTTCATTCTCAACACATTAAAGTAGCTAATAGTAGAGAATGCTAGTTTCAAATTCTTGATTCGATCCATAATGCTTCGCAACTTGCAATCCTTAGGTAAGGATCCACAAACAAGGTGACGGATGAAAAGTTGTGAATTTCTGAACTCCACCAAATCTTCAATGCTTTTTTCTTTGGCCAGAAGGAAGACATTGCGATAATCCATATACCTCTGTCACATTATTTGTATAGTTTCCTTACCCCCCAACTATACTCAATTAAAAAATTTCCATCGGGTTGAGAACAACCCCTTCTGCTCCTACCACCTCTTTCAATATAATTCATTCATAAATAACAATAAAAGGTAAGGTTTATCATAGGTGGTTGGGAGGAATAATTGTTATCGTCTCCATCTAAATTCAATTCTTGGAAGTAACAAAATGAGCTTTGAACTTTCCTCAATTGAAAAATAACTTTGTTGTAATAATTTTTAAATATTATGAAGGTTAATTTTCTTTTGTATCTCAAATTATTTTAATAATTATTTTTTTGCATGAATGACAGAGTTGAAGTGGAGAAATAGATAACATAAATAAACATACACACATCCACATTAGACACTATTCAACTTTCTGCATGAATGAAAGAGTTGAAATGAGAGAAATGGATAACATAAATAAATACACACACATATCCAGACACAAGTTTTACCTTTGAAGACTTAGAAAAAAAACTAGCTAGAAAGTGAGGCTTCTCTAGTACCTTTTCTCTAGTATGGAAATATGCAACTACAAAGATGTACTCTCTAAGAAGTTACTTATGACCTATAGGTTGTAAAGATACTATAAAACCTTAACCCCCCTTTGTTCTAATCTATAACTTCTCATTCCCAATTGCTTTGCTCAACTATGGAACAAAATACAATAGCATATGATGAAATCTCTATTGCTTTTAGAGGCTCAATTTTTAACAAAGCCTTATAGCTAAGTAGGGTAAGGTTTGACTATCTCAACCCTCAACCAGAGTTGTGATTTTGGACATTCTAGAACCTTTTTGAAATTCCACACATGGAGAACCATGTGTGCATGAGTAATGGGGTTGATGATGGCTAGTCCTATGTGCATGATGTTGACATTGTACGTCAACTTGCAGAAGGAAAAACTTTTGCATACAAGCATCGGGGAGATAAGAAGGATCTCCTCTACTACCACACTGAGTTTGGGAACTTAAAGAGGGAAAATGGTGAGTTGCTATCTGATTTTAATAAGAAGTTTAATCGTATGTACAACAAGATACCAGCTGAAGTAAAACCCACTACTACCTCTGCTAAACTCACCTATGCCAGTGATTTTGATTCTGACTTCTGACTACTGTTGAGAGAGAGGCGATGTGCTACTTTGGCTGACATGCAGGATGCAGCCTTGGAAGTGGAATCAAACATCATGGCTGCAGAGAAGCTCAAGGGAAATGTTGATAGAAGAAGACAGAGGGGCGAGTCATCATCCTCTGATCCTAAGATAGATAAAATGACCAAAATGATCGAGTCATTAACCTCTGAAATCTCCAAATTGAAGGTTGAGCAGCACCCAAGGAAAGGAAGAGTTCCTAATACCTTTGCTCCTAGAAATCCAAATCCAAATCCATATAGAAGAACTAATGACCAGTTGCAGATTTTGAAAAGAAACAAAGATGCAAATGAAGACCAAAGGGTGAAGGCTCCTTTTCAGAATGTAGTCATGGAAGAAGAGAAGTTTGAAGAAGATGATGAGATCCATTGTCTGGAAGACAAAGGCAATGCTTCCTTTTTGACCTCAGATGCCTATGAAAATTCATTATGCAATGACCAGATCAACCAATAATGGGATGGTAAAGCTATTCTACAAACTGTAGATCAGCAAAGATATAATTTGAGGTCAAAGATAAATAATGCCAAGGAAAATCCTGTTCAAATAGTTGTTGTCCCTGTAGTATAGCAAGCTAATAAGAAAAAACAACTGGTAGTTGATCCCATCGTCCTCAAGGTTCCAGCTCATGAGGTAAGAGGCCTTGACAAGTCTCCTTCTCCTTTCAGTTTTCAATCAAAAATTCAGAAGCTAAGAATACATATGCCTCTAATTGAACTAGTGAAGAATGAGTCCTTCAAAAGATCCATCCTCGAGGCCCTTGATTCTAAAGCCATCCAAGCCTCCACTAACCATGTAAATCTACAAGATGACAAGCCAGCCATTATGCTCAGCCCAATGATTGAAAATTGTGAAGACAGCTCCCCATCATTCTATGTCTCTCTGACTATTCATAAAAAAATCTTTCACAACTGCCTTTTGGACGCTGGAGCCAGCCATAATCTAATGCCTAATATTGTCATGGATGAGTTGGGTCTTGACATCACTAAGCCTTATCATGACCTGTTTTCTTTTGACTCTAGAAAAGTGAATTGTCTAGGATTAATCAAGGACCTAGCCATCACTTTGTCTCAGCTGCCTATGAAAAGCATGATGATGGATATTGTGGTGGTTGATGTACCCTCCAAGTTTGGAATGTTACTTTCTAGAGGTTGGATCAAGAGATTAGGTGGATCATTACAAAATGATCTATCTTATGCTACTGTCCCAGTTTTCGGAGGTAAGAGAAAGAGATTATACAGAGAGGCACAATTGGCTTATATCATTAGTGATGAAAAGAACCCTACTAATCATCCCATCTATGCTATTGACACTAATTTTGGAGCATGTATTCTTCATATTCACGCAGCTTAAAAAACCAGTTTTCCAAATCGCTGAGGAAGAAGGCCCACAGATTTGGGACATGTTCTTTGATGGAGCTTGCTCCAAAGAAGTTGCAGGGGCAAGTGTAGTCCTTGTGTCCCCAACACAGGAATACATTAATTTATCTTTCAAATTAACCTTTTAGGTCACAAACAACATAGTAGAGTACGAAGCTTTGATTCTAGGCTTAAGCGCTCCTAAAGAAATGGGTATCAAAGGCCTGAAAGTGTTTGGAGATGCAGACCTCATCATTCAACAGGTAAATAAAGCGTTCCAAGCAAAGCATCCAAGGCTGAAAGCATACAGAAATGAGGTATGGAGGCTCAAATATTCTTTTAATGATTTCAACATTTCTTATATTCCAAGAATGAAGAACCAGCTTGCCGACTCCCTTGCTGTGTCTGCTAGCACATTTATTCCTCCTTTGCCTCCTAAATTGACATATGAAGTTCAGATAAAATACAGACCGTCTCTGCCTGACAATGTCAAATATTGGAGAGTTTTTGAAGACGATGAGGAAATTAACAGGTTTTTACAAGCCATTGGGGAATTTGTTGAAATGCACATCGACCAAGAAAATGAAACCATGGAAGAATGTGGCTAGTCCAAGCTAAAAAGGGAGATCGCCCGAGGAAGCATTGTCTAGCTGCCTAGTAATCACATACCAAAAGGATTGGTGCCTCTAAAGAAGATTTTCGATCATAACGACGTGCCTTATAAGCTGGCCAAAACAGAAAATGAGTCTGCTATTTGTAAACATAATATAGGGAGCCCAACCCATCTAAAATTCATCAATCTATCCACTCATTTGTCTTCTGCCCAAAATTCCGAGTATTGCACCCTCATGAAGCAATTCGCTGATATTTTTTCCTGGGAATATAATGATCTTAAACCTATGATGCAAACATCATTCAGCACAAGATCCCACTGGAAAAGTACACTACCCCTTTTAAGCAGAAATTAAGACCTATCAGCCCTCTCTTATTGCCTTTGATTGAGAAAGAGATCAAGAAGCTGTTGGATGCCAAAATTATAGTTCCCCTAAGGTATTCAAAATGGATAGCTAACCTTGTGGTAGTGAGAAAGAAAAATGGAGAAATCAGGCTTTGTGTTGACTTCAGAAATCTAAACAAGTGCTCTAAAAAAGATAACTACCCCCTGCCTAAGATGGAACACTTGCTGCAAAGAGTTTCAGGGGCCAGAGTCATGTATTTCTTAGATGGATTTTCAGGTTACAATCAGGTTGATGTACATCCAGAAGATCAGGAAAATATCGCCTTCACTACTCCTTGGGGCATTTTCATGTACTCTAAGATGCCTTTCAGACTGATGAATGCTGGGGCTACTTTTCAGAGGGCCATGGACACAGCCTTTGTGGGAGAGAAGGACAAGCTTGTCCTTATTTATATTGATGAAATAACAATCTTCTCCAACAGCCACAAAGACCATTTACAACATTTGAAGAAGGTCTTCCTAAAGTGCAGACAATTTGGAATTTCAGTGAACCCAAAGAAGTCACAATTTGCTCTAGAAGAAGGCAAACTTCTGGGACATATTGTTTCTGCTGAAGGTGTGAAGATTGATCCAGCAAGGGTTCAAGCCATTTAGACATTGTCCATCCCAAGGTCAAAAAAGGACATTCAATCCTTCTTGGGTAAGATTAACTTCATAAGGAGGTTCATTCCAAACTTTGTAGAGCTTGTTAAGCACATCACTTCCATGCTGAAGAAAGGATCAGAAATAAAATGGACAAATGCTTCAAGAAGCTCTTTTGAAGCCATCAATTAAGCTATCATGGAAGCTTCCACTCTAATCAGCCCAGATTACACTAAGGAGTTTTGTATCTTCTCTTTTGCATCTTATGATACACTTGCAGCAGTTCTGTTGTAGAAAAATGATGAAGGCATAGAGCACCCGCGGCCTTTTTCAGCAAAACTTTAAGGGATGCTGAACTATGGTATGACCTTATTGAAAAGCAATCTTATGATCTCATAAAAATTTTAAATGCATTCAGAATTTATATTTTGCATTCCAAATTAATTGCCTATGTACCTTCAGCCTCAGTAAAAGATGTCTTAACTCAGCCATATATTGATGGAAAGAGAGCTAAATGGATTGCAAAATTCATAGAGTTTAACATAGAGGTGAAGCCCACTAAGCTTGTCAAAGGTCAGGGCTTGGCTAAACTTATGGCTGAAGAAAATTGCAGCTTGTTAGACATAAATTCCATGGGTCTAAATTCAGATGATGAGTAGATAGAGGGAGCAGCAGAAGAGAAAAAGTAGAATCAGTCTTTGGCTAAAAATCTAGCCACATGTGAATGGTATTACAACATAGTTCATTTTTTGCAAAAGCTAGAAGTCCCTCCAGGGCTTAGCTCAAGTCAAGCTCGTGCCATTAAACTCAGATCAACCAAATTCTGCATTAATAAAAATCTGCTTTATTGGAAAGACCCATCAGGAATCCTCTTGAGATGTCTAGATAAAGAACAATCTGTGGAAGTCATACACCAGTTCCATTCTAGCATCTGTGGAGGGCATCATTATTGGAAAACCACAGCTCACAAAATCTTGAGGGCTGGATATTATTGGCCTACTCTATTCTCTGATGTGTTTTCTTTTGTAAAAGCTTGTGACAAGTGTCAGAGGTTTGCAGGAAGACAACAACTAAAATCTCTGCCCTTGAAGCCAATACATGTCAATGGTCCCTTCCAATAGGCGGGCTTGGACTTTATAGGTGAGATCAACCCACATTCCAGTGGCCAACACAAATGGATCTTAGTAGCCACTGATTATTTCACCAAGTGGATTGAGTCTATACCCACTAAGAATGCCAATCATCAAGTTGTCATAAATTTCTTGAATGAGAATATTTTCCCTAGATTTGGTTGCCCAAGCAAACTAGTCACTGATAATGTAGAAGCTTTCAAGGAAAAAGAATTGGTGGAAATGACTAAATCCATGGGCATTCACGTGGTGCATTCTACCTCATATTATCCTCAAGGCAATGGCCTGGCAGAATCATCTAACAAGAGTCTGGTAAGGGTAATCAAAAAACTGTTAGAGGACAACAAAAAGAGCTGGGATTCCAAATTGAAGTTTGCACTATGGTCTGAAAGAGTTACCATCAAAAAGTCCATAGGGAATTCTCCATTCAAATTAGCTTAGGGCGCTGATGTTGTTTTCCCCATCCAGTTGATTCTCCTTGTGGCTAAGTTCTTGCAAGAAGAAAAAGATGAAGAGAATGACATGGTAAGAAGAATAAATAACCTGGTTGAACTACAACAGATCAAAGAGCAGCTGGTTGTGAAGTCAAAATCTCATCAGAAGAAAATCAAAGAAACCTTTGACAGGAAGGAAAAAGTGGATAGTTTCCAAGCAAGGATAATTTTAGGGGCGAATGTTCGCCCTTTGGCGAAATTAAGGGGTTTTAAATTTTTAGTGGGCGAATATTTTGTATCATAGTACATTTTTACAAATCACCTCAAATAGCCCACCTTATTTTAAGGGAGAGGGTAAAAAAGGTAAAATTAGCCCTTGAAATTAGGACTTAAAACCTTCCATTCGCCCATTTTCAAGAATAGGTTTTACTTAAGTGAATCCATTCGCCCATTTTCAAGAATAGGTTTTATTTAAGTGAATCCTATGGGCCAAATACCATATTTATAAAAGAGGTATGGTAAATTAATAAAAATATAAATAAATGAGAGGTATGGTAAATAAATAAAACATTTTTTATATTTACTCCATAAGTCACCTTATATACATGTAAAGGTGTAAACAAATAAAAATATAAGTAAAGTGGAGGTATGGTAAATAAATAAAACGTCTTTTTATACTTACTCAAAAGGTATGGTAAATAAATAAAAATATAAATAAACTAGACGTATCGTAAATAAATAAAACCTCTTTTTATATTTAGTCCATAACCCTCATTCTATTTATGAAGCCTCAAGAAAGAGGTTTTATTTAAGTGAATCCTATGGGCCAAATACCATATTTGTAAAAGAGGTATGGTAAATTAATAAAAAATATAAATAAACCAGAGGTATGGTAAACAAATAAAACATTTTTTTATATTTACTCCATAAGTCACCTTATATTTACGAACACTTAAAAAATGGGTTATATTTAGGTGAAACCTATGGCCAAAATATTATGGGAAAAATACCATGGACTAGATTGTTATTAATACCATGCAAAAAACCATTATTAACCCTAATATTAGAATTAATAAAAATAAAAATGGCACATGGTATTGACCCATGGTATTCACCAAAATGGCACATGGTATTGACCCATGGTATTCACCCGGAATGTAGCCTATTTAAATGAGGGAATTAAACCAGCATGTAGCCTATGCTAAGATTCACTAGGACTTTACAAAGTTTTATTATTTAGTGAAAGGGTCACCAAGATCTTACAAGATTTTATAATTGAGTAAAATATTCGCCATGCCTGGTGAGAGATTCGCCAAAAAATAATATATACATATTATATTATTGATAAAATCGCCTTCCATTTTTCCTATATACCATGGAGATTCGCCCATTTATTATATTTATAAATTTAGGGGGGTTCTTAAAATTTTCCCTGTTTCCAAGTTGGTGATTGGGTGCTTAAATGTGATGCTTTTAAGGAAATAAAGGTAATCATGGAAAGTTTGACTCCTTATGGATAGGTCCGTTTGTCATCGCTCAAATTCAGTAGAACAATACATTCATTTTGCATAGTCTGGAAGGAGGAGATACTTTTGGTAGCCCAATAAATGGGCGGTTGTTGAAAATTTATTTCGTTTAAGGCTATAAAGCCTTGTCATTGTAAATATGTTTTTCTAGTTTTTATTTCATTACAAAATAGACTCCATGCCCAATGGAACACTAGAAGGAAGATTTGACTTTGTTTTTCAGGAAAGGCATTGATCTGTGATCCTTGAAACCTCACAGGGAGGATTTCATCCTCAGAAGGAGCTAGTGTTAGCCTTGCTGGAAAAACGCACAAAAATGGATCCATATAGGCTCTTAGAGTCTCCAAATTTGCTTAAAATCATGCCAATGGATCCATTAAAGCTCTTGAAATCTTTAATTTTTTCTCAGAGATCATCCAATGATCAAAATCAACGTAAGAGGAGAGCCCTTGGAAGGGTGGAAATACACTATCGGGAGGCAAAAACGCTTGAAAACCATGAAAAACCCACAATCACAGGCTTAAACGGAGGAATGAACAGCAACCGTTAGATCTGTCCAATCAACGACTCAGATCTAAGCAGCTAATCACAATCGACCGAGCAGAAGGGACAATTTAAAATTGGGCACATGACACTGCCGATCAGCGATCGTCGATGATTGTATCGGAGGGGAGCATATGATACATTATATAAAGGACCCGGGGAGTGAGCAACGCATGATTGCAATTTATCGCATCGCTGATATCGCATCGGAAATATACCACGGGCGGGGCCTATGCACATACATATGGGCGACCCGATGAGTCGGACCCGACAACATTATAGTTGGGAATTCATAAATTTTGAAGTCCGCGCCCAAGCAATTTTTAATGTATTTTCCATGTATTTCATTATATAACAAAATACAAAGGGAAACAGGGGCAGTGTGATAGCGATGGAACCTAGACCCGATGGGTTTTGGGAAGCAAAATATATATGTTTTCAAGTCCGCAAAAGCCCATTTTTAATGTTTTTCGTGTATTTTCGTTATATAACGAAAATATGAAGGGAGCATTGGCCAACAGCGATTGTGATGAGTCCCAGACCTAAAAGGGTCTGGGAAGTGAAATAGATAATATCTGAAGTCCGCCAAACCCATTTTCATGCATTTTTCAGTGTTTTCGCATATTTCATAATATAAGGGAAATACACAGGAGCAGGCCTTTTGCGACTTGCGATGGCGACAAGGCCAGACCCAATAGACAATTAAACCATATTTTAGGACTTTTGAAGTCTGAAATGAATAGTGATGGGCGAGATTTATCAGTGTTGCAACGTTTTCGCTATTTATAATAGAAACAGTCACTGTTTGCAGTTTAAAGGGAAAAACAAAGGCCCGAAGACCCATTCCACCATATAACAGAGCCCAGGAGACAGTTTGCTGGGAAACAGAGCCCAGAAAGGGAAAGAGAAGGGCCACAACACGCTGCAGCCCGAAATAGAAAGATCAGGGAGCACAGACAGTGCAACAGCCACACCAACAAACATCATGGAGCATCTCTGGCATAGGAGAACTCCCAAACAACACAACAAGCCACCAAAAATATCTGAAAGTGGTTGCTCTGCTGTTAGAAGCAGAAAACTCTAATCCCATGCTTGCCTAGAGGGAATCAAATCAGTTAACAATGTAGATCAGATAGATTAAGACTCTGAGCCTCTTAGAGCTCAGGAGAATTGTAAACATGCTATAAATAGCTGAAAGTAAGATGTAATAGAGGTTAAAAATCTCGAGATTATTCCTCCTCTGTTCTTTCAACCTTCTCATCTTCATTCTAGAAATATAAGCTTCTTTTGCCATTATATGTTCAATTTCTATTCTCTTTGTTGTTCTATGCTTGCACTTGAACAATTTGTTCATGTTTTCTTTGTGTCTAAGGCCAGATAACTATCATCTTATCTCTGCTTTGATAAATTAGATTTGCAAGCTTCTTTGCTGCCTGTAGCTAGCCATCCATATGTGGTCATACATGCATCTGCCAGTATAGTCAGTATTCTCTTTTACTGCCTGTAGCTAGCCATTGATTTATGTTTATGTATGCAATCTGCTGGTATAGTCAATATTCTCCATCTATCCATTGAATTTATAAATTATTGAGCATTAGTGGTCTAAAGCCTTGTATTGGTGAGAGCGTTCATGCATGCCTTGAGTGAAAACAGAGCTGAAATGGTTATCTAACTTGATCCAAACCATCATTTATTCCAATAATTCAAAGAACAATATTGAAGATTATATGTTACCACGCATCTCCGATCTACAACCTAGGAGAGTTTCCTGGAGTGATAACACTAACAAGGGTGATAGTGATAAGATATTTTAAGATGCAAATATTTTTTAGAGTGAAAAGAGCTTTGATCCCTCTTGACTTAGTAGATCTAAAGTTAATATGAATATAGGCTAGTTTTTAAAATAATAAAATAATTATTTTTAAAAGCTTTATAATAAACTGTAAGAGAAAATATAAAAAAATTAGGCCTAGGTATGCCCTAAAACCATTTATGGCTGGCTAGGAACTTGTTCCTCTTATAGGTTAATGGTAAGAGTGGAAGTATGCCCAACGTTTAGAGAAACATTTATAAAAGACACATTTTTTTATGTGTCTCTCTTACTATTTTTTGAGGAGGTTTTTAAAAAATATTTTTATTTATTCAGGGCTGCTATAGGTATTTGAATTGAAGATTTTTTCTTTTGAGACTAGGTGGATGGGACCACCCACCAGTGATTTGTATTGATAATCTATCACAATGCATACCTTAACAGTGCCACTGATCCAAAGCCCCATGGCCTATTTGAGTCAAAGATTAAAAATAAGACTATACCTTTAGATGAAACACAAAATTTATAACAATAAGGATATTAAATTGGAATGAAAAAGCTCTATTCTCATACAATAGGAAAAATTCTATAGATAAAATAATACTATGAAATAAAAATTAAAAATCATCTTTATTGTGAAATCTAGAAGAGGCTTTTTAGACTCGTACTCCTCATTCTCATTGAATGATTAATTAACCACTTCCTTACACTCTTATACCATGGAACTCGATACCTCTTTGAAAAAATGTGTGCAGGTAGTTAGATCAAGTTTTGGTTGAGCTGGATATCGATGAAGGCCTAGAAGAAAGGATTAATATAATCTTTGGTATATTAGTGTTCATACAAACCTTGGAATATAAAAATATCCCTTGTAGTTGCATATATCTAAGGACACATAACTTAGGAGCATTATCTACCTTTTCAAGGAAGGATTTGAAAGGAAAAAGTGGAAAGTAAGGAATGGGTTGAGGAAGATATGATAAAAAAGGTGGGAGAAGTAAGGTTGAGAGTTGCCTCAAAAATTAATAATTCCTAACATGATTTAGAGAGGAGGAAATTATATGGCACATCTCTTTGGAGGGAGAATGTCAAGTTGGAGGTAGCAGAGAAAGAATAGGAGACACACTTAACGGTTTCAAAAACTTGAAAGGGAGAGTAATAGAAGATCAAGTGACAACTTGTTTAGAGGATTTGAAGGCAAATGAACATTATTTTTATTTTGATAAGTCTATTGTTTTCTTTTTTGAGAGTTTTCCTCCCTCAATGAATTTAGTGTTGGATTTTAGGGTTAAATATGTGTGGCATACCCCTTGGAAATGCTTTATATCCCAATGGATAAATAGTGGGGCATCCCAAGGGAGAAGCAATGGGGTAGGAAGGGTTCTAAAATATTTGGTTTAGATCATGAATTTTCTCATGATCTTCCTTGTAAAGAAAATGTACACCATTCTATAGTTTCTAGGAATTGTTTTAATGAAGGATCTTTTGATAAGGGATTGATTTTGGGTATAGGTCAATGTAGGGGAGGTTTGGAGGTTAGAGTAACTATTAAGTACATGTTGAGATAAAGAAAGGGAGAAAATGTCTAGGGTGATAAGGAACTTTGGGGGTTTCTTGGTATGGTTCTAGCAAAGGATCCAGGCCCATCTTTGAAAGGACATAAGAAACCCACTCTACACCATCCTCAAGATACAAAATTAAAAGAGCTTCAACAAGGAAAAAAAAACAATAAATATTAGGATCCTTAGAGTAGGAGAAACCCCAAGGGATGATTTGAAATGATCATTCTATATATTAATATAAGGGGTCTTGTCAACCCTTCCAAAATACTAGCATTAGCAGAATTCATCAAACTTCACAAACTAGATGTAAAACTAGTGTTAGAAATAATGGGGAAAGGTAAAAAGGTGATTAGGTGTTTGAGTTATATTTTGGGATTTTGAACTTCATACATAACAATTTTATTTGGTGGGGTTATTACTAGGTGGAGGAAGCCCATCTCATTGATTAACTCATCTATTCTTATCTTAGATATATGGATCAAGTTTATGTTTAAAGAATTGGGTTAGATCAACTGTTATGGCCCAAATCATGAGAGGTGAGATTTATAGGAAGTTTTCCTTTCCTTGAATTGTTTATAAATGGATAGATTGATTATAGGTGGTGATACAAACTTTACCTTGAGTTGATCAAAGATCTGGGGTGATGTTACTAGATAAGATATACTAGAAAATTACTTCTAACAAAAAATTGAAGGGTGGATCCTATGAATTTTTCTCCAATCAAGCTTAAGAATATTTGGACGAATAATATGCTCAATGGTGAAGCATATTACAAGATATTGGAAAGGTTATTTTTTCCAAAGAACACTCTAGTTGAAGTTCACAAGATTAAGTCTCAGGCTGAAAAAAGGGGTTCCCATATCACTCTCAAATGAAGACTAAACCGAACAAGCTAGCAAGTCCATTTAAATTTAAGCCAAATTTGTTTGGATGAGGAAGAGTTTATAGAGTTGGTCAAAAAATAATGGCAAGGTTAGTGTTTGCAAATTTGTGTGGTGATGGTCTTTAAACTGTGATGTCGGAAATTGTTCCACAGTAGACATTTTTATCGCCAACGTTTTTGAGTCTAAACCAAGACCCATCGTCAGTACAATGGGTCTTCGTTTAGACTCGAAATGTCGAAAAAAAAATGTCTAATGTGGAGAAATTTCCAACATCACAGTTTTAATGGAAAGGTTTTTATGTAAACTCTAGAGAATCTTCTAATCATTAATTTGAAGCCTCCTTGAAGAAAGTTTGGAAAGTGGTTGTAATTGGGCAAAAAAAAGCTATAGGAATTGAAATAAGAAATTTAATGATAATGAAAGGGAGGTATATGAGATATTTGAAAATAATGAAGAAATTGTATTTATTGATGAAAATAGGAAATGAGTTAAAGTACTAGAGGAGAAATACAATAAGTTACCATATTTGAGAGAATCAAAATGGAGGATGAGGAGTTGCGGCTATATGGTTGGAAAAATGAATCAAAATTACAAAAATTTCCATCAATATGCTAATTATAGAAAAATAGTGATTACTATATGGGAAATGAAGAATGATAGAGGTAATTATATTACCATATGGGAATTGAACAATGATAGAGGTAATTGTATTAATATTCTTTTAGAGATATTACGAGGTTGTTCTTTCCAATCTATGTAGAAAGAGATAGATAGGGATAATATAGTGAAAATTTTAAAATTATCCATGTATTTCCCTAGTTTTATCATTAATAAGACAATCCAATAATGATCGAGAATTTCTCTAAGGGGAAACTCTCAATTGTATTGGCTTCTTTTAAGAATGATAAAATTGTGTGGTTGAACATGTGAGTAGTTGAAATTTCATTTGGTTCTATGAGCTTGTAGAGGAGGATTTCTTAAGGGTGGCAGAAGACATTCAAAGAAATAGGAATGTTTTAGAAGCCTTAAATTCTACTTTCTTACCTTTAATTCCTAATAAAGTGAAGCTATAGTCAATTGATGACTTCAGGACAATTTCTTTATGCAATTGTATATGTGTATATATAAGATCATTTTTAAGACCTTCATAATTAAACTTAAAAAGTTTTTCAACTATTTTTTTATTTTGTTTGCTAGGTAATGTGAGTCCTAAGATGATTAACACACCTAACCTGTGCCTTGAATAGTTGCAACCCGTTGAGGCCCCGAAATTTCGTTGCAACAACATGGGGGATAAACACCCGGTCCGAACCTTGGAAGCAACTCCTTTTCCGTTTGGTATGGTGGCTTCGACTGGGGATAATGGGACCAGTTTCCCAACAACAATTGATATGATGATGATGTTGGTTTGATATAATGTATGATGGGTAATGATTTAACTAAAATGATCTATTTAAATAGTGAAACACATGCATCCATTTATTCTAACATTATCTTACTATATACCTGGGAATAACTCATTTCAGCTTTTAGATGTACTCATTTGTCACAGGTAGAGCCTTTGTTGCTAGCAGGTGTCCATAGCCTCGACAGGGTTACCTTTTAACCAACAATGATTTAGTGTCCCATCCAGATAAAAGTGCATTTTTTAGAGATAAATTCAAAATCATATATTAAGCAAAGTCTTTCGATAGAAATCACATAAGAGAATTTTTTGGCCGATGCGTTTCAAACCAACAAGTGTGGTTCATCATCAGGACCATATGAAGAGGTAGACCATGGCATAGGCTTAAATAGAGAGCAATGCAGAGACATAATTTCAAGTAACAACTATATTTGAACAATAATATTTAAATTATAATATTAATTTTTTTTTGACAGAAACGAGTAGGTTGATGTATTAATTCTTGGCTGGAAAGCCATAATTCAGTTTACATAGAGATGCACAGTGATCAGATTTCTCTTCTATCAGGATCCAGTTGGTTTCCCCTCCACTGAGCTTGCGTTTTTTACTAGCTGTAGTTCTTGCAACTTTATCTATCTTTCCTAGACTGCTGATACAAACAAACTGCTTCATTAAAAGACAATAAAACATTTTAAACAGACTGATTTAAGGGATGGGGTCCCAGCTTTCCTCTCCATCTCTTAGGAGCGTTCCAGGGGGGAGAAACACCGCTTTGTTGGCTTCTGCATCGGCTTCTTTATTATTTTCTCTCTTAACATGCAGGAACTCCAGATTCTGGAAAGTGTTTATCAGAACTCTAATTCTGCTGAGGAGTCTTGCTAATCTTAAATCTGATGGAGAGGTTTTATCCACCATGACCTTAATTATGGACTGAGAGTCTCCAAAGATGATTGCATCTTTGATGTCCAGAGAGATGAGCATCTTGAGTCCCTGAAGGAGAGCCAAGGCTTCAGCTTGGATGCTGGAGTTGAAGCCCACTCCCCAGGCATATCTAGATTCGATTCTGCCATCTGCATTTTTAATGACCCCACCAGCTCCAGAGTTGTCGGGATTGCCCTTTGCGGCTCCGTCAAAGAACAGTATTTTTCTTGCCTTTATTTTGCATAATTCATCGAGTTCTTCAGTATTGAGGCAGATTTGCCATTGCTTTAGGGGAGAAGGAGGCCTGATTTTGTCAACGAATTGGAGGCCCAGAGAATCTCCCCAAGCTGCGTCTTGATCACTAAGGCCTTCTCTGTCCATCTGATCTCCCATACAGTCCTTCAAGTGGCTTTTGATTTTGATCCAGATCATTGTAGGGTCGCTCTTTTTGTCATTAAAAATCCTATTGTTTCGTTCCAACCAAATGTGCCAACAGATGATTTTTGGCAGAGCGAGCCAGGCGGTTTTAATCTGCTGGTTCTGAGTGCCACCAGGATACCTGTATAACCAATTAGCAAACAGATCTGAGCAATGATTAGGCGTGGTAAATTCAGCGTTCAGGGGACTTAACGCCGCCTTCCAGAGAGCAGATGCGAAATTACATGAAAGCATCAGATGGGCGGCTGATTCTTCATAGTTTTCGCACAGTGAGCAGCGTGAGGGACCATTGACTCCTCTTTTGCGCAATCTGTCTTCCGTCAGTATCCTGTGATGACCAAGAAGCCAACATAAAACATCTATCTTGGGGATCGTAGGATGGGACCAAATCCCCTGCCAGGGTCTCGGGTCAGGCGGCGCGTTTGGTTGCTGAGTGAGCTGCTTATATCCCTGCGAGACTGTATACTTACCTGGGATCAATCCCCATCCTCGTGTATCTGCCTTGCTGATATTTAGAGGAGCTTTGCCTTTTAATTGATTAAGGAGATTGGAATAGTCTTTAGACAGGTGCGATGGCACCTCAATGTTTCTCCAGCGCTGCCAATTGTTGCTTTCCCACTGTGATAAATCCCACAGTGTTTTGACTCCAGCGTTGTCCATCCACTCTTTTAGCAGGGTCAGAGAACAGTCATCCACAATGGGGTCGCTGCCCATAATGCGGTCCTCCCATATGTTAATACGCTTCCCGTTTCCAGGGATCCAGTGCATGTGCTGTTTGATTAAAGCAGAGGCTCTGTCACACAGTTTATGGATCATAGTTCCAGAGGTGGTGATAGGATTGTCAAGACAGCGGGTTCTCTGCCCACGGAAGTACTTTTTCCACAACACAAGCTGAGCCCAGCCCGGCTTTGGCGCGATTATCCTCCATAGCAGCTTTGCGCCCAAGGCAATATTTTGTTTGTTTATGTTCTTGAAATGCAGTCCCCCTTCCATTCTGGGCAAGGAGATTGTGTCCCAGCTTATTAAAGGAATTCTCTTCTCATTAGCTTTCCCTCCTTTCCAGAAAAAATTCCTGATATACTCCTCAATTTTCCTTGTGATGCCAAGAGGAGCCATCATCACTGCAGCCTGATAGATAGGAAGACTATTTAGTACAGCTTTTATTAGCACAGTCTTACCTGCTAGGTTGAGCCAGTTGTATCCCCAAGAATAGATTTTTGACTTGATTTTTTCCAGCAGAGGCAACCAGTCTTTGCTGAGGGCTCTTTTTTGGAAGATAGGGAGTCCCAGGTATTTGAAGGATGACCAAGCAGAGGAGGCTGCAAAACCAAAACAGTTAGAAATGGCTTGGATCGTTCTGGCCTTTATATTCCAGCAGTAGATGTGACATTTGCCTTTATTGAGATTACTTCCTGAGTCCTCACAATAGACATCCAGCACTTCCTTGAATTTTTTAGCTGAAGGAAGGGAGGCAGCGCCCAGGAGAAGAGTATCATCCGCGAACAGAGCATGGTTTATACTTTTGACGCCTCTTGCGATGTTTATTCCCATTATTTCTTGATCAGCCTGCTTTTTGTTCAAGAGGAAACTAAGGACGGAGGCTTGGATAACGAAGAGCAAGGGTGATAAAGGGCACCCTTGCCTCAGCCCTTTGGAGGCCTTGAAAAAGTCTGTGGCCCTTCCATTCACCAAAGGGGCGATCCAAGGCTCACTGATACAAGCCTTGATCCAGGTGATGAATTTGGGACAAAACCCAAATTTGTGCAAGACATCCAGCAGAAATTTGTGCCTTACCCTATCAAAGGCACTTTCAAGATCTAATTTGACCACCATGCCTTTCTATTTTCGAGTCAAGCTTGAGTGGATCGCCTCTTGGACCAGGTGATGAGCCCCAAATTTGGTAACATTTTGGGCTCATTTGGCCTAACTACCCTTGCTCAACCCTTCATTTTTCATAACTTATGCATCATTTTTTAGTATGTTTATGTCATTTGTACGAATAAGGGCAGTCACTATTCCTAGGTGGCTAACATGTGCTTATTTTAGGTTTTTTGACACATGTTGGAGCAAAACCATGCAGATAAGGGTTAGGAGACAACCAAGATGGGGTTGAGGATTCGTAGGAGGGTTGTCCACAGCATTAAATGGCCTTCCTTGGGATCTTCACCCCCAACTCCGAGCTCCAACAACCACCACAACTGATTTAGAAGGCAACCAAACGGATTTTGAGGAAGCAACAGTTCACTCCTAGTTTGGTCAGCCAAGTCCCACTGATTTAGGAGGCCAGCTTGGGGCCTCGTGATGTATAAATGATGAGGCTTTAGCCTTCGAAAAGGACTTTTGAAACATTGTTGCACATTCTGCACTACGAGCTGCTAGCTCTGTTTTTGCTCTTTTGTAGCCATCATTGGCATATGTTTTGACTTATGATTATTATGGTTTAATGGAAAGCAGTCAGATTTGAGTTCAGTTCTGAGTTTCTAAAGGAGCCATAGCTCTCGGGGTTGGGCCCAACCTGAGAGCCTAAGGCCTCCTTCTTTTGTATTGATATCTTTCCTTTCAGCATTATGTTTTTTTCTTTACATGCATTTGAAACGCAGTTTGCTGAGTTAGATTTCTTGGTGTGGTTAAGTAGGTCAGTGTTATAAGACAGAGTTGCTTCAGCTGTTTAGAATAGAGTGAAGAGATTGGAGTTGATAAAAGTTCCAAAAAAGGGTTGCCTGCACACTCATTTTCACCTCTTTCTAGGGGCTGGAATTGCAGACAGTGCTACCCACCAAAAACATTGGTTTACGTATTCATGCAATCTTTGGTGCAATATTTTCGTTTGTAGAAGTTGTCCATGCATTCAGACCTCTTGGAATGATTCTTTGCTTCAGTACCATGCATGATTCTCCTTAGAAATAACGTTGTTGTTCATTGGTTTCATTAAACAGTTAGAATAGGTTAGTAATATTTTGGTTAAGTGCAGGACGTGGATGATTTGGTTTCGTTTACACTGTGCAGTGCTACTCCCTCACTCTCTTGTCCTTCTAAGCCTTGCCCAGGCCACTTGCTCATCTCCCAATTAGACCCCTTGTCTCTTAACTATTCTATTGCCCACGTTATCCTACCTTTTTCGGCCTTCCATTCCCTCTACCCTCCTTCAGACAAACTAGCTTAGCACACCCCCTCTTCATCTCATCTCTCTGTCACTAAGTCATTACAAACCCCTCTCCTACCTCCCTATCCACCCATGCAGCCTCTTCCACTCACCCATCACCCAAAACCCGATTATAGAACATCCTGTAGGAATTACTGAACATCCTGTAGAAATTCTGAACATCCTGTAGAACCCCTGCAGACTTCCTGTAGAAGCTCATAAACACGGTTGCTTGGCACCCAAACTTTGTGAAACTCTCTGAAAGGATGTTAGGGACTCCTTAGACCCTCTCTGAGCCTTCCCGACCTCTTCCAAGCATTTCTCCCCTTGATCTACCCCTGCACAGTAAAGACCCAGTTAGAAGCACATGCATGATAATTCCAACAACTTGAACAAAAATACAAAAATATGTTCTCTTCAGATAGAAGTAGTCTAGACACATGCATCGCACCTTCATAGAAGTAATGGCATCTCTTTCAGTAGTTTGCATCCCCATCTTTGCATCAGTAGGACTAGCTGGTAGAATTAGGGTTTGCTAGGGTTTGCGTTTCTTGTTGGCTTTCAGTTCCTTTCTGCAAGTAGGTTAGCTTCCTTTGAGTTAGCTTTCGTTCATCAGTTAAAAAGCTTCTTCTAAGAGCTCATAGAAGTTGGCTTGAGCCCCTAGCGGACTTGTGCCAGCTGACCAAGTGACAGCTGCGGCAAGAGCTAGTACTTGTGCATACAACACCGTCGCTTCCAAGTTTGTTACGAACTACCGGGTTGATAAAATTAGAGAAGGAAGCTCCAGGAGTTGTAGCATTATTGCTACAATATTGGAGCCCACCACTAGGATAAAGTTGTCCACAATCTGTCTTCCCTGAATGAAGCCTCCCTGATTCTCTGGAATGATGGAAGGAAGAATAGATTTCAACCTATTGGCAATCACTTTTGTTATCAGCTTGTAACCTATGTTACAAAGGGAGATAGGGCGAAATCTGGAGAAAGTGTTGGCTCCTTTTTCCTTAGGGATAAGGGCTAAGAAAGCCGAGTTGGTACCTCCTCCTATTTTCTGGCAAGCTTGAGATTTTCGAACCATTCTGCCTAAATCTTTTTCCACAATCTGCCAGCAAGTTTGCAAGAATCTGGCAGTGAAACCATCTGGGCCCGGAGCCTTGTCAGGCTCCATGGCGAATAGGGCGGCTTTAATTTCCTCATTAGTGACATCTGCTTCCAATAATTGGTTCTTTCTGGCCGAGATCAGAATTGGTACCTCATTCACTAAGGATGACATCTGCCCCTGGTCCTCTTTTTCACTATACAGGCTTTTGAAATGACGGAAGGCGGCATTTTTTATGCTTTGGATATCTCTATGGGTATTGTTCTCTTCCTTAATTTCAGAGATGGAGTTAAAATTTTTCCGAGCCTGGGATTGCTTGTGAAAGAAAGCAGAGTTCCTATCTCCTGCCTTGAGCCAAAGCCTGCGAGATTTGACCCTCCAATACTCTTCCTCGGCCAAGCTTGCTTTTAGAAGCTTTTGCTGGAGCTCAGCTTCCTTATCCAGGACTTCTTTTGTGATCACTTCATTTTCCGCATTCAACTGATGGATCTCGAGGCATTTTTGAATCTTTTTCCTTTCCACTGCTGGATTGGGAAGGGATTTAGCCCAAGTTTTCAGTGCAGCCTTCACTCTCCTGAGCTTTTCTTCCCAAACGAAGAAGGCAGAGCCGTTGACAGGCTGCTTCCATGTATTTTTTACTAGCTGCATGAAGGTCTGCTCCTTGACCCACAGGGGGCTGAATTTAAAAGGAATGGGGCCTTGATCCATATGGGCCACGAGGTCTAGCTTGATGGGTCTGTGATCAGACACGCTGCAAGGGAGAATGTACATTCTAGATTCTAAACCAAGAAGAAGAAAAGAACTTTGAACAAAAAATCTGTCTAACCTTGCAGCAATGTGACCCGGGCCGAGCCTTCTATTGGACCAGGTGTATTTGCCCGATGAGGGTTTGATGTCGATCATGTCCCAATCCTGAAGCAAGTCCTCCACCCATTCGCGCGCCGGGTCCCTTACTATGCTTCCTCCGCGTTTTTCGGCCAAGGATAAGGTGAGGTTTAGATCTCCGGCAATGATGATGTTTTCCAGAGCTTCAGAATCTGCCAATCCTCTAATGGATTCCCAGCAGATCTTTTTCTCTCCAGCGCTGACTGGAGCATACACATTAATAAGGCAAAGGGTCTCATCTGAGCCCACATGCTTCAGCTTTGTGAACAACCAGTGAGAGTTGGCGATCTCTTGAACCTTCGTGAATTTGTTTGTGTTCCATAAAGTGCCCAGGCCTCCTGAGGCACCCCGGGCTGAGACTGCTTGCCCTTCACTTCTTTTCCATAGATTTTTGCCTATGTGGAGGAAGGCCTTATCCTCCATTTTAGTCTCCTGGATGAGGAGTATGTCAGGAGAATCGGATCTTATCAGACTTTTAATGGCTTCTTCTTTTATTTTTCTCCCCATACCCCTGCAGTTCCAGGAGACGATCTTCATCATTTGCTTTTGGAGTGGGGAGCTCCTTTGGAGCTCTGGATCTGATTTCTAGTCATCTTCGGAGTTTTAGCCAAGAGTTTCTCGAGGGTGGGCTGACTTCCTTGCACTTTGTCTTTGTATGTCTCCTACTCTCTCTTTTCTCGGGCGGATTTTCGGCCTCTCATTGACCGTCTGGGCGAAGCTTGTGCACCTGCTATTTCTCCTTCTTCTTCTGAATCCTCCGAACTTTGCCCATCCTCAGTCTCTTCTGAGGGTATCTCTTCCGTTATGACTGTATTTTTTTCGGCTTGCTTTGACTCCGGCGGGGGCTCATTGTGAGATGGTCCTTCATTTTGTATCTCTGTTCCTTGAGAGTTTTCTGTTGCTGAACTTAATTGAATAAATTTATTTCCTTGATCCTCCATGTGAGGGGTTTGAAGCCCTGAGCCGGTCTGTGGGGCTTTGGTATTGTTATTGCCGGATCTTGGAGCTTTGTTTTTGGCTCTTTTAACCTGAGTCCATCCTTCCTCCTTACCCTTCTCTGTATCACTGTTCTTCGGACAACCTCTAGCAAAGTGGCCGTAGACGTGGCATTTCCTGCACTTAAACGGGAGCTGCTCATAGTCTAGTTTTTGGACATGCGACCAGCTACCCACTTTAATCTTTATCGCCTCCGGCAGACCGATCTCCAGATCAACTTCAACACAGATTCTAGCGCAGTCGAATTGATCTTTGTTGTTGGCACGATCAATGAATTTACCTAGGGTATTTCCGATGTGCATGAGGGATTCCCAGTTCCAGCAATGCATTGGCAGGTTTGGCAAACGAACCCACACAGGGACGGCTGAGGGGACGTCCACTGCTGGATCGAAATCAGGCGTCCATTTGTTAAGATACAGCCCTTGAGGGCCCATGAAATAAGGGCCATTGCGGAATATCAGCTCCTTGTCTTCTTTTTCAGCAAATTCAAACAGGAAGAAACCCTTCCCCAGAAAATACGAGGTAACTCTGCTCTTAATGAGTGGCGCCCAGTTCCTTGCGACCCAGCTCTCTGTGGATTTGGGAGAGGGCCAGAGCCCAGTGAACTGTCCAACCAATGCACGCTCAGCAAGAGAGAGGGCGACCTGGATCGACTTCTCGGGAGGAAGCGAGATCTCAGGGATGTCATCCAAGCGTTTTACAAATTTCGCTGCCTCAGACGTTTTCTTTTTAGGAAGGGATCTCAGCAGGTTGACAAAAGCCTCGGCTTCAGAAGGGGCCGCAGGAGGCTCCATTGGATCAACTTTTGCTCGTTCCAGCCGAGCTCAACCTTGAGCAGCGGGCATAGCCCCCAGATCAGCTCAGATCGATCAAGGGGCAGGATCCGGATCACCAAAGAAAGGAACTACGTCGCGCAGAGGGCCGAGGCGGCGGTTCAGCAGTCGCCAACCCTAGATCGCAGCGCGTAAGTATTCTATCCTTTCTAATATTAATTTATTAATATATTAAAAACAAATATTATTAACGGCTATATTAAATGACTAGTTTTTGAAAAATAATATTTAAATAATGATATTATTTCATTAATTTATTAAAAATATTAATAAGTAAAGGTTATATTAAACGAGTAGTTTTTGAAAAATAATATTTAAGTAATGATATTAGTTTATTAAAAATATTAATATGTAACAACTATATTAAATGGCTAGTTTTTGAAAAATAATATTTAAATTGTGATATTAGTTTAATAATTTATTAAAAACAAATATTAATAAGTAACCGCTATATTAAATGGTTAGTTTTTCATATATATATATATATATATATATATATATATATATATCAAAGTCAATGTTTAAAGCAAGGGAGTAAAAATTATAAAAATGAGTGAAGACCCTAATCAAGACAAGATCATTTGATAAATAAAATAATTAATGGAAAAATAAATAAAATAAAACAAAAATATACACAATTCAAAAGAAATATATATAAATAAATAAATAAAAATAAAAACACACACACACACACATATAGGAGTCGTCTAACGAGGCGGAGGAATTGCCCGGACGACCAAAAGTGGCTGGAATCCGGGCAAAAAAAATTTCAAAAAATCTTGTAGAGGCAGTGTTTGAATCGTGTTTTTGATGGTGGAAATGGATTCAGCACCATCAAAAACGTCTAGGACACCTAAAATTTTGAAGTTTAACAACTATAACTTGGATTTACAAAAATCCTGGCCGGATTTTCTCTAAATATGACCGGAATTTCCATAACTTTCCGGGCAACTCCTCTGCCTTGTTAGACTACGCGTATATATATATCTCCAAAGAAAAATAATCAATAAATAAATAAAATGGGGTCAATAATAAAATATGGGGCTCGGGCCCATTAAACAAATAACAAGAATACTAAAAGGAGTTAAGAACGAATAGGATGATAAAATACATAAAAAACATGAAGGATTGAGAAACTAAACTCTAATGAAGAATAAATCAACAACAAATACTATAAAAAGGATGCCAATACCTACATAGATAAACAAAAAAACAAAATGAATCCCAAAAAGAAGCCTAAAAAACTAGGAGGATAAGATATGGACCCAACTTCTACTAATATTCCAACCATCATCTCTATTCAAATTATTGGGTCTTTTTTCAATTTCTAGGGCCTCCCTCAATTTACGATGATGGAAATGACTAACCCTGGCAACGAGTTGGCCTCCTCAATGTAGATGTGATGTTTAGATTTATCTATATTAAAAGGGGAGATACTTATTCTCCCCTTTTTTTCTTTTTTTAAACAGTTTATTTTTTTGCAAAATTTTTCTTTTTATTACTTAAAAGTCATTGTCTTGGTTTGGTGACCAAATAGTGACAATGCCATTCACTTGTTGTAATTCAACTGGACAAGCTAGCTCGTGATGATACCCCTTGTATTTTGATTAAAATAATCTTGAGCCATTACCCTCTTTTGGTATGCAGTATCGGTAATGTCAGTCTATTATTTCCATATGAACATGGTAAGAAGGCTCTTGATGAAACCTCTTATCTTTTAAGTTTCAACATATTTTAGAATTACACTCTAAAAAGAAAAAAGTTTACTAGATGGGGAGAATCATTGACTCTTTAAGAGTTCTGGATGACAATTATAGAGTTGAAGATGCTTATTTGTGAAGAGTCTTTACTTTGTTAAAGATACTTTTCTTGACTGATAGTAGAACAAAAGTTTCTTTATAAAGTTGGAGGTTTCTCAAAGAATAAATAATTTTGGTGGAAACAAGAAAATTTCAGAGAGATAGAACCTAGTTAATTTTCAAATGTTATAATTATTTCCTTAATAATCTCTACTTATAAAAGCGAAAAATCAAAATATTTCAAGAGATTTTTTATTGTAAGGCCAAAAGTAAATACTATTTAACTTTTTATTTTCCTAGGAAAAGTAAAGGCGATAATGTATAGGGGATAGAAGAGGTTATCTCTTATGGAAAATGTTTTTTCAAAATCTTCCCATTCACAAGCAGAGAATCTCTCTTTCCTGATAAATCTTGCAATAGAAACGTTGATGGGATAATTTGTTCTGTAATCTGAAATGGTGGAAGCTGCATTCTTTGGAATTTGGTATGCTTACCCTTTTCTTCATGTTCTTTATCCCACTTCAATATACGGTCTTCAAGTTGAAAGGATTTTGGACTTACAGAATTTGCATCAAAGGAAGATTTAGCTAACTGTTCATGATGGGCATGTACGATTTTGGATTTCTCTCTTTCTTCTTCGAGTTTGAGGATTTGTGATTGCGTTAAGTCCAAAGAAGAAGAACGAGTTTCTTCAATAAATTGAATTAGGGCTAGAGAGGGAATAGCTACATTTGTAGGAAGGACAACTTCTTTCCCATATACCAGATTAAATGGAGAAGTGCCTATTGAGGCCTTCTGTGTTATCTGATCTGCCCATAGAGAAAATGTTAAAGATTTATGCCAGTTTCTTTGACTTTGGTCAATAGTTCATTTAATGATCCTAATGAGGTTTTTGTTGGTTGATTCGGCTAAACCATTTCCTTAAGGATAATAGTTAGCAGAATACTTTAGCTTGAAACCTCTTTTGAGAGAAAATTTTGCGATAGTGTTGCCTGTGAAATAAGATGCATTGTCAAACATCAACGTAGTTGGTAGGCCAAATTTGGTAATGATAAATTGATTAATGAATTTGATGATTTTCTTAGAATTGGATACCTTTAATGGAATTTCTTCCACCCATTTAGTAAAGTAATCGGTTGCTATAAGGATGTATATATGTTGCTTTGAAGAGTGAATAATGATCTCACCTATTATGTCCAGTCCCCATTTCTCAAATGCTTGTTAAATGTTGATCGGCTGTAATGGAAATGTAGGTTTCCTTTGTCCCAACGGTAGTTTGACAGGTTTCTCACTTCCTTACGTATTCATGTGAAACTTTGAACAAGGTTGGCTAGTACTAGCCAGCATGCAGGATTTTATGTGCTGTTGGGTCTCCTCCAAAATGTCCACTAGCTATTCCATCATGGAGTTCTTGCAAAACCTTTTCTGCCTCAGATTTTTCAAGGCACCTTAGTAAAACAGAATCATAATTCTTTCTAAAAAAAACATCATTGATGATTTCGTATTGCTTTTCTTTTAACCTCAAATCCCTTTTTCTTTTGTAACTGAGCTGCATAGGGGCATATCCATGTTTTAAATAAAAGATGAGATCAACATATTGAGATTTAGTATCATTGAGGCTTACCTCAGATATTTGTATATCATCACCTGAATCTTCTTCTGCTGGTAAGTTGGATGCTCCAGCTAACATTCTGCAAAAACCTTGACCCCTAACAATTTTAGTTGGTCTAATTTCGACATCATATTCTTGTAGTGCAGTTACCCAGTTGGCCCTTTTTTCTCCTACTTCCCTTTGCACCAGTAATTTCCTTACTATTGGGAATGGAACTATGATTTTGGTGTGAGTTTTAAGGAGAAATGGTCTGAAATGCTTTATTGAATTAAAAACAACAAAGGCTTGTTTTTCCATAGCAGATTAATTTAATTCGGCACCTTGTAGATTTGAACTAAAAATGAGATTGGTGCTTCTATCTGTTGATCATTGAGTTGTGTCAAAATGACAGCATATGATGTTTTTGATGCAAATGTGTATAAAACAAAATGATTAGAAAAATTGGGAGTTGTCAGGGAGGGAGCGTTGATAATAGCTTGTTTGATTAGATCAAATGCTTCTCTTTCATTGTGACCCCACTTGAAAAATAAATTTTTCTTAATCATGGACTGTAAAGGTAAAACTATCTGTGAAAAGTCAGGGACAAATCTTTTTACAAAATTTATTTGACCAAAGAAAGACAACATTGATTTCTTATTATGGGGTAAGGGGATTTTCTCAATTTCTTTAATCCTTTCTGGATCAATATAAATACCCCTTTTTGATATGACAAACCCTAAAATCTTACCTTCACTTAAGGAAAAATAAGACTTTTTTGGATTGAGAAAGATCCCATATTTTTTACATCGTTCAAAGATCTGCTTGAGGTTGTTTAAATGGTTGCTTCTTTTCCTGGAATATATAATGATATCATCCAGGTAAATAACAACTGATTTTTTAATGAGTCCTTTAAAAGCTATATCCATAGCTCTTTGAAATGTGGCACCTGCATTAATCAAACCAAAAGGCATTTTCTGATAAGCATATGTTCCCCATTTAGTTCTGAACGTGGTTTTTAATCTATCATCTGGATGAACCAGGATTTGGTTATATCCTAAAAACCCATCAAGAAAAGACATGAGCTCAGAACCAGCTACTGACTGTAGCACTTGTTCCATGGTTGGCAGTGGAAAGTTGTCTTTCTGACATGCTTTATTCAAATTTATGAAATCTATGCATATGCGAATGTCACCATTCTTTTTTCTAATAGGCACTAAATTGGACACCCATTTCGAATTCCTAATAGGAAATATGATTTTGGCCTTAAGGAGTTTATTTAGCTCTAATTTGATTTGACTTTCGAGGTTCGGGTGAATTTTCATTAGTTTTTACTGCACTGGTTTAACATTAGAGATCATAGGAATGGTGTGTTGTATGACAGAGGTATCATAATTTTTGAGATTAGAATAATCCCAGGCAAAGATACCTTTGTATTTCTTCAACAATTGAATGAATGATGATCTTTCATCAGAGGATAGACCGAGACCTAGATTAATGTTCTGAGGCTTTTCATCAGTTCCAAGGTTCACTAATTCAAATTTCAAGGTTGAGCTTTGGATTTTGGCATTAGTTACCTTCTTAAATCTGTCTTTGAGATCATAAAGATCTTCTAATTTGACTATAGATTTAGGTATTGGATTTTCATCAGCCTTCTTCTTTAACTGAAGGTCATGCTCATTTTCATCTATGATTTGGTCATCGTATGATCCTTTTGATGTTAGAAAATATACAATATCATAAACATCGTTGAATACTTGCCAATTAGTGACATTGTCAAGAATGGATGGTCTAAAAATTAACTCAATGGAAAACCTATCAGGACTATAATCCTCATATGGTATGAGTTTTGATGCAACATTAGCTAACAAATCGGCACTGGCATTTTTCATTCTAGGTACAGGAGAAATATTGAATGCCAAAAAATGTGATGTAAGATCCTGGATTAATGATTGGTAATGCTTAAGATGTCTAGAGAGGTAGTGAATAGTATTTCGTACATATTTAATGATAATTTTTGAATCTCCAAAAACCTGCAGATATTTGATGTCGAGGCCAATTGATTTGTATAATCCTTGAACCAATGGACTCGTATTCTGCGGTATTGTTTGTACATTCGAATTCTAATTTGCAAGTTAACATGGTATTTTATCCTTCTAGTTTGATTAAAATGCAACCAACTCCTGCATCATCGTTAGATTTTTAACCATCAAAGTATAATGTTAGGCCCCTATACTACTAGTGTAACCCCTTATTGTTATTAGTATAACCCACTTATTATATTGATGTACCCATGTAGTGCCCATATTGTTACTATTATGCCACATAGAAGCCCACCATTGTTACTGTTGTGCCCTACAATATTATTGTTATGTAGGCTTTGATTGTATTGGGACCACTTAGACTCCTATATATAGAAAGGAGGTATTTTCATTTGTATCATCCAAGAATTGTTCATTTATGTAAGGTAAAGGAGGTTGCCCCCTCGAAGAGGCTGAATTCTAAGGCGTGGATCTCTCTTTTCTATCTTTTTGTGAGTTGGTTTCATAACATTTGGTATCAGAGCTTTGGATTCTAGGGTTTCGCTGCTCCAAACAAATCATCGTGGACTTTTCGCTATAACCTTTTTTCGGTGACGTTTCAGAAGTCACAAAAAAAACCCATTTGAGAAGAATTGGCGCTGAACCTTGGGTCCGAATTTCAGATCTTTTTGCGTGATATTTTTGGAGATATGATCTGCGGAAGTTGGTCTTTTTGAAGACTCCTGAATTACACTCAAAACAGGTGACCTGGGGAAAATCGTCATAACTTTCTTTCTGAGCATCGGATTGAAATTTCGTAAGAAATTACAGAAAGAGGACGGACTGTAGTTTCTGTTTATATATTTTTCAGAGTCAAAGGTTGAAACAGTGACACGTGGCACTTCGTACAAGTTCGCTCTACTGAACTAGTCTATAATCAGGTCACTGCGGGAGATTGTGCATAACGTTTTCTTGGAGAATCCAATTTGGATCAGACTTGTGGCATTGGAAAGAGGACATAGAGGGCTACTACAGGTCACAAGTTTAGAACTTAAAGATCCAAAAGTACAGAGTTACAGTCGTTTCAAGGTAGAGCTCTTAAAATCAAGAAAAAACAAGATGAGGAAGTTTGATGGCAAGGATCCGGTAAATTGGATACTTCAGATGGAACAATATTTTGATATACATGGTGTACAACTGTTACAAAAGGTATGTATTGCATCTTCATATTTAGAACCAGATCAATTTTTATGGTACAAAGGGCTTTGTTCTCGTAAAAAACTTGTTACGTGGTCAATTTTCACGGAGGAAATGATAGCACATTATGAGGATATAAAGAGCAACACCTTCTTTAGAGAAACACCACAACAGTTGGAAAGAGTAAAAGGGCTTTGTGACATAATGGAAAGCAAAATTATGGAAACCAGGAAGCATACCCCTCACAACTATAAAGATGGAAGTGTTGTTTCTCCCAGCCTTCCACAACCTACAAGGGTTACACCACAACAATTGGAAGAAAAAAGAGAAAAAGGGCTTTGTTACAATTGTGATAGCAAATGCACTAAAGGTCATAGGTGTGCTGAGAAGAAATTATTTTACATAAAATATGAAGAGGAGGAAGAAAAGGATCAAGAAACATCAAAAGAAGAGGATATACGTCAGGACACCACCCCAGAGAAAGAAGAAATGAATCAGACCATATCTTGTAAAGCATTGGCAAGAATTACCACTCCTCAAACTCTCAAGATAGAAGGACATATCAAGAAGAAAAAGGTGCAAGAAGTGAAAGATCACATCGAGAAAGAAGAAATGAATCCAACCATATCTTGTAATTCAATGGATGAAATTACCACTCCTCAAACTATCAAGATAGAAGGACACATCAAGAAGAAAAATGTTCAAGAAGTGAAAGATCACATCGAGCATCAAGAAATGAATCCGACCATATCTTGTAAAGGACTGGAAGAAATTACCACTCCTCAAAAGATAGAAGGACATATCAAGAAGAAAAAGGTTCAAGTAGAGAAAGATCATATCGAGCATCAACAACAAGTTCTCCAACTTTTAAAGGATAACGCCACTTCGATGCAAAATCAAATGAAACAACAGGTAGATCAACATCATAGTGAAAAATGTTTTGATGTGAGTGATTGGGTATTTTTACTGCTACATCTCAAGCAAGCTATTTATGAGAAGGAAATGTTGGCAATACTACATGCACTTAAAAAATGGCGACCTTATCGAATGGGAAGACGCTTCAAGGATGAGGATGTGGAAGCATTGTTTTGTGCTATTTATATTATCCAACCAAATTGGATAAACGAAGCAACGGATGAATGGAAGAAGAACGAAGAAGTATGGCCACTTATTCAAAAGTTGCAAAAGATCCCAATTCAAGCAATATTGCCAGAAATTGAAGAGGAAGGAAAAATCATATTGGAACCTGGAGCAGTCAAAGAAACAAGAACCCGACAGCTACGAAATCGATCAATTTCAGAGTATCTCATCAAGTGGAAGAACTTACCCGCTGAATATTCCACATGGGAGGACAAGAATTTTCTATATAAGCATCAAGAACTACTCAAGCGTTGAGGACAACGCTTTTTGAAGGAGAGGGGCATGTTAGGCCCCTATACTACTAGTGTAACCCCTTATTGTTATTAGTATAACCCACTTATTATATTGATGTACCCATGTAGTGCCCATATTGTTACTATTATGCCACATAGAAGCCCACCATTGTTACTGTTGTGCCCTACAATATTATTGTTATGTAGGCTTTGATTGTATTGGGACCACTTAGACTCCTATATATAGAAAGGAGGTATTTTCATTTGTATCATCCAAGAATTGTTCATTTATGTAATGTAAAGGAGGTTGCCCCCTCGAAGAGGCTGAATTCTAAGGCGTGGATCTCTCTTTTCTATCTTTTTGTGAGTTGGTTTCATAACATATAAAGTACAAAATAAAGTATTAACTACAGGTTTATTTACAAAAATTTACACTTGGAAGCATTTGTCTGTGAGAAATTTTCAATCTGTGAGGTGACAACATTATCTAGAAAGGGAGATTCATGTGCTTTAAAGTTCCCTAAAAATGACTCAGTTGAATAGTTTCCAATAATGTTATTATTGAATGCTACCGGCTCATTATCACCTTCAAATTTAGTCACTGTGTGTTTCATGTGTTTTTCTCGGTCAACTCAAATTTGATTTGGCTTTCCATTATATGGCAGCCATATGTGAGACTAGTCTATAGAAAAGTATCCATGGAGTTTTTCAGACCAGTCTCTACTTAGAATTAGACCGTAGAATTCAAGAATGTCAATGACCAATATATCAATTATTTGACAAACTTTGGGATTTGAGGAAAGTCGAATGCTAACTGAATTTATTTCCCCTAAGACCTCTACCTTGGTTCTGTCAAGTTGTACTATATGAACAACAAACTTTTGAGGAGTGACATTCAACTTAGCACAAACTGTTGTCGGCATTATATTAGAAGAGGCTCCTAAGTCAATCAAACAATTGTGAAGATTCCTATTGAAAATTTCATAAGTTAAGAGGAAAGGAGGCATGTGTGAGAGAGATTTGTCATCGATAAGGATAGAATTTGTAGGGTTGACTTTGTTTGGAGTGGGGGGTTTACCCATGCCTTTAACAACTTGAGATACAACAATAGCAGGTAGGGGTGAAGTAGGAACTACATTTAGTTCTCTAAGTAGTATTTTCTGTTGTTGTTTTAACTTGCTTTGTTCATGTAGCGAAATATTGGCCTTAGTTTTCTCCATGTCTTCCACAATGTTATACTCCATGGTATCAGTAACTACCAGGTTCTTTGATGTAAATAGAAGATTTGATGAAGTTGGATTTGGCTGTGAAGCCTTAGGCGAAGATGTTTTGCTGATTTCTTTCTCCTTAGCAGCAGGAGTTGGAGTTTTTTGCTTTTGATTTGACTGAGTCGTATCAGTAGGCCATTTGCTTCTAGTGCTAACGGGAAAATCTTCTTGTTCTTCTTCTCTTGGAAGGATAAAGTCCCATGTCTCATTTAGTTCGACTACTTCTTCTTCTTCATTTTCTTCATTGGTCATTGTGTTTTCCTCTTCCTCTTCCTCTAAGTCTGACTCAACATTAGATATAGTATTTGGTGGCTGAGAACTAGAAGACTGATTCCTCCTAAAAGATCTAAAAGGTTTTTTAGCAGAATAGGATTCAACAACTCGTTTCTTCATTTCAATAATTTCATTAGACATGGTTTTTCAATACTTTTTGAAGGCCTTCAAGATCAAAAAGATCTTTTGGGGCTATCTTTTTAGAGTCATCTCTGAAAGTAACTTTTTTAGATTTCCTGTCTTCCTGAGAGGTCTTCTTTTCAAGAGAAATGATGTGTTTCTCTACAGAAAAGGATTCCTTCATATCCTCATCCAATGTGGCCAAATTCACTCTATCTACAATGTTATGGAACCAGCTCAAGAAAAGATAGAAAGGATAGATCCACGCCTTAGAATTCAGCCTCTTCGAGGGGGCAACCTCCTTTACATTACATAAATGAACAATTCTTGGATGATACAAATGAAAAAACCTCCTTTCTATATATAGGAGTCTAAGGAGTCACAATATAATCCAACCGAACTAACAATAATAATATAAAGCCACAAAAATAACAATAGAGGGATTCTATG